>OZ024896.1:9272186-10472186 GCA_964017195.1 Siderastrea radians
CTAGTAATCACAACTTTTTAAACCAAAAACAAAACAAACTGATAGTGAGTCAACATCACATAGATATATATCAAATTTTAGTCATCAGAGTCGGAGCTCATGTCGTCAATCATTTTTTGGACTCTGCTCATCAATTTCACGGCTCTGTCGCACATCTGAGTATGCGCTTCGTAAGCCTTTTTTCCCGGTGCTTCTCTTTTCCGCTTGCGTTTCAGTGGGGGACTTTTTGTCATCTCTTCGGGATCTTGCTCTGCGCATGCCGGTTTCAAGCTTGAGGCCTCTTCTTCTGACTCACTGCTTATCAATACTGCTGAGTTGAACTTTCTCTGCCTCCTTTCCTCGGGCGTAGACTTGCTTGCGTAGCGCATGTCCCTGTCGGCCGCCATGCTTGTGGATTGTTTGGGTTTTTCGTGTCCTTGCTTTCGCTCTAGGTTGATAATTCGCTTCATCCTTTGGATGGCGGATTTCGTACTGGCCGTTCCATAATATTCCTGGGTCTTGTTGTTTCCCGGCATTTCCCTTACGCGTGTCTTAACGTAGGCAAACATCTCTTCCCATGAGGTGCAAGCCTGGTACGCTCTCGATACCAGCCGTTGTTCTTGTTGTGTTACATGGTAGCGTTGAGGTTTGCTCTTGCCAGGGGATTCAACTGTAAGGCAATTAAAAGAAATATATACGTTAGGATCTATAGTTCCTAGATACACGGAAATGAGATGGTGCTGAAAGAAAATTTGTCTGGAACAAATACCTTGAAAACCATCGTCATTTAGCTGATCATAATCGTCAGGCCTCCAAATTTTGGCCATAGTGCTAGAACCTCTCTCGATGGTTGTGATCAGGGATCTTTCTGGATGCCTTTATATAGCAAATATTTAGCAAGTTAAGCACTTTTGGCATTCAGTCTTTCGCAGCTACAGTATGACATGAACAAAGCAAATGAGGATCTGTACAACAATATCGACTCCTCCCAACTGGAAGGTACACTGATTTTACCTTGATTCATTTGAAAGAAATCATCGCCCATGGGAATTTCACGGCATTTTACAAACCAACTGGATGGTACAAAGATTTCACCTTGATTCATTAGTGAAAGAAATCATCGCCCATGGGCCCCATGGAAATTTCACGGCATTTTACAAACCAACTGGATGGTACAAAGATTTCACCAAGATTCATTAGTGAAAGAAATCATCGCCCATGGGAATTTCCCATTTACTTACAAGCCAATTGATCAAAAGCCAACTACAAAACCCCCCAGAGAACTAATATCCCGTATCTATGAATGTGAAACACAGGGGATTCGTTAACCCTTTCTTTGGCCTTAGTTTGCACATTCTCATTCTCCTAAAATGTAATTAATTTTTGTACAAATTCCCCCACGGCCCAAATCATTTTCAAGTCACTATGCCAAGAAGACGAACCTTGAGACGAAATTTCCAGTTCGTTCTTTATATTTTATATATTCTTTCAACACTTTATCCGCCGCCCGTTAACCGCTCACGCCATGGAATATTACGGTGGATTTTACCAGTATTGCTTTTACTGGTATCACTAGTCAATCCCCCCCATGGAGACCAACTTCTGCCAATAATGCAGCGCCTGGACCCGACATTTTTTGGATCTGATTTCAGAGGAAGAAATGTTTTTGCTGACATAGAAAATCAACGTTTCCTTTTCTGGCTAAACACCGGAGAATTGCCTGAAACTTTGGTCAGCATAACAACCCGTGTATCAGTACAGTTGTCAAGGTTAACCAGAAGGGGAGGAGTCCGACAGAGATCGAGGATGAGCAAACTGAGCAACATAAATAAAGTGCTTCTAACTTTAATGTGGCTCAGGAAATATCCATGCATTGACACTCTAGCCTTATTTTTTGATGTGAGCCCCGCAACTATATCAAGTATAATCCATGGTGTCGTTCCTGTGTTGTGGCGTTATTTTTCGAATCAGGTAACCTGGCCGCCTAATGCAGAGTGGAACAACATGAGGGGAAATTGGCGTTCGTTTCCTGATGCTGTGGGGTGTATTGACGGCACACCCCACGAAATATTTCGTCCCCAAAGCGAACCACAAGCAGAGTTTTTCAGTGGCCACCGTCATTATCATTTAATGAACACCCAGCTAACCATTGACAATTGTGGGAACATTGCCTTCCTTCAAGCAGGTTTCTTAGGTGCAATGAACGATTCGGGAAATTATCTTTTAATGGAGAGAATTGGACCTAGGACAAACTACGATTTGCCGGTCGGCGTGTCGCTCTTGGCCGACAAAGGTTATGCGGACGTTGCCCCTTTGCTCACCCCTTTTCGTGCGATACAAATTCGTAGAATGCCGAGACACGAACAGCGGCTTGCACGCAAATTTAATCGAAAACACTCAAAGTGTCGAATTCTGATCGAACACACCATCAAGCATGTGAAAACATATCAGGCTGTTGGTAGCCTATGGCGCCATCCACGATGGTTCCAGCCGATCGTTGTCGAATTATGTACTTTTCTGGCACAAAGGCACATCGTTCTGTTTGAGAATATATAACTTCTTTTTCAAAACTGGTCTTTTTTCACATTGGCCAGTGTAATATATGAATAAAGAAGTTGACGAAGCATGACATGTCTTTGTGTTTTTTTTCTCGTTATTAGCATAAATAGAAGGTGTTTTCACTATTAACGAATCATTAACATACGGAGTGTTCTTATGCGAAACAGCTCTATTGGGATTCTATGAAAACAACAGATGAAAAAGGTCACACATATACTTTGTAGCTTAGGCTAAGACCTTTCTTTTCTAAGTATTTTTAATTGATATTGTATTATTTAATTATTTCTATTATTTAATTTTAAATATTGTAAAGCGCTGTTGGATACCCGTGGAAACAGTGCTAAATATATTATAATTATAATTATTATTATTATTATTATTATTATTATTATTATCATTATTATTATTATTATTATTATTATTATTAAACTCAAATTGAAAGCATTTTGTTCTTAATTAACGTTTCACATCCTGATGCTGTAAACTGACTGAAGACTAGAACAGTTTTGTCTGTTGTGGACCTCTTGTCAATTATATATAGAAAGAATTATCGAAACACTAAATTTTGGGCAGTTTGCGCGCTGAAAAAGGTTTGGATTACAAAGATCACTCCTTTGCAGCTAACAGCGCTTGATCGCGCAAAGAACAAAAGTGCGTAACGTTTCCAATCATGAATCGCAAAGTTTTCATGACGAACGCGCCTTTACGTTGAAAGAGGTAAAGTGTTCGCGCGAGAAAGAGAGAAAGTCACAAACGGTGCACGCTTTACCCCATTTGTAATTGAATTCTCGGATGTGTGACTTTTCTTATCCATTGTTTTTGTGACAGGATTGAAGCATAGGATTTGAATGCATTAAACTCTCTTTGAAGGAAAGAAGCCGTACGTGAAGCGAACCAACAGCCGCGAACAGTCGTGCTTACTTTCGATGTAATCGGCGTCAGATGCTTTATCACTTTGTGGTTTTCGATAGAAATCTTCAGTTTAAGGTTTTGCATTTCAGTGGTACTTTTACATGAAATCAAAAAGTACTAAGATTTTCCATTCATATAGAAAAATGACAATTCTATTTATGTCAGCAATGGTAAGGCGGTGAAAACTCTCCCTTTGAGAAAAAAATAGTTAACAGGAAATGTTTTACTTGACAAGTGCATCTACGTTTACAAGCGCAACTTCTCCCTCGCTACCCTAGTGAAAATAGCATTACGTCCAAGCAATATACACTCTCCACCCCCCTAACCAGACAAGTTTGTCACGCCGAAATTTTAACGATTATTCGCAAACTTTTCGGTGTGGTTTCGGCAGCGTCACCTCGAACAAAAGCCCATTGTTCTGAGGAATTTGATCCGCTACAATAGACCCTTTCTTGATACGACATTCTCTATCATCAATCGTCTTAATGGCGTTTACCCAACAGATAATCGTGTAACAATGACGTCATTCGTTCAATTGTCCAACAAACCTTGTAGCCTTAGCAACCTTATGATAAGGTATATTTTGACAGTTTTAAATTTCATTAGAAAGAGACGAGATCAGTTTTTGAGGGAGCGACTTTTGTGATCAGCACTAAGAAACAAGTGAATTCTAAACGTGATTTTGTTGTGGTATCTGCGTTTCCAACAAAGCATAGTATTCGCCCCGTGATCTTTAACTTTATTAGTAAGAAGGGCGTAGATAATTAAGCTCTCGCTATAATTGCTGAAACTATATGGAAGTTGAGTAGTTTTGCACAGGCAAACTCTGTTTTTAGAACCGTTAGTGGATTTGCAAGTTTCGTTCGCTGTTTTGACTTTTTGTAATTATCATTGTAGGAGTTGAGTATCTGATTGGGATTGGCTTCGGATTCTTGTCAGAGTGCTTATTTATTAGAACGCATGGAGTAGTTGACTGGCTTCGGGTCCTTCTCAAAGTTTTTATTTATTGAGAGCGCGTTTGAGTCTCTAATTGGAATCGGGCCCTTATCGGAATGTTTATTTGTTGAGACTGCGTGTTTATTTCTGGAGAGTGCGTTGAGTCTCTCACGGGCGTCGGGCCATTTTCAATGTGTTGAAATGCTGCGTCGAGCCTCTAATAGCTGATTGGCTTCGGGCCTTCGTCAAAATTTTTTAAATTTGTTGACCGAGAACGTGTCAAGCCTCTGATTGGTTTCGGGCCCTTGTCAGAGAGTTTATTTGTTGAGAATGCGTTGAGTTTCTGATTGGCCTTGACTGGGAGCCCTCGTCAAAGTGTTGTTTGTTGAGAGTGCGTTGAGTTTCTGATTGGCTTCAGCTCTTGTCAAAGTGTTTATTTGTTGAGAATGCGTTGTCGAATGTCTGATTGCCTTCGAACCCTGGTCAGATTGTTTGTTTGTTGAGAGCGCGTTGAGTTTCTGATTGGCTTCGGGCCCCTGTCAGAGTGTTTGTTTGTTAAGAACATATCGAGTCTCTGATTGGCTCCAGAACAATAGCCTTGTTAGTTAGAAAACAGCTATGGCTTGGTCAAACGTCTACGATCTTTTCATGTGCCAAAACGAAAGCAAATGAGCAGACGCTATTGTTTTTGCTAAATTGCTCTAGGTTTGGCACACGTAAAGTTCGACGTTTGACCTAAACCTACAAGTTGTCTTCGTGGACTCCGGCTCCCCTGCGATAAAACAATAATGATCCAAGTTAGACTCTGCTTAGCAGTGGTTTTTTTTTAGTCCTCTCCTTGGTTTCGAAAACTTTCAAACAAGATCTAACTCGGGCTTTGTCTTAATAGATAATAATGGTCCTCTGAATACATATTAACCGGCTCAATTCTTGTATCATCTTGTAGAGTCTGCCCCTCACAACTGTGACAATGGAAATGAACGAAGAAGACAACTTGACAACGGAGACGAGCGATTCCAGACAGGAGGTCAAGACAAGGACAATTCTGGCTTTTGGTGTGGTTGGCTTCTTGGTAGCCTTGTTTCTTCTTCACCATTGACATAAGTGCCAGCCAAGACATCTTAGAAGCCACCGAGATTCCAACATCTCTGGTTATTCTAATTGCGGCTGGCCCGGCGTGTTTGACAGCCGTTGTCTATCCGTATTTTTTCCAGAGGATCCCAGTTTCCTTGGCATCGTGCGTGATTTTTGTCCTTTCCGTCACTGGAATGCTCATAACGGCGCTCGCTCAAGAGCCCAAGATGAAACTCATCGGAGTGTGCATATTGTCATTAGGACTCGGCAGCACAGAGTCCGTGTTTTATCCCTTATCAGCTTTTTATGGGGGAAGCACAGTAAATAGCTGGGCTCTTGGTTCAGGAATCTCATATTTAGCGGCACCTTTGTCATACGCAGGTAAACAGAACATTCTGCTTCCTTAGAGTGCGCATGCCCAAGTTCGGAACTCAGGGAACTACACACACACGCGCACACACATAAATCTTCAATTTGATTTTGGGATTTTTTTTCCTTTTTGACAACGTTACTTATTTTGAAATAATGAATATATGAATATCATATACTCATTGTATTATTTTAATGCAACCTTTTACGTGATCTGGCTTCCCTGGGGCTTATTTCTCACACAGACTGAAATCGATCCCTTCCTCTGCTAAAATTCGATTTGGCCGTAGTGATGCTATCTAGGAGTAAGGTATTGTTTTTTTTTCTTTTCTTTTCTTTTTTTAACTGAAAATTTTTGTATTCATTCGAAGGCTTTACTATGCTGGCGTGTTTGTCGCCCGAAGTTTCGCTTTTACTGGTAACAACGTTGTGGATCTTCTTCCCAATATGCTACATTGCAATAGAGAAACGAGACAGCAAATTTCATCCCAACCCTCAACCGACGTCATACAGAGAAATTCCTTACAGCCCGGTTGAATCTGATGACAGTGACGCACCCGAATCGAAACTCTCCTGTAACCAGATGTTGACTTTAGTATGGTAGACACTACCCCTTTATACAGTATTATTTGTGAGCAACTTTTGCAAACAGTTACTCTTAAGTGGTGTGGTGACCACCATTGCGTTTGTCAACGCTCCTGTTACTCCACGAAATCAATACCTGCTGTATGTTTTGGCGTCTGGTGTTGGTGAAATTCTTGGTAGGCCTTACCTAGGGTATCTTTCTTTATGTCGGATAGAAGACAAGTGTATTGTCAGCAAAACTTGGATCCTTGCTTCCATAAACGTTTCTATTCTATTTTTTATGGTATTTGCCTCTTGGTTTCGGATTCTTCCCCATTTTTATGCCGCTGTTCTAATAGTCATGATCAACACCTTGTTGACGGGGGTAGTTTACGTTAACAGCTTTCACAACGCAGGTGAAGGCCTTACTATGGAAGAAAAAAGGTTTTGTCGTGCTTTGATATCAGGGGCGCTATGGTCATCATCTGTGGCTGTGGCGCTGATCGGATTGGATACGGAGTCTCGCCTGCGCAAACACTGCTTGCTCCTGTTTCCTGAGGTGTCTTGTTATACAAGGTCACCGATTCCATGGACACCATCCACGTCTTGTGTGTCACAGAAGATAGATCAAGTAAATATGTAAAATTAATAGATCACTTTATTTAGGTGTCGACGTTATTTATCACAGAATGCTAATTGGGGACTGACCACCAACCGGTCGAATTGGAATTTGGAAATGTTGGTTTTTGAGAGGAGGGGAAAACCGTCATACGCGGAGAAAAACCTCTCAGAGCAAGAACGAGAACCGACAACAAACTCAACCCACCTATGACACCGTGTCCAGGAATCGTACCTTGCCCAAATTGGTGGGAGGCGAGTGCTCTCACCACTGCGCCATTCCTGCACGCTCCCCTAGCAAGCTTCACGTTTGCGGCAAACACGAACGGCAGCAATACGGATGCGATCATGACTTCCTCACCATCTTTGTTTACCCCAGGGAGGTGGAGGATACTCCCTATAGTGGGCTATAGGGAGTATCCGCCCGAAAGAGGGACCTTCTTATGCCTACAGTATACTAAAGGGCAGGGAAATTTATTGTTTTAGTATGTTTAACCTTTTTTAACCTGTCTTAGTATGTTTAACCCAAATAACCTTGAACTGAAAGAAATAGCAGCTAAGTTCAGTACTAAAATGTTTCCAAACTTTTGACAGCAATACAATACAATACAATACAATACACTTTATTTAACGAAGGTGAACATATTAACGTTTTACAGTTTTCTAGCATATGGCACATTAAACATTACAAAATAACAGATAATCTAAGCTAAACTATAAGTAAGAGAAGTAATAAGCTAAGAAACATGAGGTAGTCACATACTAAAAAAAGCAGCGGCATTTAAGAAGAAAGCGGCATTCATGGCAACAAAACTCCTCAAGATTGGAGACAGTATTGAGGTTTTGCAGGAAAAGGCCACGAAGTTTATGCTTTAGCGAAAACGAAAAGGAATAGACAAAGCACTAGGCGAGGCAAGGGGCCATCGAGTTTTGGATTCTTCGTGTAACTAAAATCCAGAGTTTTTGGCTCATTTTTGAGGTATAAAAGAGGTGGTAAAAATCTCAAAAGATGACGTTTCGAGCGTTCGCCTTTCGTCAGAGCGAAGCAAGGAATTGTGGGTAGTCCATCGATGGGTAGTCCATCGAGTTTTGTGGGTAGTCCATCGATTTATCTAATAATTTATTACTTCTTCATTTGCTTATTATCGTAATAGTTGATTGTGTGGTTGCTTATGAAATTTTGTAGTTGAAGGAAACTTCAGCTTTTTATAGTGTATATTGAGTACCTAGCTAGCCGCTGATCTGCGCCATTGCCGGATTAGTTTGCTAGTGGTCATTATTTCAATAAAAGATTAAGACGTGGTTTACAAACTGAAAGGGTAGAGTTACGCTATTGGTGAAAACGGAGCAACGAAAAAAGGGAAAAGAAATTAATATTCAAAAATAAGAAAAATAAAAAGAATGCAGCTGAACTTGGTCAAGTGTAGGGTAAGGGTTTCAGAGGCCCAGCAACACGCCTCCACCCAAAAATTCAAATAGTGCCAGGCCCAGGTGTCAGCGTGATAACGGGCTCGACGAACGCATGAAGGCTGGTAAGGCTGGTTTCCATATGAAACGATTGCTGCAATCGCTGGAAAGAGCGTTCAGCAATCGTTGTCATCATGTGGAAACCACACTTCAGCGATCGTAGCGATCACAGCGTTTTACAACGATTGCTGAAGAGTGGTTTCCATATGGTCGCAACGAATGCTGAACGTTTTTTTCAGCGATCACAGCGATCGTATGGAAACCAGCCTTTACTCACGCTACGATTTGTCGGCCAGATTTGTCTGCCCTACAGTATCGCAACAAGAATACACCCGATTCACAGTCGATTCGTAAAATGCAACAGATTTTTGTTAAGTCGAGGTGACATTTCCAAAAAAGCCGCCACGTCAATCAAAATTCACAGAATCGGATGTCGAAACAACCTCATTCCGAGGGTCTTTCATTTGAGAACGAGGTTGGTCGCAATACACGTACGATTCACGCTCCTACATAGGCTCAGTCTCCAGCCGTGATTGTCTCGATGCGCCCGCGATTCTCGCCACCTTCACGGCTGGGCGCATGGGTTTGGTTGCAAGTCCGTGACGTTATTACAATTTTAATAATTATGCAGACAATCCACACGTCATTTGCTTAAATTTTATCTGGGTTTTTTTTTTATCGTCTTGAGAAAAAGCGAAATGCGAAAAGTACGCCTGAAAAGTCCTCCAATAAGTGTGAAATTTCAAGAGAAAGACGAAATCCAGCTAAATTATGTCGAGCATTCTACCCCGCAAATTTCAGGGGGCTTGTCTCTGATTGGTCAGTCTAAACAATAACCAAACCCGTGCGCCCAGCAGTGAAGGTGGCGAGAATCGCGGGCGCATCGAGACACTCACGGCTGGAGACTGAGCCTAGCTCCTACACTGTCGAACCGACAAATCGTATCATGTAAACACACGTAAGATTCATATGGCTGGCTAACATATCGGACCAACAAATCTTAGCGTGTAAACACATGTAAGATTCATGCCCCTATAATGTCTGGCTAACATATAGGACTGACAAATCGTAGCGAGTAAACCGACCTTAAGGACAGTGCCTCCTTTTGTTACTGTGCATACGTTCTGCGCATCTTAGGTTATTCGGGTTTCTTAAGGAATTTGCCCATCAATACAACGATATTTTTGCGCGCTTTATGGTTATGTGGAAGAAGAAGATCTTAGCAAGGCCTATCAGAATCCAAAAAGAAAATTGGGGGTAACCGTGCATTTTTTCAGAGATAATCGAGCTTAAATTTGGAAAGAAATTGCCCTACTTTGTTTGTAGTTTAACGCTTTTTTAGAATTATGGTTGCTCAGTTATCTCTGAAAAATGCGTGGTTACCCACATTTTTCTTTTTGGATTCCAATAACCCTTGCTAATAGCCCTTGCTTTTTCCCCATAGTCATGACCTTTGCAAAAATACATCTGTAGTAGGAGACACCGTCCTTACCTTTCAGCGTAATCGTAAGCGCCAGTGTAAAAAAATCTGCTTGCTCTTGCGCTAGTGCCTATGTCACGGTAACTTGCGTTAATTGCTTGCAGAACTGCGTGTTTAGCGGGAGAGGGGAGGGATTGGGGCTTCAAACTTCCCGCCTCCTGTACCTTTTAATCCCAATTCCCGCCCAGTTTTTGTTGGCTTCGCCTCTTTGCCCGTTTTCGATTGCAAAACATTACGCAATTTTTCCCTTAGTTCCGCTTGCTGCTACTTGGGGGATCCCGCTTCCCGCCCTCTCTCTCTCCCCGCTTCCCAGGAGAAGTTCTTCCTGGTTCCCGCCACAATTTCCCCATGACTGCTGCCATTTTTATATGAAAGTTATGCTATGCTATAATTATGTTTGCACTTTTACTTGTGTCGCTAGTGAACTGATCTAGACTACGAACAGTCTCCCTTTCCACTCAGGGATAGTCGAGGGAAACGAACAAGCGAGCTGGCGCGAACATCGCCTGCCGTGTGGAAACGTGACGCGTGTGTCGAGCCGCTAGTGTAGTGAGCACTACTCGTAGTCTAGTGAAAATCAGGCTCAGATGATCGAACTCGACGCTTGCGCGAAGCTGAAGGATGTAAGAAGCTGCTTACGTATGAAATATTAATTTTACCTTCCCGGAAATAGTACAAAAAGATAACGACGGCTCCCTATTGTTTTATTTACTTGCTATTCATTGTTTTTGAACTATATTCATTTTTATTGCATTTTCGTTAAATAAGACAGCATTTACTGAATACCTTGAAAAGAAATACAATATATAGAATTATGGGATTCCAGAAGTAATTAGAACTTGGTTTTAATCTTCCGGCTTAAAACCAAGGTAGTCAAGGGAGGAAGCGTAAAAAAAAAGACAAACCCCTGTGACGCGGAACTGACCCAGCAATTAATAACTTTGTGAATTGTATAGCCTTGTAGGTGCCAATTTGCCTTTATTAATAGTAAAACCTTTTTATACAAATGGTTTTTTCGCTTAGGAGGCAGTGAGGTTGTCATCATTAATTGCAAGAAAACAATTTCAAAAACAAAAACTTTTTTGCAAATTAATTGCCGGCGTCAGCTTAATCCTCTCTCTGTCTTTTTCAATATTGGCTTTCAGCGGATCAAAATAAAAATGATTCGCAATTTCCATGTAATTGAGGCATTCAGTTAAGCCTTTTGAATAGGCCTTCATTGTTGTGTCGATGTTCTTGATTGATGGGCGTCTATTCGTCCGATTCATGTGCTAGCCCACGCAAATTAAACAAAATCCAAACTGATTTGAAATATTTTATCCCGCGCCTCTGAGTCGACGAAAGATCCAGTTCACTAAAGAAATATCTCACACGGCTGCACTACGAAAGCGCATAAGAGTCCCTTCTGAGGTTGGTGCCAGAGTTTCTGTTTGGAAATTAAACTGTATAATGGACTGAAATTTTAAGGTGTCAGATCAGGACATCTGCATTTTTTGTGTGTAATGAGCACACCATGTGTAATGTTTTGAATATCAGATTGATCGTTTGCCCAAGTTAAGTAAACATTCATTTTGAAGAGTTGATTCTTCATTTAGTATTGCCAGGCAACCGTATCGCGTACAGTGATAAACTGGATTATCTTAACAGAGATTTTAAAGCTTGCAAGATCATCGGATAAGACAGTTGACCAGAGATCAGTTGTGCTTTGTTGGGAGTTGAGGCACATAGGGCAAGGACATTGTTTTGGGGGAGTAAGCGAGAACTGTTAGCGTGCAAACCGGCTTTTGAATTTTTATTCGCGGAAACCCCACAAACAAAGTGTCTTGGATATTTTCATATGGAATAATTTGCATCGGGGAGCCATTTGCTTTATAGCATAGCTGCCAGTTAAGATCGTTTCCATCATCTTTCACTTGAAAATTATTTCATTTCGCGAATCGCAGAGTAATAAACAGTCATGGATGCTCAAACTCATCGCTTCAGCACAGTAGATCACCGACCGCCTTCGCTTTCAGTGTCCTCAGTGCACGCTGAAACAGAAACACGCCGAAGGTCGTCAACTAACACATCACAACATTCTGGTGTTCATAATTTCTCTCCTGACAGGAGTGAGCGCAAAAAACCGTCCACCACGGCAAGTCCCTACCTGTACTCTTCAAACCGGAAAGTTTCCAGCAGCTTCTCGCCAAGATCTGAGGGCTACGCGGATCCAGCGACAGCGAAGCTTCGTGGCCCCCAAACCGACGTTCTACCGACATACCGAATGGAGCCGCTAGCCGAACGAAAATTCCGCCCGCATATTGTGAAGAAAATTATGGACCAAGCCTTCGAGGAGAGTTTAGACGGGCTCAATAATTACGACTCTGTAAAGTGCCGCGCGCTCACCACCCAAGTTTGCGAGGATATCAAACAACGAGTGAAATGGCTGAATTATGAGCGCTGTAAGCTTGTATGTCTCGTACACATTGGTTCTGTAAGCGGTCAGGGAATGCGAGTGGCAAGCCAGTGCTTGTGGGATCATAACTTGGACAACTTTGCTTCGACGAGTTACAGAAAGGGTGATATCTTCGCTGTTGCATTGCTTTTTGGAGTTTATAAGGAGTAAAGCTTTTTAACCCTTTAAGCCGTAACAGTGACGGAAATGAAATTTCTCTTTACATTATCACTACTTGTTCAAACATTCAACTGCTGAGAATAAAGGAAGTGATCACCAATAAGATGTCTTGATATTTAGACAAAGTCTCTTTACTGGTTCCAAAAGAAAAGTGTGGAGAGCAGTAAGAAGAATTTTTTTTTTTTACATTTTTAGTGACGAATAGCAAATACAAAAATGTGCAGTCAGAAGGAGAGTATACAGCACTTATGTATCAGGCTGAAAGCGTTAACTAAGAGTGACCATTATTGCTTCCATAGTTCCATTTCCATAGCTTTCATAGTGAAGTAAATTCTAATTAAAAAGATAGATCTTATCCCATTGCAATTGCTTTTGACGGTCTGTGGACCACGCTTGAAAGTAGGCTCAGTTATTACGAGAGACTTTGAGTTGGGAAAAGCGGTGTCAGGTTTTGGGTGTGCTTATGGTTGTTAAAAAGAACTTAAGTTTGACATTTGACTTTGAAATTGAGCAATCATTCCAGAGGAAGATATAACCGATTGTAGCATTAAATTTCTTCTTATCCTAGCAGACTTTGTTAACAACACAGACAGCATTGGTCAACTTGTAGCTTTTCACACATGTAAATATCTTGTATATAGTTACAGTCTGTGATAGTACGTAGTTTCTCAGAGATAGCTTCTTAGTTTCTTTCTTAGTACGTAGTTTCTTAGAAATTTCTTAGTTTCTTAGAGATCTATAAATTGTAATTTTGTAAGTCGTTTTGTCGCGTGTACGTTAGTTCTGTATTGTAGCAAAGTTGTTAATAAGCTAATAATTATAAATTGTAAATATGTAACTCGTAGCCTACTACTATTGTGTACGTAACTTCTGGAATGTAATTAAGACGGATTCCGCTCAACGTTCGAGCAATAAGTGCAAAAAATATTTACCAAAAAACTACTCATAGCACGGTAACATTTTAAATGCTATTTGAAACATCTCACTCTAGTTCACTTGCCCAAGTGACCCCGCGATGAAATTCTCAAGCATTCTCAAGAAAATTAATTTCAAATCTCGTAAAAGTATGCTAAAAACGGGCGCCATTTTGTTTTGAACTGACATGAAGCGTCTTTTTAATTGAAATATGGATAACTTCAAATCCAATTTCTCTCGCGGGGTCAGCTTGGGAGCAAAAGTAACGATAAGTTCTTCTTATCTGTTCTCAAAATGTGACAGTGCTGCAAGTATTTTTTTGGGAACTTAACTTTTGCACTTACTGCTCGAACGTTGAGCGGAAATCGTCTTAAGTGTGAATTGCAAACAATAAAAAAAATTACATCTCTGTAGTCAGATTTTTAGTTGTTTTCCAAAACAAACAAAAGGAAAGAATGCCACCCCTCCTCTCCTCACCCCTCCCCCTCCCCCCCCCCCCCCCCCGCTGTCGTTTTGTTTTCTTCCACTGAAATCGACTTTATTTTTTCATGGTCTACACTCTCATGAACCATAAATTGTTCAAAACTCAAGCAGGACAACGAGCCGCAGGCGAGCTGTTTCGCTGCCAAGTTAAACGCGAAGAGCCGAGAGACTCCAATGAAGTTGGGGGAGCCGGCAGCATTCATAATGGTCGATGCCATTCCTGTTCCAGTTAAAACCTGTATTAGGTCGAAATGAGGTTGTGATTATTAGATAAAATTAGGCCAACATAAGACGATTAGTAGACACAAGCTAGTGTTAGGGATAGGGTCACCTATTATAGATGTATCTCCTAAACAAAGGCGCACTATATAATTACATTTGGGAGAGGTTAGGTGGATCAGAGTGGTGGAGTAGTGGTGAGAAGGGATAAAAGCTTTTTAGAAAAAAATTCAATGACAGTGAGAAATGTCTAAATTTCACTAATATGGCGTCAACCGTTTAAGAAAGGGATACGAACTCAAGACAGCAAAGTGTAACCGGTGCTTAAAGAGCGTAAGGCATGTCGCAGTTGGCTCATTATTCAAATTCTCCTTTCTGGTCTCCATACATGTCATTAGATAGTAATTGGGAGAACTTCTTAAGACACCGAGACAATATATATCTTTGGTTATCATTTCCCCAATTCTCATGACCTTTATAAGTATGTGTTATAATGCACTGATGTGATGAGGAGAAATTTGATGCTGATCACTATTGCATGGCTTAAATGGTTCTAAAAAGAAATCCGGCTTGATTGTCCCGACTGGTTAGTGTACGTCGCATAAGGATTTTTAAGCGATGACCATCCTCGTTATCACTTATTGTCAGAACGCCAGTAAAATGCATCGCGCTTGCTCGATTTATATCCCAAAAACACTGGAAACGAGAAAACGTGCATTTTGCTTTTGTTTGATTTGCCATCTTGGCTTAGACTCCCTTCGTGGGTAATAGCTTGGTCCCACGTGTCAAACTACCCTTGTCTCCACTTAAAATTACAAGAAGTAAAACTTTATTTTCAGAGTCGTTCAAATAGGCCACCCTGCCTGAATAAGCTACTTATTATTATTATTATTATTATTATTATTATTATTATTATTATTATTATTATTATTAGTAGTAGTAGTAGTAGTAGTAGTAGTAGTAGTAGTAGTAGTAGTAGTAGTAGTAGTAGTAGTATTTGTATTTGCTGAAGCATCTCAGCGTCCGGTGGATAACACATATTTACTTACTTACTACCCATATCCTCTACACCAACGAGGACAAGCTGCCGGGAGATGTAATTTTACCTTTTTTAACATATTTATAAAGAGAGTTACCCATAACAATAAATGAAAGCGAACCGTTTTCAGATCATTGCTTAACCCTGAACACTAAGGATGGGTGCCAATCATCTAAAAAGCTCAGTTCTTTGCCTAATCGGAATGTATTCTCTTAGTTCTCTGCCTAATGAATAGAGCGTTTTCACCCACGTGACCAGCAGCTATGTACATATATTGGAACAAAAGAAAGAGTTCACATAAAGAAAAGATTTCAACTCGCACAGGATTAGCTTGGTACGCCAATATGGCCGCCGTTTCATTGTTTTTGGTACACCAATATGGCCGCCGTGACGTCATAGGAAAACGCTCTATGAGGTTCTGTTCTCGTGACACAACGATAAGGAATGTTATGTAAGGCTCATAAGGTGTCCATGGGCAGTTTGAGATATGGAAAAGAATCTCTATACCCCTTTGGTTTGGTCTAAAGATTTCTCTGGTGGTTACAAGGTTGACAGTTCTCTTGAGTGCTTTTACTTTTCCCCTGTTTCTTCTCTCGCTTCTGGTTTTGTTTATTTATTTGTTTAGTGGCCCTTAGAACATTCATCGCTTCTGTACGTACCTACATGCCTATTATATATGTTTTTCAAACCAAACACAACTGACAAATCGTCTCAAAACCAGCAGCCTTGGAGCATGAAAAGTAAAAGGCCGCTAGGACTTAAACTAATAACTGTCAAATGGACCAAGCATTTTCACTACTGCCAAGGCGTGTCAACATCATAACAAATGACACATTAGGTGGTTCCAAATCCAACTCCAAATCTTGCCTTAATCTTAAGACACTCGTCGTCAGCTACGTAGTGTCAGAAAGCTGCCCGAAAATTGAAACTGATAACTCACAAAAAGGTCCGAATTAAATTTAACAAACAAAACATATCTCAATGTCGATGCCCTGTCCACCCTCGAACTGACAACAGACAAGTGAACAAAATTTGAAACGGCTGAGTCCACGCTTTTGTCGATTCGCAGCTCTTGAAAAAGAAAAGGTTACAGTCTACTGACTCCACGGATGGCTTTTTGCCAAGAGCCTGTTTTTAGGCTAGCAAACAATAAAAAATCTGTCTGGAAGATCACAGATACCCCATAAGGATATGAGTCATAATCAGTTGGCGCTTCGTGAGTAGTAGTATAGCAGTTGATGGGCAAAAAACTTTGTTGTTTATAATATTAGGTTGTATTGCAGTGTTCTCAATCCGGGAATTTGTGTGTCTGTAAAGGCTTTTTGCAAGAGCCTATCAATTACTAGCTTAAGCTAGCAAACAAACACAAATCTATCCGGAAAGGTAGATACCCCAAAGGCTCAAGAGATATATTAGTTAGCGCTTCGAAACCATCAACAGAGTTGAATACTATAATGGTATAAATCAATCGAGAATGCAATTCATTCCAAATGCCTCCCGCATAGTCGAAATCAGCTAACGATTTCACTTTTGCTGATTCGGATTGGTTCATTTCTCAGACAAAATGCAAAAAAAACGGACAAAAAAAGAATCTCTATCAAGCCAACGAATAAAATATGTTTTCCAGCTAAACTGTACGCTTAAAAATTAATTAAACTTTCCAGCAATAGCTTAATTAAGCCAAAACGAAAGGAATTATTTGTATTTGTCGGAAGGACTAGCTGTAATAAGCAAAAGCGAAATGGTCTTTTCTCCAAGTTGTCGCCTCCAGTATTGTCAAGCATCTAAACGTTTCCGCAATTTAAATTCTCTTGTTTATTTCCTCCTGGCTTTAGCTTTCATTGATTAATACATTTCTAATTTTTATTCTGTTAGCTTTCTTTCATTTATTAATTTACTTTCACGGGTATTTTCGTATGCGTATGGATAGTAAATTGTCATATGCATATGTGTACTAAGTTGCAGAAACCTCACTCGGGTGCGAGAGAAAACAGTATGATCTGCTACCCCTTTACAGATACAATAAAACAGTCCACCGCAATATACTGCAGGATGCATGCCCGCAAGGTTCTTAAAAGATAATGTCAGAACATACAGTCGTTTAATTCATGCATGGATTTTTTTCCCGTAATTTATCTGTTATGTGATTGACAAAAAGCATGGTCGGCCGTTTTGTTGACATCATTAACTCATCTTAGGGAGATAAATAGGAATTCAACCAACTTCTCAGGACCGCTCGGTGAGTTAATAACTCGAAATATTGGCATAAACTTCTGAATGTGTTTTGTGTTTAAGGAAATATTCAGGACCAAACACATGACCCTAAAGTTTTAAATACGTCAGGTCTCTGTTTCGTGTACGTATCTTAACTACAAAAAAGACAACAAGTTATACTTTTTTGTCTGATTTTACAGTCTGGTATTTTAAAGAAGGATGATTTTATTATGTATTTAGGTGCAAATTATTCATATAAACATTTCACAATCACTCCACCTGCAGGGCTTTTGTGAATATCATAAAGTTTTTTTCTTTTTTTTTTTTGCAGCTCTTTTTGACGGAACAGATTCTCGCCTAACCAGGAAGGCTTTAAACCAGAAAAAAAAAACATAATGGCCCTGAATAAATGCCAAAGAAGTTTGGGTGTAATTTGTAGTCAAATTTTTACAACGCTTGCTTCTATTGTGGTTAGTCCCCATTTCAACTCTCTGTCTTGTTCTTTGTCCTAAGCTTCCCGTAAAGAACAAAAGTACATTTATTTCCCCTGGCTAGGAAAACGTTTGTTTCCTGTAATTATATCCGACAACTGAAAAACTGCATGATTTTTTTTTGTGTATTCTTCATATGTTGTTACTCTTCTTTTTTCGGCCTGTTTCTCGGAAAAGAAAGCGGCATATCAAGACATGAAAGGTGTCATATTTTATCAGTGTTTATGTGACTTAACACAAGTTTGTATGCGAATGGATCAGAGTAAATATCTAAAAGTACTGATATATCAATTGATTGTTTTAAAGAAAATTAAAAACAGCCTAAAAGAACAAGGAAATTTTGTTTTGCCGCAAGATTTTATCTATAAAAGCTTCTAAATTTACTTTAATTCCACGGTCAGATAACAGATTCAAGGCGATTTTCTTCAAACTTTTTGAGAAGGAAATTAAAAAGTGATATACTGTGTACACTGTTCTAGAATGTTTGGTTGCGTTGGACCGACAACTGTCAAAGCTCTGACACGAGAGATATGGCGAAAACCTTTTTGTTTTACTTAACCTGATACGAAATGTCAACCGAGGAAAGTAGAACGCTAGAAGCTATCATCCCTTAAATTTTTTCTGAATTTTTCGAGCTCGCTTATGAAAACCCAAACTATAAACAGTTCAGAAGGAAAGTACTTTACAAATAGCTTATATTTGACTGCGGCTTGTACTTATTAAATGTTTTAGTTTTTACAGACTGGGAAGCGATTTCACTAAGGAATGGTTGAAAAGCAAAACACTTCTCAATGTCTAATATTGAACGCGGTCCATGCTCTCGTATGCGTCGTCCATAGACTCATAAATTGAAAAAAAGACATAAGGCAGGGATTGGAATAAGAAGAAAAGGATGCACCATTGAAAGTAATGTGCCGTGCACAGCGCAAAATAAATGCAGAATTTTACAGCGATTCTTCTTAAAAGTTCCCTTTTTTCACATTTTACGCGTGAGATACGTAATATACGGCTCCAATTTATTTTCTCTTCCTTCCTATGTTTTGTTTCTAAACGTTGTCAAAATTCCGATTGTAAACAAAGCAGTCATTGAACATTAGCAGCTTATCGCTTTCCATCGCCTCAAAGATGAGCACCACTGCATAGCTGTTTTTGTAAACACTCTAGAACAATATCGCTGCATGCGTTTAAGTTAGTTTGTTTTACAGCAATTTTTCATGTTTGCCCAAGCATTAGAGCCCCTCGTATGCAAATATACGCAATTTCAAGAGACTGTATTACCCAGCCTCAATAAATGCTGAATTTTAAGCAGAAAAAAGCGCAAAGGAACTCTGATGTAAAAAATAACGAAGGTTATGGTCTGTAAAGTTTACTTTCAAATTCACGAAAATGACTCGAAAAAGAGATCTTTATTTTAAATTTTGGCGCGCTATAATGCCGTTGAAATATATCCTGGATTTCGGGGGTTTTTTCCATTAGGTATAACAGAAGTATCATTGGCATTAAACGTTTCCCAATGTTTCTTTTCAAAAATACATCGGTTTGCATTCATTAAGCCAACTTATTGTAAAGAAACGATAGACATTTTCCTTGGCAGAAAAACAGTGCAAATTTGTCTTTACGTCGAGATTATTCGCTTCCATCATTCTGTCCACTGTCCATTTTCGTGCGTTTAAAAGGCGCCAAGCTGTGTTCATTCAATTTTAATAAAGAACCGGCACCTTTTGCTCAGCCAAGGCCAATACCATTGGCAATAAGAACGGATTAATGATCACACGCTAAGAAACATTCTGTTGCTCACTTTCGAAACTGCAAAACAAAGATCTGAACTCACAGGTTGACTGTTTTTGTGTCTTCTTGTCTTCGGGAAATATTTGACAATAACTCACGTCACAAAGGCCTAATAAAGCGCGCATTTCATTTACGTGACAGCTCTTGTTTTGTTGTTCAGGAGTCTCGTGTCTTTTTGTTTCGATATCAACATTGCCAGCTTGCATCACAAGTGAAGGTCTCGCGAGAATTGAACTTAATTTTTCAAAGTCATCCGTGCGCTTAATACCGTCCATTATGCTGCCGTGCTACAAGACACGAAACAAAATGCCTTTTCGTTTCGACGCTTGGTAGTGCCCCAACGCTTTCACTTGTAGAAGTACTGCAAAAAAACCAAATTTATTTGCAAAATATCATAAAACGAACAGCACTATAGATAACTACCGCAGTAACAGCTTTTATGTGAATGGTGACACTTGAGTATCTCATCTAGGTTAAAAAAAAGTTAAGACCGCGTTTAAACGACTCTAAGATTGACTCTCAGATGAAGAAAAAGGACAACAAATGAAACATACATTGTCAATTCAACGTCAATTTCAGTTTCATTGCATCTGTTAAGTTTTTTCTTTTTCTAAGGTCATTTCGAAAGCCCCCTGGTCTATAATGTTAGCATACAATAACAGAATATTATCATTTACCCCTTTTTGTTTTCTAATCTTAAGGTTCGAAATTTCGAAAAATTTTAGTGCCGTTGATACAAGAAAGTGCGTAAGAAAAAATCGCTTTGTCACACCTTTTCCTTTGAGCCTCGATAATAAACGGTCTTTGTCTGTTTAGATCAGTTGTTGCACGATATTTTTAAACGAACTTTCGCGTAACTTTAAGCTCCTTTATAAAAAAAGGAGGTTCCTTTCTAAAAGAAACTTCTAGAGACATTTAAGTAGGGGTTATAAATGAATTTGAGCTGCTTTAGTCAACACGTCCATTCGAAAACAATTCAATTTTATTGCTAGAATATAATGGATGTGTATTCCTTAATATCATTATAACACAACGTTGACAATTCCAGCTTCTTTAAAATCCTCCTAAAAGAGGTGAAATTTTTATTATCAACATTTCTTTATTAAAACGAAAATTCAATTTCTCCTCGGAAAAAAATCCGGACTCAGAAAGCCCGACCACCGAAGAACAAACTATATTCCACTTTTGTATGTTAAATTTTACATAGGTGGTATTTGAATAGTTCACTTATTTCAGGATTACAACCTCATTTATTTTATAGCTCAACCCACGCTTAGAGTATATTTCTCGCTAGGTGTTAAGTTTCGAAACTGAAACAAAAAGAAACTGGAACGAAACAGCTTTTCTCAGTCAGAAGTCCTCTAACATTTCCGGCTTAAGCTGAAAGCTCAATGTCGATAAAAATTATTCTAAGGTTTAAGTGATTTCAACTCCCAAAGTTAAAGTATTTATTCAATCCTGTACACATATTAATTTTATATGAGCTTAAATTTTGACGTGCCGAATACACTAGGCAAATTTCAGCAGTATACAATAATAAGCGGTATTTCAAATTCTTTTAAAATTTCGTCATACCTCGAATGGGGAATCTTTACCCCCAAATTTTTGACTGGATAAATCAGCCAAACTAGTCAACTTGTTTTAAACGGCATAAGGCGCGAAGTCTGACATTTTAGGAATGGTTTTTCAAAGGTCCCGTAAAGATACAAAGATCTAGAAAATCTACAGTACTGTTTTGAAGTAATCGAGCGCAAAATGCTACAGTGCTTATCGTTTTAAAAACCTAAACAATCCATGTAAATGCACGTTTAATATCCCTTATATAATTTATATATCTAGATTAATTTACCGTATAGTTTAGAGGCTTGATTTTAGGACTTTAGCCTTTTCGAACCTGTGCGATCTAAACGTAACGTTCCTTTTCTGGGTGCCGTTCGCGTGGAGATCTGTGCCGGACGAATTCAGTTTTCAGCTCTTTTGATCTCACAGTCAAGAGTTCTTAAACTTGGCTCGATGCCGTTGCGTTCTGAGGCTGTTGCTTTGAAGCAGTCTTGTTCTTTGGACAGTACTTGATGGTGTGCGACTCGTTCCCGGACGCTTTGCAGAGCGGGCAAGTATACGCGCGTAGAATCGGGCACGTTGTGTTGCCATCAGCATCCTTCAAAACATGACTGGAGTACACTTTCTTGCTTTCACCGTTATTCCTGCAAAAAACGCAGACGTTCGCGTTTCTGTTTTTCTTGCTTTCTCTGTTCTTCCGGTTGCGATTCGCTACCTCGCTGTTGTTTTCAACGTTACGCTTCGAAACACGCGTTGGCGCGCCGGGCGCCAGCGACGGGCCGGGCGCTTTGGACGTTTCAATGCACAATTCAATGTCAGGATTTCCACCGGAGCTTGAGCTCGTTAGCGAGTGATCGGAACCCACGCTGTCGACGCGAGATCTCTTGGTGTAGGTGAAATCATACAAGCTGTCAAACCCGGGCTCCTTGCTCTCCAAATCTGCTGCGTTCTGTACAAGTCTTATTAGCCCGAAGTAGTCCCTAAAGAGACGAAATTCACTCTTTTCGTCGAAACTAGCCTTAAGGCTTGTTACTTCCCGAGCGCTAATCTTGCCATGGCTGCTGAAAATGTCCCCGCTGTAGAAAACGCTCAGCATTTCGTCTCCCATTGTTCAAAACTCGTGGTACGGTTCCCAATTTATCGCGTGCAGATTAGCGACTGTATTAACGAATTTACCCTCTGCGATCTTCCCGCGTGACCAAAGATCCGAGAGCAAAAGTATAATTTTTTTTCACTTGCTTCGTTTGAGGTGATTAACTTTGCGAATGAAGTGCACAAGGTCTTGACACTAACAACGGCTCGGCAGCGTCAGAAGAACGTGAACGTTGAAACTTAATGTGTGCATGGAACCGCAATTATACAACGATCCACTTGAGTAGCAGCTGGACGAGAGCCTTTCAAATGTTGTTTTTGTCACTTTATCATCGCTACTGTGAATGCATTTGAAAGGCACATTGAAAATTGCTTTAAGGAGAAGCATCGCACATGTGGCCTTATTGTTTCTATTGAAAACGATCATTAATGGTAGCCAATCACATAATGGCTTTGAACGCGGTTTGAGTGAATCGCGGCGTGTTTTTAAAAAGTCAGCATTTTAAAAAGAGAACGGGGTCATTTTACTAGCTCCTGATTGGCCGGTAAATGCGCGCTGTCAAACAACAGGCCGATTTCGTGTGTAATTGTTTCTAAGGATGATCTAAAGTGTTATTACGAATTCATTTCGCGAGACAAAACAGGGAATCGCACGTGGAGAACGGCAGGAAGCAGAGTTGTTAAAAATAGTCTAAAAAATTATCAGCCTTCTCTTCATTAGCGTTTAGTCATGGACTGCGTTGTGTAAAAGACTGTTGAGGTTTCAATTTCTTTGTTGATTTGTCCACTTGCGTATATTGAGCAGTAGAAAAGTTGTGGTTAAGACACATTTAGGTTACGCATGGTCACCAAAAAAGGCTCGCAAGCTGTAATGAAAATTTCGCGGTTTTAGTAAATATCTAAGCGTACTGTTCATTTACGATCTGCGTTTCAAATTTCTGATATTAGCTTTGCGTTTGCTCGTTGTGTTTGTGAGGCTAGAAAACTGAGTTTCTATACGTAGTTTGTGTCACTGCATTTCTTTTTGACTCTTTATATCATTTAATAATTGTTTTGACATGATTTGATCTTTAGATTTTGTATTATTTCAAGGAGACTGGTTTAGGAAACATGCAAAGGTGGCGAGGGTTTCTGGTCTGTTACTTAGCGTGGTTGATATAAAAAATAAACAATCAGTTGGCAGGTGTTTCATATGCAAATGAGTGGCTGACAAAGAGCTACTTTGTGAATAAATTTCACTCTGTCAAATCAATGCGGCATTGTTTGGTTCCACCTAATAGCTTTGTTTCCTCGTCGAAACGGTCAACGCGGATGAGAAATCAAAATACGGAATCGTTGCAAAAAATTCCAGATAAATTAAATGTGGACAAAATCTATCGCTTTGTTTTTCTCTGCTCATTAGACCGACTGCCCACCGGCATGACATTATTAAATATTTAAATGATGTTAATTCTCGACTGCCTAATTCTCTTCTAGTTTCAGCTCTATTTACAAGTGGCCTTCTCTTTAGTGTCTGTGGTTGAAGTTTGGTGATTTATTATTAATAAAAACTGTTTCATCCAGTCTGTAAAAACTTAATGACGGCCACCTCTTTAAATTGAATAATGTTTTTGTTTAAAAATTCATTGTACTGCGAATGAAGCCAAGAATGTTTTTTGCCCGGACGTTTTAATATCAATTTATTCTTTCAGTATTTTCTTGAGCATTTATATTACACCTTACTTGATAGAAGCCTTGTCTGTCAAATCTAATTACCCCCTTTGCAAGGCGCAGAATTAAATTATTCTTTCAAAGAAAGGAACGACCTGCCGACGCGACCTAAGTGAGAAAATTGTTTTCTTACAGATAACAATTGTCAGCCATTTGCATTCCCAATTTTATATTCCCTCGCCAGCTGACCCATCGTAGCATTTTCTTTCGAATATTGTTCTTTGGTATTCAATATAGAAAACTGAAATAAAACTAAAAAGGCAGCTGGCTGACACCTTCCCTTGCCGAAGAGGAAAAACTTCCTTTTCGTTCCGCGCTTTTAGCTGGATTAACCGGGCATCGTGGTCTTGAAAATTTCTCTTCTTATCCGTATTAATTTTGCATGGATTGTAATCGATAAAGCAAGGTAAAAGCGTTCGTTATTTTAAAATGATGTCGAATCTGGGATCAGATCATTTTAATGAATGCCGCCTATTTGTTTCCAACCCTGAAGCAACAAATAGGATAGGAAGTTAATGTGCGTAGAAACTGAAATACGGGTGTTTATTAAACAAATGGCAAGGCCATAGGGGATTTAGAGTCACATATTTCCCTGCCTGGCCCCACTAACTTATTCAACAAGTGTTCTATCGTAAGGCCAGTTTTGGGTTCTTTAAGGAAGGGGAAAATAGCAAACGCGCGAAAAAGAAAAACATACTGAATTTCTTGTCAGTGTTTTTTGCGAACCTAAAAGAGACTACAGTGACTGACAAACCTCTTTAAGTAAACCCTTTACGCCCTAACAGTGACGAAAATGAAATTTCTCTTTACATTATCACTACTTCTTCAAACAATCAAGTGATGAGAATATAGGAAGTGATTACCGAGGATAAGATGTCTTGTTATTTAGACAAATTCTCCTTCCCTGTTCCATAAGAAATGTATGGAGACGGTAAGGAAAATATGCAGTTTTATATCAGGGCTTAAAGGGTTATTAATACGGATGTCAAAAGGACAGGGATATGTCCATCTAAAGGACGGGTCTGCATTACAGAGGCAGGGCTTGAATGAATTGTCCGCGGTAATAGAAAGATATCTGCATTACAGAGGTGACCGCAAGGAGCAGTTTGACTGTAATTGCAAAGCTGGATGAAACAAGAAAGAAACTTGACGAGATATTACTTTCGATTTCATCTGACAACAAAATCTCATGCGATCTCGTCGACTTCGTGTGTGCTCATCAACTTTAAATCTGCCGACTCAAAATTTTGCTACTGTATAACTACGAAACTTCTTGCCTAGGATTACAGCCGCGTATAATTTCGAACTGTCGCTGTCTTTTGACCGCCAAAACTCTCACCACAACTCTCATGTCCTCTCAGTTATCTTGTGCGCTCTACAGAAATAACGTTGAACTCTTATGGACTCAGGAACGTCCCCGTTTGGTGCTGTCTTAATGATTATTTCAGATACGCAGCCATCGTGTCAATCAGGCGCGTAGGATACGCGCAAGGTTTGTTAGTATGACTTTCCCAAGGTCTGACTCCTGCATGTGAGGGAAAAAATTTTCACAAATCTGTTCCTTGACAACCTTATGTCGAGAATCTCCTCCAACTACAGAAGACTAAAAAAATATACTGGCATTTCCAAGGCGTGCGGGAAGTATTTCCGAAGTGAGCAGCACACATTAAACTGACATACAACACGTTAGCGAAACGACTTATAAGACGTTAGCGAACTGACCTAACACGTTAGCGAAACGACTTAGGACGTCAGCGGAACGACTTGCAGGCGAAACGACCGGTAACCGAATACCCAGTCTTCGCAACGAGAAAGAAAAAAGCGTGGATCCGTTACAGCTCGCTTGAAAGATTTCGTCAGTGATGTGATTCAAATAAATCTTTCAAGTTCGACGTCAGTGTGAAACTTGCCTGTCAAGGTGAATTTTGTCTAGTCATGAAACGCTTCGGTGGGACATGACCAATCATTGCTCAGTAGGGGCTGATAATAGTGCAAAAGAAAAATAACAGACGGGTTGAAAACTTTACCTTAAAAAGGCTGAACATACTGAATGAGCAATTAAGTAAGCTTGTGGACGGATCAGCGACTGAATTTAAAATCGTTATTACGCGTACGGTCGTTATTGTTTGGTGTTTTCAAATGTACAATCCCATTCTTAGGCAAGTGTTTATGCGTTTTAATCAACTACTTTAATTTAACCGACCGATAAGAGGTTTCTTAACAAAAATGAATTAACTATACATGTAACATTTGATGTCGTAAAACGGCTACTCTAGTAATGCCTGTTACTTGAGGAAATAACAATTTAACGCAAATAAGATTCAGGTTAGCATTGCTTCTATCGTAAAGTTGAATTTATTTGTGATATCGTACGTCAATTCCAGGCACTGAATGATAAAAACCGCGAGGTATTTTTTTGGTCCTCCTGAAATGAAGAAAAGCATAATAACCTCTTTTTCGAGAAGGAAATGCCAGTTAATTTTCTTTTAGTCTTTAATTTTTCATATGGTTGGGGGGAGCGTCAAGGTCGTCAAGGAACAGATTTGGAAAAATTTCTCCCCTTACAGAAATCAGACCTTGGGTAAGTCACAGTTGATGTTAAGTATTTTTAGCTTCCAATCCCAGTGTGCCCAGCTACTGAGTAGCAATTTCCTGTGGTTCTGTTTATTATGTTGTACATCAAAAGCTAGCACCATCGGATGGTGCTAACTTTTGAGTCTGTGGATGAAATCCTTAAGTGTGACGACCATTCAAATGAAAGCTACTCAGCAGTATTTTATTTATTATTTTTATATTTATTATTTTTATTTTTATCTTCGAGACCGAAGATTGATGGCGTGGGGTCAGCTAAATATTACGAAAAAATATAACGTACATATCTAGTTTACAGGACTGTGATTGAACGAGGAAACAGACTGTTTAAAATTGGTTAAATTAGTGTTCTCAAAGAAAGACTGAGGCAGACTGTTCCACTGAGTGATTGTTCTAGGGTAGAATGAAAGACGGTAAGAGGAGGTACTAGTAGATAAAGGAATGAAGCTGTAGCTGTACTTTCCTGTGGTGCTGTTTATTATGCTGTACAAGGTGGTTCTAACTTTTGAGTCTGTGTATGAAATCTTAACGTGTGAGCAGTCAAATGAAAGCTACTCAGCAGTACTCTCCTAGAATACGAACAGTCTCTTTTTCCGATCAGAGATAGTCAAGCGAAAAGAGCACACGAGCACGCGGCTGTAAAATTCCCTCGCTGCGTGGAAACACGATCGGCTCAGCACACGCGCAACACTATTGCTTTTCGTGCTCGCTCGTGCGTTCATTTCTCTCAGCTATCACTGAAGGAAGAAGAGATACCCTGGGTACCAGAGGTTTCTCGTGCGTGCTTTTGAGAGACTAAAGTTCGCACGTGTTCGAGCGCGCGAGAAAATTAAAACGTCTAGCACAAGGGTAAATCATAGGCTGCTATGAGCTAACTCGTGAAGACGAAGTCCTCTTAATAAGTAGTCTGCATGGATACACGTAGCTGCTAGAGTGAAACCTCTGAACTCTCCTACAGCCCTTAAATTTTTAGTATTTTACTATACAGACAGAGAGAAATGCCACTTGTACAGAGGGAAATGTCATGCGTTTTATAAAATTTCGTTAGCTGTATCAGTTTGTATGCCTACTTGTCAAAAAGCGATGCCTAGGGATTAAGGTTCAATTTAACCTTTTCTATTGTTATAAAGCTTCTTTTTACCTCTAAATGTTTGGATTCCAGAACTTTAGCCAGGTGTAGATTCTGGCGTATTTGTTCCTTTTCATATGAGCCACATTTCAAATGCGTGAATTGAAATAACTTGTCTGAGTTAAAGACAGACTTTTCATATCCACTTTAAATTCATTATCATGCGTGTAATTAAACCTCTCATGGCATTGCAATAACCTATCCCTGTCCCCTAGTCTATGAAGGACAGACGGACCGACCGATTTTTTCACGCCCTTCCTATAACACGTTTCAACGCATACGTCTTCACGAGTTAAAAATAGACTACTCATAGACAGGAGCATATCACGGTGATACGCTTCTGTCATAGACTATACTTTCCAGGCTGCTGTTTATTACGTTCTACAAGGTGGTTCCAACTTCCAAGTCTGTGAATGAAATCCGAAAGAGCGACCGGCCACTCAAGTAAAAGCTACTGAGCAGTACTTTCTTGAAGTACAATTTATTATGCCATGCAAGGTGGTTCTAACTTTTGAGTCTGTGGGTGAAATCCTAAAGTGTTACCATTCAAATTATGAAAGCTACTGAGCAGTACTTTCTTGTAGAACTTTCCTGTAGTGTTTTATTATGCAGTGCAATGTGGTTAATAATAATAATAATAATAATAATAATAATAATAATAATAATCCAAAATATTTATACAGGGTAACCATTTCAGTTATGCAACTGCTATCAGTGTGGGCCCTGTTGTACACTGGTGGTTTTAACCTCTGCGTTTGTGGATTAAATCCTCAAATGCGACAATTTGAATACAATTTGAATGGTAAACTATCATCCCAAAAAAGAAAGCTGGTCACGGTTTTTTTATTTTTAATTTTTATTTTCATTTGCCAGGGCACATACCTTAATACAGGTGCTGCTCTAGCCGAAGAATCAAGGGTTTTGTAAAGCCATCTTGCATTAAGAATTTCCTGAAACAAAAGAAAAAATATGATTGTTACCAAACAGATACAAATAAACAAGAGCAGGTTGATTTTGGACCTGGTTAGAGAAAAGTCCGTCCCGTGATTAAGACTGAAATGTCAGTCAGAAAATGTCATTCAGGCTCGGCGGAAACTTTACTATAGATATAAGAATTCTCATTAACTTGGCCTCACTTATTCCGCTTTATTCAAGCCAGCTATTAGCTAGAGTTTTCAAAACATGGTGAAAGGCCTCTCTTGAAGAGTTCACAAGCCCTTCCTGCACACATGGGAATCTGGTTTCTTCCCCGTGCAGTTCCACCTTCCCGTAGACTCACCCCCCCGCTCCCCTCTTTTGACCGTCCCCATCTCCTGTCCCCTGCCTATACTGATGGGAACCAGCGGCAAGGTTTTCAAGCTCGTGGATATGTTCATCTCTTGAATATCGTGATTTTACAGTGCTACCGGCTTCTCAAAAACTGTAACTATAAAAGCTAAGAATCTTCACAAGAAATTCCGCATTCCCACTAGCAGCAATATTCCTAACATTATAATGATAGCCGTAATTTTACAATCTCAATAAACCATTTAAAAATGTAATGAATTTGAAACAATTGTGCATCAATTGTGCATTTCTTTGTCAGTCTTTGTGGTGTACGCGCCGATTTCTGGCGATTTCTTTGCGTTTCATTTCCCCGGCAGTTACGGTTCCTCCATACTCCCTCCATGAGGAACAAAAACCTCACGGAAACCCTGCGAGGGGGGAGTTTCCAGCCCCCCCCCCGCCCCCTTTCCAGCCAGACAAATCTCCTCTGTTCTCTTCTCTTCTCAGTAGTTTTGGGACTCTTTTGGGATGGCAGCATTTGAAAGTGTACGGTATTGGTATAGGAACTGTAAACAGCCTTGTCTGCGATAAAAAAATGTGCTCTTTTCGACAACTTACTTGGTATTGATAATCAGCAGCAACACACCGTATCCACGCCGCGACACTGGAAATCGAAAAAACAACACCTTCTGAGGTTTCTCGGGCAATACAAATTGAGTCTTGGTACGCAGAGACCACGCCAGGCAGGACCGCAACGAGGATTTAGTTGCCAAATGCCAGCTCTTCCATAAGCTGTGTTAAAAGTATCAAATTGTTAGCAGTTTTCAATAGCAAGAACATATACTTACGCGTTATTTAATCTTGTTACTTGGTCTATGTAAAGATTTCGTGTAGCAAAGTATCTCTGAGGTTGGGTATTGTGTGACATCTACAGTAGTTGAACTGTTCAACATTTTTTCTGTTTTCAATGTCAACCTGTCAATCAATAACGGGCGTTTTGTCACGCATGTCTGTAATATTGATTAGTGTATTCACCTTAAAAATGTGTCAAGGTAAAGGACAACTAATAAATTGACCAAAGTTAATTTGTGTCTTAAAGAATTATCACAAACGTGTAAAACGCATTGTTAGCCTTAAAACTGTGAGATTTCGCACAATTTACCTTGCAAATGATACATTGGTCGATTGGATTTCCGATTATTGATTTTCATCGATTGAGCAGGACGAGGAGTACTGGTACCTGTACGAATAAACGGAAAGATGAGGAGGCGTAAAGAAAACTATTATGTAGCTTATACAGATATAATTAGGCCCCCACAAACTGAAGAAATGTTTTTGTTTCAAATGAAAGTTAAAGCATCGGACACTGGAAAAGAAGATACACTATACAACACAAATGATACAATATTATACATCACTGATACAAAAGATACAAAATATAACTTCTACGATCAAAGGTAAGCCGTCATTCATCGATTTGGCTGTTCGTTTAAAGCAATTTATAACTTTGTGAGTTGTATAGCTTTGTAGGTACCAGTTTGCCTTAGTAAAACCTTGGTAATTATAACCTTAACTGTCATGTGTTGTTTGTTTTATAACGCACTGATGTGATGAGGAGAAACTTGATGTTGAACATTACGCATCTGCATGGCTCCAAATTTAATTTAAGTACTTTTAAAACTAACCTTAAGAAGTAGTTTCCCCACGCTGTTGTTTAGGCTCCTTGCTGAATTTTCATTCTTATGTACAATGCTATCGAATTTGTATTTGAATGTTTTACTAATTAATATATATCTAGTAGCTTTTTGGGTCCAGGACTTCTTTGGGGGTCTAGGACTCTTTTGTGAACTATCACTTCCTATTTGCTTTTTACTTTTTTAGCCAATAACTTGTAATAAATAAATTTATTAATTATATAAAAAATAAATGCATTTTTAGCAACCTGTGTTATTATAAACCTCTTACCTTGCTCTTGACACATGCAAATAATCAACAGGAACAACAGACAAATCTTAAGATCCATGGTTGACCTAGAAATAAAATACAATGTATGTAAAGTTCGGCAACAAATGAACAAACAAAGAAGACCTGATCTGTGCGTACCGTTTAAATAGAAGAGGGTCTGGGGTGGGGCGGGGTGTTATGTCACGCTAAAGCCCAACGTTCAGCGACTGCAGCAGTAAAAAATGTTTTTATTTCCGTGAGAGGTCAAAACATGTTCAGGTTTTCAGGATAAGGTGTCCAATTACGAGCGTTTAAGTTAACAGTTTAAAAGAAAAATATACTTCCGTCGTGATACCATAAATCTCATCGCCTCATATCCCTAACTACCCCAGCTGTGGAGGAACTTCAGACTTTGCTCTCTTCGTGCCTTCATCCGAAGGTCGCGTGCGCGGTAATCGATTCAACCATTGTCACTCTATGTCACGCATCGAGAGCGCGAGAAGAGCAAAAAATGCGCTGGTGGGCGTTTTAACGGATTTTACTCTCTTAAACGCATTGATTATTCCCTTCCGTTTTCTTTTGATAGATCTCTTTTTTTGCATTGATCACTTCTTTGCATTTTACGACTAAAAACGTTAAACAAGAAAAGTTTGTCATTGCACTAATTAAACTATTGTTTACTCTGGGTTATTTGATAGATGCTAAACTAGCCAGCAGGACTTCATGTCGGCATTTTGGAGCTGGCGATTACAATCAAACAGAGTAGGACAAAAAATTGGTCTTAAGCCGAAAATGATTTTAAATAAAGTCAGTTTTAGAGAACTCGATAAACAAAGGCGGACCTTAGAAAGTCTTGCCCTTGGTATCGAGGAGCACAAAAAAAAACAGACAAAAAGGAAAAAAAGGAAAGAAGAGAAAACTTCTTGCAAACTAAGGACAAGTACGTCATTAACGTTAATTTCTTACCAGGGTAAATCCTTGTACACAACAGTCAACAGGGAATTGAGGACGAAGGAGCTGAATGGTAGAAACGAAGAGCAACTTTACCAACTGGCAACTGACGGTGCAACTAAAGGTGGTTCGCATATATGGGCAACGATGAACCCGGGCAAGTTTCTCAGGTTCAAACATAAGTTTACCCCGTGATGTGTTCTGTACAAGTGGATCCCTGGAACGGGGTGATTTCTCACAGAGGAGCAAAGAAGACCACGGATAAAAAAGTACATACTTTATAAATATTGGCGGGTGATTTAACTGCAAAGTTAACAGCAGTTTCTAACAACGCACAATTTTTATATTTTTCTTATCTACTGAAACATATTCGAAGCATACATTTCTTCACCTCCAGTCCCATGAGGTTAGAAAAGAATGTTTTTATTGAAACCTTGCTCGTGGGAATGTTACGTCCTTTTTCTCTCTTCCTTGAACTCAACTGAGCTGCTTTTAGTATTTGTAAAAAAATAAATAGTTTAACCTTTTATTCCTCTGTGCAACGAAATTCCCAGTCGTGTCACACAGGACAATTTTTGTTCCAATTTCACCACAATTTCGGCATATGAATTAAAAACACTGTAAACCTTAGCAACATGAAGAACACGAGACTTGTGCAGCCAATACCATATTTTTCACATGTTTTTCATACGTGACTGGCCCTGTCTTCAAACATGTGGAAACGGTTCTTTTAAATAGTTATACCGAAAGGAATGGCAACAAAGACTGGACTTACAATTTACCGCTACATTATTATTTTTAAGTAATAATAGGGCCAGAGGTCGGACAAAAATGGACATAACATTCCTCGTATACAGTGCATGTGAATAATAAGCCTCCTTTTTTGTGAATTCGAAGGTTTAATTCTAGGATCTACGGGGTTTTTGCAATGTGTTTCATGTTATTTATTTACTTATTTATTTATTTATTTATTTATTTATTTATTTATTTATTCTTATTACTATTTTTGGTGCAATTTCCAAAACAGATCACGTAAAATTAACCCAATAGGAAAAAAAACGGTGAATCTAGGTGCCCGGTCACAACTTTATAACTCCAGCTTGTAAGGGCCCGTCCTTGATAAAACACGGGTTTTCTTGTTTATCAAACGTTGGTGCTTCTCATTATCAGGAAGTGGGGTCATCCCTTTGCGTAACTTATGACTTAACTTTAGTTTATTAGGGTGTTTTAGTCTGGTGGTATAAACACTTAATTACCGCTAATTAAAAAGATTGTGGATTTAACAGTGGCACAGTGCATTAGAGGAGTATATTTATGGCTTTGAACGGTGCGGGTTCTATTTTGTCTACTTTACTTAAATTGAGCTCATCTTTGAATACTTCGTATTCCAGTATGGTCAAGAATTTTAATTTAATTAAGGAGGTTTACTCCTTTTTCAATCTCATTGCAGTTTGTCTTACCTCTCAATGGGGCATTGCAATGGTCAGAATTTTGACCGAAGTCAATTAAAAGTAATTCAAAAATTACCCTTAGCTACGAAATTAAAGGCGTTGGAAATTTCACTATAACTACAAAACTTCTTGCCTAGGATTACATTCGCGTATAATTTCGAACTCTCGCTGTATGTCTTTTGACCGCCAAAACTCCCGTGATTCCCATCTCCCGCCCTCAGTTATCTTTGCGCTCTACAGAAATAATGTTGAACTCTTATGGACTCAAGACCGTCCTCGTCTGATGCTTCTTAAAAATTATTTCAGATACGCAGCCATCGTGTTCAATAGCTTTCGCGTCAGATAAATGCCCAGTCTTTGCAACGAGAAAGAAAAAGGCGCCGATCAGTTACAGCTCGCTTGAAAGATTTCGTCAGTGATGTTACGGTATTCAAATATCTCTTTCAAGTTCGACGTCAGTGTCAAGGTGAATTTAGTCTAGTCATGAAACGCTTCGGTGCATGGGACATGACCTATCATTGATCAGTAAGGGCTTGTCATAGTGCTAACGAAAAATAACAAACGGGTTGATAACTTTACCTTAAAAATAGTTGAACATACTGAATGAGCAAATAAGTAAGGGAAGGTACGTTTTTTTCTTCGGGGGGGGGGGGAGGGCTGGGCAATTTTCGTATTTTCTTCCCAAAAAGGTGTTGGCCCTCCCTTACATTTTAATGAAAAAACTTCTGACCCCCCACCTTTAGGTGACTAACAAAAGTGCGACCCTCCCCTCACTACTACATGGTATGTTCCATGCTGTAGAAACCTGAGAACGTTTCGCTTGTGAACGCAAAGTGTTTGAATATGAATATATCTCGATATTGAATGTGTGCGCGCCGAAACAAGGAAAATGCGAACAATCATTGTGGGATATTTACGTGTTATAGCTGAAGTTTGAATATGGAAGTATTTCAGTATTATAAAAGTTTTGAACGTAAAATGTCTAAGGAAAAATACACGCGCTTCTTTCTCCGACTAGCCGGCATTGCTGTTGGTTATTTTAAAAGAAAGGTTTATTTGTTTAGCATGCGAAATCTGCCTCTCAAAAACTAATATTTTCTACACTTCCGACAGGGTAGAGCGCATTGTTGGATCTACTAGTAACTATTCAGAACCAAACGACTCAGGAGATCAGGCAGCGGATAGCCAACAGCAAGAAGCTGAAGAAACGATACCTAAGTCAAGTAATTCTCGATACGGACGGAAAATTACACGCGTCCTCCGAGAAAAACTATGTGCCATGGCATAATATACATGTAGAAATGTAACCTAGTACCTATAATAAAACACCAATTAAATCAAATTAGGTGAAAAGAAAAACTTAATCTGTAAGAAAAATGGAAAGCAACATCATAAAAATTCTCATTAAAAAATTTTGGAAAAGATGTGTGACCCTCCCTTGAATAGCTCACATGAGGTATGGCCCTTCCCTCTTGGTTCTCACTTTCACTGTTGATCCTCCCCTCTGAGGCCCCAGCCCTCCACCCCCCCCCCCCCCCAAGAAAAAACGTACCTTCCCTAGGCTTGTGAACGGATCAGCGACTGGATTTAAAATCGTAATTACGGTCGTTATTATTTGTTTTTTTCAAATGTGCAATCTCATTCTTAGGCAAGTGTTCGCGTTTTATTCAACTACTTCAACACATGTTTCAACCGAACGATGAGAGGTTTCTTAATGAGTTAACCATACACGTAATATTTGATGTTGTAAGACGGCTACTTGCCTGTTACAGTTGAGGAAATAACAATTAACCGCAAATAAGATTCAGACTAGCATTGTTTCTATCGTAAAGTTGAATTTATTTGTGATGTCGTACGTCAATTCCGGCGCTGAATAATAAAAAACGCGACAATTTTTTGGTCCTTCGGAACTGAAGAAAAGCAAAATAACCTCTTTTTCGAAAAGGAAATGCCAGTTATTCTTTTAGTCTTTTTACTGATGGTTGGGGGAGCTTCAACGTTGTCAAGAAACAGATTTGTAAAAATTTCTCCCCTTACAGAAAGCAGACCACGTAAGTCAGCGTTGATGTTAAGTATTTTTAGCTTCCAATCCCAGTGTGTCCAGTCAAACAAACGCTACTGAGTAACAATTCGCTGTGGTACTGTTTATTATGCTGTACATCAAAAGCTTCTGAGTCTGTGGATGAAATCCTGAAGTGTGACCATTCAAATGAAAGCTACTGAGAACTACTTTCCTGTGGTGCTGTTTATTATGCTGTTCAAGGTGGTTCTAACTTTTGAGTTTGTGGATGTAATCCTAAAGTGTGACCATTCAAATGAAAGCTACTGAACAGTACTTTCCTGTGGTGCTGTTTATTATGCTGTTCAAGGTGGCTCTAACTTTTGACTCTGTGTACTTTGTAGACTTTCCAAAAATCTCGCTCCCTCGTTTTGCGACTTCGTCGCTCAAAAAGGGTCGACTTCCCTCGTTTTCGTGACTTTGCCGCTCAAAAAAAGGTCGACTTGTAGGCAAGTCTATTTACTTGCCTGTACTTACAAACTTACTTAGGCCTCTTCGTGCCATGTCAGGCGCATAAGGCCCCATGTGATGCTGTGTGACCATTCAAATGAAAGCTTATATTGAGCAACACTTTTCTGTGGTACTGTTTACTGTGCTGTACATGGTGGTTCTAGGTTTTGAGTCTGTGTATGAAACAGCAGTTCTTTCCTGTGGTGCTGTTTATTATGCTGTACAAGGTGGTTCTAACTTTTGAGTCTGTGTATGAAATCCTAAAGTGTGAGCATTCAAATGAAAGCTACTCAACAGTATTCTCCTAGAATACGAGCAGTCTCTTATTCCGGTCAGAGATAGTCCAAGTCACGCGAAAAGAACACGCGAGCGAGTGCAAAATTTCCTTGCTGCGTGGAAACGCGACGCGCCTGTGGTGATCCGCTCGCCGTTAATGGGCCCACTCACTACACACGATCAGCTCAGCACACGTGTAACACGTTTCACGAGGCAAGCAATTTTCGTGCTTGCTCGCGCGTTCATTTCTCTCAGCTGTCACTGAAAGGAAGAAGACATGCCCTGGGTACCAGAAGCTTCTCTTGCGTGGTTTTGAGAGACTAAAAGTTCGCTCGTGTTCGCGCGCGCGAGGAAAACCTCTTGCACCAAGGGTAAATCAAAGGCTCCTGTGAGCTAACTCGTGTGAACGAAAACCTATTAATAAGTAGTCTGCATGGATGCAGATTAAACCTATGAATTCTCCTACAGCCCTCACATTTTCAGTATTTTACTATACAGAGAATAATGGTATGGGTTTTATAAAATTTCTCCGGTAAGCTGTATCAGTTTGCGCGACTACTTGTCAAAAGGCGATGCCTAGGGGTTAAGGTTGAATTTAACCTTTCAATTGTTATAAAGCTTTTTTTTTACCTCTTAATGTTTGGGTTCCATAAATTTAGCCAGGTGTAGATTCTTGCGTATTTGTTCCCTTTTATATGAGCTATCTTTCAAATGCGTGAATTGAAATTATTTGTCTAGCTGAGTTTAAGACAGACTTTTTATATCCACTTTAAATTCATTATCATGCGCGCAATTCTGATACCTCTCATGGCATTGCAATAACCTAGCCCTGTCTCCTAGTTTATGACGGACCGACCGACCGACCGAATTTTTCGCCCCCTTCCTATAACACGTTTCAACGCATACGTCTTCACGAGTTAAAAAAGAGACTGCTCATAGACTATACTTTGTATTTTCTATGTAAGACTGATATTTTTAACCGTGTTTACAGAAAGTTATCATTCATTCTTTCACTTTCCAGGCTGCTGTTTATTTTGTTTTACAAGGTGGTTCCAACTTCCACGTCTGTGAATGTAGTTCTTACTTTTCAGTCTGTGGATGAAATCCTAAATTCAAATGAAAGCTATTGAGCAGTACTTTCCTGTGGTGCTGTTTATTATGCTGTACAAGGTGGTTCTAACTTTTGAGTCTGTGGATGAAATCCTAAAGTGTGACCATTCAAATGAAAGCTACTGAGCAGTACTTTCCTGTGGTACAATTTCTTATTTTGCACAAGGTGGTTCTAACTTTTGAGTCTGTGAATGAAATCCTAGAGTGTGACTATTCAAATGAAAGCTACTGAGCAGTACTTTCCTGTGGTACAATTTATTATATTGCACAAGGTGGTTCACACTTTTGAATCCGAAGTTAAAATGCTAAAGTGTGACCACTCAAACGAAAGCTACTGAGCAGTACTTTCCTGTAGAGCTTTCCTGTAGCGCTTTACATGCAGTCCAATGTGGTTAATAATAATAATAATGATCCAAAACATTCATACAGAGTAACCATTTCAGTTATGCAACTGCTATCAGTGTGGGCCCTATTGTACAAGGTGGTTTTAACCTCTGCGTTTGTGGATTAAATCCTCAAGTGTGACAATTTGAATACAATTTGAATGGCAAACTATCATCCCAAAAAAGAAAGCTGGTCACGGTTTTTTATTATTATTATTTTTTTTTTTTCATTTGTGCTTAATACAGGCGCTGCTCTAGCCGAAGCATCAAGGGTTTTGTGAAGCCATCTTGCATTAAGAAATTCCTGAAACAAAAGAAAAAATGTGATTGTTTCCAAACAGATACAAATAAAGAAAAGTAGGTGGATTTTAGGCCTGATTAGAGAAAAGTCCGTCCCGTGATTAAGACTGAAATGTCAGTCAGAAATGTCATTTAGCCTCGGCGCAAAATTTAACTTCAGATATAAGAATTCTCATCTGAACCTGGCCTCAATTATTCCGCTTTTTCAAGCTAGCTGTTAGCTAGAGTTTTTGAAACATGGTAAAAGGCCTCTCTTGAAGAGTTCACAAGCCCTTCGCGCACACATGGGAATCTGGTTTCTTCCCCATGCAGTTCCCCCTTCCCGTAGACTCACTCCCCCTCCCCCCTTTTGACCGTCCCCATCTCCTGTCCCCTGCCTACACTGATGGGAACCAGCGGCAAGGTTTTCAAGCTCGTGGATATGTTCATCTCCTGAATATAGTGATTTTACAGTGCTACCGGCTTCTCAAAAACTACAACTATAAAACCTAATAATACACATAAGAAATTATGCACTCCTACTAGTAGCAATATTCCTAACATTATAATGATAGCCGTAATTTTACGATCTCAATAAACCATTTAAAAATGTAATGAATTTGAAACAATTGTGCATCAATTGTGCATTTCCTTGTCAGTCTTTGTGGTGTACGCGCCGATTTCTGGCGATTTCTTTGAGTTTCATTTCCCCAGCTACGGTTCCTCCGTACTCCCTCCATGAGGAACAAAACCTCACGGAAACCGAGTGAGGGGGAGCTTCCAGCCCCCCACCGCCCCCTTTCCAGCCAGACAATTCTCCTCGGTTCCCTTCTCTTCTCAGTAGTTTTGGGACTCTTTTGGGATGGCAGCCATTTGAAAGTGTACGGTATTGGTATAGGAACTGTAAACAGCCCAGTCTGCGATAAATATGTGCTCTTTTTCAAAAACTTACTTGGTATTGGTAATCAGCAGCAACACTTCATATTCAAGTGGCGACACTGGAAATCGAAAATAGCACATCTTACGAATTCTGCCGGGCAATACAAATAGGGTCTTGGTACGCAGATACCACGCCAGGCAGTACCGCAACGAGCCATGCCAGCTCTTCCATAAGCTGTGTTAAAAGTATCAAACTTTTAGTAGTTTTCACTAGCAGGAACATCTACTTACTCGTTATTTAATTTTGTTACTTGGTCTATGTAAAGATTTCGTGTAGCAAAGTATCTCTGAGGTTGGGTATTGTGTGACATCTACAGTAGTTGAACTGTTCAACATTTTTTCTGTTTTCAATGTCAACCTGTCAATCAATAACGGGCGTTTTGTCAAGCATGTCTGTAATATTGATTAGTGTATTCACCTTAAAAATGTGCCAAGGTAAAGGACAACTAATAAATTGACCAAAGTTAATTTGTATCTTAAAGAATTATCACAAACGTGTAAAACGCATTGTTAGCCTTAAAACTGTGAGATTTCGCACAATTTACCTTGCAAATGATACATTGGTCGATTGGATTTCCGATTATTGATTTTCATCGATTGAGCAGGACGAGGAGTACTGGTACCTGTACGAATAAACGGAATGATGAGGAGGCGTAAAGGAAACTATTATGTAGCTTATACATATATAATTGGGCCCCCTCAAATAAGAAATGTTTTTGTTTCAAATGAGAGAAGATACACTATACAACACAAATGATACAATATTATACATCACTGATACAAAAGATACAAGATATAACTTCTACGATCAAAGGTAAACCGTCATTCATCGATTTGGCTCTTTGTTTAGAGCAATTTATAACTTTGTGAGTTGTATAGCTTTGTAGGTGCCAGTTTGCCTTAGTAAAACCTTGGTAATCATAACCTTAACTGTCATGTGTTGTTTGTTTTATAACGCACTGATGTGATGAGGAGAAACTTGATGTTGAACATTACGCATCTGCATGGCTCCAAATTTAATTTAAGTACTTTTAAAACTAACCTTAAGAAGTAGTTTCCCCAGGCTGTTGTTTAGGCTCCTTGCTGAATTTTCATTCTTATGTATAATGCTATCGAATTTGTATTTGGATGTTTTACTAATTAATATATGTCTAGTAGCTTTTTGGGTCCAGGACTTCTTTGGGGGTCTAGGACTCTTTTGTGAACTATCACTTCCTATTTGCTTTTTACTTTTTTGGCCAGTAACTTGTAATAAATAAATTTATTAATTATATAAAAAATAAATGCATTTTTAGCAACCTTTGTTATTATACACCTCTTACCTTGCTCTTGACACATGCAAATAATCAACAGGAACAACAGACAAATCTTAAGATCCATGGTTGACCTAGAAATAAAATACAATGCATGTAAAGTTCGGCAACAAATGAACGAGCAAAGAAAGACCTGATCTGTGCGTACTTTTAAATAGAAGAGGGTCAGGGGTGGGGCGGGGTGTTATGTCACGCTAAAGCCCAACGTTCAGCGACTGCAGCAGTAAAAAATGTTTTTATTTCCGTGAGAGGTCAAAACATGTTCAGGTTTTCAGGATAAGGTGTCCAATTACGAGCGTTTAAGTTAACAGTTTAAAAGAAAAATATACTTCCGTCGTGATGCCATAAAACTCATCGCCTCATATCCCTAACTACGCCAGCTGTGGGGAAACTCTTCGTGCCTTCATCCGAAGGTCCCGTGCGCGGTAATCGATTCAACCATTGTCACTCTATGTCACGCATCGAGAGCGCGAGAAGAGCAAAAAATGCGCTGGTGGGCGTTTTTAAAAGTGGCATTCTCGCTAAAAGCGGTCCACTCGATTTCGCGACCAAAAATAGTTTTCCTTTATTTTTTGTTTGTGAAAAGGGTTTGGTACACATGTATCAAAACCACTTTATTTATTTTCCAATTCTTTATTTTCGCTTTGCTACAAGCCAAAAACCAATTTTGCCCGCAACAGGGTTTCCGGCGGTGATCAAAAGGCTGAAATGTATGGATTTTGAGAGGCGGGTTGCTTTGACCTAGCATCTAAGATACACCGACCAAGTTCACAGACAAAATGTGGAAAAAGTTGATAAATTTTTAGCGACGTCAGGTGAAGTTAAAGACAACCTACTCTGAAGCCTATAATGAGATCCCAAAAATGGACCAAATACAACAAACAATTTCGTATCGTTTGCGGCCTAAATTGGGTTAAAAAACAACATCACAGCAAATTTCTTACCTTATTCAATCAATTTGTAAGCTCAAACGTGCGGGTATCTCCCTGGATCACAAGCGAAAACAGGTTAGAACTCCGCCATTGACAGCGTGTTAACGTAAATATCGCTCGTGTCAAAGGTCACTTACATCACCGTAGAAGTTGGCAAAAATACTTTAGTCGGGGATCCTAACCCGTTGCTGTCCACCAAAATAAATGTCTATAGCTTCCTTTAATGCTCGTACATCCAATTTTGATCCAGAACAGGATAAAAGTTGCGTTAAGTTGATAAACATTCATGGCGGGTGACGCTCAACAAAGTAAACAACGTCGGGTATCGTAGTTGATCCAGGTTTCTGCTCCGGTAAGGAATACAAAACATTTTCAAGATCCCTAGAAGAGGAAAAGAAGTTATGTAGTTGACCTCTAACAATGAATTTAGACTGTTCTACACCTCCTGCAACTTGGACGCGGTCGAGGCAGAAAAATATAATTTGAAAACTTGCAACGAAAATCGTGCTAGTTGTCCAGACTCACCTGGGAACTGGCCCGCCAGAAGGTGAAATGAAATTATTTTTGACTAAGTCGCTTGAGTTTCCGTTTTAGCTTTGCATCTAGTCGTTCAGTAATGGACTGTAGCAATCTTCCTTTCAGTATAACGAGAAATTGTGAAGTTCGCAGTAGTTGCGTGATTACTCATCTCAGAAGACTTGAGACGACCCCGACGTTTGCTTACGTCACAATTTGTCACACAATCTTATCAATGTCGTGCGACTAACTTAGTAGCAAGCGAAAAGAGAAATTTAAAAAAAAATCCTTCGCGATTTAGGCCCTGTGCACTTTATGATAATTTATGGAAAGTGGGGAACAGGTTTCATCTAGCAAATGAGAGAAAAAAAGGGCGAGCCTGACGCGGCACATTGGCGTTGACCCAAAACATATAGAGGATATTACACGGCGGCGCGAAGATAGGAATTTTATTTTCGAGTGCTAAAATATTGTCTTTTACCACGAGAAAATAAAATTCATATAGTCAAGCCACCATGTAATATTCTTTTTATTATATAAAGGAGAGTATTTTTGCACATGAGTGAGAGAATAAGAGAGTTTAAGAGTGGAAAATGACGTCATTGATATCCTCACAAGTGAGGATATGGAAAATACGCCACTTCGAGTCCCAGATGTAGTTTCGTGTGAACTTTACGAGTGGTCTACTTTCCACTAAAACACTCTTGTCTAAGAGAAATACGTCACAACGCACGGTACAAAGTCAAATATGAATAGCAAATATGAATAGGAAATATCAAATATAGCACGAAACGCGAGTTTTTCTCAAACTGAGCAGTTGCGAGAGAAAACGTTTCAATACTTACGAGTAGTTGTGTAAAATCAATCAATGATTAAATAAATATTCATTCCAATGCCGAGGAATCACGGGACTGGGGAGCACTAACAAACTAAGATATCTTCACCGCTACTTCAAATATTGGGCGGGGTGGGGGTTGTTGAACATTCTTCTACCATGTTTCTTGGCTTATTTAATAAAGAGGCCTTCACTTCCCTGGTTTTATAGGGAAGTTCAAAATGCGAACACATGGCCTTAAGCAGGGTGACGTGGAATTTAGATAATGAGCTGAGCCTGACTTGCTCGCACACGTCATAACCATCAAAAGTTATTAAATGACTGAGTCCCACCTGGATTATAACCTCATCTATAGTATTCTGCCTTTCCTTCTCATCTAGGTAATTTAATCCATCTTCCATGAGGCTTTCATCATCTTTATCAAATTCAGGTAATATCCATAGTCTTCAGCTTGATGTCAATCTTGAAAAAATCGTCGGTTACATCTGAGCCTTTGTCAGCCATTCACTTGTCTCACATCTTCTCTCTCCAACTGTTTCTCTGGCCTTTCTCATGTCCCCTGACACCTGTACTGAATCAGGAGCCCCTAACCCTGACTCCTGACTGAATCAGCTATTCGCAGTCTTTCCTCGCCAATATGAAATTGCGTTGTAGGGTACTCTTTTACCCTCTCCGAAGTCCTCGATCCTTTCCTCTTGGTGTCTGAAAAGCCAGCCCATGTCGCACAATTCGATTGTTACTTCACAAATACTTTCCAATTGGGGGGGGGGGGGGCACTTCCTAGAGTGGAGTATACGGGGAGGCTCCGCCGAAAAGGGTGACTTTTTGTGCCTGCAGCATAGTGAAAGGTTGGAAAAATCGTTATATTAATACATTAAGTATATTAAAGGTCAGCAAAGTGCGCTGCTAAGCAAAAGAGAAAGCAGCTAAAGTTAAGTATATAAAAAGGTGCCAGATTCTGGCAAAAATGACGCGGAACACAGGAAAGCTGAGGGCCTTTAGTAACCGACTCAGGGCGACTGAAAGCCCAGATACAAACGTCGCGACAATAAGATATTCCACTTTTTTGGCTTATCCTTGAGATATAAACATGTGTATAAGAAAGGGCTACATTCTTACTCTAGGTTATGAAAAGAGTGCAATTTGGATAAAAAACTGGTATATTAAAGGGTAAGGGTTTGAGCCTAAGGGCGGAGCCTCCCCCTGCTGATAGCTTGGATTCTAGTGCCAGTGATGAAAACGTGGATGCCCAGTCACGTGTTTCATACAAACCTTCCGACGGTTGCTGTCTTGTCGTGCTGCCCAAAGTGGATGTGGTTTTGAGGTCCCTCTCATGTGGAGAACTCACACAAGCATCCTGGCTCCTAGCATTCAAACAGAGCGTCTTGATTGGAACCTTCAGGATCTTTGTGACTCGGTTTTGTTGCCCTGGCCAAAGTGGTGAAGAACTAATGTTCGTTGACTTTCTTTGACAATGTAAAAAAGTGTCACTGCGTTTATTAGAAAACGCAGTCTGGTCAAGCGAGTCACGGAGTGATAAAGATGTCAAGAAAGCGTCTATCTTTTCATATATTGTCATTATTATCTGGATTGAATAAACGTTCAGCCACACCTATGCAATTGTTGGCTCGCAGTCGTTGATTTTTGTTATATGCTCTCTTTCAACACCCCCACCTCGTCCAATATTTGAAGTGGCACTGAGGATATCTTAGTTTGGTAGTGGTCCCCAGTCCGGTGATTACTCAGCGTTGGAATGAATATTTATTTAATGATTGATTTCTTTTACGTAACTAGTCGTAAGTATAGAAACGTTCTCTCTCTCAACTGCTCAGTTTGAAAACAACTCACGTTTCCTACTATATTCGATATTTCCTAATCATATTTCCGACTTTTTACCCTGCCGGTTGTCACGTATTTCTCTTTATGATATCAACAAGAATGTTTTAGTGGAAAGTAGACCACTCGTAAAGTTCACACGAGACTACATCTGGGACTCGAAGTGGCGTATTATCCATATCCTCACTAGTGAGGATATCGATGACGTCATTTTCCGCTCTTACACTCTCTTATTCTCTCACTCATGTGCAAAAATACTCTTCTCTATATAATAAAAAGAATATTACATGGTGGCTTGACTTTATGAATTTTATTTTCTCGTGGTAAAAGAAAATATCTTAGCACTCGAAAATAAAATTCCTATCTTCGCGCCGCCGTGTAATATCCTCTATATGTTTTGGGTGAACGCCAATGTGCCGCGTCACGCTCGCACTTTTTTTCTCTCATTTGCTAGATGAAACCTGTTCCCCACTTTCCATAAATTATCATAAAGTGCACAGGGTCTAAATCGCGAAGGATTTTTTTAAAATTTCTCTTTTCGCTTGCTACTAAGTTAGTCGCACGACATTGATAAGATTGTGTGACAAATTGTGACGTAAGCAAACGTCGGGGTCGTCCCAAGTCTTCTGAGATGAGTAATCACGCAACTACTGCGAACTTCACAATTTCACTTCATACTGAAAAGAAGATTCCTACAGTCCATTACCGAACGACTAGACCCAAGGCTAAAACGGAAACTCAAGCGACTTAGCCGAAAATAATTTCATTTCACCTTCTGGCGGGCCAGTTCCCAGGTGAGTCTGGACAACTAGCACAATTTTTCGTTGCAAGTTTTCAAATTATATTTTTCTGCCTCGACCGCGTCCAAGTTGCAGGAGGTGTTGAACAGTCTAAATTCATTGTTAGAGGTCAACTACATAACTTCTTTTCTTCTTCTAGGGATCTTGAAAATGTTTTGTATTCCTTACCGGAGCAGAAACCTGGATCAACTACGATACCCGACGTTGTTTACTTTGTTGAGCGTCACCCGCCATGAATGTTTATCAACTTAACGCAACTTTTATCCTGTTCTGGATCAAAATTGGATGTACGAGCATTAAAGGAAGCTAAAGACATTTATTTTGGTGGACAGCAACGGGTTAGGATCCCCGACTAGAGTATTTTTGCCAAGTTCTAGGGTGATGTAAGTGACCTTTGACACGAGCGATATTTACGTTAACACGCTGTCAATGGCGGAGTTCTAACCTGTTTTCGCTTGTGATCCAGGGAGATACCCGCACGTTTGAGCTTACAAATTGATTAAATAAGGTAAGAACTTTGCTGTGATGTTGTTTTTTAACCCAATTTAGGCCGCAAACGATACGAAATTGTTTGTTGTATTTGGTCCATTTTTGGGATCTCATTATAGGCTTCAGAGTAGGTTGTCTTTAACTTCACCTGACGTGCTCAAAAATGTATCAACTTTTTCCACATTTTGTCTGTGAACTTGGTCGGTGTATCTTAGATGCTAGGTCAAAGCAAAATTTCGTAAGCTACATTTAATTGGCCGTAACCCGCCTCTCAAAATCCATACATTTCAGCCTTTTGATCACCGCCGGAAACCCTGTTGCGGGCAAAATTGGTTTTTGGCTTGTAGCAAAGCGAAAATAAAGAATTGGAAAATAAATAAAGTGGTTTTGATACATGTGTACCAAACCCTTTTCACAAACAAAAATTAAAGGAAAACTATTTTTGGTCGCGAAATCGAGTGGACCGCTTTTAGCGAGAATGCCACTTAACGGATTTTACTCTCTTAAACGCATTGATTATTCCCTTCCGTTTTTCTTTTGGTAGATCTCTTTTCTTTTGCATTGATCACTTCTTTGCATTTTACGACTAAAAACGTTAAACAAGAAAAGTTTGTCATTGCACTAATTAAACTATTGTTTACTTTGGGTTATTTGATAGATGCTAAACTAGCCAGCAGGACTTCATGTCGGCATTTTGGAGCTGGCGATTACAATCAAACAGAGTAGGACAAAAATTGGCCTTAAGCCGAAAATGATTTTAAATAAAGTCAGTTTTAGAGAACTCGATAAACAAAGGCGGACCTTAGAAAGTCTTGCCCTTGATATCGAGGAGCACAAAAAAAACAGACAAAAAAGAAAAAAACTGGAAAGAAGAGAAAACTTCTTGCAAACTAAGGACAAGTACGTCATTAACGTTAATTTCTTACCAGGGTAAATCCTTGTACACAACAGTCAACAGGGAATTGAGGACGAAGGAGCTGAATGGTAGAAACGAAGAGCAACTTTACCAACTGGCAACTGACGGTGCAACTAAAGGTGGTTCGCGTATATGGGCAACGATGAACCCGGGCAAGTTTCTCAGGTTCAAACATAAGTTTACCCCGTGATGTGTTCTGTACAAGTGGATCCCTGGGCCGGAGTGATTTCTCACAGAGGAGCAAAGAAGACCACGGATAAAAAAGTACATACTTTATAAATATTGGCGGGTAATTTAACCTCGAAGTTAACAGCAGTTTCTAACAACACACAATTTTTATATTTTTCTTATCTACTGAAACATATTCGAAGCATACATTTCTTCACCTCCAGTCCCGTGAGGTTAGAAAAGAATGTTTTTATTGAAACCTTGCTCGTGGGAATGTTACTTCCTTTTTCTCTCTTCCTTGAACTGAACTGAGCTGCTTTTCGTATTTGTAAAAAAATAAAAAGTTTAGCCTTTTATTCCTCTGTGCAACGAAATTCCCAGTCGTGTCACACAGGACAATTTTTGTTCCAATGTCACCACAATTTCGGCATATAAATTAAAAACACTGTAAACCTTAGCAACATGAAAAACACGAGACACGCAGCCAATACCATATTCTTCACATGTTTTTCATACGTGACTGGCCCTGTCTTCTAACATGTGGAAACAGGTCTTTTAAATAGTTATACTGAAAGGAATGGCAACAAAGACTGGACTTACAATTTACCACTACATTATTATTTTTACGTAATAATAGGGCCAGACTTCGGACAAAAATGGACATAACATTCCTCGTATACAGTGCATGTGAATAATAAGCCTCCTTTTTTATGAATTCGAAGGTTTAATTCTAGGATCTACGGGGTTTTTGCAATGTGTTTCATGTTATTTATTTACTTATTTATTTATTTATTTATTTATTTATTTATATATTTATTTATTTATTTATTTATTTGTTTATTTTTATTACTATTTTTGGTGCAATTTCCAAAACAGATCACGTAAAATTAACCCAATAGGAAAAGAACGGTGAATCTAGGTGCCCGGCCACAACTTTATAACTCCAGCTTGTAAGGGCCCGTCCTTGATAAAACACGGGTTTTCTTGTTTATCAAACGTTGGTGCTTCTCATTATCAGGAAGTGGGGTCATCCCTTTGCGTAACTTATGACTTAACTTTAGTTTATTAGGGTGTTTTAGTCTGGTAGTATAAACTCTTAATTACCGCTGATTAAAAAGATTGTGGATTTAACAGTGGCACAGTGCATTAGCGGAGTATATTTGTGGCTTTGAACGGCGCGGGTTCTATTTTGTCTACTTTACTTAAATTGAGCTCATCTTTGAATTCTTCATATTCCAGTATGGTCAAGAATTTTAATTTAATTAAGGAAGTTTGCTCTTTTTTTAAATCTCATTGCAGTTTTTCTTACCTCTCAACGGGGCATTGCAATGGTCAGAATTTTGTCCGAAGTCAATTAAAACTAATTCCAAAATTACCCTTACCTACGAAATAAAAAGCGTTGGTAATTTCAATATAACTACGAAACTTCTTTCCTAGGATTACATTCACGTATAATTTCGAACTCTCGCTGTATGTCTTTTGACCGCCAAAACTCTCACCGCGATTCCCATGTCCCGCCCTCAGTTATCTTTGCGCTCTACAGAAATAATGTTGAACTCTTATGGACTCATTGTCTCTTACGCAGCCGTTTTTAGTGACCTCACGCAACGCCCCCCGTTGCGTTGCGTTGCATTGCGTGACGCCACTAGAAACGGCTGCGTAGGAGACTAATGGACTCAAGACCGTCCTTGTTTGGTGCTTCTTAAAAATTATTTCAGCTACGCAGCCATCGTGTTCAATAGCTTTCGCGTCAGATAAATGCCCAGTCTTTGCAACGAGAAAGAAAAAGGCGCCGATCCGTTGCAGCTCGCTTGAAAGATTTCGTTACGGTATTCAAATATGTCTTTCAACGTCAGTGTCAAGGTGAATTTAGTCTAGTCATGAAACGCTATGGGACATGACCTATCATTGATCAGTAGGGGCTTGTCATAGTGCTAACCAAAAATAACAAACGGGTTGATAACTTTACCTTAAAAATAGTTGAACATACTGAATGAGCAAATAAGTAAGCTTGTGAACGGATCAGCGACCGGATTTAAAATCGTTATTACGGTCGTTATTATTTGTTTTTTTCAAATGTACAATCTCATTCTTAGGCAAGTGTTCGCGTTTTATTCAACTACTTCAACACATGTTTCAACCGAACGATGAGAGGTTTCTTAATGAGTTAACCATACACGTAATATTTGATGTTGTAAGACGGCTACTTGCCTGTTACAGTTGAGGAAATAACAATTAACCGCAAATAAGATTCAGACAGCATTGTTTCTATCGTAAAGTTGAATTTATTTGTGATGTCGTACGTCAATTCCGGCGCTGAGTAATAAAAAACGCGAGATTTTTTTTTGTCCTTCGGAACTGAAGAAAAGCACAATAACCTATTTGTCGAAAAGGAAATGCCAGTTATTTTTTTTAGTCTTTTTACTGATGGTTGGGGGAGCTTCAAGGTTGTCAAGAAACAGATTTGTAAAAATTTCTCCCCTTACAGAAATCAGACCATGTAAGTCAGCGTTGATGTTAAGTATTTTTAGCTTCCAATCCCAGTACGGTCCAGTCAAACAAACGCTACTGAGTAACAATTCGCTGTAGTACTGTTTATTATGCTGTACATCAAAAGCTTCTGAGACTGTGGATGAAATCCTAAAGTGTGACCGTTCAAATGAAAGCTATTGAGCAGTACTTTCCTGCGGTGCTGTTTATTATTTTGTACAAGGTGGTGCTAACTTTTGACTCTGTGTACTTTGTAGACTTTCTAAAAGTCTCGCTCGCTGGTTTTCGCGACTTCGTCGCTCGAAAAAGTCGACTTCGCTCGTTTTCGTGACTTTGCCGCTCAAAAAAAGGTCGACTTCTAAGCAAGTCTATTTACTTGCCTGTACTTACAAACTTACTTAGGCCTCTTCGTGCCATGTCAGGCGCATAAGGCCCCATGTGATGCTGTGTGACCATTCAAATGAAAGCTTATATTGAGCAACACGTTTCTGTGGTACTGTTTACTGCGCTGTACATGGTGGTTCTAGGTTTTGAGTCTGTGTATGAAACAGCAGTTCTTTCCTGTGGTGCTGTTTATTATGCTGTACAGGGTGGTTCTAACTTTTGAGTCTGTGTATGAAATCCTAAAGTGTGAGCATTCAAATGAAAGCTACTCAACAGTAGTCTCCTAGAATACGAGCAGTCTCTTATTCCGGTAGGGGATAGTCGAAGTCACGCGAAAAGAGCACGCGAGCGAGTGCAAAATTTCCTTGCTGCGTGGAAACACGACCCGCGTGTGGTGATCCGCTCGCCGTTAATGGGCCCACTCACTACACACGATCAGCTCAGCACACGTGCAACACGTTTCCACGAGGCAAGCAATTTTCGTGCTCGCTCGCGCGTTCATTTCTCTCAGCTGTCACTGAAAGGAAGAAGACATTCCCTGGGTACCAGAAGTTTTTCTTGCGTGCTTTTGAGAGACTAAAAGTTCGCGCGTGTTCGAGCGCGCGAGGAAAACCTCCAGCACCAAGGGTAAATCAAAGGCTCCTGTGAGCTAACTCGTGAGGACGAAATCCTATTAATAAGTAGACTGCATGGATGCAGATTAAACCTATGAATTCTCCTACAGCCCTCACATTTTCAGTGACGGCTGAAAATTTACAATTTATTATGTTGTACAATTTATTATGTTGTTAACAAGGTGGTTCTACCATTTGAGTCTGTGGATGAAATCCTAAAGTGTGAACACTCAAATGAAAGCTATTGAGCCGCACTTCCCTGTGGTGCTGTTTATTATGCTGCACAAGGTGGTTCTAACTGTTGAGTCTGTGGATAAAATGTTAAAGTGTGACCATTTAAATGAAAGCCACTGAGCAGTACTTTCCTGTGGTACAATTTATTATATTGCACAAGGTGGCTTACACTTTTGAATCGGAGGATAAAATGCTAAAGTGTGACCACTCAAATGAAAGCTACTGAGCAGTACTTTCCTGTAGAGCTTTCCTGTAGCACTTTATTATGCAGTGCAATGTCGTTAATAATAATAATAATAATAATAATAATAATATTCATAATAATAATAATCAAAAATATTTATACAGAGTAACCATTTCAGTTATGCAACTGCTATCAGTGTGGGCCCTGTTGTACAAGGTGGTTTTAACTTCTGCGTTTGTGGATTAAATCCTCAAGTGTGACAATTTGAATTCAATTTGAATGCTAAACTATCATCCCAAAAAAGAAAGCTGGTCACGGCTTTTTACTTTTTTTTTTTTAATTTTCATTTGTGCTTAATACAGGCGCTGCTCTAGCCGAAGCATCAAAGGTTTTGTGAAGCCATCTTGCATTAAGAAATTCCTGAAAGAAAAGAAAAAATGTGATTGTTACCAAACAGATACAAATAAAGAAAAGCAGGTGGATTTTGGACCTGATCAGAGAAAAGTCCGTCCCGTGATTAAGACTGAAATGTCACTCAGCAATGTCATTCAGGCTCGGCGGAAACTTCACTATAGATATAAGAATTCTCATTAACTTGGCGTCACTTATTCCCCTTTATTCAAGCCAGCTATTAGCTAGAGTTCTCGAAACATGGTAAAAGGCCTCTCTTGAAGAGTTCACAAGCCCTTCCCGCACACATGGGAATCTGGTTTCTTCCCCGTGCAGTTCCACCTTCCCGTAGACTCACTCCCCCTCCCCCCTTTTGACCGTCCCCATCTTCTGTCCCCTGCCTATACTGATGGGAACCAGCGGCAAGGTTTTCAAGCTCGTGGATATGTTCATCTCCTGAATATCGTGATTGTACAGTGCTACCGGCTTCTCAAAAACTGCAACTATAAAAGCTAATAATCTACATAAGAAATTCCGCATTCCTACTAGCAGCAATATTCCTAACATTATAATGATAGCCGTAATTTTACAATCTCAATAAACCATTTAGAAATGTACTGAATTTGAAACAATTGTGCATCAATTGTACATTTCTTTGTCAGTCTTTGTGGTGTACGCGCCTATTTCTGGCGATTTCTTTGAGTTTCATTTCCCCAGTTACGGTTCAACGCTCCGTTCTCCCTCCATGAGGAACAAAAGCTCACGGAAACCTTGTGAGGGGGAGTTTCCAGCCCCCCCCCCCCCCTGCCCCCTTTCCAGCCAGACAATTCTCCTCTGTTCCCTTCTCTTCTCAGTAGTTTTGGGACTCTTTTGGGATGGCAGCCAATTGAAAGTGTACGGTCTTGGTATAGGAACTGTAAACAGCCTAGTCTGCGATAAAAAATGTGCTCTTTTCGACAACTTACTTGGTATTGGCAATCAGCAGCAACACTTCATATTGAAGTGGCGACAGTCGAAATCCCAAATAGCACACCTTAAAAGTCCTATCGGGCAATACAAATCGACTTTTAGTACGCAGACACCACGCCAGGCAGGACCGCATTTAGGATTTAGTTGCCAAATGCCAGGTCTTCCATAAGCTGTGTTAAAAGTATCAAATTGTTAGGAGTTTTCAATAACAGGAACATCTACTTACTCGTTATTTAATCTTGTTACTTGGTCTAGCATCTATGTAAAGATTTCGTGTAGCAAAGTATCTCTGAGGTTGAGTATTGTGTGACATCTACAGTAGTTGAACTGTTCAACATTTTTTCTGTTTTCAATGTCAACCTGTCAATCAATAACGGGCGTTTTGTCAAGCATGTCTGTAATATTGATTAGTGTATGCACCTTAAAAATGTGCCAAGGTAGAGGACAACTAATAAATTGACCAAAGTTAATTTGTATCTTAAAGAATTATCACAAACGTGTAAAACGCATTGTTAGCCTTAAAACTGCGAGGTTTCGCACAATTTACCTTGCAAATGATACACTGGTCGATTGTATTTCCGATTATTGGTTTTCATCGATTGAGCAGGACGAGGAGTACTGGTGCCTGCGGTACACATAAACGGAATGATGAGGAGGCGTAAAGGAAACTATTATGTAGCTTATACATATATAATTAGGCCCCCTCAAATAAGAAATGTTTTTGTTTCAAATGAAAGTTAAAGCATCGGACACTGGAAAAGAAGATACACTATACAACACAAATGATACAATATTCTACATCACTGATACAAAAGATACAAAATATAACTTCTACGATCAAAGGTAAACCGTCATTCATCGATTTAGCTGTTCGTTTAAAACGCTACGTTTAATGGAAGGGTAGAGTTCTGAATGAACCTTAGAAACATTTTAAGACAGATAAAATGCCCAGTTATGACATCTAATTTTATTCTTTTTTGGACGAAATGCATTATTTGATCTGTAGGTACCTTGCTCAAACACGAAATGCCCCTTGACCACCAGAAGGAACAATATTAAGTTGATCGTCAAAGAAAGAATGAACAATGTTCAGTCAGTTTCTACCGATTTCATAGAAGAGAAAAAGGAAGAACTTGAAAACTTCGGCCCCTTTAAGCCCTCGCATCATTCTACAAATTCTCCTTACTGGTCTCCATACAGTTAGTTGAAGACAACCTGGGAGAATTTGTTTATATTTGAAGACAATTCATCATTGGCAATTATAGCCTTAACTCTCATGTGTTGATGAGGAGAAACTTGATGTTGAGGACTACGCATCTGCATGGCTCCAAATTTAAGTACTTTTAAAACTAGCTTGTTGAAGTAGTTTCCCCAGGCTGTTGTTTAGGCTTCTTGCCGAATTTTCATTCTTATGTACACTGCTATCGAATTTGTATTTGAATGTTTTACTAATTAATATATATCTAGTAGCTTTTTGGTTCCAGGACTTCTTTGGGGTCTAGGACTCTTTTGTGAACTTTCCATATCACTTCCTATTTGATTTTTACTTTTTTAGCCAATAAATTGTAATAAATAAATAAGTAAAAAATCAATGCATTTTTAAGAACCTGTGCTATTTCAACGTCTTACCTTGTTCTTGACACATACAAATAATCAACAGGAACGACAAACAAATCTTAAGATCCATGGTTAAACTAGAAATAAAATACAATGTATGTATAAAAGTTCGGCAACAAATGAACGAGCAAAGAAGAGCTGATCTGTGCGTACTTTTAAATAGAAGTGGGTCAGGGGTGGGGCGGGGTGTTATGTCACGCTAAAGCCCAAAGTTCAGCCACGGCGGCAGTCAAAAAATAAATTAATTTTTTTTATCCGACAGCCAAAGGCCAAATGAATCCTTCAACAACTCGACGGTTTTTTCCTTCGCTGACCGAGGCAAAGATGCTCTCAGAGTCGCGTTCCTTATACTGTCAGTTTTTAATTTTCATTTAATTTGTGAGGTTGGCTTCCTCATTAAAGATGATGAGTATTACTATTTTAATGTTTTTATTTCCGTGAGAGGTTAAGTCAAAACATGTTTTCGTTTTCAGGATAAGTTGCCCAATTACGAGCGTTTAAGGTATCAGGTACCCCAAATGACAACATTGCGTTTTCACCGTTTGAGCATCAGGCGTTTCACAAAACCCTGACAAACTAGACATTTTCTGAAAGCTTAAGAGTTGACGATTGTTGAAGGATTCATTCGGTATTATTAACTATTAACTCTCCTCGGGGAGAGAGATAAAAGAGAAAGAGATTGTTCTCTCTTCTCTTCTCGTGGCAGTTAAATTGAAACACGAAACTCCCCCGCGAGAAAAGTTAATAGCTAATGGTATTAGTAACTTGAGTTATTAATATCGGAAACTTGAGACGTAATATCGGCGCGTCGTATTTACGTTGCGACAGACCAGTTAACATTTGAAACTCGCGACGTCAACCGCCTTCGCTCTGATTTAAATCGCTTCCAAACCGGCCGAAAAAAAAGACACCGGAACACAAGTAAATGACAACATTTTAATTTCATGATTATGTATAACTAATACAGCGTTTGGGTGCCCTGTGGTCCGATGATGAGATAAAAACACTTGGGTGTCAGGATAATTACTTGCGGTTTGCCAGAGGGGAGGCTCAACTTACCTTACCACAATAACACAAACATGCCGACAAGTATAGTGTCAAATTCTGCGTATTTTTGTCGGAAAGCGACTTTCGTTCAGTACGCGTGCCTTTTAAGGGGTCTTCAAACGTAGTGAAAATTTTACCGTCATAATTTCTCGTCGGCTGTAAAATGCCGAAGACATCATCAAGAAGAAAGAGTAAGACTACCAAGCTGCCGGGACCCGAAAGATGCAAAGAATAGGCGAATGGAAAGCACGTTAAAACCCGCGAAGAAGCCGCCATATGCTTAGTCTCCTGTCAGAAATGCGAGCAACTGGGTAAGAGTAATCTTCTTTATTTCTCGAGACAAATTTCGTGCTTTCCTAAAAATTTCTGTCGTCCTTTGCGCCAAGTTACACCCGGCTTTGAAGAAATGCTATGGAATCTGACTGAATGGATGGATTTTTTCTCGGCGTTCACGTTACTAAAAATGAGCTGGCGGTCGTAGCTTATTACACGGACTAACGAGGAGTCTGGAAGCGCAAGTAATTCCTCAACGCTCAATCTTTTATTTTTCTCTTTCACAGATGTGATGAAAGCCACCTTGTAGACACACTCGAAATAAGCTTGAACAATGAACTGCTAGGCAATCGACCGCGTTTCGAAACATCAGAGCCCTGTGATATCACATGATAATTTCAGCGTTGTTTTTCATCCATAACTTTGCGTAGAAAAAAATTTTTTTTTCTCAAAATGTTTTTTTAAAGAGAGGTTTGAATATTAAATATCCATCTGAAAATGCCAAAAGCGTGTTTTTCGAAAAGGTGGTCAATTTTGGGGTACGATGACACCTTAAGTTAAAAGTTTAAAAGAAAAACATGCTTCCGTCGTGATGCCAAATTACGCCAGCTGTGGAGGGACTTCGTGCCGTCTCGTGCACGGTAATCAATTCAACCAATGTCACTCTATGTCACGCATCGAGAGCGCGCGAAGAGGAAAAAATGTAGAGAAGTGCTGCACTGCTGGTGCTTGCTTAATTAACAGATTTTACTCTCTTAAACGCATTGGTTATTCCCTTTTTTTTTCTTTCTATAGATCACTTTTTATACCGATTCTTTGCATTTTATGGCGAAAAAATTAAACAAGAAATGTTTTCATGCTCAGTTGAGAAACTGGAGGGCGCCATCGCTTCAACGAGTTTCTTTTTTCAAGCATCTTAAGAAAAATTGTATTCTCCACACTAATTAACTATTGTTTATTTTGGATTATTTGATAGATGCTAAAATAAGCACAGGACTTTGTGTCGTCCAATTCCCTCTTTGGTCGTACTCTGGGTAATTTGGACTCCTTCACGGCAGCTTTCGGATTCGGTTTTAATATCACTCGTGTGATTATAGACGCAATGGCACAGGGAACCCAAACGATGTATTAGCTACATATCATAATGATTTAATAGAAATATTGTACCTTTTAATCCCGGTTCCCGGCTTCTTTTGTCAGCTCCTCTCGCTTTCCCCCTTTTTGACTGCAAAATATTGTGCACACGACCATCAGACAGGCGCACGGAGAAAGCCAAGACTAAAGACCCTCCTCAGCTATCGTAGTTTGGGATTTACGGCATCAGCGAATTAAGTACAATTTTTTCAAATTGTTAACTTAAACGCGCCTTATTAGGCAAGCTTAAAGCTGAAATCAAAAGTATTTTGACTTTAACACTCAAGGAAGTGTAAATTTCCAAAAAAAAAACAAACAAACTGACAGTATAGGGAAAGAGAGGATACTTCCCTCCGATAACCAAGGAAAATTTTTCTTCTCTCCCTCGCGTTAGGCTTTTTAGAGCTGTTGTTACAATCAAACAGAGTAGGATTTTAAAAAATCTCCTTTAGCTAAAAATGATTTTAAATAAAGTCAGTTTTAGAGAAATCGATAAACAAATGCGGCCCTTGGAAAGTCTTGCTCTTGATACCGAGGAGCACAAAAAAACAGACAAAAAGAAGAAAAGGACAATTTGTTGACGTGGTTTCTTACCGGAGTAACTCCTTGTACACAACAGTCAACAGGGTATTGAAGACGAAGGAACCCAATCGTAGAAACAAAGTGCAGCTTTACCAACTGGCAACTGACGGTGCAACTAGTGAACTACGGATGGTTCGCGTATACAGGCAAAGATGAACCCGGGCAAGTTTCTCAGGTTCCGGAACATAACTTTACCCTGTGACGTGTTCTGTACAGGCCGATCCCTGGATCGGAGATGAGCAAAGAAGCAAAGAAGACCACGGATAAAAAAAAGTACATACTTTATAAATATTGGCGGGTAATTTAACCACGAAGTTAACAGCAGTTTATAACAACGCACAGTTTTTATATTTTTCTTATCTACTGAAACATATTCGAAGCATACATTTCTTCACCTCCAGTCCCATGAGGTTAGAAAAGAATGTTTTTATTGAATCCTTGCTCGAGGGAATGTTACTTCCTTTTTCTCTCTTCCTTGAACTGAACTGAGCTGCTTTTAGTATTTGTAAAAAAATAAATAGTTTAGCCTTTTATTCCTCTGTGCAACGAAATTCCCAGTCGCGTCACACAGGACAATTTTTGTTCCAATTTCACCACAATTTCGGCATATAAATTAAAAACACTGTAAACCTTAGCAACATGAAAAACACGAGACTTGTGCAGCCGATAACATATTCTTCACATGTTTTTCATACGTCTGGCCCTGTCTTCAAACTTGTGGAAACAGGTCTTTTAAATAGTTATAATGAAAGGAATGGCAACAAAGACTGGATTTTCAATTTACCGCTGGATTATTATTTAAATGTTATGTCCATGTTTGTCATAAGTTTGGCCGTATTTCTCGCATACAGAGCATGGAACAATCAGCCTCCCTTTCATAAATTCAAAGGTTTAATTGTAGCATCTACGGGGTTTTTTTTACGATAGCTTTTATGTTATGTTATGTTATGTTATTTATTTATTGTTCTTATTCTTATGATTATTTTGCAATTTCCAAAACAAATCACGCAAAATTTGCTTATCTTTGATACCCAATAGAAAAAAACCGCGAATCTACGTGCCCAGGTCACAACTGTATAACACCAGCTTGTAAGGGCCCGTCCTTGATAAACCACATTGTTTTTTGTCATTATCAGGAAGTGGGGTCATCCCATTGGGTAACTTATGACTTAAGTTATTAGGGTGTTTTAGTCCGGTGGTATAAACACGTGCCGCTGATTAAAAAAATTGTGAATTTAACAGTGGTTCAGTGCATTAGTGAAGCCGCATTTTTATGACTTTGAACAGCGCGGGTTTTATTTTGTCTACATTACTTAAGTCGAGCTCCTCTTTGAACATGTAGATTAACTGAATACTTCGTACTCCAGTATGTTCAAGTCAAGAATTTAATAATATAATTAAGGAGGCTTACTCCTTTTTTCAATCTCAAAGCAGTTTGTCTTACCTCTCAATGGAGCTTTGCATTGTCAGAATTTTGTCCGAAGTCAATTAAAACTGATCCAAAAATTACCCTAAGGACCGAAATTAATTAAGAGCGTTAGAAATTTTGGGGGATTAGTGGTATAATTTCGTCTGAATAACACCACCCTAACAGACATATTTTTTAGAGACAGTGGTGTCATCGGTTTATGGCGCGTCATCAGGGTCAAAATTAAATGTAGAAACCTTTTCCAGTTTGAATTTCGAAACAAGTCTTTTTTGGGTACAATTACTTTCTAATTGCAACTCCTTTTCCAGTTTGAATTTCGAAACAAGTCTTTTTGCTTACAATTACTTTCTAATTGCAGCTCTTGCTGTATGCTTAATTGTGAATGAAGTTTATCTTGGCATTACCTGCTAAAAATTACTTCTTTTTGCGCGTTTGTTGAGGTGAATAGAGTATCACTACATTAAAAATTACTTGTGAAATGTTTGTCTGTGGGATGTTTGCGAGCCACCCTACGATAGTCGCTTTGCACGCAAATTCATTTTGTAAATATCTAAACTCTTAGTACACATTCTCTTGATAAGGCTCTGTTTGCAGTGCGTCACTGGCGCCGTACGTCTTGCTCCGATGCGATCAAAATCACGCTGACTTTGCCAATTTCCGGTTTATCAACATGCAATTACTTTTGAAAAAAAGTCTTCCTCGACAAATTTTCTGCGAAAAATCAACCAGGCGTTCCAATGGACAGACCACGTGGTTTGAGAAAGACACGTGATTCACTCTCCCATGATGTGCTTCAATCCTAAATTGTCACACAATTTTGTCCCACCATTTAGAGATTTCGCCGTGTCGTCAATGTATCTTTTCCACTCAAGTGGTTTAGTATTGCTTTGGCTAATTATTTCCGTCTCAACCGAAGACAAAGATGTTTGCGGAAGCGACTGCCATCTCTGTGCCCATTGCGGTTCCATGTATTTGGGGATAGTTCTTATAGTTCTTATCATTGAATTCAAATGACTTCTCTTGAAGGATAAGCCTTAGAATTTCTCTGAGGGATTGGGTGGGGATGGGGGTGTTTTCCCCGTAGAACTTCTCGTATGCTCTGCATACTGTGTTTATTCCCTCTTCTTGTGGGATATTTGTGTATAGGCTGGTACCGTCTAGAGAGACTAGAAATGTGCCCTCTGGAAGCGGTTGTCCTTTCTACGAAATTTACAAAGTCAGTCGTGTCCTTAAGATATGTCTTTTGTGACTTAGTTATAAACTGAAGTATGCTGTCAACAAATGCTGATATTCGTTCGATGGGTCCTTCATTAACTGCCACAATAGGCCGACCAACAGGTGTTGGTTTGTGAATCTTTGTGAGAGTGTAGAAAACGGGCACTCTTGGTGGGTTGGGAGTCTGTGATAACCACTCGACAGTCATTTTGTCAATGTAATTTCCCTGATAGAGTTCTTCGGTTATTTGTTTAACTTTTTGGGAAGTTACTTCTACCGTCGGTTCTTCAAGGGGTGTGTAGTTGTTTCTGTCGTCTTGTAGGATCCGACCCTTCTGTGTTTTATCTCGTTCATGTTCATAATGACTATGGTAGTGCCTTTATCCGCTTTCTTGACGTTTATTTCAGAGTAGTTTTCTAGCTCTGTAATAGCTTTTCTTTCGTTAAGCGGTAAGTTGTGTTTCGGTTTGGTCATCGTTGTTTGCGCAAGTTGCATTTTAATTTCTTCCAGGTACATGTATCTCTCTAAAGCAACTGACTGTTGAACTGGCGGTTCCCAGATAGAATTGACATAGATGGGGTGGATGTTATTATCTTCGCCGTGATATATGTACTGGAGCCGCATTCTCCTGGCAAAATCTTTGAAGTCTGTCAACAGTTGTTTTCTTAATGCGGGTTCGATTGTTATTGGCGTGGGTACAAACTTCAACCCCTGGGAGAGGACATTAACTTCAGAGGCTCTTTCGTATTTTCTCTTAGATCAGTTCTGTTTTCTTAGCTGTTGTATCTTTAAGTTTTTTTTTTGTCTCTATTTCTTTGTGTTTTTTGTTCTTAACTTTGCGTCTTTCTATTATATCGATCCCCCCTTTGCTTGCTGGTTTACCCACTCAGAGAGCAGACAGGGATAAGCTTCAACAGTTTTATTTTCATCTCTTCAAGTTTTCTCATCATTACATTGACTTCTTGTAGTCGCTTCTCTAGATTAGCGGCAATAGTTTGTACACTTTCTGGAAAGCCGTTCGTACATGTGCTAGACTGGGGGTGTGCCGTTAAGCTTGCCTGATTTGAGTGTTTGTCTCTTTTAGGTTTACACGATTTGGCCCTGCGCAACCTGTCCTGGTTGCGTTCGATACGGCGATAGTGTAAGAACTTCTGTTCAGCTTCTTTTCTGATCGCTTTTATGTCAGATTTAAACTCTGCGTCAAGGTAAATGTTCGCTTTTGCGTCGTAGCGTAAGTCTTTTAGGCTTGTGCCCCTGTCCATGTGTTCTTTCAGTCTCACGACTGATTGTTCCGATTTTTCTATTTTCCTTTTGAGCCCGCGAGATCTCGGCCGGGGCGGTCTGTCGCGCCCTTGTGGGGAGGGACACGATCAGCGCGTCAACAGGACGTATTAAAATTATGTGAAGATCATCGCAGTGAAGGTGTTTCAACCTAAGCGCTTGAAAAGAAGAAACCCGAAAAAATTCAGGCTTGAACGGGAATCGAACCCATGACCTCTGCCATACCGGTGCAGCGCTCTAACCAAATGAGCTATCAAACCACCTGGGAGCTGGTCAATTGAGAGTTCGTATTTATCCCGTGTTGTTATTTTTTTTCCTCTTTAAGTTTCTAACATTTTAGTCTGCTCCGCTCATGAAATCTGTTCGCCTTATTTCAGACAAGTATTGATTTTCTCATAAAAGCAGTTGTGAAAATTCTTTCAGAACACAAAAACGAGAAGTTAATTACTTTCAAGAGTTATCCCTGGGGATTAACGTTTGCTTTCTTCTTTATTTCAAAGCCATTTTTCGGCTTTGTTGTCGAATTGAATAGTTGAGGGTCTAGAACCGAAAAGTGTTTGACGCAATCCATAGCAAACAATAAAAATAACGCCACCGATTTCTAAACAAAACGTGGCGTAAGTTGCCAAAGTTATTGCATTCAGTTAAAGAGAAGACCCAAGACTTCTTGGCAGAGAGATGTCTGCGACTGGCAAAAGGGCTGTTCTTTCAGGAAAAAATGCGCAAACTTTGAAAGTCACAGCTTCTTCCAAGCTGGACACAAAAGACATTCTGCAACTGAAGTCAGCTTCAAGCCGAAGCGACGTTCACATAGCAGACCGCCAAATCGACGAAGCATCCATCATCGACAGCGACTTTTCCACAGGCAAAATCTTTTACGAGAACACCTACAAACTCTTTCCAGACGCAAAAATGTCAACGAAAAAAGTGGAAACGTTGGTTGAAAACGTTTTGAGAGAGCAATTCGCCAACGAAGTATACGAAAGGACCAGATGCATGGAAAAATGTCGAAGCATCTGCCAGCTTATCAAAGAGAAAGTGAAAGAGTTGGGAATGTCGCGTTACAAGCTCGTCGTTGTTGCCCACGTGGGTGAAAACAAGAGCCAAGGTGTTCAAATTACGAGTCGATGCGTATGGAACGACAACTTTGATGACTTTGTAACCGTACATTTCACGAATTCTTCGCTCTTTGTCCAGGCAACCGTGTACGCCTTGTACGCGGAATAAAAATTAAAGTTTTTAACAACTGTTACAGTTGGCAAACATGGTAGCGACGTATACAGAGACCGAATTTCTATAGGCGCGTTCACATGACAAACCAAAGTTTGCAAACTATGGTCGCGAAGCTCAAGTTGGCGTGTGATTGTCGACGCAGCAGTTGGCAAACATTGGTGACGCGTTTACACGACAAACTTAAGTTTCGAAACTAGTGTTGGGATACCCAAGTCGGAGTGAAGTGAGTAAGTAGTTAATTAACGCATCAATGTTTAGTGAGACACACTTCTTTCCTTTATTTTTACATTATTTTCATAAGCCGGATTTGGCTCTGAACGGAGAAATTTGTTCTAGAAAATGGCATAAAAAGATCAATAAGATTCACAGCAAAAACATTTGATATATTTTCGACAAACCGGAAATTATTTTACATGTTGGAGTCACTCTTTATTGAGATGTTCTTTGTTATGAGGTTTATTTAAAAGAAAATAAATGGTGATGACAAATGTTTGTTATGATGTGCAAGTTAATGGTTCTATCTTTTGAATATGTGAATGAAATCCTAAAATGCAACCATTCAAATTAAAGCTTTTCAGCACTATTTTCCTTTGTTACTGTTTGCTGTGCTGTACACTAGAGGCAAGAGAGGATCTTGATAGAGGATATTACACGGCGGCTCGAAGACATGAATGTTATTTTGCAGTGGTAAAATATTGTCTTTTTACCACGAGAAAATAAAATTCATATCTTCAAGCCGCTGTGGAATTTTCATTTTATTATATTAGACAAGAGTATTTTTACACAAACAACAGCGTAAAAGCGGGAAATGACGTCATCGATATCCTCACTAGTGATGATATGGAAAATACGTCACTCGAGTCCCGGATGTAGTTTCGTATGAGCTTTACGAGTGGTCTATTTTCCAATAATTTAAAACACTCTTGTCTATGGTGGTTCTAACCGTTTTAAAGACTTTGTACGAAATCCTATAGTGTAACCATTCAAATGACAGCCACAAGAGGGGCACTATCACCAACCTAAAGGATTACTACAAAAAGCTAAAGGAGATGTGGCAATCAGAGGAACCCAAAAAAACTGATAAAATTTCATTTAAAATTATTCTACCAATTCTCTGAGACTATAATTAACAGATACCACGCAGCTCTTTACAACCTCTAATTTCATTGCACCTTGGCATCACGCGGCTCTATTGTTTTCTGGGCCAGGGTCCATTGTTTTGTTGTTTGTTTTATTGTTTTCTCACCAAATCAGAGAAGACCTTTATTAAGAGTGTTTGGCAGCAGATCGCTACGATGGAAATGGATTGCAACATTAGGCCAACATTTTCAAGTTTCTCCTTTGTTTCGTGGAAAAATCGCCTGAAACTGACTATGGTTTGTTCTTCCTTTGAGACTGATCATTCGATTCCTTCCCCTTTATGCTCTAGGAACATTTTGTCTACGAGAAAAGGTATTTAACTGATATAAATTCAGAACATTCTTCACCCAAAAACGTAAAAATCCCCTTGACAGAGCCCCTTTAAGCGGTACTTAGCCTTTTGTTTTGTTTTGTTTTGTTTTGTTTTGTTTTGTTTGGTTTTGTTACTCTGCATGAGATCTAACTGTTGAAACAGAGAAGGAAATCCTAAACTTTGACCACTCAAGTGAAGGCATACTGTGCAGTACTTTCCTTCGGGAAGGAATGGCCGTCTGCGTTGGAGACTACCTTTCGGCCCTGTTTTTCTCAAGCTTTCAGTGTCCACACAAGCCCAAACATTTGCTTCACTGATATTGCTGACACTATTGCCAATATTTTGAACGCTTGGCCAGTATACATACGGATATATAATCTAGAAGGTTATAGTCAACTTAACCGTCGTTCACCGGAACTTCTTCTGTTTCTTCGATCACTGGCGTTTTACTTAACCTACTGAGCAAGTTACCAGTTGAGATGGATGAATCACTATTGTGCCTCGCATACAACCTTGTTCTTGGTTTAGAAGACTTAACTCTACTCACAGAACTTTTGTCAGGAAGGGAATGCGACAGCTGAGCAGGTTCAAGCTCCACTAAACTATGAGAGAGAGGTGAGATGTTTCTTTCTTTCTTGGAAGTAGAGAAGCCCAAACCTTCAGGGATTGACTGTACAGAACGCCTTCTTGTTCCTGGCGAGGGCTTATTCAGCATCGGTGACGGGTTGTCTGGATTCAACACCTTGAAATTGGAGCGACTATACAGCGATGAAAATCTCGCTATGGTGCCTGCAGCTATTATAGCTGTGGACCATCTTCTCCGTGCAGTATTTTGTCTTATCATCGCTAGTGAGCCTCTTCTGGGATTCATCCGTTTACTGGATTCCTTTCTTGCACTGGCCTGTCTTTTGCCAATCGGCTTCTCCTCGGGAGTCCTCTCCTTTGCGGGAGAACGAAACGAATGGGTTGTTTGCTGAGTCATCAAGGAGAACAACTGTGGCAGCTGCTTTTGATGACTTGACAATGCTGTTTCTCTCTTATACCTTTCAATGGGGTGTTGTCGCATTTTCTGTTGTAATGGGGTGGATGAAGTGAACACACCTTTTGTAACCAACCCTTCTCTTTCTTGTTCAAGCTTAGGCGATGGTTCGTGCTTATTGTAACATCCTGCTGCTGCCGTTGCCACGGGAACACCATTTTGCTTTAAGTTCTCTTTAGCGTACAGTGATTTCTGTGTAACGCAAACGTTTGTCTTAGTTGATAAAGCCCATTTATCGACTGATTTTTCTTTGTTCATCGGTTCAAAATGGCACTTCACAGAGCCGGCGACAAGTGAACCGTTTTCTCCTTTCACCAAAGGAGCAGATTTTGTCCTTCTTCGAAGAACTTTGTCATCAAAATTATTTTTCTCGATATAACTCACTGAGTGCCTCGATGGGGGAGATGTGTTTGTCAAGTCTTGACTACAATTAATTATTGATGATTTCGCTCTTGACCTTTCATAGTGATTTCTTTTTTGCTTTCTGTTTACCTTACTCGACTCCAAATTTCCTTCTTTCAAATCCATATTCTTGACTTTATCTTCCCTTTCATTTAAATACAATTCCCATTCTCTTGCATTGAGTCTCAAATCGAAGTCTCGAGCAGAAGGGGACGCGTTTCCATCACTCAACAAAACTTCTTTACACTCAGTTCGTTTGAGTTTTATGGCTCTTATCAGAGGTGTTTCTCCGTTCTTGTTCGGCTTATCTGCCGCTCGAACATCATAGATATTCATTGCTTCAGTAAGAACCTTGGTAATGCGAGAATTCCCAGCTTCAATTGAATGAATCAAGGCCGTGTTCCCTTTGAAGTCCGCAGCACCAAAATCGCATTCCTCGGTTTGTATAAACTCTTGGACAAGTTTTTCCTTCCCTAATCTACATGCTTGCATTAGCGGACTCATGCCATGATTATCCGGCAAACAAACGTCAGCTCCTCGATTAAGAAGCTTTTTTGCCATCCGACACGCTAACTTTTCGTCTTCTAAGAAGCATGTCGCCAGAAGCGGTGTTGTTCCCGAACGTTTTTCCCGCTGGTTGACACTATCCCCAAGTTGTAAGAGAAGTTCAACTTGCTTGAATCGCTTCTGTTCAATGGCCTTCACTAAAGCTGCCATATCTTTTGCTTATTTGATCCGCGATCTCAACTTACTAAACAGAAGGCCATCACAACTGTGATTCAGAATGTTTTTATATCTCCTTCTGGGAATTGTTGTACCAGAAATTTCGAAAGTTATTTTTTGTAGAAAGACATGCTTCATTGCTGTTTACTTGTTTTCCATGAAGTGATTTTACATGCATCCTTTCCTTGTTAATATTTCAAAGCCGTAAACTTACAGCAGTTTTAAATACGACACTTCAAGGATGTTGCTGAATTAGCCACAAAGTTTCAAGGATTCGTTCACCTTTTTGTTTGCATCGATTAGAGGTTAAACAATAATATAGGTTTTTGTCGTCATGGCAACTTATTTTGCAATGGGACCCATGTAAACAGGTGAAATAAGAAATTGTTAGTTTTAAAAACTTTCTTTAACCCTTGAAGCAACTTAACTGGCGAGATCTTTCCCCTTAAATGTTATTTCACACACTCACAAAAACGTTATGCTTTTATACAAAGCAATTTCCAAAACGCCATTTGCCTGGAGGCAAGTTCGAATAAAGCAGGTCTTTAATTTCAAAGAGTGATTTTAAACAGTCAAAATGCATATTTAAATTATCTTATTTTAGATAACTAGTTCGACTTCATAAATGATCTAGAATGCTAGTTGAAAGAAACAATCTTCTCTGAGATATTTTTTAATGTTATTTTGAACGAAGCAATCCTCTGAGATATTTTTAAATGTTATTTTGATGTTTGCGTGCGTGGTTTTAGCTTTTGCAGTATCCAGTTACAAACATCATGTTTATTAGAAAAGGAGGCATTTCCCTGTTTTCAGTGAAATTGCGGAGATTCATCACGTGCGCGTGTGCCCAGGCGTTATAGGACAGCGAATCAAAACCTCTTGCCCTTTGTAATAATTAACAAGTGACAAGTGGAAGCCAAAAAAAGAGGAAAAACAGGTAGCATGGCATTTTTTACTCCCAGCGTGAGGGTGCGTGCGTAAATAACTGGGCAGTGAGCGTTCGCAAACGTAATCTGTTTCCAGTCCGTACCCAGAGTCCACAGGCTTCTTGGTTGGTCAGCGATTGGTCGCTGGGAAAGACTCTTGCGTAGCTTAGCAGGGGGGGGGGGTGGTGAACTCCTCGATTTCTTGTCCGGATGATCTTGGCCATCGTTACGTCACGACGAGAGAAACGTGCGACTTTGCTGCGTTTTCAAAAATGGCCCTTGCAAACTTGTTGGATGCTCGGTCTACAAACTTATATTTTGTGCTAGTCCGGCTTTTAACTGTGCTTGTTTTCTTGTGGAATAGAAATTTAAGATCTCTTTTTTGATAGAGGTAAGTGGTTTCTTATCGTACCCTTTAAATCATACTGGAAAAAATGTTTTGAGAGCCACATTAAATCTTCGCAATGGCAAAATTTAATAGTGGGAAAGTTGTCATTGTCCGCGTCCAAAAAAAGTGTGTTTATTTCAGTTAAATCTCACAGGCGAACTTGAAACTTGGTTAGAGAATAGCCTATAACTTAAGAAAAATACTCCAATTGAAAACACTGGTATAGAGTCAACCTAAAAAATGATCAGTCCGTTTTTTTTCGCCGTGTAGACTAGAAGACGGACTTAAAAGTGCATGTTTAGCACTTGAAATTTAAAGTTTTCTGGAAGAATTTGCTTCCATCTTCTGTATATAGAAAGAGGAATGATCCTTAAATGCTAGGGGACAAGTGATCGAACTAAGTAAATTTTTGCTACCACATTTAACCCGTGTAAAACTCACCTTTGCAGAACAACGTAAAAATCCAAATCAGCTTGCAAATCATACGGACGGCCGAGGAACTAGGTAAGGTTTTACGCCGATCCGATACTGCTATTTTTATGAAAACTTTTAGATATATTAGAGCACCATTGGGTTCAGTGGTCTTGTCCAACTTATTCTCAGTATCTCCAGTTTCTCAAATTTCCTGTCCAAGCTACAAATTGTTTTAGAAAGAGTTTGACCATCTACATGATCCACAACAGACGATCGAGATGACCGTTTCCAAAATAAAATGAATCGGCCGTATTTGACTGAATTTTAAAAGGTTTGTTCATAATTATTTATAATTATTCAACGAGAGTATAATGCCAGACGTCAGCACAAATTTTGCCGGAAGGCCGGCACACCAGTGGTTTGGCTTTGCCGCGGGAAAATATTGTCGTCTTTGTCGGTTTTTACGAGATGGTTCAGTGAAAACAAGAAGTCCTCTGGCCCATTACTAACTTCTAACCCAGCACATGACCTGAAAATAAAAATTTCTTTACACTGGAACATTTTTCTTCACATTTTAAAGATGTTAGCTTTCTTTTTCGCGAGTAAACATAATACGTAGTCAACCGTTCAAAAAATGCCTTTAAACCCACCGATCATTTTTTAGCGCAAGTAAAATAATTCGTTTTAACGGCCACTGGAATCTTTTAAATCATATCAAGGTCTTATTTTCTCTTGCAGTCACATATCGTTGGGTTTTCTTGTTATCGTCTATGAAAGGGGTGCAAGCTTCTAGTTTTGAATGGCGTGCGTAATTTATCAATCTCGAAGTTTTGCATATTTTGGTGCCTTGAACAGCTTGTTTTCTGAAATATGCTGCATTTTCGGAAATTACATTAACAGGTTACTAGATTTCTGGGCTCTTTTCATTGCTTCGTTTCAAGTTCTTTGAATGATTACCCGAGAAAGACTTCTGTCGATATCATTGTTTGTCAGCCATTTTAACTTCCAAACTCAGTGACCTGCCTGTGACGTCACGATGGCCATGATCATCCGCCGCGCAATTCCTATCGGAGCGATTGACAAGTTCACCCCCTCCCCCCGGTAGTTTAGTGAAAAACAATATATATGAATTTTTTTAATTAGCTGTTCACTGTACGAAAACTAAAAACCAAACCACAGGATTTCTGCGGGAAAAAATTTTCACTACCCCAGAGTTCCTCCAGGAGTTCTCCCGCTGACCAAGAAGCCCGTGAATTCTAGGAACGAGATTGACCTCGTTCCTAAACCACTCTGTAATATTTCCTTTTTCCGTGGCTGCCTCTTTTCCAGATATTAATTCGTGTAACAGGGTCACTCTGATTCCAGTCCAGTGATTGGATTTTACTCCCTGACACTACCTTCTTTGTTAATGGACCGCACCACCACCGCGCGCTAGCCATCCAATGTAAAATAGTTTATTCAGGATGGGCACGTCAACAGCTAATAATAACAGTGAGTGATCTGATACAACCTTATAGACTTTACACCAAAACTAGATACTGTCACAACGTTAATTACGAGTACACTGTCAACCAAACTGAGCATGAAAAGTAGTAGTGACCGGCATGTAATTTCTTCTACAGTATTTTTTTTTTCGTATATATATATTTTTTTGCAATCACTTAACTTACAATACACGTTACAGTACTTACAATACATTACTTGCAGTAACTTACTTACAATACACGTCACAGTACTCACAATGCATTACTTACAATAACTTACTCTTACTTTCAATACACGTTACATTACTTACAATAAATCCCTTACAAGAAATTATTTACAATACACTACTTTTTTAACAATGCTTTATTTAACAGTAAAAAAAACACTAATTAGCTAATCAGCACAAGAAGCGAAATGAAAGGAAGCAAAAAGAATAAAAAAAATAAAATAAAAAAACAAACAAACAAAAAAACATTGACACATTTCTGTAATGCTTTGGTGCAAAAGTGCTACCGGGTTGAAAGGACCAAGAGGTTTTGTTAGGTTTGTGAATTGATTTTTGGGGGTCAGGTCTGTCATTGCAAGATTGGTAGAAGAGGTTCCCATTTCTTTGCTTTCTTTTGTGTTGTACCATACCAACAAATATCCAGAAACTCATTTGCTATCTATCACAGTATGTGGCATTGCACGTCAAGGAAGAAAAACAAAAACATGGCCAACTCTTCCAAAAAGAAAAAAAAATAAAATGAAAAGGTAGTGGACAAAGACTCACTGACAGAGAATAATAAATGCGGTATTTCCTATGTGGTTCAGTAACACAATTGCCTAGTTTTGATACTGTATGAGTATGAATCGCAAAAGTAGGCAAAGGTGTTACTGAGCGTCATAGGACGCACCGTATACACAATTTAGTCACGCAACGTCCCATGGTAGTACCCTAACCTCTATATCGTGACGTCAGAATATTAATTAATTAGTTCGTCGTAAATTACATTTTCTTCGCTCTGAGTTATAAGGGAGACCGATTCATGACTAGAGACACGTCCTGTTTTCAGGCTACGTGCAAAAGCCGCAGACAGCGCCAATCTCAAGTGTTCTCATACCTCAGTCTCATTCAGTATTAACCAATCACAGCAACGCACGAGCTTTCAATCAAACTTGAGTAAAGAGCCATGAAATGTGGAAAGAAGGTGTAACTAAGACCTCGTACAATAAATTTGTTGGCCTACTTACAAAGGCGTTGTCGGTGTCGGTTAAGTTTTGAAGGCAAGTTGTTTTCCTCGAACTACACAAAAGCTAAGCATGGGAGCTGCGTTCGCTCTCTGGGTCACTGTTGCTGTGTTTCTGTGCTGTCTAAGCAGCTATGTCAGCGGTGTTCAGTCCAACGCCTCGCAATGCAAGGTAAGTGGGTAAGTAGCCTGCAGCTTAAAATTAATCTACCACCCGCAACTATATGCCGAGTACTGATTGCCTTCTTCAGTTTAGAGGTCCACAAACTAACCTCTTCTAATAAATTGTAGCGATTATTTCGCCAAATGTCGATAAGGGACCCCTTGATTTTTCTTTTTTTGCCACCTCATTTATACTCTTGGTGCTAGATACCATTTCTCACGCGCGCGGCCCCCTTGGGAAATTATTGTCTTATATTTTCTCAGTAAAGGCTTACGCTCACTCTTTGCTCGGAAAGCTGAAAAGCACTGATGAGAAAGGTTATCCAGTTGTTTCTCCTGTTTTTTGGGGGGCAGAGGGGGCAAATCACTGAAGTCACTATTTCTTACAATTAGGTGCCCATTACAGGGACTATTTAGACGTCACTTAATTGTTCCGCTTCCTATATTAAAATAGCGATTATGAGAACGGTGTCCCCAGTACTGTCAGTATGTTAGCTTCTCTAATGTCTTTCACAGACCAAGAATAAATGAGGGAAGGGCATGAGCGCATTCTTGAGATTCTTTTTCTCCATTCATATTTATTTAGTTAGATATAGTGGTAACCTCTGAGTCCCTCCCTCTTTCGGGGCAAAAAGAGGCCTGGGGCTGAATTTGTTTTTAATCGGGGGGGGGAGGGGTGGGGGGCGCGAAACAAAGGTCTGGATTCGCCACTGGGTACATATAAGATCAAGTGGTCACTTTGAAATATCTGTCTTGTCCTATCAAGTTGCGAGAAAAAAACGTTCTCAATTGTGAAGTAACATAGAACAAGGCTTCAGAATATTTTATAACACCAGAAAATGTACAATACAGCAATCAACTTTCTACTAAGAAAAGCAAGACGGACTTTTCGGTGCACAATGTAGATACTTCAGATCGATTAGCTACTGCATGGCTGAAAAAAGGTCTTGAATCTAACACAGGATACCTTGCTTTACCCCTTTACAAAATTTAACCTCACGACTTGAACTCTCACTAACTCCAACAATTTTGTGTTTCCGCTAACGATTCGAGTCATTGGGATTCGACTTCATATGACCTTTTTCCCGCCATCCAGTGGCTAATAACCTATTTCCAGTTAAGTTCTCTGAAGCCTCTCTTTCAAAGTAAGGTGGACTGCCTTTCACTAGAAAATTATATTGGTCTTATTACCGGGCAAATAAAACTTCATTTCAAATGAATGGTTGTACACCAGGCCTCACCTTGCAAAAGTGGCTCAAGACAACTCGGAAATAGCCTGTTGAGTTGAGGTGATATTGTGCATTGAAAACTATGATGCTGTTATGTTGTATTCAACTCCAGTGCTTATAGTATCGGACTGTCTGATTTTATCTGCACTTCACTTGATACTAATTGTTATTTGCCTTTATATGACCCATTGGAGACTACGATCTGGGAAGTCGTACACTAGAGATTTTACGTTTTCCTTAATTATCCTTAATTTTGGTTAGATTTTCAATGCAAAACGACTCACGTCGTTTTCACTTCTTTCTTGAATTTATTTTGACTGCACTTTCCATGTGTTTCACATGTTTCACTCAGTCTTCATCCACTTCACTGTAGCGGACAGTGTGGTGAAGTGCGACGCTGCAGTTCCATGTTAGCTACTTATCTGGTTCACAAGCAAAGATGGTAAACTTTAAGCTTGGTGAATTTACCATCTTTCTTTATTTATCAACGCCCAAGACGCTTTCGACATTCATTGCTGATTCTGGCAGTATGTAGGACGCATGTCATAACGAACTTAGTAAATATGACCTATGCTCGTCACGAGTCTCCCAGTAGCTCAGTGGTTAGAGCGTCCAATCGGTGTACGGAGGGTCATGGGTTCGACTCTCTTTGGATGTGCTTTTTTTTTTTTACGCCACGCTTATACACCACGCTCATGACCTACTGAATACACATCGTCTTAACCCTTCAAGCCCTGATATAAAAATGGATATTCTCCTTGTTGATCTCCATACATTTCTTATGGAACTAGTAAGGAGAAATTGTCTAAATATCAAGACATCTCGTCCTTGGTGATCACTTCCTTTATTCTCGAATGTTTGAACAAGTAGTGATAATGTAAGAGAAATTTCATTTTCGTCACTGTTAGAGCGCTAAGGGTAAATTATCTGATTGTAAATAATTGTCAGTAATTCTCAATCTCGTACTCTCGTACCCTGCACATCGGTGAAAGCCGGATAAGAATGGTGAATTGAGGCAGAGCTTTTTCCTCTCATTTCGACCGTTTTTAAACGATTCGTCTATTTTGGACAGTCTTGCTGTGGAATGCCTGGAATTCCCGGACCGACCGGAGCTAACGGAATCCCAGGGATACCAGGTACCCCGGGTTGTCCAGGAGGCGATGGCGAGAAAGGAGAGAAGGGTGCGACTGGAGCAGAGGGCTTAACGGGCGCCACAGGGGCACCAGGTCCAGTGGGCCCATAAGGTCCAAAAGGCGAAATGGGAGAAAAGGGAGGAAGTGGAGCAATGGGATTGAAGGGAAACAAAGGAGATGCCGCTAAAATAGACCCAATACAACTGGCCAACTGGAAGCAGTGTGCATGGAAAGGAACAACGGACACGGACAACGGGCTTGTAAACGTGAGTCGTGTTAACAATAGACAGTTAGTTGACTGGTCATGATGTTTATTGAAGAGTAAATGCATGCCGAAATGAAATCGTACGATCAAAGCTACAGGGCTTACTTTTCTGTGATATTCTGTGTGATACCATACAAGCTGATATAATTCCAGCCTAAACTGAGTCTATGGAAAAAATCCTGCAATATTGCTAGTCCGATGAAGGCTACTGAGTAGTACTTTTCTGTGGTTCTTCTTGTTATCTGGCGCAAGATAAGGTGTTTATAACTGCTGAGTGACACATACATGAAGACATTAAGTAAAGGAAAAGGTATATCAATTTTCCTGACGTTGCCTGTTTCACCTTTTTGTTAGGATTGCTCTTTCAACAAGTTGTTTGACAAAACGACCCTTAAAGTCTCCTACCAGGGAAATATTCGAGTGTTTTCTCAAACTTCGTGTAACAGGTGGTTTTTGAAGTTCAACGGCTCTGAATGCAGCAGTCCCATGCCGATCGATTTGGTATTTTACAATCACTGGCCAAGTGGACGTGTTCCAAGCATTCACCGCCCTACTTCCCTTGAGGGTTACTGCCAGAATCTTCCTCGGGGTGCGGTCCGCATTGAAGTCTGGGTTGGAAAGTGCGGTGCTGGGCAAACTCAGGGGAACGCTTACACCGGATGGAATTCAGTGTCCCAGATTATGATTGAAGAAGTGCCGCCATCTCAGTGAGCGCTGTTGATAAAAGGGAGTTTATAAGCAATTAACCACAGTGCATGGGGTCACCAAGAACAAACAGTATTTACCGCATATCCAGGCAATATCAAAATTAACTAATGACTGAAAAATAAGTTAACTTAAAAGCTGGTAGCACACAAGCAAGCTTTTTTTGACAGGTTTCTCTTCGACAAGTTTTATTTTTCATGGCATAAAGGCAAAACTTGATTGGCAAGTTTTTCCTTGTCAAGTTTCTTGAAACAAAAACTGAAAATGAAACAGTTTTTCAACAAGGAAACTTCTAACATATAAGAAACCAGCTCGATGGAACAAACAGCAAGGATTCCTTGACAAGTTTATTTTCTGGTGTTTACGGCAAACATGGAAACTTTTTCTTTGACCGATTCTCCTTGTTCAAAGCCAGCGTGCATGTCAGTTAAAATACACCAAGGAGACTAACCAAGAAAACAATTATCGAATGAATATTAATATATGAAATTCTTATATTTGAACTGCGGATAAAGATAGAATTATGTGTAGATTATCGCAGTGAAGGTGTTTCAACCTAAGCGGTTGAAAAGAAGAAACCTGAAAAAATTCAGGCTTGAACGGGAATCGAACCCATGACCTCTGCGATACCAGTGCAAAACGCTGTGTTGCGATCATCAAGGAAAGCCTTGTCAAGTAACCATTTACACCAACAAATATCAGCCAAGGATAAGTCGTCAAGTCGTCGTTATACATACGAGAAGCTACAACATATCAAGAAACTTGACAATGAAAACTTGCTCGCGAGTTAGTGTCGTAATACTGAGGAACATGGAATCTTTAGCCTGCAATGCAGGCGTTTTCTGGGGACGCGCAAGTGCCAAAATCTCGGTTAATCGTGGCCGCCATGTTGGATTTGCAAAACTGGGGGCTATAGCGTTCGCTCGCCCCCAAAATACGCCTGCATTGCAGGCTAGGAATCTTAAGCATCCTGATACCTGACCTAAATACAACGCTCTTCATAATACAGTAAAACATGTCTAAGCCATCACTCTTGTTAACTCGGGGCCGTTTTAGTCAAATATTATCAGCTTGAATCAGTCCTCAGCAGGAGCCCAGTCAAATGCTGTAAGTGCCCGCTAGCCTGGGTGGCAAATGTTTCTGTAGGCTTTTCCACACGAAACCCTACGGAAACGACTGGTAAATTCTGAGAAGGCGTCCTCTATCCCAACAACGCTACAAATCTCACTAATCTGGTCCCTTGTCAGGTTTAACCATTTAGTTTGGCGACTTTTCTTAGTGACTTAGTAGCCTGGTCCAGGCGTTCAGTTAGTGGCGCACGAACGAAAAATATTTAGTCTCATTTTTGTTTTATTTTTTCTCCACTCTCAATATTTTTCTTTCGCGTGCCACTAACTGAATCCCTGGAACAGGCTAATGACTTAGATGCCATAATTGTTTGCAAATCAGAAGCAACCGGTGCAGTAATTCCTAAATTCCCATGAAGAGCGATGTTATTTTTAATAATTTGATCTTGAGCATGTTAAATTTATCTCCAGTAAGACAAAAGTTTTAGAAAAGTAAGTTACTACGATAAATTATTTTTTTTTTGTCTTTTATTTTATCATTCTTGTTATTGGAAGTATTTTGTGTGTGTGTGTGTGTTCCTAAGTCACTTAAAGTAACTATGCGCGCGCTATTTTTGTTTCCCGCGTATTTCATATTCAAATTGTAAACGTAAGTTCTAAAGCGTAATTTTGTAACGTACTTCAATACGAAAATTCAAATGTACAACCGTTAAGGCTCATTTGCAACTGAAGATGACATGAGAATGTCGAAACATGTTTTGTAAATTGAAAACTGTTGTTTCTTTATTGAGAGATAAATTAGAAACTGTAAAAGCGAAGACTAGGTGAAGTATTGAACAAGACTTTCCTAAAACACCATTATTACAGACGGAAAACCTAATCAGTGTCGCTGTGTAAGTGCTGTCGTTACTATCGCAGTCAGTGACTTTAGAACATAAAAATGCACCTACCAAGAACCGTTGATAACTGTGTTTTTTAGATTGTGTAAGCATAAATTAAAGTTTACTCCCTGCAAATGTCTGTTTAAGTCAATTTACTCTATGAAGCAAAAAGTAGTCTTCTTGAGTAGCCTGCGTAGCAAGTGTTTCCTTAAGGTTTCCCGCACGTTCGAGGCATTTTTCGCTTTTTGGCTGCGCAAAAATTGGGGCGAGCGCAAAAAAGTAAAAGAAAGTTCGCTGCAAAATCGCCATCGTCAAATGATATGGACCAAAGAGGTCGATCCCAAGGACGTTATCAATTCAAACACCGAGGTTAGATTACGCAAACAAGCGACAAAATTAACCCTCGCCACATCCCCGAGCGCACGGAATGTCCGACGAAGACCCGTCAAACAGCCGTCAAGAGCCACCCTGGGCCACCTCTTTGGCCCATATCCTCTGACGATGGCAATTTTTTGCAGCGATCTTGAAAATTCGCGGCGGCTTTTGAGTACGTTAGAACCAAGCGATTGCAATGACTTTTGGCACAGACCTTTGAAAATTATCCACCTTTCATTTGCCTGAGGCTGGATGGCAAGCGAAGCATGGAAGTGGGAGGAGAAACTGGACACAATTCGCGAGGCCGTCGGTCAGTCGGGGGGCCGTTGAAATTGCTAGCTCGTCTCTTTCTTCTACTTTTGTTGGAGACGGCGGCGGCAAGCGGGTAATTAAAGGACTCAAAACCCCATTAAATCACAAAAGAGCACACATACGACGTAAGGTAAGTGAACTTTATTTATCTGGCTTACTGTAGATCCCACCTTGGGATAAAAAGATGCAATATTGGGTATTTTATGGAGCATTTCTCGCGATCACTTGAATCAAGCCGAGGTCAGCCGTTACAAATTACAGTAAATGAGATCAAATAGCGTATCGTGACGTCACCCGGCCTCAAATCTGCCTGTGATACACCTAGAGGAAAAAAGTCGTAGGGTAAAGGAAGAAACCATATGAACGATACGACACAATGGTTTTCTGGGAAGCCGGGATAAATGCCGTGCTTCCCTACTTAGACACCGTGCATATAGGATCCCTTACAGGAATAAAAATATCTTGACAATAAATTGAGTACAAGCTTGCCAGTGCTCTATTCTCAGAATTCCATGATGTTTACACTTAATACTTTTACGAAACAAATTTTTTCAATCAGGTTTATTAATTGAAACCTCTTTTGAATACTTTTTACGTCCTGTATATGTTCCTCTCAATTGTATTGCAGAAATTTTCAAAATAATTGTGGCTAATTTAATTCAATAATTTTTCTGTATTTAGACCACTGTAAATACGCTACTTCGGCTACTTCTACACAATCGGCAAATGACTGGGGTACTCTAGATCCCCGGCCTGTCCTGGGCCAGGCTAAGAGTTCCGTTTTAGCCGGTGCGAAAATATAATTTATACCAGACCGAGACGAGTTAATGTATGACTATCTTTATGCGACCAAAAGTAAACATAATAAGCTTATTGCGATACTGATATCGGAATTCGAAGCTCACAAACTACGACGTTTTTTGATGTGCCTAATCTAATTGGGTAATTTATTGGTGAAAAACCCTGGGATAATTCAGGATAATGAACGCAAAGGCCAGCTCCAGTCCAGTGTCACGTCTACGAGGTCTGAATAAATCCGTTGGAGCACTTGTAAGGCCAAAGCTACGGAGGGTGCACACGGTAGATTCAGAAAAAGAGCTTTTAAAGACTGTCGATGGCGCCACTTTTGCGAAAATGGAAGACTTTGGCATGAAACAAAAGAGTGAAGTCCGTAGCGGGCCTACTAACGCCCTTTCGTTCAAGTTACATTGCGCTAGCACACGGCAAGAACACGATGGCAAAGCAAGTTCTTCAAGCAATGGAGCGGAAACTGTAGATAAACAAGCCAGTATTGCTAACGAGACTCAAAACTGCGAAGTTAAGGATTCCAATTCACGCATTGTTAGCTCAAAAATTCGAGAACTTATTCGCCACATTTTATTGGCCTATCTCGAAAATATGGACTACAATCACGAAATATGCGGTGAAGAGTGTAGAAAGATTAGTCAGGCGATTGAAAATGGAGTGAAGTCTCTTTTCAACGCACAACACAAGATCATCGCTCTGGTTTACATCGGCGCGATTCGTGATCGGGGCATTGAACTTTCCAGTCAGTGCGTATGGACTCCGGGCGCCGATAGTTTTGTTATGGCGAGCTACGCTAATGATTCTCTGTTTGCCACGGGAATTGTCTTTGCTACTCTGTTTAGCGACGAATGACGCTATGCGGAACCCTCCGAAAAGAGTCCTTGAACGCGATTCGAAGGTTACAATATCTACCAAGAAAGCCAGCGGGAGATGTCGACCTTTCGGCTCTTAAATTACTCAAGCTCAAACATTTTTAAAAGGTATAAATCTTAGCTTGAAAGATACTCAAAAGCAAAGGGCACTACATAAAACTACTGTTCAATAGCTTTCATGTGAATGGTCACACTTTAGGATTGTCCACAGACTGAAAGTTAAAACCACACTTCATATCTTAACGTGTTTGACTCCAGTAAGCATGTGTTAAGTTATCGCTATTAATTACAGTAATAGGAAATTAACAGTTCGATTAACACGTTGCTGAGCGCTTTTATGCTATACATCTTCACCTGTACAGGAATAAATACTCGAAAGACGATATATATATATATATATATATATATATTTTTTTTTTTGCTGAATGAGCGCCGAAGACTTATAACAAGGTAGATTTTAGTATTCAAAGCAAGCGTCGAAAGACACCCTGTCATAAACTTAATGAAATTTGTTTGTGTTTTGTTATTGGTTAAGAAACTTAGTCAACTTGCAGTTCACTAGCAGGTTAAGTTAGTTTGTCCTGGTTTATTTTTTAAAGGATCTACTTAAGTTATTTTTAAACTGTCCGAGGGAAAGAAAATATCGGATTAACTTGGTTTGATGAGTGCCTGAGAATTGAAAAGAAAAGCATCCAGTTTGTTTATCTTAGTTTGTCAAATCTGAATCCTTTATTAAAAGGAAGGGATTATACAATTAGCATCCCGCTGAGAAATGCCCGGTAAACCGCTTTCATTTCTGAGCTCGAAATTGTAAATACATGCAAAATATTAAGAAATAAACAGAATCACAGGAAAGTATTGTTCGATAGTTTTGAATGGTCACACTTTAGGATTTCGTCCACAAACTCGAAAGTTCGCACCATAATGCTTAAGTCGATATTGTGGGAGCTGTCAGGGTTAAAATGTTTTTAGCGTTAAGAAATACGAGAGAAGACACCCAAGAATATAAGCGCGACAAGGTAAGCCAAGTGTGAAAGACGTTTGTTAACGCAATGCAAATATCGCATGAATCCAGCAGACATAAAAAAATTCGGAAACTATATTATCATAACCTCAAGTAATCAATAAGCCCCTTGGGTCAGCGTTAATTTAATTTACAAGTTTTATCATAGGTAAAGAAGAGAACGCCATTAAAGCTGGATATAGCCTTGATATCATTTACTTATTCAGGTGTTAAATCGCGACAGGTAAACAAAGGAATGTTGACTTTATATCGCGCTTGATCCTTTAATTTGAATAATTGTTTTATTTATAGACAACACTTGGATTTAAGGAATATCATATAGGAATATCATATTTATTTGCATCACCTACTTGCCTGGAGTTTTTTTTTATTTCATTTGTTATTATTAGTTTTTTTTTAATCGAGTCGCACAGTTGCTGTTACACGTAACAATTTTTCGTGCAACTTGTCTCGCGAAAAACTCCCAGGGCCCTCTCTCAGTAAAACGTCACATCCATGCTGGGCTGTGATTGGTTGACTTTAGAGAGTGTGGCGAAACAAGTTGCAAGAGCTATGTTACACGTAGTTTCGTTGTGCAACTTGAAAAAATCTGTTGCAGAAAGTAGAAAACGATTCAGCTTTTCGTGTGAGTTGGAAAAACGAAAATTCAATTGCACGAGGAGGTGCTACACGTAAAAATCAAGCGTGCATACGCAACTTGCGACAATTTTTTTTGCGAGACTAGTTCAAGTTGCACGAACAATTGTTACGTGTAACAGCACCTGTACGGGTGAGCTTACAGACTTGCTACAACTGAGTCGACTTCTCCGGCCCCTAAACATGAAAAATAAGCGATGAATTTCCTGAAGTCGCGAAAAGGAGTATTAGGACTTTGAGAAAGTCTGAGAGTTTATGGAAAGGCGAAACTGAGTACTGAGGTGTTTAGACAACCCAAGGATCTCGAGAAATGGTATTAAGAAAAACAAGCATGTTTTGTCGTTTTTCGTCAGGTCCTTATTTTTTGCACGACTTTTCCACTCTTAGTGGGGAGCCAGTCAGCGCCCTCGCCTAGTGAGTAACCAATCGTAGCGCGATATGGTGCATCAATAAGATCAGGGGCTGTTCTGAAAATTGAGAATATTTTCTAATCGTTAATAGATGGAGCCCATAAGAAGAAGGCGTACGTTCAGTACGTCTGACCTCCTCAATATCAAATACTTATTTCTCCTTTCTTGTTCCCATACATTTAGTATGGAAGTAGCGGGGTGAAGTTGTACAAATATCAAGAGTATTCATCAGTGAGTGATTCCTATCAACTTTGGCAGTTTATTGCCGACCAAGAAAAACAAAAGGCTCTGAGAACATACGCGGTATCCCATCCTACCAAGAGGCTAACAGGGTCCTGATTCTGCTGAAGTCTGGAGGCGATGACAAAAAAATTCGCCAGCATCGAGAAAACGAACTGCCTTTTTCGATCGAAATGCTTTCCCGCGAAAAATGACCGAAGCTTTAGTTGACCGTAAAAAGGCACGGATTGATTGTAGCTGACGTAATGGCGTTCCCTTATTACCACCGAACTGCTTTGACGACTTTGAGTAGCTGGTGAGTGGCTCATTCTTCAACTATTTTTTTTTTTAATTTTGCGGGAAAGTCAAAGAGAGAACTTGACAAGGGTACCAAAAACACAGCGCAAAAATTTGAATAATTCATTGCATTATTAACCGGCCGTCGCTATAGCGACCGCCGGCTTATAAAATGGGCACGGTGTTGTGGTGATGGTCAGTTGGCTTAACATACGAACAAACTGCTGTAAAGCTTGTGGTACGGGTACTCAAGAGCGGCACTGTCTTATATAAGACGCATGCGCATATTAGTCTGCTGAATGTTACCTTCGTGTGATCTTGTCTTTTAATTTACAGTATTTAAGAAATGAACGGCGAAGGGTTGTTAAGTTTGGGGTTTTTCGTTTTTGTCTTGTATAACGCATGCGCAATTGAGTAAAGCAGCTAATAGGATTGAATGCGAAATTGGCTGTGTTGTCTGATCTAGTTAGTGATTATGGTGAAGATTTTTTTAGCGCAGGAGTTTTTTTATTGGGATCAACATTTTGAGGGATGTAAAAATGTGGGAGTCAGAAGGATTTGTGAATGTCCGGAGCATATCACGCTTCTGTGAATGTGATTTGCTTTGAAAGTTGCGTTTAGTATAGGAGCGGTCAGCGGTGTAATGTTGTGCTACGTGAGAGGCGGTTTCCCTTGGCGTTTTATGGGGGGGGGGGGTGGTTTGCGAAGTGGATTGTAAGGTTTCTGATTGGCTAACTTGTATTTCGCAGCGGACAAAAAGGAATTGGTACTAGTGTGATGATGCAATATTAGTGGATTGCACCATCAGTACACGACAGTTCTTGTGAACGGAGAGAGATGAGTGTTTATTTGAGGCGAGAAGTTGATACGAAGGAATCGTCATTAATAAGGAGATCAATTAATAAGGTAGGTGCTACGAGTCTTTTTGCATTGAAAGAACGAAAATATCTGAATATTATCGACGGATTTGTGTGGTTTGCGTGTGGTGTTCGCTAAAGGCTACGAGCAGTCTCTCTTTCCGTTCAGACTAGTGAAGGAAAAGAAAAACAAGCGAGTGAGCGCGAAATCGATTGCTGCTCGACAGGCGCGTTTAAGCTTTCAAGGACGTGGGCGACTTTCGTCCCCGCTCGCTTGTTTACTTTTGCAAGGGGATTCCCGGGTTAGCAAACCGGATTTAAACATCACGTCATGAGATATGCCTTGACGTGCCCCATACTCTGACGATCTGCTCGAGCTCGTGTTTATCAAGCGTTATATTTTGATTCTACTGCTATGTTCACTGTTTGTATTTAAGGTCTAGGCACAACAGTAAATACTTCGTCGTCTCTGTGTGAGCATTCTCAGTTGTGGACGAATTTATATCGACATTCAACGTTTGAGTGAATTTGCGTTTTTCAGCACAAATAAAAGCGATAAGAAAGATAAGCTGAGTCATCAGAGTTTAAACTTTACGTCATCCAGTAACGCTATAGTCAAAATATTGTGTCACACAATCACACTTTTCGTCACGCCGGTTCGTATAAATAGAGGATCGCGCTAACATTTGTGAAACCTAGGGATGGTGAGGGTCAGAATGGCCGGTTAAAATGCCCAATAGGCTTTCTTGTTCAATCAATTGAAAGTGAAAAGGTCACTTTAATCCTGTTTGATGCTATTTGCAGAGCATACAATTTAATTCAAATTTGCTGTCACTTTCGTATTAAATTAACGACTATAGTCCTTAAATAAAAGGGTGAACAAATTAAACTTGTCAGTCACATTAACAATTATTAAAATAACTTGTAATAAATTAGAATCGAGGAAAGTGTAAGACAGGAAAGTTACCGAAATGTCAATAAATATCAAAACAAGGTTTAGAAAAAATACTCTTAAAAAGCAATACAGTTCACTTGGAATCGCTGATACAAAAAAAAGTTTTTGTCTCATTGAAGGAAAAGATGGCTACTCCATTTAACCACAAACGCACAATTCACATACGCAAGGTGTTCATCTCTTAAGTTAATGATTCAAATATTATATTTTTTTAATTCTGAAAATGGTTTATATTCCTTTCTATAGCTCTGTATTACACAGTATGAATGCTTTACTTAAACAATTCTCAAGGCCATACAAGTCATTTCTCATTTTAGACCACCGTCTGTGATTTTCCGCCATACGATTACATCTTGTTAGTTTCTTCTCCGGTTTTATTCTTTTAAAACGCCAAACACGATAGCAACTGCGAATAATGACGAGTTTTGAAAGCAGGAGGAGGAAAAATTGTCCTTATATTCATTCCATAGAAAGCGACTGGCCATCAAAAATCCTTGTCCACTATTCGAGCCTACGGTCACATTGCATACCAACCTAAATCGTGCCATACCTAGTTGCTTCACGCGATCTTTAATGTCCTCTGACAAACTTACACAGAGCATTCGGCAAGTCTGTGGGTCGTACGTTTGATTCGAGAGCTTTTCCTGCAGAATTTCATCCAATATTGTCTTGATTTGATGCGTGTAAAATATGCCATGTTTCTTATCTTCTCCTGCGTTATTAACAGCTTCATTCTCTTGTAATTCCCCTTCATTTGAAACCAAGTTCTTGCCACGTCTCTCTCTTCCGTCAGTCCATTGCTCCCTTTTTTGCTTTTCTGTGATCGCTGATCCACGACGCAAGCTTTTCTCAAAAATCCCACTTTGTTGATCGCGGAGCTTGCTCTTAAACATTTTCAACGTTTTCTCACTCCGCTGCTTCTAAAAAATGCACTCTCGCCCACACATTTTCTGTTTCTGTGTGAATGATATTTCATGTAAAGTAGATATTTTCAAGCTATTATTCCCCGGGGCTTTTGGCCTCTCACAAAGTTTTAAGTGAATCTCTTCCTTAAATCCGTTGGAGTTAAAAGCCTTTTAAAATCGCTGCCGAAATAATCCAAGAGCGTTATTGTTTTCGTGCAAGTCACAACGAAACAAACTACAATTTATGAATGAAGTTTGAAGCAGATGTTTAAAAAGTGCCGTAACCATGGAGACTGGTCTTTGTTTTGGTTCCGGAAAACCCTGGAGTCCTGCCGATTTTTTCTGTGATATATTAGCAATATTTCCCTAATTAACAATTTTATCGCCCATCAATTGAACCACGCCGTGAGCGATGGACTCCTGATTTCTTTGTATTTAATTTTATTGTTTCGCTCTGGGAAATTTCGTGTAAATATCAATTTCTTACCCCACTTTGTCGAATATCTTGTTGTAGTAGCAGAAAACAATTATTGAGGTGAAAGAATCAAAATAATAAAACTTTGCAAAATTTTGATTTCCTTTGAGTCCCCTTGTTTCGGTTCGGTTTGATTGCTTGTTTGTTTTTTCTTTGTTAATTGGTCATGGATAACAGTTTAGTTTATGTTAAACCCACCGATTAATCTTCGCACGAGCTCATTGGACGAAACATATCACGTGGTACAAAATCGGACGGCGGGTATCAGGCGCTTGACGAGAGAAAACCAAAAAGGAAGTCGGCACTTTTTCAGGTTTTAGCTTTTCACATCTAATAACAGTGTAATGAAATCGAGTAACTAACCAGCTTGGATTTGCTTAGCTGCAAATCTGCTGTGACCTCACCAAATGTTTTCTTGAGATTGCCACAATAAAGCGTGTGCATTGTAGAAATTAATCGAGGAGGGGGGGGGGGGTTATAAAATAAACAAACCCCTTGCTGACTTGCTGGTATATCAGAGGATAATGCCGGCCCTTGGCTGAAAGATTGTCCTCAAAGAGGGGATGAAAGGGGGTTTTGCGTGATACGTGATCAAACGGTTTTAATTTCCGTGATCTGTGAAAGTGTGAAATTATAATACGTGAACTGTGAATGTTGTGCTTGTCGTGATACGTGAAACATAAAAAAGATTATCCGATATTCGTGATTATCATTGAAATATTTCTCGTGAAAATGGATTACATGGGTGGTAACGTTCTTGGGCCTTCTTGGATCCTCACAGGAGTTTTTTTTAACCTGTTTTAAAGTTTCAAATGGCAGGATTCTGCTTTGTTATTTGAAGCCTTTGATGACGTCAATGACCTTGGGCAGACCTTAGTCTCCGCATGACATTTGTGACCTTTGTACTGCCGTCAGGGTCAGTCCAGGTATGCCAGCTACAATGGCCGACAATACAGACAATGAACAAATGTTATTAGAGGGAGTAGTTTATTATGTGGACCCCAAATCTGTTGGAACTCTGGCTTTTCTTGGAGGGAAGGAAAGAATCCGTATTCCGATCACCAGTACGCATTCTCCTCTAGAAGCTTTAAGGCGGCACATTATAGAGTATGCTGGTTTGAAAGCTGAATCGGAAAAGCGTGGTCTTGGATCCTGTATTGAATTAAAACTCTGCCGGTTAGCAAAGTCCGCAGAGGGCAGCAAAGCTTATGCTATAAACACACAGGCACAATGGGACGAAGAGAGGCGAGAAAGAATTGATGAGGGAGTGAGCAGAAAACTACGGCAAGGCCGTCAAACAACGCACCGTGCGTCAGGAAACGACGATGTTTAAAGCAGGCACACGGCCATTAAACATGTATGCCACTTCTGTTGCGCAAAACGAGAAAGTGACATTCCAGACAAGACCTTCGGAAGCTCCTGTAGGTGTTGATCAGAACGAACAACAAGAGGATGCGGTAGAAATGTCAAGAGAAGGTAGCAGAGATACAGGGGATTGTGAACAGGAATCAGAATATGACACAGATTCAGACATTGAAGATCAAGTAGACAAGGAGGACGAAATGACTTTTCTTCGAGCAGTTACTACTCGTAGCGGAAGAATGGTAAAAGTCACATCCAAGTTCTTCTGAGTTTTCGTTAGACCAGTTTAAGGTAAGAGACAAGAGAAGGCCAAATGACGTTGACGTTAAGTACTATTCTTCATCGATTTACTTTCACTACCTTCACCTTCACTTACAGTATTTGTGGGGGTTAAAAAGTATATCATCGAGTCTAATAACATATTCTAAAAATGATAAGCCTCATAAAAGCATTCGCTAATTAAAATAATTAAAAAAGGAAGCTTTCGGTCTTCGAACCACTTTTTAAATCCTACATCCACACTAGCTGCACTGAGCCTGGAAGAGAGCTTCCAGTTGTAGATCTAGAGTGTATCCATGAGGAAACGATGACTTTCCTCTCGAAGTCGTGACAACTTGAGCGAAAAAACTAGCCTGCGATCAGGCCTTTCCCCTACATCTCTCGTCAGTCCTGGGAGAGAAAAACACCGTCGTCTGACCGGATGTTAATATAGAATTGTCCGAGCAATGCAAATGAGTCTATACGCGTAATTTTCATCAGCTGAAATTCATCACTATTGTCAGGCACAAGAAAAAATAGCTCCCAAAAGATAACATACACTGTACTCATCAATTCTAAGAGTAAAGAATAAAACAGATAGACACGTGAAGGGCTTCACAGCTGAAATCCTCCTTGGTTACAGTGTTATTTTCCGTGAATCGTGAAAGTGGAGCATTAATTACCGTGAACCGTTATTTGTCGTTTTTAATAGCCGTGAACCGTGCACAGGACCCCCCCTTACCGCCCCTCCTCAAAATTTCACAGGTCCAAATGTTCATTTTCGGACAATATTTTAGCCTCGGGCATTTTCCCCCGATATACCAGCCGCTGAAAGGGGCCGGTTTATATACCAAGTATGCCAGAAGGACATGCTCCTGTGTATGCATATTATGCTGACAGTGCTTATAAAAGCCATGAACTCGTATGATACCCTCGGGTTTTCAAGTCAACTTATAAAATCAAAAATTGTTTTTTTGGTAGTCGCTTTTTTTAATTACCGCCTCGAGATATTTCCATATTTTCTTTCGAAATAAAGTTGAGCAAATCTGAAGAGGTAAAATTTTCCTGTATTATTTTTAGAGAGCCCTTCAGTAAAACTTTCGTCCCCAGAGCTCCTCTTTTTAAGTAGCCGCTGAATAGGAGCAACGTGGACTCAGAGTACGGGAGTTGAGATCTTACCCATAACTCCTCGCGTCTTGACGCATGCGGGGTAGTTGTAGTGAGAGGATGACGTCAGTGGCTGGTTCTAAGGATTGCACGCTACAGATGCTTGTAGTTCAGTCAATTGAGGGTTTACTGAATTTTCACAACTACTCACGGTGGTATTTCTCTCTCCTGGAGCTACAACTCTGTCTAGAGTAAACTCCAACATGATTATTACGTTTAAAACACTTCAGCAGCAGACTTTTAAGCTAGAAATCGAAGAAACTGCAACGGTGAGTGATTGACAACTGAAAGGCAGATCTCATCTTTCGATCTCATTTCTAATCTTTGCGTCAATGTTGTGCTCAATTTTTACTATCTATATACCTTTCAACAAAGTTATGTCACAAAGGCTTTCCTAGATGTTGTTTTATTATGCCTTTTTCCTTCAAAATGCTCACGGTATTTTTAAAATTTTAATCTTAATCGTGCCATTTCTTCTTCCGGCGTCACGCGTGTTTGAAACTTGTTACAAAACGTAGCATTAGACTAGACTAGGATAATCGCCGTTCCTGAGTGATCTTTCTTTCTAAGTGGTTTTTAGGATTAATATACTCCCTGTAAAAGCTTCCAGGGATTTTATATTTTTTCCTTAATTGAAAATTAAGAATTAAATCGAGTTCCTCCAAGCTAGAGTGACAGATCTAGATCATGAATCCGTGATCATTCTTTCTACAACTCATTTTGTGTTGTGACTTTTTTCTTTGTTCACGTTTATTTTTGTATTCTGTCACATATTTCATTGTCCTATGCACTAACAATATTATTTTATTTTCTCTTCTTCCATGTTTAACTTGAGGTTTCAATAGTCCTATAAACCGTACAAATTCGCCATTCTGGTTCAGTTTGAAACAGGCTAATGAGGAAGGTTTTACTTTTTGTGGGGTAGACTGGTAGCATTTTCTACATTAAAAAATGACACAGGAAAGTGAAACGTACAGATTATTTACATGTGATGTGTTGGTCAAATTTAAACATAACCATGGGGTATACCGTACAAGGTTGTATCTTTATTGGGGGAACTAACAATTGTTTGAAATCACAAGAGTTTTATTTTATTTTGGGAAGATACTATTTTTGGAAGGTTTGGTTGATTACCCATGTCAGCTGCCATTGAACTTGGAATTAATGGCAGCCAACATGTTGGTTCTCTGGTTACAACCTACTGACTCCCACACTGGCCAAAACTGGCTATGCCATGGCCATGCACATGTTCTGCGAGGAAAACACATTATCTGCTACCTCCTTTAATAGGTTGGCTTGTCCTCTATGGCTTTCAGTTGTTTTGAAGACCAACATTTCAAACCAGTCAGAATCTGTCTCCTGCACACATATTCGATGAGTTTTAGAGGGTAGTGAAAAGGCTTCTTTTTAACTGGCTGCACAAGATTGTGTAAATGAAGAAAATGGGCTCTCACATGGATAGCTCCTAAATTCTCAAGACAGCTTTTTTTTTCTAAGAATTAATATCAACACCCTGTTGGAGCTCAAAATGGGAAGAAATAACCTCAAAGAGTACTCAACTCCTGAAATAGAGTGCAGGTCTTAAGAGTGATGAATTTCTATTTCATGTTTTGAATCCTTTAAATTTCAAGCAAATCTGGGCTGTGTTCTAAGAAACATTCGCGGGAGCCCAGTGCTCTGAACCTGTGAAATCCAGGGTGCCCAACATATGATTTTTAAGCAGAAACTAAGATTTCCTAGTCGCCCAAGAGTAGAAGTTAGATGCCAGGGGCCACCGGGCTCTGCTAGAGTACAGCCCTGCATCCTAAATTCAGCTCAAAAATTACATCAGCATGGTAAATGTTAGACTGCGAGTAGTCTCTAATTTTGGCAGGCGACTGTGGGGCAGGCGAATACACCCCGCGCGCGCAAAATTTCGAGGAGACGTGACGCGAAGAGAGCGCCAAAAATTAGAGGCTACAGACTTAGCCATGGAGTTTGACCTTTCACGGCCGAGTGATTTTGAGGTGTAAATTTCATATCATCTTTCAAGCCAATTAAGGGCAACCAATGGGGTTCCTTCTCTTGATTCCCATCATCTGTTCCTATCATCGATAACTGCGGAGGATGTTGTTGCAAATAAAACACTACCCATTGTTTATTTTGATTCGACCAGGGCTCGACCGGATGGGTCGCGATCTCTCAAGAGGAAAAATTACAGCCTCTCTCATCTCGAAGAAGAAGAGAACATTGATTGTGGAATTGGGTCGTCAGTAATCTTTTAGACCCAAAAAGCAACCCCGTCAGATATCAAGAGTCCGTCAAACACTCTTAACGGACGTAGCAGTCGCAGAGGTTATTTTCTTCGCCTCCAAAACTCCCACCAAAAAAAATTAACGTCGAAGACGCAGCAAAACTTTTTTTACTTTCACCCAAAGTTTGAGATCGATGCAAACGAAAATAAAATTCCGATGGCTAGGGACGCAGAAAACCTCCTTCAACTTTCACCGAAAGTTTTATTTCAACGCAGAGCAAAACGAAGCAGCCAGCGAGCCGAGACTGAGTTTTGTACTTCATCCGTGCAGACAATACTTTGTTCTGGTCGATCGGTCACGTATCGATGTCAAAATTTAAATGAAATCTCAACTCACAGTAAACGAGTAGACTGTCGATTTAACAGCTCTTGGAATGGCTAGGAGAAACGATCTTCAGCCCAACCGAATATAATTTTGAACTTTCCTTCCGATACATCTTTTAAACAACCCTCGCTATTTTTCCAGGCAGCCTATGTATGTCTGCCATCTCAGTAAACTGAAACGGAGTCGATGGTGTTATCATGAGTGTTGACAGTGGCTTGTGTACCGTTGCCAGATTGTTGACAGGTATCCAAGAAAGAGCCAATCATAGTTTTGCGCTTGGAATGTACGTGTTTAATTCAAACTCCCTGGCTAAGTCTGTAGTCTCTAATTTTTGGCGCTCCCCTCGTGTCACGTCTCCTCGAAATTTCACGCGCGCTCGTGTGAGTATTTCGCCCGCACCACAATCGCGATCGCCAAAATTAGAGACTGCTCGCAGTCTAGGTAAATGTTGTTTTCAGACGTTGATTTGCTTATTAACAATAGTTGTTAAATTGAGTGTTGGAGACCAAATCCCGTAATGTCTGTAATTTAGCTTGCAAAGCTGTTCAATTTTTTATCAAACAGTTGCACTGAACAGAAACAAAATGTCTACAAAAATTACAAACATTTGTGCACATGCAATAAAATCAAAAAATTTTATTTCTAAAAGCAAATGTATTGTTTATGTGTATGAACTTTTTAGCTGGAAAAACATTTTGTCGATTATTCTGTCTTTGTTATCTCCAAGTGACGTATACTAAGGAAGCAGTATTGTGTAAGCTTTGACTAAATTGGGTAAGCGGGTTGAAAAAAGATAAACAAGCAGTGTTCGTCAAGATGCAGTCAATTTTAACAAATTTCCTTTTAAAGATTGTTTTCTGGCTAGTCACCATAGTTTTTACATCAGAAAACATTTATTTCACTATTTGTTCTTTTGAATAGTAGTTAACTTGGGAAGCCTACAATGTTCATTTATCTATTATATGTATTTAATTTTTCCGTTTGTAACAAAATTTAATTTATGCAAAATCAGTCAAAACACGCAGGAGTCAGTGGGTTTATCTGTCCAGACAAATCACCTATCTGGTTGTTTTTGTGTCTAGTAAAAATAAGCATAATGAACTGCATGTATGAGACAAATCAGTAGATCATTAGGTAGTTCTTGAAAGGTTCCTAATAACTTTTTGATCAAATGTTCTCTTTCTCAAATCTATATTATGTGGGTGTAACAATGTCAAACAGGGTGAAGAAAAATTATTATTGATAATCCATTTAGCTTTTCTATAGCACTTTTTGTATAATCTTCAAATAAAGACACACGGTTTTAAGTTTGAAAAACATGTTTCAGATGATCTTCAGTTTCTATGTACATTGTATTTGTATTTATATCACACTGACTAGCAGTCTAATTTGCATTTGAAACTGAAGATGGATGTAGATCATTCGAAAAAAGGTTTTTCAAACTTAAAACCGTGTGTCTTTATTTGAAGATTATTTCTTGCCTGTTGTTATTTCGTAAATTGGGAACTTTTTGTATAGCTGTAATTCGTACATGTACTAGTAATACTTTACACAGGTATTATGGGTTCATTTGACAGATCTGTAGTTCATTCCATATTTCCACGAGAAGTGTAAAATACAAGTTACATTGATTCATCTGTGTGTATAATACAGGCAAACAGATGGATTATCCATCCAGACTAAAGTTTATCTTTCAACTGAGCAGATAATTCATCTCAACAGGCAGTGTTTGTGTTAGGCCACGTTAACATGAGAGCCGGGATGAGTTTCATCCTGGGGTGAGTTCATCCCGGCATGAAATAAACTTTTCGTTTACATGAATGATTTCACCCTGGGATGAAAGGTGACCAAATTCATCCCGGGGTGAAAATTAAATCGCAACAAATTCCTAGGTGTTTTTGACTCACCCCAGAATGAGAAAAAGCATCGTGTTTACATGAATTTTTCATCCATGATCAACACATTTCAGGTCCGAATCATGTGAGCACTTACAGGTAAATGACCAGACACCAAGTTGAAAGTCATCCCGGGACGAAATCACTCATATAAATGGCGCCTTGGCCAGTACTTTTGCACAGGCAAATGTGTATGTTAGCGACAAGCTAATGATGCACTTTCTATTGCAGGTAGCAGACCTAAAAAATAAACTTGAAACAGAGAAAGGTAAAGATGCTTACCCTAAGTCTGGTGTCAAACTCATATATGCTGGTAAGTATAAATGGGCAAGATATTGTTGCTATGTATAAAAATTGTGCTCAAGCCTACATTAAGTTTGTACCCTGTGCAGTCAGGGCTTAAATTTAACATAATCCTGTTGAACCCGAAATGGTGAGTACAATTTTCAAGACAAAATCTTTGGTAAAAAATATAAATTCTCACAATATACTGATCTGTGTTTCCGTTTTGTGATTGTTTTCTTTTGCAATAATTTGATTGAAAATGCACAGAGTTGATTGTTGAGTTAGTTTATAGAAGTTTCTCTGCGTAATAATTCATACATGTACATCTTCATAATACAGACACTTAAAGCTGTTGCTTTGAAAAGAGCCTGTTATCAAAGGATTTGATTGGAGCATCTTGAGATCGATTTGTAATTTTTGGCTAGGGCAACTAATGCTTAAGAGGCTCTGACTGTAAATATCGAGAATCGGCGGACAAGCTCAAAAAATCGAAAATCCTGATAACTTGCCAGAAGAACACTTTTGGGGAGCTATCTTCGAAAATATTACTTAAACCTTCTGGAATTCTATTGTTTTCGGGAAATTCGGAAAAACGGTTTTGCTCAATTTATTACGCAGTAATCAGGCTTAAAATTAAACAAATTGAAAGCGCTTGCTTTTAAACAGTTTGCAACGCCAGAAAACAATATTAATTTTAAATGATAGCAACACTCTTCTACTTTCTATCAATAGGAATTGCATGGAGTTTTGCTTTATTTCTGTGGTTTGGTGGTTCTTTGAAACAAAGCCATTTTGCGCACTTCGGAAAAAGGCAAAAATTGGTAAACTTTAGAGGCTTAAAATGGGTCTTGGTATGTCTAATGTCGAATTGAAATAAACACTGTGATAAAGTTTGGCCCTACTTCTATTATAATATGAAATAAAAAATCTGGGCAATTCAGGCTCGCGCTGACAAAAACAAGGCGTTGCAAATTGTTTAAAAGCAAGCGCTTTCAATTTGTTTAATTTGAAGCCTGATTATTGCGTAATAAATTAAGCAAAACCGTTTTTCCGAATTTCCCGAAAACAATAGAATTCCAGAAGGTTTAAGTAATATTTTCGAAGATAGCTCCCCAAAAGTGTTCTTCTGGCAAGTTATCAGGATTTTCGATTTTTTGAGCTTGTCCGCCGATTCTCGATATTTACAGTCAGAGCCTCTTAAGCATTAGTTGCCCTAGCCAACAGCTTGGGCTCCTAACTTCTAAGCTAATAAATAAATATCACTGTACCTTAGCAACAGCTTTGGTCTACATCATGGACAGTTCTGTAGGTCTCAGAGAGACCAAATTACATGTTTATAAATACTACTACTATGGAAAGAAGACCCATGAAATGTTTGGTTACATGTAGCTGTCTCATGCATCACTTCTGCATTCACATTGCAGCCATTTTCAGCGTAACATGCACAGTGCTCCAAGCTGAATTTTTTCCCTGGTTGCCTTGTGGCGACTTGCACCGGTAAAAAGGTCGCCAGATACAAAATTTTGGTCGCCAAAGTGTTTTTTTCCTCATTGATATACACTTAATTATGCTAACTCCTGGCTTTGAAACATTCTTTTTTCCATCACCATGTTTCTCTACCAAATATGGAGTCTTTCTGGTATCACAGGGCATTAAATTGTGCCCAAGTTTGTTGCAAAAGTGGTAACCCAAGTAACCAAAAGTGTCTGTTACATTCTATTTCTAATATTGGAAGATGTACCAGAGAAGATTAATTTAAGTAATAGTGTGTGTAGTTAAGACTCGATTCCTGAATTTATTTACTACGAATAACTTCTTGTAGTACATGTACTTTTTCTGTACCAATGGTCTTTCAGAAGAGCACTTAAGTTATCCAAAAAAACAAAACCAAAAACGAAAACAATGGTAAAAGATGATACAAATCGAAAAAAACAAGGTTGAGTTCAGGCGCCAAAATTGTGACCATACACCAAGATATAACACAAGCATTTTTTCTTGAATTCTGCGATCCACAATGTTTGTTTTCAGTAGTTGTTTAAATGCTAGTGATTTTGGACTGGTACAACATTCATAATAATAAAAAAGCTTTGTTAAATGCCTTGAAAAACAAGATACCTTTTCTTGTATCCATCAAATTTGTAGCCTGTACAGATTACCTGAGCAGTTTCACTGTTCTCTGAGGTTTTAAATCAAGTCCAAAATTAATAAACCAGAAAGCGGACGAAGTATTCTTAAGCGAAAATCATTACCGTTCTCCTCATATGTGGAGCTGTAATGTCCTGCAAAAATTTAAACTTTCTATAGAACTGTTGCATGCTTAATACGTCTGTATTGTAATTTGATTAAGCACTTGTTTTTCAACTTCAGAAAAACTGCAATGTCTCTATTAACAATTAAATAAGAGAGAGAACATCTTAGCTCCTTACCGCCAGAACAGAAGTCGCCAAATTGGCGACCTTTGCAGAAATTTTAGTCGCCAAATTGTTTTTCTACTCGCCATGGCGACCAAAACGGTCGCAGCTTGGAGCGCTGATGCAGTGAAGAAAATAGCTTTTAACTTGCCAACTTTCGACATACTTTAAACAGCTGAAAACTTGGTAGAAGAAACGGCACGCAAAATTTACGAACCTCAAATGGCTGAAGAGAGTTGACCTTGCACAGCTGTCAATTTACAGGATAATTCAAACAATTTACTTGACAACTTGCTTTCATCTTTTACTTTATTCATCTTATTACTGATGTGAAAGAAGTCTTACTAAGAATGGAATTATCCACAATTAAAATAACTTTTTGTTTTTAGGGAAAATATTAAATGATGACCAGCCACTATCAGGATACCAAATAGATGAAAAAGGATTTGTTGTTGTCATGGTTACAAAGGTAAAGGGGTTGTCTGATACATAATTGATTATTCAGTGATTCACTAGTTGTCTTTCTCAGCCCACAGCCAAAAACACTATCCTCTCACATGCTGCCTTTTTGTAGTAATGTTTCACTCAATTGTAGACCAGGTCATTCCTAGTAATAAGGTGAAGGGCTCAGAGGAAAAGGGCATAAGTCACGATTTGAGGTTGAAATCTAAATTGTTCCGATTTAGCTCAACTTTGGCACACAGGCTGCTTTTCATGTACAGTAGTGCACTTAAATATTGACCTGAGAGCTCAAATTCAAAGAATTAGCCTATTACTTTTGCTCAAAGCTGGAGCAAATAGAACAACAGGAGAGCTGATTCTTGGTTGATTTATTTTGTTTACGTTCACACAGAAAACAAAAGAAATAATTCACGCTTCAGTTGAATGAGTGAGTTCAGATTTTTTAGAAAAAGATCAGTAGCACAGTACATATGAACAATAGTGTAACAGGTTAGAAAAATATGAATTATTCTCAAAATCTCCAAATTTCAGCTAAAACCCTTTATTTGAAGAAAATATAATGCTCCATGACTAAAGTACTTCATTTCAACACATTTCGCCCAATTCCAAGCAATTTCTGTATTACCCATGACGCATTGCGGCCCCACCCATTTTGATTTCTTTCTGCTTTTCCCTTCTTGTTTTCTCATATTTCCATGAAAACCATCTTTTATTAATAACACTCACCAAAGTTACAAACAAATAGATTAATTTCGATTTATCTTTCCTCAGTTAAAATTGTAATTAAGGCAAAGTCCCGTGCCAAAACTCACGTGTCTTCTGGGCTTTTTACATGTGCTATACATTTGTTACATAACAAGTAGCTTCCAGAACGTTCTAGGGTGGTTACCAAGCCTATTTTGAGTCCTTCGATGGCTCTCGATGGCGTTGAATTGAGCGAGATGGCGATCGAAGCTTTTCAACTTACGCGCTTCTATTTGCTCTGGATGTTCCTGAATGTAACCTGAAACCCTGCACAAAACGTTTCAGAACGTTTCAGAATTAGAAAACTGCTTCTAGCACACTCAATTTGTGGTATTTAAGCGTGAAAATTAGCAGTCACCTTTGTTTTGAGATGAGAACGACACATGCAGGAAATCGGCAAGTTTGGTTTAGAACTAGGGCAGTGGAGATGGCTAACATTTTGCCTGGCGTGCTGTCTTCGCGCGGAAACACGGGGCGTTTCATAATGTTTCAGATTCAGAAATTTGCTTCGTTCTCGGGATGGAAAAGGAGAAAGTAGCTAAAATTTAGAGGACTGACTATTTGGAAGGTGAGCATTTCAGTTTTATCAGCTGTTTCATTATTCCGGCTGTCTATCCTTCCAAACTGAGGGCAGTATTCCTGATTTCATGAATTGAAATGCGGAGCGTGACGCTTCTACACTTGAGCAAAAAGGCTTATTTCCCTAAAAAACGAGTCTTTCTCACAAAAATTTACCCATACATCTGAAATCTTTGATTAATTTTGATTTTTTTGGTTGTTTTTGTTGTTAGAATCTCCCGCGGGAAACATAAGAAATTTTGACATAATGATAATTCACCACGCGGAAATGTTACGCGTGACGGCATAATTTATGCATATATTTGTAAAACAAAATTTTATAAAAAAATGAGAATTCAATAAAAAGTCATGATATGTGGCAAAACAGTAGTTTAACATGTCTTTTCTCTTTGTACCGAGTGTCAGCTTTGTGGCTGTAAAAGTGCAAGAGATATTTTTATTCATGCTAACCGATCCTTGTTTGTACACTTGAACTGTGCTACTGATCAAAAGTGATAGGCTCATTCTTCTAATTGAAGTGCTCAGGTCAAGAAATAAATGCATGACTATGTTTCAAACATGAAAACTAGCCTGTGTGCCAATGTTGAGATAAGTTGGGACAATTTTTTGATTTCAGCATCAAATCTTCACTTACATGAACTCCCCTTTTCCACCGAACCCTTCATTTGTTGTACAGTGTAAGGTCATCTCTGTGTTGTGGGAGATTTGACCAGCATACTGACAATATGCAAACACTTTTCAGTGGAATTAAATTCAACTAGCGAGTACATTCACTTTCTCTAAGTTCTCTCAATGTAAATGTACATAAGTCACCTGAACAGTTGTGGCTACAGCTGATTTCACCAGTTACAATAAGTAGTTGTGATTTAAAAGAGAAATATCCAACCAGTTCAGTGAACTTGCAAAAATAAAGGTGCTTTGTTATCAGTGACAATCGCAATACTAAATGTACAAATACACTTACTTCTAGCCACTAGCTGTAAGACAGTTAAACCTCTGATCAATGTCATTGCTGCTGTTGGCCAAATTAGGGCCATAAGTTCCAGTGAGTGAGTCTAGGTGTGCATACAGCGATGAATAACAATTAATAATAATTTATGAATTTAGATGTATGATAACTTGGAATTGTTAACTCTTTAAGCACCGATAGTGACAAGCATCTGATTTCTCCTTATAGTGTCACTACTTGATCAAACATAAAGGTTACGAGAATAAAGGGAATGATCACCAAAGATAACATAGTCTTAATGTTTAAGCAAATTCTCCCAACTAGCACCATTATAAATGACAAACAGTGAGGAGAATACCATATGGCAGCAAATTTTTGCTGGAGTTTAATTTTGCGGATTGCAATTTTTTGTGTTTTGCGGGAGCTAGTTTTTGCAATTGGAAGAGACTGGTTTTTCTTGCTGGGAATTAATTTTTGCTATTTTCTGGAAGTTGCCTTCAAATGGAACTAATAACATTTTTCGTTTCTTTTTTTTTTAGTACATGCAATCGAAATGCAGATGAAACAACAAGCAAATGTAAAACTGATTAATCAATGTCAATCTATTACAAAGGGTTAACAATAACTACCTGGAGGGTACCACTCGATGTATTATCCACCGAGTTATCTATGGCATTTTCCCCTTTAAACCAGTATTTTTGTATATAATTTCTACAGTGGAGTAAATTTTTGCAGAAAAAAGATTTGCGGTAATTTTATTCTGTGGGAACTCAGTTTTGCGGATTGTGAAAAAAAAAACAAAAATTAGAACCCACAATAATTTAGTGCCACATGGTATACATGCTGATATTGGGCCTTAAAGGGTAAAAATTGTTTTATAACTAGTCTTTTTGTTTTCAGCCCAAACCTGCACCAGCGCCAGCACCCAGTCAACCCACAACAACACCAGAGGTAAGCCTCATCTGCTAATACTTCACTGTTTATTATTATTTGTTTATTTACGCATTAAGTTTACCAATATCTTCCATAAATGTGTAAACTTAATTAAGTTTTTACCCTTTTTGCAGCCAACATCTGTGGCAGCTACAGATAGTAGTACGTCGAGGACATCTGAGGAAAGCAAGCCTGAAAGGTAAGTAATTGCTTCCTATGCAATCCAGAGGCGGAATACAATTTTCACAGTTTTTGTCAAATTTCCAGTTATTAAGGACAGTGCCTCCTTTTGTTACTGGGCACACATTCTGCGCATCTCAGGATATTCAGCTTTCTTAAGGAATTTGCCCTCTTATATAACAATATTTTTGCATGGTTTAAGACTATGTGGAAACAGCAGATCTTAGCAAGGGCTATCAGAATCCAAAAAAGAAAATTGGGGGTAACCACGCATTTTTCAGAGATAATTGAGCTTAAATTTGGAAAGAAATTGCCACACATTCTTTGTATTTTAATGTTTTTTGAGAATTATGGTTGCTTAATTACCTCTGAAAAATGCCTGGTTACCCACATTTTTCTTTTTGGATTCCAATTACCCTTGCTAAGAACCATTTTTTTTCTCCATAGTCATAACCTTTGCAAAAATACATCTGTATTAGGAGGCACTGCCTTGTAATTCAGTTCCATAATTTGTCCCTAGTTTCAGCATGTGCTGACATTCTGGTGTACTTGTACATAAGTGGAATAATGTATACTTCATCTGTAATTGTAACTGCACAATCCTATTATTTTTAGCACTGATGCTGCACCCCCAGCCACAGAGCAGCCTGCACCCACAACAGCATCAGCTGTGTCAACCTCCACCCCATCATCAAGTGCTGATCAAGTATTGTCTTCAGCTGAGTCTGTACTAGGTTAGTCAAACCTGGGAACCTCTTAGCAATTTTGTTCTTCCTGGGAAGACTCTCTTACAAGATCTTATGTAGCCAGTACAGCAGTTTTCAATTGACTGTCAAATTAAAGTAATTCATGTTTCTTTGGTTTTGTTTTATTGCATTCTGTGATTGATTAAAAAGTGTGTGCCACTTTATTAGCCAAACGAGATTAGCTTGCCCATGTTTTCCTGCACCTAGCGTGATGCTAGTCTCACGTATTTACTGCAAGTTTTGATTGGTTCCTGGAGATTTTTTTAACGTCTCTTCTCATTGGCCACGGTGATTTCTTTGGTTTTTATTTTACAACACTCGGTTGAAACCACTTTCCAGTGCTTGTACAAGTTACCTACAGTTGTAATAAACGAGCAAGCATGAATTTTTTTTTGGTAGGTTACTTTTTAAAAGCTGGAACTTTTGTGACTTACATTCCTGCCAGTGACTACCAAATGCCCTTGTCCCAGGTTTTCTTTTATTGGTACTGTCTGGGGTGGGGAGGGGTTGGTTACTCCTACAGTTTTTAGTAGTGCACCCAGAGGTCTTGTTTTAACTTTGTTTCATTTTATTTTTGTTCCAATTTGCATTTTGCAGTTACTGGTACAGAGTATGAAACAATGATAGAGAGATTGTGTGACATGGGATTTGAAAGAGAGAAGGTTGGTTGCACTTTTCGACTGAATTTTTAATGTCTTCATTTCCACACTATAAAGCAGTTATATTTCCTACACGTATATGGTTGTTGGACACATTTCTACATGTACTACCGAGTGATCTCTCCACACGTTGACTACTGGCTAACCCACATGTTCTTTTGCAGGTTATTCAAGCTTTACGAGCAAGTTTCAACAATCCGGACAGAGCAGCAGAATACTTGATGACTGTGAGTAGCCATTGAATATTGCAATTTCAAGACTAATTTACAAAGAAGATTTAGTTTTCTCTTGTGTACGAGTGTTGTCTGCCATACAGGTGCCACTTTCTGGAAGATTTTGTTGTTTGTTTTGACAACTTTCCTGAAGGTGACTTCCACTCTTACTGACCAATAAAATATTAAAATGCATGAAATGTCCAAGGCAGACGTTGCAAGTTAAACATTAATAAATTAATGTTTGCCTTCTGAGAGAAAAACACAGGAGTGTCATGGGTTTCTCTTTTATGTCAAACAAAGTGCTATACTACTGACATTTTCCTTTTGAGTACAGGTAAACATGTTGTTTATACCGTTTAAAATGTAGCATTTTGTGTAAAGCTTTCAAGAATTTTTCTGTGCATTTGCGCTGGATTGAACATCTCTTACTAACAGTGAAACATGATTGTGTACCCTAACCCTTTAAGCCCTGATATAAAAATGCATATTCTCCTTACTGTTCTCCATACGTTTCTTATGGCATTAGTAAGGAGAATTTGTCTCAATACCAAGACATCTTATCCTTGGTGATCTGACTTCCTTCATTCTTATCACTTAATTAATGTTTGAACAAATAGTGATAATGTAAAGAGAAATTTCATTTTCATCATTGTTGAGGCTTAAAGGGCTAACCTGTACAATGAAGGTTTCCCAAGGGTCAACTCATGATTTCTTTGAAAAACTACCTTGTCTAAAATCTGAGCATCTTAATGCGGGGTGAGGCTTACTGTATCTACAAGTGTGGCTTATTCAGTGGTGTCAATGTTAATTTAATATTGATTGTCTTCTCTAGAGCATACCTGATTTACCAGCTGAACCTCAAGCTCCAGAAGAGCACGAAGAACAGCAGGGACAGCAAGGCGAGGGAGGCGAGGGACGCGAGGGACGCGAGGGACGTGAGGGAGAACAACCGTCAGGAGGTCTGTTTGTCATCCCCTTAAGCCCAATATCAACATGCATATTCTCCTCACTGTTCTCCATAATCTTATGGTACTAGTTGGACGAATTTGATTAAACGTCAAGACATTTTTTCTTTGGTGATCAAATCCTTTGTTTTCATAACCTGTGTGATTTGATCAGGTAGCCAAAATGGTTTCCAAAAATAATTTTAAAACAACTTCGCCTTACTAAGTAAGTCATGTGATACAATTTTAACTTTTGAAGCCTGGATAAAAACTTTTTTTGTTTTGTTCATTTTTCATATTTTATTGAATTTTGCCATATGACAATACAAAATAATATTTAATAGTTTACTTAAAGAAATAGGGGCAAGAAATCCTCTTAGAAGCCATACCTATCAATAAAGTGAAAGCTATCAATCAGTGCTTTACTGTGGCACTGTTTATTTTTGCACGTGGTGGTCCAGACTTTTGTTCCATTTCAAATATAGGCTGTCAAGCAGTTTTTCCATTGACCTGTTTGTTTGTACTGTTAAAGGTGGATCAAACGTTTGAGTCTGTAAATAAATTTCCAAAGCAATTCCATCCTTATAGAAGCTATTAAACAGTACTTTCTTGTGATACTACACTGTACATGTATTTGCTGTGCTGTGCTGTACAAAGTGATTCTAACTTTGAGGATGAAATCCACAAAGTTCATTCAAGTCAAAGCTTTTTAGTAACTTCCCTTCCATTGCATAGTAAACAAGAAAGCCTACTAGGCATTTTAACCAGCCATTCTGACCCTCCCCAACCCCTAGGTTTCACAAATGTTAGCATGATCCTGTGTTTATACGAACCGGCATGACGAAAAGTAGATTGTGTGAAACAATATTTTGACTATAGCGTTACTGAATGGCGTAATGTTTAATTAAACTGATGACTCAAGTTATCTTTCTTATCGCTTTTATTTCTGCTGAAAAACACAAATTCACTCAAACCTTGAATGAAGGTATAAATTTGCCCACAACTGAGGATGCTTACAAAGGGATGACGAAATACTTACTGCTGTGCCTCAGTAGACCGTGAATGCAAACAGTGGACATAGCAGTAGAATCAAAATATAATGCTTGATAAACACGAGCTCGAGCAGATCGTCAGAGCCTGGGGCACGTTAAGGCATATCTCATGACGTGATGTTTAAATCCGGTTTGCTAACCCAGGAATCCCCATGCAAAGTAAACAAGTTGACTCGGAACAGCTACGTGCCAGACTACACACAAAATTACCTCAAACCAACCAACACCACACGCAAACCACACGCATCGCTTGATAATAATTATTCAGTTATTTTCTAACTTAAAGACTCGTAACAGCTACCTTATTAATTAATCTCCTTATTAATGACCGATTCCTTTGTCTTTATGCAATTAAAATCAACTTCTCGCGTCAAGTAAACACTTATCTCTCTCCCTTCTCGAGAGCTATGATGTATCGATGGTGCAATCCACTAATTGCATCATCATAATAGTGCCAATCCCTACTCTTTCTAAGCCACTGTTCCTTACTGTGCTTATAAGCTGCAAACACAGCTGTCGTTTCTTTCCTCTGCGAAATACAGGTTACCCAATGAGAAAACTTGCAATCCACTTTGGAAACCTTCCCCCCATAAAACGCCAAGGGAAACTGCCTTTCATGCGGCACAATATTACACCGCTGCTATACAAAACACAACTTTCAAAGCAAATCACATTCACAGAAGCGTGATATGCTTCTAACATTCCCAAATCCTTCCACTCCCACAATTTTACACCCCTCAAAATGTCAATCCCCATAACAAACTCCTGCACTAAAAATATTTTCACCATAACCACCAACTAGATCAGACAACACAGCCAATTTCGCATTCAATCCTATTAGCTGCTTTACTCAGTTGCGCATGCATTATACAAGAAAAATACTGAAACACCATACTTAACAACCCTTCGCCGTTCATATCTCAAATACTGTAAATCAAAAGACAAGAACACACGTAAGGTAACATTCAGCAGACTAATATGCGCATGCATCTTATATAAGACAGTACCGCTCTTGAGTACCCGTACCACAAGCTTTACAGCACTTTGTTTGTATGTTAAGCCAACTGACGCAGAAAAAAAGACCGTGTCCATTTTATAAACTGGCGGACAGCATATGGTGACGGCCAGTTAAAAATGTTTAAAAGTCTGGTTTATCATTGTGAAATATCCATTAACTGTTTTTTTTTTATGTTTGTTTGTTTTTCATTAGAACAAGGTACCAGCAGTCTCGATTTCTTACGCAATCTACCCCAGTTCCGTACCTTCAGAAGAACAGTGCAACAAAATCCACAAGCCTTGCCAGTACTACTACAGCAACTTGGACAAGCAAATCCTGAACTCCTGCAGGTAAAGAAGGGGCTAGTTTCTAAAGAAACTGTGCTGCTGCATTGGTGGGGAAGGGAAACACAAATTTGGATTTATCAACTGAGTTGATAAGGTAAATTGGCCACTGTAGAGAAATTGAAAGCTGACATTCTGACAGAGATCTCTTTCTTTTCCTTCTGTGACATTTGACGAAAAAGAACAAGAGAATGCCATTTACGTTCACTTATCACCCACACAACCTCGCCTGGTGACTGTTTCTGTGAACACCTATGAGGCGTTGAAAGAAATGACAAGGACGCATCCAAACCACTTCCCTGTTCACAATCTTCCTGATCATTCTAGCCAACATATGACAGTCTGCAGCCTTTCCCTACACCAGGGTAGCATGGAAAGCTGTAAAAATCTAGAACAAAAATTCATTTTTCAAATCGGCACAATCCCGCATTATCAACAAACGTTTTCATTCAACTAATTATTCTGACTTGTTTTTCATGTTGCCATGTTCCTACCAATAGCATAGCTTCACCGCTCTCCATATAAACAAAGTGCAACCCACAATTCCTCATGTCACTCAGACAAAGGGCTAAGGCTCGAAATGACAGCTTTCAATTTCTCTGTGGCCGGCCAATTTACCTTTTCAACTCAGTTGATCATCCAAATTTTTGTGTCCAATGGGGAAAGTACAAGTTTAACTTAAATCTTGAATGAGTGTAGGTTCCTTCAAAACAAAAATATCATAAAAATCCTGTTTAAATTACGTGCAGTTCCCAGTGAAACAAGTTTGTCACTGACCTGACTACCTCTCAGACCCCTCTTCTAGGACCATGCTTGAAGAAGGGAATAATGTAGGCGTCAAGCAATGTAGAAGGCTGTCATCTGAGGGAAAATAGCACTGACACTCAAAACGGTGTTGTTATTTTTCCATAGCTGATAAGTGCAAATCAAGAGCAATTCATAGCAATGTTAAACAGCCCTGAAGAACCTGGTAGTGCTGCACCAGGTGAAGGGCCACAGCAGCCCCAACCTGGATTAGGTGGATTGGGTGGAGAACAGCCCAGACCAATGACTATTAATGTGACCGCACAAGAAAAAGAAGCCATTGATAGGGTATGTGAATGTCTAGTGATATTGGTTCTTGTGGCATTATGAGAATTCAGTTAAAATTTTAACCCCTTATATGACAAGAATCTACCGGTAATTTCTCCTTACAATTTCCCTACATGATCCAGCATAAGGTCATGAGAATTTAAAAAAAATGATCATTAAAAATGAAATGTTGTTAAATCAAGTTCTCTCAACTAGTACCATAACAAATATATCAAGAACAGTGAGGAGAATATGCACATTTTGATATTGGGCTGAAAGGGAAAAAACAAATCGTACCATCAAATCTATTGTTTTAGCAGGTCATTCTACCCTTGACTCATTTATGAAATTCTTTAGAGTGGGCATTCACTCAAAAGCTATTGAGCAGTAATTTAATCCATTGAATTGTCTTTCTGTTTAGGTTACATGAAGGTTACATAACAAGTATTTAGAGTTGTTTTAGCTGCAGTTTTATTTATTGCCACTTACTGCCCCCCATTAGTTGTACAGCTAAATACCTTGACACTTAAATGAAGTGGTTATTATTATTATTATTATTATTATTATTATTATTATTATTATTATTATCATCCAGCCATAACTGAGTCGTTATTGTATTTTCTTCACAGCTCAAAGCTCTTGGGTTTCCAGAACACAAAGTGATTCAAGCCTACTTTGCTTGTGAAAAGAATGAACAACTGGCTGCAAACTTTCTACTTAATGACACAGATGACGACTAAAACCTACAGATATCTTACTCGAACGACATTTGTTTATCTGGCCATATATCTCATTACAGAAAATGGGGCCATGGCTAATTGGGATGACCTGGAAGTACCTTCCCTATACACTTAATTCTTTTTTCTATTTTGCTTGTAATCATAGTTATTAGAGCTAACAACAATTATTATAATAATTACCATATTTGTAATTATGATAATTATGGTAACATGTATCATCTAGTTGCAGAAGTTATCATTAATTATGCCATAATTATGATAATGTGGTCCAACATGGTCTTCTTAAAAAAGTTATGACACAGTTATGCTAATTATTATTATTTTGGTAATACATATAGTTGTAGCATAATTAATAATAATTGTGTTATCTACTTTAAAATCCCGGTCATCCCTTTAGTCAGTGGCTTTATATAGAGCCAGCCAAGCTAACTGTCAAAGCGTTGGAAGTCTCAGAGTGAAAGGGAATTAATTATGGTCTTCTGCAGGTGGAGTTGCCAGAGTTTAAGGCAGTGAAGTTACATTGTTTTGGAGTATACTTCTTAGACCAAGCAAAGCAAAAGTGACATTCAGTTTAATAATAGTGTTTTTAGCTGATTGTAAAGAACTTACCTGTGTGTTTTGTGCTCTCAAGAACGTGTTACTCTTTCCCGTAGTTGTGATAAGAGAGTCTTTTGAGGCCTTCTGTACTTTGGCTGTCACAACACTTAAGTTGCTGTATGATGCCAACCTCGTACCCAGTGTCTCTCCTCTTCCTGTCCCTTGTAGAGAGCAGCCCTGGGCATGAGGTTGGTGCCATAGCTGTTAGTTGGATTGTCATAGAAAGAGTTTGTTGAGTTAATGTGATCGTGACGATCCAAATAACAGCTGCAAGAGATATAGTTGAGAAAATTTGCCAGTGGTATGGTACCTTGTGAACAACATCTTAATCAATCAGCTTTGTCTGTCCTAGATGGGATTAAAATTACCGGTAAAGCCTGGAGTTTGCAGTGTCTCTCTAAATATCTTTCTGGCCTGCCATGTAAGTGTCTGCCTTGGAGAAGCATGTGCCTTTCAGTGGTCCCTCTTTCAGGCAGATGCCTATCTTAGGGAGCTGTCCGCCTTAGAGAGGTCTCACCTTAGGAAATTGTCTGCCATAAAAGGTTGTTCGTCTAAGAGATGTTTACCTTAGAGGTACTCATCAAAGGTGGATGTCTGCCTGAGAGAGGTGTCTAACTTGTCAAAATGTCTGTGACAAAGAGGTGTTCACCTCCATCTAAGACAGATGTGTGCCTTAGAGGTGTCCCCCAAGGTGGATGTGTGCCTTAAGTGTTCAGTGAAGGAAACGTTTACCAAATAGAAGTATCTATCTAAGACAGACATTTGTGCCTAAAAAAGGTGTCTGTCTTAGGTGTTCCTTGCCGAGAGAGCTTAACAAAGACTCAAAAGTTAAGAGATGGGAGAAAAAATTTATTATGCATTAGTAGTTTCTAAATGTTACAGCAAAGAAACAATGTCTTTCGCTTCTCGTTAGTTCTAAGTGTTGCTGTCATTTATCTTTCTTCTCTTGATTCTTATTAGTTACAAGCTGTAGCGGCGTTAATTGCTAGATTAAAACATTTTTAAGTTTCCTTGTTTATTTAATTGATTTGCACGCTCAAGTCGCTTGTTTGTCTACGTCGATCCGTCACAATGAGTGTATCGGCAAATACTGAAGTTCTCATTCACGTTCTGCAGTCGGACATCATTCTTATCAGAGACCGAAAGTGTCGGGGGATGTGTATTGCTGCTTGGCCTTCCGTAGGCCCAAAGGGAGTTGTCTGTCTTCTGTCACCTTTGCGGGCGGGGATGTGTGTGTGTGTGGAGGGGGGAGGGTGGGGGGCGTACTTTCATATAGAAGCTATTTGGGCACGTTCGGCTGTGAATAGTTTGGTATTCGAGCAGTTTGGTCTGGAGTAAGGTTTAGAAAATCAGAGATTTTTAGGTATAGAAGGGGGTATCATCTATCGGGAAACTGATCGATTAGCGGTATGACAAATTTAGTCTAGAAAAGGAATTGGCCCTAGGCAAATCTAAGACAGGGTAGGGATTTTTGGTGTCTAGGGGTTACAAAACACAACTGAACATGGTTCCTTATCAGACGCAATGAAAATGTAGAAAAAAAAAAGTGACCGTCAAAAAACGCAGACAAAAATCTCAACCACATAACTACGAGCTTAACCTAGACTGCGAACAGTTTCCTCAGATCCTACGTGCAAAGAATGGCAAGGGATTGGGGAGGGGGGAAGGGAAAAAGAGACTGGTAGTTCTATCCTTGGAAATAGGCTTGGTTGGACGGGGTAGGGGCGCAGACGGGGAAGTCACGCCGGACGCGCGACGACTGATACCATTTCACAACGTGAAAAAATCATTTCAAAGGAAAGATGTGATGCAGTTTTCGCCTAATTTTGCGAAACAAAAAGACAAAGATGTGGATACACACTAGTCTCCTACGCCGGCAACTCTATGTAAAAAAAGGCCGCAAAAAAGGCCACGCCAAAAGTCTCCGAAAAGCCGGAAAAAGGCCGATAGTCTCCAAGCGCGGAGACTGAGGCGAGCGCCGAAGGTGCGAGAATTAAGCTGGGCCCTCACGGCTCCCACTCCGTCCCCCCCCCCCCCCCCCTCATTCGATACACTCGTCTCTGTCCCTGTGCTTGAACAAACAGCGCTTGCGCGGGCAAAGGAAAAAGAGGCCTCTGGGGGAGGCTAGATACGCACGAGCTTGACAATACGCGCGTTCTAATTGGCGGAAGATCTCGCCTTTCCCAATGTTGCCGTCTCACAGAGCAGTTTTCAACTGAATCTCAAAGGCAAAATGAAAGTAATCGCTAACCAATCACAACACAAGGAAACTATCAAAACTCGAAGCAAATTCATGGAACCGACGGCTAGCGCAGGAAATCGCGTGCGAGAAAGTCATCATTGATTTCGGTTTTACTTTCAGTTGGTTGAGAAAATGGCGCGAGTTTTCAAACCAGTAATAGAGCGTAGAAAACCAAGGCCAACTCAAAGGAAACGCACATTCAGATTTCTCACGATTAAAAAGCGCTCAAGTAACTTAATTGAACGAAGCAATCAGAAAGCAAATCTAGTAGTTCATTCTTCTTTATTCCTCTCAGTTTAACCTAGATGTAGTTCAGCCTTAGATACTTAGATACTTCAAAGCCTTCAAAGTTACGTTATGCGTTTGATAACGTTTGGCCATTTGAGAGGTCATCTGATTTCCTTTGAGTTTATCCAAAGACCTGGTTTGTTTTGTATAAATATAGTTCATCTTGAATAAATTACATATTTTATTATGGAATCTTGGGATATCCTGAATCTTGGGAAATAAATAAATATATATTTATAAATTACTGATATTAAATTCCCAATTCTACAATACAAAATGAAATTGAGTTGTTCACTTTCTTTATTTCAGTCTATTGTTTCTTGTGCCGCTGAAAAAGGTCCCTGTTTTACTTCGAGTTTTTGCCTCGTATTCAAGTTTGACTAGACAATTTGTATTTATTTCCTAAATTCCAGAGTCACGTGTTAGTCATGTGCTCGCCTCCTCTTCAACTAGATCCCAGACCTTTCTCAACACTCGTTTGCAGTAACGCAGTCTTTCTGTCATTTCGGGTGAGCAACCTTGCGAGTTTATTTCCGACATCAGGTGGCTTGTTCCTTCTCTTTGCTTGTCAATGTAGACGACTAAGACATCGTTGTTACCAGGAATGAGGACTATCTTTGTGTGGTCGTTGAAAAAATTTACCTGTGATTTAGAAGAAGAGAACGTGATTTGCAGATGAAATTTTTCGCAACAGTATAGTAAATGGTTTGGTTGCTTTTAATAAAACCCGTGAACAACTCCAAGTAATGAATTTTCAAAATTTTTTTGCCTGCTCCAGTTCTTCACTCTTTTTTATCAAATGCTTATTTCACATTCGTCTCGAGTCTCCACCATATATCGCGTTCAAGTGAGATCGCCTTTGTCAGAGGTCTCGATACGAAAGCGCTTTAAAAACCTTGAAGCAAGTTTTTAGGCGTTTTTATTTTCAGTTTCTGTCCGCATTGAATACTTTTTTCAAAACTTTCTTTTGCTAGTCACAGCTTTTGCAACTGTTTTCCAACCGAAACAAGTGTTTAACTGACCGTCCAATTTGCAAAAATTGGTCTGAACAAAGTCGTTTGACAGTCAAAGTGCACGAGGCTGTAATACCCCCGTATACGATTTGTGACTGTAAAATTATACCGTATTACTTCAAATGACAGTCTGGCTCGAATAAATCCCCCCCCCCCCCCCACTTTTCTGTGGTACTTTTCAAAAATAGCTGCCTCTAAAACACCTGTAAAATTTACCTCGAATAATTGTCTCCATGAATCATCGTCCTCTTTTGGAGCTCGTAAAAAAAATCATCTCCGGATATCAGCGACCTTAAGCAACGAGAAAGATGACGTCCTGGAGCTGGACGTTGTTTTCAGTCGGTGACGTCATAGCGGTCAAAAAAGAATTGTACAACTTCCAGCAGCGTTCTCGCCGCATAACATTAATAATAATAATAATAATAAAATATTTATATAGCGCCAATATCCTAAAAGTTCAAAAGCGCTTTACAGAAGTAACGTTAAAAATATTAAAAACACTATGAAAAAAATAAATATAAAAATAGTTAAAAAGTTACAAAAAAATCCTTAAAAACTTAAGACTAATAAAAAAATGTTGCTAAAAAGTTATAAAAATGCTTTTTTAAAAAGGAAAGTTTTAAGTTTATGTTTAAAACGGGACACTGAGGAGCTGTTCTTGATGTCAGAAGGCAGAGTATTCCAGAGTGTAGGAGCTGCCACGGAGAAAGATCTTGCGCCATATGTTTTCAAATTGAAATGCTGAATTGAAAGAAGGTCTTTTGAAGATGAACGTAGCTGACGAGGTGGAGTGTAAGGAGTAAGAAGATCGCGAACGTATGTAGGTGCCAGATCGTTTAGAGCCTTGTACGTGATGAGTAGAATTTTAAAGATGATGCGATAATTAACAGGAAGCCAGTGGAGATTTAACAATTATTTTGAAAATACAATAATAAAGTTATTGATGAAACCCTACCTGCATGGTCCCATTGCTAAGATACATGACCATTGTGAGGTCAGTACGAAACCAGATGTCTACGAACGGAAAACACGGCTGGACAGCGGTAAGCCCTCCTTTTGAATCGCCGCCCTGTTGAAGAATGAGTCCAGTGGATAAGTCGTTCAGAAAAATAATACGTTAAATCGAGTTCTGTTTGTTTCTTTGTCTTTTTTTACGAGACAAATTGAAATTTTTAAGTTTAAATAATTTTCACATAATGACTGAAACTGTTGCTTCGAGAATAACAAAGGTTTGTCTGGTCATGGTGATTTGTGTACGTACTTTCCACGTACTGATTTTCAGCTAAAAGTTGAGATCGGCCTAAGTCAAACGGATGTCAACATCATTTAACATGGCTGGATACAACTTTGGTGCAAGATGTTGAACGGGATGGCCAAACATATTCAACATTGTTGTTTATTTTTACAGCTGAGTCCAAAAGAAAACTTGAGTCAGCATCATCCATAGAACAGGGTGGCTGAACGCGCTTAACATGCAATCGCCATCATGCAGGCCATGTTTGACCGCAGCCCATCCATCCATCCATCTGAAATGAAGGAAATGCATACCTTCAGTAAATGCTTATCCATGTAATTTGCAAAGTAGGTCAGCAACATGAATTTGGCCTGTAAATTTGTTGGTACAGCAGTGGACCGGAATAGACATGTGTTGTTTTGTTGATCGCAGTAATGCACAGTGCTGTAAGGAAAAATAAAAATTGTTAGCAATATTCAGGCATCTGAAAACGTTTGTACAAGGATCTGTCAGGCGTGGCAGCTGCCTACGCTTGCGGCCGGGATGCGAGACTGTATTGATCATCTTCTGCTTTTAATCATATCTTGAGACTTGGATTGAAATCTGAACTTCTGGAGTGTAACCGATCGGGAAAAAAAGCTACTGCGCAGTGCTTAGCAGTGGTTCCGTTCACTAACCGTACAAGGTGGTATCAGATTTTGATTCTGTTAATGAAATCCTAAAGTTTAACAGTTCAAACGATAGCTATTGAGCAGTGTTTTCGATTGGTTCTTTTTGCTTTCAAATTTTCTAAACAGAAACTTTTCGGAAATTTCTCAAATCTACACTTTGGCACTTTTACGTAGGAACTAAAGACAGAGCAGTTACTGATAACTGATTCCACTTATGAAAATCTCTTTTTTCTCACCTTTTACCAGGTGATATCGCAATCTTTGTGCTATCATTGAACCTGACAGTGACGCTTCCATCTGACAACTGTGCTCCAAATCCATACTTATTACTATAATCCACCCACTTTGTAACCATTAAGGCTCTGAGAGTATCTTGTGTAAGCTTCCCCCCTGATTTCCTTAAATTTCCGTACGGTTGACAGGGGGGTTTCTTGGCAAAGAGTCCTGATGATTTGATGGGTGGTTTTTGTTGGCGTTCTTCGAGGCAGTCCAGGCATTTGGAAAGTTTTAAGAACAGGTCGTCTGGTGGGTAATAGCTTGGCTGTCTTTGACCTAGAATAAATGAATTGGTTAGGTTACTATGTTCTGGAATGTCAGCAGAAATGACTGCGAGAAGACTCTCTTTCACCCAGGGATAGTCGCCCGAGAAGAACGCGTGCGCACGAAAGTTAGATTCCGCGGGAAAGCGCATCTCGTTTTCTACAAGGCGAGAGTCACTGGCGCACGCATATTCCCGTAAGACTACCCTTGACTGAAAACAAACAAACAACAGCGGCAAGAGCTGTCCCTATTCTAGTTCTGGGGTAAAGAAACGTCGAGGTTCCTGTGTCCACAAATGCACAAGGAAAATGTCTCAAACCCATCAGAACTTAACCCAGACCTTGATATTTAGGATGTGGATCAAAACGTGTCGACATAAAAGTTCCGAAAAAAAATTTCTGCACCCTTCCCTGTGAAAGTATTAGCCTCCTTTAAAAATCGGAACGGTACGGCGAGAATATTGCAGCTTTTTAGCTGGTAATCCGATAACACACTATCTTCTTGTCCCGCTTCCTGATAATTTCTTACCTTCTTGTCCTGTATCCCGAGGAGTGCAACTGCTTTCGCTTAATCCACTGTCTTTTTCACAAGGAGAAACCACTTTGCCAATATATTCCTTATTCTCTTCTTTAACACAACAGTCTTTATCCGTCGAATTTTCCTTCTCGTCGCCAGTAAGTTTCATTTGCCGCGACAGCGCAATTGTTATTTTTTTAATTGCCTCCTTCGAGATTTTTTTCTCAGATTCGTCGCCCTTCTCGTACTCAGACCATCTGGGCGAAGCTGTGACAGATGACTCTGGGAGCCGGTTTGGAAAGAATCCCTTCGTGAAAAATTCGTCGGCGAGAATCTCCTTCATCGAAGGCCTGTTGGCAGGATTCGCTTGCAGCATTTTTTGAATGAGTTTAGCGGCGTTGTCTGATATTCGTGAGGGAATAGTGTACTCGTTGTTTCTTATTCTGTTGTAGGTTTCTCGTAAAGACTTCGTTTCAAACGGGGGATGACCAATCAAGAGCGTGTACCTATGAAGAAAAAGGGAACTGTCGTTACTATTAAAAGAGGAAACGGGGAGGAGGAGGCTCCAAACATCCCGCTTCCCGTACACTTTAACCCTTTAAGCCCCGGCGGCATTATTCAAATTCTCCTTATTGGTTTCCACAAATTTCATTCAGTACTAATTGGGAGAACTTGTTAAGACATCATGTCCAAGACAATTTACCTTTGGTGTTCGTTTGCTTAATTCTCATGACTTGTATGTGTTGTAATACACTGCTAGGATGAGGAGAAATTTTATGCTGATCACTATTGGAGCTTAAAAAAGGGTTAATTCCGGTTTCCGCCCCATTTTTCTTGGCCTTTCTCGAAGACGAAATATTGCGAAATGATGGATAATTCTCCTCTTCGCCCACCTTGATTTGCAGATCCCGATTCCCGTACACATCCCGCCCTTTTTTCTAAGACGCGATTTCAAAAAACTGGCCCCGTACAACCTAGTGAGCGATCATGGAAATGTAGGGGCTTTAAGGGAAAGTGAACTTTCCCCTGCACTCCCATTTTGCTTTGTTGTGGCCTGTGTTCTGGGCTTCTTTTTTTTCTATTTTTCCATCCCGAAGAAAGTACTACTTGCACTACGCTAGCTAAGATCACCCGTGCTCCGAGTAAAGTTCTCAAAAGGGTCAGTTTCAGGATGACTTACATGACGCATCCTAAAGCCCACGTGTCTACTTCATAACTGTGTCCTTCTTTGCTCAAAACTTCTGGTGCAATGTAGTTAGGAGTACCGCACATTGTCCTGAAAAACAGATATAATAAATTACGTCATATGTACATTTCACCACAGAGTCATTTCACTTTAAATTAATTAAATTCCTTTCACTAAAAGTGGTCTCTGGACAGAGTCGTTTCGGTGCAACTCTATAACTAAAGTCGATCAAACCCCAAACCTAACCAAACACAGTCATTTCGTTTCAAGGAAGTTTCGCTACCTTCGTTTGACAAGTCATTAATTTTGCTACAAAGTCGTTCGCTAAAACACAGCCAACTGAAAACATTGTGCCTCTAACTTGCCTATGAAGCTCTGTGTTAACCGCAAGCCTGATTCGAGTTAGGCGAAACACTAACCCTCACACAGAATCAAATCATTGATCAAAACGATTAGTAATAAAACGACCGTTTCACCCTTAGGACCGTATGTCTGAGCCGCCTTGGTCAAACGCGATTGCAAAAAAGAAGAGCTTGCATACAGAAGCTGATGGGGGATAAACAGAAGGAGTGAAGATGTGTTAGACTGAAAGCCGGCGAGCACGCTATATTGAGTGAGCTTGCCCGAGAGAGTTTGCTCACAAGCTCAGTATGGCTCTTCGGGCCTTATTTTCTTTCCTGACAAAAGTCGGGGGTGCAGGCCGGCCCCCTATCCCATGATTTGCCACAACAAGTAGCGACATCTTTCACATTCTCACGTACTCGCAAGGTACACGTTATAACTTACTTAATCTTGTTCTCTCCATCCTTCAGCCTCACTGCCAAGCCAAAGTCACCGAGCCTCAATTCCATTTCGGCATTAAGAAAAAAGTTCCCGACTTTGATATCGCGATGTATGACCCGCTGGGCGTGCAGATATGAGCAAGCTTGCACGGCTTGAAACATGAGATATCGCACCTCGGGTTCTGTTAGCTTTCCGCGGTTCCTGAGCGTCTGTACCAAGGACTGCAAGAAAACAGGGACAGAATTGTGGACTCTTAAGTTGTAAATTGGAAAAACATACCAGATTTTGCTAGGAAAAAGTATTGAAAAACATACAGCGCATCGAAACGTAGTGTTCGATAGCTTTCATCCATAAACTCAAAAGTTAGAACCAACTGGTTCAGCGTAATAAAAAGCAACATCACAAGTACTACTCAGTAGCTTTCATTTGAATGATCACACTTCATGATTTCATCCACAGGCTCATAATTTAGAACCACCTTTTACAGCATAATAAACAGTATCGCAGAAAAGTACTCTCCTCAGTAGCTTTCATTTGAATAGTCACACTTGAGGATTTTATCCACAGACTCAAAAGTTAGAACCACCTTATACAGCATAACAAACAGCACCACAGGAAAGAACTGCTCAGTAGCTTTCATTTGAATGGTCACACATGAGGATTTTATCTACAGACTCAAAAGTTAGAACCACCTTGTACAGCATAATAAACAGCACCACAGGAAAGTACTGCTCAGTAGCTTTCATCTGAATGGTCACACTTTAGGATTTCATCCACTAACTCAAAATTTAGAACCACCTTGTACAGCATAATAAACAGCACCACAGGAAAGTACCACTCAGTAGCTTTCATTTGAGTGGTCACACTTGAGGATTTCATCGACAGACTCCAATGTTCCAGCTACATTACATGACTTTAGTTTTGACTCTTGTATTAGTAAGCTACTAGGGAATTTTGCTGCGATTTCACAGCGATTTTTCGGTGATTAGAGTAGACAGCATGCGCTATGAGCACAAAACATGTCCAAGATCCCTTGGAGGTACCTCCAGCTTGCCCTTATGTTGACATGGAATGGGGTGATGTAGCAGCTCTCGTAAGGTCTCACATGAATGGTTCGCTACCCTTCGAGAAAACAATAGAACAAACAATATGAACAATACCCCTAGCCCCAAACACAATAGCAGCTGCTACACTAGAGGACCACTAGAATTACAAGCTTACGAGAGCTGCTACACCACTGATGGAATGTGCTCTGCTCTCATTCCAACAAAATCGGGATCGCCGGGAGATCGCAGCAAAAATTGCCGGGAATTTTCACAGGTGCCGAGATTTGAAATCGCAACTAACATCGCATGAAAATTCTAATGTGTAAGCCGTCTTTGAGAAACACAAGCAGCGGGTACTGCCTTATCCCCAGGCGCCGGTTTAGCGCGGGCAAACAGAGAGCGCGGGGCGTCGTGGGAAGCGGTGCACCTATCCCACAATACCACGCACACCATCATATAATAAGTAGGGACGCCTGGGGACGAGGCAGCAAAACCTTCAGTTGAGACTTTGTCTATATCATAAAATCATTATTCCATTAGTTCAATATCGTTGTATGTGAGCACTTTGCCAACTCGGCCCTACACCCCTCGTTAGCCCTAAGCTTACAGTCGACTCAGTCTCGGAGAATCGTTATATATATCGGGTATTTTATTACCTTACGACTGCAAAGCTCCAGCAGTATGTAAACATGATGATCGTCCTCAAAATGGCCATAAAAGCCAACCACGTGCCGTTGTCGAAGACTCTTATGAAGCTCGATTTCTGATTCGATCTGCAAGAGAACACATTTCACGTTTTCCTTGAGTATCTGAAACAGGATCCCCGGCGACGTTAAAATAATTGTTTGGAAACTGTTGGGGACTTTGACGTACAACGAAGAACCTCAAAAGGGAAACAGAAGACTTTCGGTAGCCACCGAGGACGCCAACTTTCTTGTATCGTCTACCTTGTTTCCAATGATTCTCAGTCGTCATATCGCTAACAAGGGGGTTAGGTTCTAAAGAAACTGCGGTGCTGCGTCGGTGGGGACGTGAAACACAAAATTTTGGATTTAACAACTGAGTTGATAAGGTAAGTTGGCCACCGTAAACTGAGAGATTGAAAGCTGACACGAGCGTTAGCCCTTCGTCGCTAAACCAGACAAAGACGCCTCCTTTGAACCAGTTCAAAAAACCCGCCTTATGAGACGTGACACCCTGGTCAAGAAGTTACAAGAAAACGCAGATTCTCACTTTGCGTCTATTTGCGATTCCTTGGCCAGGGCTTGTGTGTAGTTGCGTATATTGTGAAGACTTCTCGGTTCTCTTTTACCAAGCTCAAATTTGGTGCACGTTTTCACCTTTAGGCCGCCCATATGAAAATCCACATAAGTTGGCCTCAGTATGATTTTCTTTAATATGAGCGTACGCGCAAGGTTGCTCTATCGATATTTTATTTTTGTAAGTTGCGTCCATATTGATGAGTTTGTTATTCCACCCAACGCAAGAGCATATGTAAACTGGCACTTTCACAAATGCGGTGACTTGCATGTATTTTCTTTTTCTTCAGGGTGTTAAAAATAGGTTACCTTGTTGTATCTATCCACAGACTTTGTAAGCTTGACTTTTGGCACAGCTTTCAGAGCGTAGACTTTATTAGTCGACATGTCGGTGACTTCATAAACTCGAGCGAATCCACCCTGAGTGAGAAAAGCATAAAAACCTTAGCCGTATTTCTGATGACAATTCAGTAAATAGAGTTTTTCAAGAGGTGGTCAAAAGAGAAAAAAAACTTGATACCAGGCAGGGAGTAACATCTTTTTGATGTGACCAAAAGTGCTATTATACGAGTAACAATGAAAGAACAATGAATCCATTTGCCATGCTGACAAATTGTACGTATAATTGTAACATCAAGAGAGAGCTTTTTTAAGTATACATCTAGACAAGTAAATTGAAGTGATTATTTGTGCCTTAAATTCTAGATACATCGCTGTCCAAGAAACTAGATGAACGGTGTCAATACGTTTTTAAGCAGATAGGTGTTGAGATTAATTCTTTAATCTTTAATTGTGATAATTGCCATTAGTACACTAATCTGGCAATGGCTGGTCAGCGGCTAGCTAAACAAATACAATTGACATTGAACTGAATATACTGTGGACTAGAATAACAAATTGGACAAGCAGCTGATAAGGACAGGAAGCTAATAAAATAACACTAATTAAGCACAATACTAGCTTTGAAAACGGTGACAGATGACGCATGTACCACTGAAAAAGGAATACCATTCCAGACCGGGATTGATCTAGGGAAGAACGAGTATTTATATGCATTTACTGAAGCTGATAGGGGCATAAATTTACAGTCGTGTGACCTCCTTGTCCCCTGAAAACCTAGGCTAATTTCGGCTGAGAAAGAAAATGTTCACAAAATTGGAATTGATCTTATAGAACATCGTCAAATCATTGATGACACGGCGTTCCTCGAGTGATTGCCAGTTCAGGTCTGCTAACATAGCAGAGACGCTACTGTTGCGAGAAGCTTCAAGCGCATTGCCTTAACATAGGATACCATGAATTGCATATTCTAATATAGAATCTACTCAGTATAAAAAATTATATAGCAACCAGTAACGTAAAATCAGAAAATTGAACATAGAAGTTTTCGGGGATAAAAAATTGCGGTGGCATCTAACCATGGGCGGTAAGTTACAGCTTGCATAGAAAAACAAACAATTACAGTATAATATCTATGTTAAATTAAGGCGTTTTATGGTCTCTCTCCAAGAAATTTTTAGTGTAATAGCCTTACTACTGTCGTTCAAAATTGTACACAGATCGGAAATCTTTACGTTTTAAGTTTGTTCTCACAACTGTGAAATCAATAATTTCCTAGTTTTTGAAACTTGTATATATGTCAAGAGGAAGAACGAGTGCAAAATAATAACTATCCGGTGATGGTGGTGTCAAGCGAACAAGCGAATTCATTATGCCGAAATTTCTTCGCTACGTCTGAGTGTAGAACATGGCATATCATCCCTTAAAGTGATCTCAAATGTTAGACTAAGAAAACTGTAAAATGAACAACACCTTCGGAAAGTATTGCTCGATCGTCGCGATCGTTAAATTCAGGATTTCATTCACAGATAAAAACAACATGTTAAATCATAGGAAGCAACTCAAGTTTTACCTTTGACTTTCCAGACTCTGGAAGTGAAAGACATTATTCTCAACCGAAAGATCTTTAAAACACCACTCACCTTTCCAAGCAATCTGCCGCGAAAGTAGCGTTTTCCATTTCCGTTGTCGATGACTTTTGGTACTTCCGGTAAAGGGATGTCTTTAGCGGTTCTTGATTTCTTCAACGATCGATCTACTACGGCTTTATAAACCGCAGGCTGTGGAACATAATTTGTAGTTAGCGTTGACATTTCAACTGGTCGATGTTTTCTCTACAACAACGTATTTTAAAGGTGTGCTCTCCAGAGAATGAAACTATTTTTCAAAGCATGTTTTTCCAGCGAGCTGCCAAGATACCTGCTAATACTAAGCGCTGATTGGCTAGTGAAAATTCCACGTTCAACCGTCATTGTGTGATGCGAATGCACATGTTTTGCGCGCGCTGCATTAACTGCGCTACACCCACGGACAAAATCAGCGGTTACGTGATCAGCTGAGGTGAAACAACCTTACCATGTAGCATGAAATTTTGCGGTTTAAATTTTGCATTTTTTCGAATTTGCTACAATTCTGCAAAAATATTTCCGCCCAAATTAACTTCACTTGAGAAATGAGTATCAGTTAACAGTTATCAATACCAGACTTAATAACAACCTGTTTTTGGACTTGTTTAAAATAACGCCCTTTTGCATGCTTGTATTTCGCCAAAAAAATCTGTAGTTTCTTTTTGACAAGTTTGCGTTTCCTGAGGTCCTACGAAACTTGGTCGCCACCAAAAATTATCACTTTTTTAAAAATCGCAAAATACATGGGTTTTAATCGGGTGTGATTTCGATGGTTGAAATAAAAAAAATGAGCAAATTTAAAAATGACGAGAACAACTAAATTTCCAATCCCTGGAAATTTTAGGGTAATTTTTCGGATGATGGTGAGAAGCTAAAGGTCATTTAACTGTTGGCCCTTTTCCTTCAATTACCTGTTTCAGGTTGCAGTCCCTATTGCGTTTTATCTTACCAACTTTTCTGTTTAACAGTGTCTATAGTTAGATTAGGTAAATAACTTGTTGTAAAAAGCATCGAGACTTCCGTGCGTTGTTAAATGCGTTTTTTAAGCACCTTTTTATTATTATTATTATCTTCGCAATTGTTATCTTAGGGAGGGATAGGGCACCGCCAATTCTCTCCCCAGATCCCGCGCGGCTTATTTTCGCAGGTTCTAAGGTGTTCCCCAAGACCGGTGAATAGAAATGGACTATTTTCGCGCCGTCCCTACTATTCGAGAGCCTGGAACATCCTAGCTAAATCTCATTTATTGGTTTATCGTTAGAGGTTAATCCAGTTGATCTCATTTAGACCTCAGACCCTCAGAAAAATAACAATTCCCAGTGCATTAACTCTATGGCGGCAAATTGGTAAGAGAAGATTGTGTTTTGCAATCTTTTAATGTTGAAAACTAAATATCTCAATTTAAATTACCAACTGAATTGATATGAGGCCGAATTTTGCTTCTTGAGTAAAGAGATTTAAATGAGAAGCCGACGTTTTGATAGCCTGTTCCAGGCATTCAGATAGTGGCACGCAAACGATAAATATTGAGAGCAGAGCTAGTCTCTTCTCTTTTTTCCCTGCTCTCAATATTTTTCTTTCGTGTACCATTATCTGAACGCCCAGAACGGGCTAACGTTTTGAGCGTTGACCCTTCGTCAGGGCGACTGTAAATACGCTAAATAAAGAGGTTAGTGTCCAAAGAAGTTGCGGTGCTGCTGGGTAAATTGGCTACCCTAAAGAAATAACAAAAGCAATTACAAAAGCTGATTCGAATGTTAGCCCTTCGTCAGAAGATCTGCGAAAACAAGAGTTGAAGCCATAAATGGGATGGTGAAGAAGAAGACTTTTTTTTCCTGGTTTCGCCTCTCACTGATTTGAAAAACTGAAAAACAGCTGCACAAACCATGGAAAATAATCCTTCTCTCGAAAGATTACATTTGTGGCAGCTATAAAACAACATAATTAAACCTTCTATTTAGGACGGACTAAGGAGCATTCCTGACTGATTTTCCGCTGGTTATTGGCTGCCAGGTGGGCAAATTTGAAAGTTCCTTACCGTAATTCAGATCCGCATGTGACAAGGATGTTGTTGAAAAGTTTAAAAGCCACCTCTAAATTAAAGAGCGCTGTCAGCTATTTACAGCGTTTCTTTTTTACTAAAAAGCAAAGTGTAATCAAAGGATACCCAAACATAATTGTTTAGTTTTGTTTAAAAATATTACAGTAGTTTTACTGTATTTTGGCTACGAAAGGCTAAGATGGAAATGGATTGTAATTTGATAAACTGAGCCAACGTTTCAACTTCCTCCCGTTGCTCTGATTTTGGTGTTTGACTTCTGCACCCACGCAGCACCATGTTCACAGAAGAAAATGGCCCTTTATAATTCATTATACACCTGCAGTGCTGTACCGCTTTCCGATGGATCTTATTCCGTCTAAACCTGCCTATGTTTTTCAATTTTGCGATATTACAAAATGAAAGCCGAAGCGTAAATTTATCGCAAGGTTAGTATAGTTTGAACGGCTCGCCGTCGTGAAATGATGCTGAGGGGTTTCATGGGTACTAGTTAGCGTATTATCATGCGCTGGAGTGCCGGCGGTCGAGACTGCGAATCCCGGGGGGAGGGGGGGGGGCACCTCACCCATGTCGAACGGTTTCCTACTAACATTTCAAAGCAATCAAAACTGAGGGGCATAAAATTTACAAGAATCTAACCACTAAGCTATTTTTCTGAACCAAAAATTGACGCTATTGATGTGTTGTTGGGTGCCGATGGCTATGGAAGCAAATATTAATAGGTGTGCGAGGAAACAAGGAAGCAAAACAGATCTTCTCGGAATTTAGGAAATCTTTTTACATTTTTCTGTTGCTTGTGCTTCCGCTGATACATATGTTTCCACGTTTGGTCACATTAGAAAAAAGAAATGTTTCCGATCAATGCCTTCAAAACAATGTTTCAGCCGTGGTTGCGAGAAAATCCTTTGAGACAGAGGCTCTCGACAAACGCGTCACTTTTTGGACGCCTCGCCTTTAAAAACGCCAACATTTGATAGAGATTTTTTAACGTTTATAGGGGAACGTTTCTAAGTTATCAAACCAGCGTTCCTTTCCAAAAATTACTAGGAAGTCTAAGAAGACAATTTAATGCTGGAAAGTGGAAAGGGTTATAATTCGGACTGAAGCCAAGTACGGGCTTTCAAATCACCGGACGACTAATCCCAACACACCGGCAGCACCGTAGTTTTAATTTGACACATTTTATAAAATTTCTACTCAGCAACAAGTTAAAACAATAGTATCACACAAAGAAGAGCTGTCATTTGAGTTGCAATATTTTGAGATTTCATCCTCAGGCTCACAAGGTAGAACGCCACTGCATCAGTCAAGATTTTCGTTAGATTGGGTTTGACCCTAGAAATCTTACTAGAAGTACGCACCCACATATAGTGTAAACCTTACCTTAGAAACTTTATTGGCCTCAGTTACGCTGTCGTCGGTCTTGATCCCCAAATCCATGATTTAAAAATCCAAACTTATCAGTATCGGATAGCAACGCTAACTGAAATCGCGAACAAAATATTTCGTAATTCTTCAATCCTTATGGCTTGCCTCCGCATTTCACATTGCTTCCAAGAAGTTTTTAATTTCGCGCAGCTACTAAAATTCTAGTGATCTTTTTGTGGCGTTTCTGGTGAATTTATCTCGTGGATGAATATCAAAATAACTGCACTGTTTTTCTGAAAACACTTCCACGTTTCAAACCAGTGCTGACTCTTTTTCATACCGGAAATAGCACTGACACAAGGCACCTGCTACCACCGGCTGGACCCCGTGTGACGTCATAAGAATGTATCAACCGGCTACTTTGTGCGGATGTGACAACTTTTGTTTCCTGGGAGAGAAATCTCCGTGATACTCTGGTACCAGAGATTTAGGCTACGAGCAGTCTCTCTTTCCGCTCAGGGATAGACGAGGAAAACGAACAAGCGAACGAGCGCGAAATCGCCGGCTGCTTTGAATCGTAATGCAGGTGTCGAGCCGCTAGTGTAGTGAACTGGCTCACTCAGCTAGGGGCTCGTTTTCCTCGACTAACCCTGAGCGGAAAGAGAGACTATTCGTCGTTTACCAGAGATTTCTCTCACGTGCTCTTGCGGAGCAGTCGGTCAGCTGAAGGATGAGCAACGAGTGGCACCTGTTCGTCCGTGAATCTGATGCTGGTAAGAACTCCTCTCTCGCGTGCGCAGACTGGGGTAAATCAGGATAGGTGTTATCCTGTGAATTTTGCTGCATATCTATTTGCCCAGTACGGTTTAGGGGAATTTTCAAGATAGCAATGCTTGCTCATAAGTGTATCTATAGCAACGCGCCTGAGTACCATAGGGGACTGATCAAAGTTAAGAGTACATCCAGGACTATAGTGCACGACGGATCAAAGAAGACACTAGGAGACAGGGCCTTTAAAACAGCTGCCCCCAAAATCTGGAACATTTTACAGTATGACATTAGAATGCAGGGCAATTATAATATTTTTAAGAGACAGTTGAAGACTCGCTATTTTAGACTTGCATATAAATCTTCCCCTTTTTTACATACCCAACAAAATCCCTACTAAAATCCAACTTCCCAGAATAGTACTTACCAAATTTTCTTCCCTAAAGAAATCAAGAAATCGTGAATTTAATAATACTAATAATATTTATTGCTTACTATTGTGCAAATTAACATACTTAAAGTACGTGATCAAATGCGCATTACAAAAAAAAACACTATAACTAACCAAAACTAACAAAAAATATATAAATAGATCAAATAATTACATGCATTTGTCTTAAAAACAATACGAATGAGTCTCTAGTTTACTGCTTATTTACCGAAGTCTATTACAAAAAATTATTATAATGAAAAGGAAATATGTATGTTTCATTAAAATTAATTAAAAAGAAAAAAAGAGAGTAAAATTTATGTACACCTATATAGAGTTACGCACTGTAAAATTATATGCAAGTCTAAAATAGTGAGTCTTCAACTGTCTCTTAAAAATATTATAATTGCCCTGCATTCTAATGTCATCCTGTAAAATGTTCCAGATTTTGGGGGCAGCTGTTTTAAAGGCCCTGTCTCCTAGTGGCTTCTTTGATCGTGCACTATAGTCCTCTAGTAACATACCCCCGTCCGATCTAAGGTTATATCTCGATGTACTCTTAACTTTGATCAGTCCCCCAAGGTACTCAGGCGCATTGCCATAGATACACTTATGAGCAAGCATTGCTATCTTGAAGATTCCCCTAAACCGTACTGGGAGCCAATGTAGCTCAACAAGTGTAGGAGTAATGTGATCATACTTTGCAACATTGCTAACAAGGCGAGCTGCTGCATTTTTTAAACCTTGTAGCTTACTTAGCTGGAAGGCTGGATCACCAACCAAGAGGCTATTGCAGTAATCTATACGTGGCATTATAACTGCCTGAACTATGGATTTCCTGTCATCATAACTCAAATACTTTCTAATACGTCTAATATTATGCAGATGATAAATAACAGATTGGCACGTTTTATTTATATGCGCAGACATGGTAAGATTCGCATCCAACCACGCCCCGAGGTTCCTAACAGTCGTTACAGCTGGTACTTTTGTTTGGCCGACCACAATTTCAGATACATTAACCTTATCTAGCTGAGCGCGCGTGCGTATAATCATAAATTCCGTCTTATCATCGTTCAGTTTTAGCCTATCTGCAATCATCCAACTCCTAATATCTGTGATACAATCTTGAAGAGCAGCGATAGCATCCTGCTCCCCTGCGGCGGAGTCCGGCATGAACGACAGATATACCTGGGTGTCATCTGCATAAGCGTGGACCTCTGGAAGATGACTCTTGACAACCTCGAACAGTTTACCTGCGTACATCGGTAGTGTAGCGTACATCTTGAATAATAGAGGGCCTAGACAAGAGCCTTGAGGTACCCCATGAGGCAGTGCGAAGTCATCAGAGTACGTCAAATTTATGTACACGCGTTGGGTCCTGCCAGTCAAATATGATCGAAACCATTGAAGAGCGGTTCCTGTACTTTGCCTGTTTTTATTGATGACATCAACCAAATTGTTATGAATCTTAATTTCAACAATGTCAGCCATAAAAGATGAGATAAAGGTGTTTTATGCCAAGGAACAAGGAGCAACTTGCTACGCGAATACCGTAAACTGCCGCTTATAAGCCCCCCCCCCACTTATAAGCCCCCCCCCCAGTTATAGGCCCATCTACCTGTGAACAAAAAATACATCCGGTTATAAGCCCCCCACGGATATAAGCCCCCTCTAGTTTTCCTTGTTTCCTTAACTCACAGAACACTGCGACGATGAACTCTGAGCCTCTGTTTTGTTACGTTCCAGTTACGTTCGTGTTGTTACAGTTTTGATTTTGTTGTTAAAATTGAAATGAATTCGATTTATTGTGACGTTTTGAAGGTTAATTAAAAACTAGTGAATTAAAACCGTATTTCGATCAACACTCCTTTTGAAACGGTTTTTTATTCCGCTTATAAGCGCTCCCGAATATAAGCCCCTCCGTTTATAAGCCCACCCAAAACCCCTTCCAAGTTGTATAAGCCCAGGGCTTAAAAGCGGCAGTTTATGGTAACTAAATCTAAGAGAAAACAAATCATGACTAACTGTTGACAAGAGGCGTGGGCAAGCGGCTTAATGTGGATGTCAATATTAAACCTAAATAAGGTAATGCATCCAAAGATCCCAGTTGTTGAACGGCAGGTGGGCCATGACTTTTGTGAGCTTGGACCTCGCGCAGCCGTCCCACAGCTCCATGCGCACCGCCATAGAACATAGAACGAAGCAGGTTTTGAGAGCCTGGAACAGCGTTTTACGAAGTTTACCTTTCATGTAATCGAAATGAAAGTATACCTTACACAAGTTACTTCCTAACAAGAAATTCTGAAGAATTTACAGGCGGCCGATAGTCTCGCCTCCCCGCCTCCCCGCCTCCTAAGGAAAACAAAAACTTTAGTAGTTCTTGGTTTCCGGTGACCTGTTATGGACAATCTGCACTTCCGGTATGCAAGGAATTAAGTAATCACTAGCCTGTGTAGACGCTGACCCTTCAAACCAAATGTCCTCAAAGACAGCGACATAAACATTTAAACGCTTACCTTTACTTAAGTTCCATTCGCAGCAATACTCAAAACAACGGAATCAGACTCCTCTCTAGCATTAATTTTTTCGTAACCACCACTACTTGAGAAACAGAAGTAAAACCGACTTTTGACATTGGCCTTCGGTGACCTGCTTGGCATAATTAGCCCTTCGCGTACTGTTACGATCTGTCACCGTATTCCCTTTAAAAACATGATTTAACACGTCTGCAGCAATTGTAATGCAATGTAACTTAGATAGGTATTCATATTTTTATTAGTTAGATACTCTGTAATGCGCTCTTGATCATATTTATGTTAAATAGCGCAATATAAATTAATAAATTATTATTATTATTATTGTTCATCAATAAATTCCCTGAAATTTTCTGCGATCATAGATGGAAAATATATAACAGCAATACCATTCAATTCTCGTTCTGTGAGCCTCACGTGCAGTTGTCTCTGTTGGCCGCGCGACACTTAGAGGACTGAGTTCCAGTGACGGACGACGACGACGACGACGACCAGCGAAACGAGGACGAAACGAATACAAAAGAAATGCAACTTCCATTTTATGAGTCGGCCGCGACGTGCATATATGCACGACGGCCGCCTAATAAGGCATTGTGATGTGTTTTTCGCTCGACCTCAGAACGAAATGGGACGTGAAGTAAGATTTATTTTTGATTTTTTACTCAAGATAACTCAAAATAGCAGATTACAGATACAGTGACGTAAAATGTGAATGACTATTAATACAAAATGTGATCTATTTACAATGGAGCTTAGCCCAATTTAAACTTGAAATCAACTTGCAACGAAAGTTTGCAAACAGCAGATTGACTACTGAGGTTGAATCATGGAGGGAGAAGATGTAGATGACGGTTTCGAACCTTTTGATGGGTTGTTCCATGTGCCTCCACGGAGACCGCTTAATGTTGTGCTTAACAATCCGAGGGAGAATGGAGTGGTGGAGTTCTTGGAGGCCGTCCGGCAGGGAAATCTAGAAGAAGTAAGAAGGAATAAGCTTATTTTAAGTTGAGCTTATAGTCTTTTGACAGGCTTAGTAATATTGTCATCTGCTTGTGCATTGAGTTACAAAAGCCTAAGGGTGCGTTTCTTTGGGAGAATCCGAAAACGGATTTGTGATCCCAGATCATATGGATTCTTCGACACCAAAGAAACGCAAAATCCGAAAAAGGATTAATTTGTCATGACAAGACAGGCTGGAGGCACGCAATATATATATCAGAAACGATATTTCTCTCGTATTGCCCTAAAATTCAACTAGAATGCAATACAAATAATTTATAAACAAGGACAGTTTCTACAGTGGTTCAAGTGAACTCGCTATTTGCGTTCACAATTAGCAAAATCTGGTCCCTGAATTACAGAAATGGTACACAAATGAAGTTATCCTGACGTGTCAATACTTCTGTCTGCACTTTTGGAGAAAACTTTTCAAATATGCGGAACGGAATAATCACCTGAATTTTTCCTTTTACGATCGAATGCTTTGTCACGCAAGATCGAGAGAAAATATGGCGAGACCAGTACATTTGCATGGAAGACCGCTTGACAGATGTACTATTTTCGGATCTGGCCCCCAAAGAAACGCAGGGATCATGAATCCTAAAAATCCGGATTTAGATTTAATCTGATGTATCCACTCCGAGTATGGATTCTTCAGATCACTAATCCCTGATTAATCCATTTTCAGATTTAGGTAAAGAAACGCAAAATCCGTTTTTGGATACAAGAATCCGGATTTGGATTTTCCCAAAGAAACGCACCCAATTTAAATCTTTTCACTTTAACCCTTTAACTCCGAAGAGTGTCCGAAACCCAAAATCAAGAAAAATACCAAATTTCACTTTGCAAAATATTTAAAAAAGAAGTAGTACCTAGTGAAAGTACTGCTGAAGAGGTTTCGTTTGAATGGTCAAGCTACAGGATTTCGTTCACAGACTCACAAGTTAAACCTACATTAGAAGTTTCCATAATTGACACTGGGAGTGAAAGGGTTAAATTAATGATACTTAGTATGTCAAAAATGTAAAATATATTCTCATTTAGGTGTATAAATGGTAAGCTTATGTATACATGTATATAGTGAGGGATTGCTAAAGTGCAATCCTGTCCTAGGGTAGAAGCAAAAATATTCATGTCAAACAGGTGAAAATTAGTAAAGAAAAATGAATCAATTTCCTTTACTAATTTTGAACTGTCATTCATTCACTGCTGGGGCTAAAATCTGCCCTCTAGGATAACAATGTACACCACACAGTAGAGAGTAATTAATAAAGTTAACATGCAGATCAAGCCCTGTGTTGGCAAATATGAATAATGAGTAAAGGAGGTGTATTTAGCAAAGTCTACAAAGTAATGGTAACCAAACTCTCCAAGAAGGATGAATAATCATCTCTTCTCAGCCTCATCTCCCCTGTTAAGGCAAAAGGCTGCAGCTATCTTCTGCCCTCTATCCCGATCTTTTACCATCTTGCCAACTTCTGCATCAGTTTCCACTGTTCTCCACCATATTGAGACTTCCCCGGCTTTCTTTTCCATGGTGGTGTCCATTTTGGGGCTTAGGGATGATGAATATGTGAAGTCAAACATTTTGTGAAGATCTCTGTCACACAGGCACTGTAACTAATTTTTGACATTTTTATTGAAAAACCTATGTATATGGAAAATTTTTAGAATTATATGGGTGGAGCCCCTATTCTAGTTAGGCATGGGCCATGGGTCACTTTTTGTGTGGAACAGAGAAAACTTAGAGGTACAAATGGTGCATCGAATACTGAGGACAGCTGGAATTGAAAGCAACATGCATCAGATTTTGAATGGATGAAATCCGGGTGTCGTATACATATTTGCTGACAAGCTGTGGATTCAGTAAATAGAAAAAAAGATAGAATTGTTCGAGTTTGACTGCGTATTAAGACCAGGTGCCCCAACCTTTAGATAATAATATTCCGATGAAACATTAATTTTCATAATGTCTGTTATTGTTTTGTTGAACAAACTGTACGTCTTGAATAACTAACAAATCTGAGAAGTTTTGTCTTCATACATATTTGCCAACAAGCTGTGGATTCAGTAAATAGAAAAAAAAGATAGAATTGTTAAAGTTTGACTGCGTATTAAGACCAGGTGCCCCAACCTTTAGATAATATTCTGATGAAACATTAATTTTCATAATGTCTGTTATTGTCTTGTTGAACAAACTGCACGTCTTGAATAACTAACGAATCTGAGAAGTTATGTCTTCATTTAGTTTAATGTTCTACTGTAAATACAATACGGAAAAGGTAAAATTTTCATGTATCTGGAAATTTAGCTCATGTAAAGAAGCCACAAAAATGTTAGAATCTGCATAATTATTTGCTGAATCAAACATATAAATTAATGCTCTAATGAAAACAATGAAATCTAAAAATCTTAGAATAGGAAACTTCTTTTTTTGAATGTATCCTAATACCTTCAATATGAGATCTGTGTATCGATTGACCTACAATAAATTTAATCCTACCATAAGGCAGTAATAGTCAAGTAATTTGGGTGTTGTTTTATTTAATTACAAAATATCAGATTGAAAACATTCAAAAACTTGTTTCTAGGATTCTAGTGTCGAGAACTTTCCAGTTGCCCAAATGAGTGCTGTTTCTAGAACTGTTGTACAAATGTCATTTCATATCCATTCAAATGGGATAATGGTAATTATTGATCTGTATGTTTTGGTAAAAGATTAATTCCTCAGAAGGTAGTCCAAAACTTTTTTGATTTAATTTGCAAAAAGTTACCTTATCAACTTGCCAACTGGAAAGTACCAGCAATTGAAAAGGTAAGCCTCCCTTCTTTTGTGAAGAGAGATTGTAGTCTATGGCAAAGTAAGTACAGATAACCATTTAACCATTGGATTACTGAGCCCAAGCCTCAAAGAGACTGAGTGCTTTTGATGTGGAAGAAAAAAAAAATATTAATAATGCCAGGACTAAATATGCATGCAAGAACAAATTGAAGTCATACTGACCTTACATAATTCCTTTTTTTTTCTTGATTTTTGGTTAGGCTAAGATGATTTTTGACGTAAAGAAGGTGGATCCAAATGTTTCATTAGGACACCAGGGAGAAACTGCTCTGCATATTGCAGCAAGGAATGGTTATGTGGATTTTGTCAAGTTTCTGCTTGAGGCGGGAGCTCATGTCAACCAAAAAGGTAACATTATAAAGAACACTCGTGTACATGAAAGTTTTGGCTATCTTATAAACTCAAAGGAAGCCAAAAAAATCCTTTGAAAATATCAATAGTTTATAACAGCTCATACTTAGCAGATTAAAGTTACACCAAGAAGAAGCTTGCTTCACAAGGTAATTAATAGGTGGTTGTCTTGGAAACATGGAAATATTTGATAAGCTCCCCCTTTGTAAGACCTGAAATTTATAAGTCCCCTCCTTCCCTCCCCTGGCATTGGTAGGCATATTGATATTGGAATTACTCTCACTAATAATATTGTTGACAGAATTGTTATTGTTGATTACAGAAGGACGTTTTTTGAAAGTGCCTCTCCATCTTGCTGCTCTGTCTGGTCATCTTGATGTAATCAAGGTGCTTGTAGAAGCTGGCTCTTGTTTAGATGACATTGACAAATTTGGACGATCACCCCTTATATGGGCAACAAGTGGTAGATGTGTAGATGCTGTAAAGTTCCTATTGGAGGCAGGTGCTTCTGTAACCTCAGAGAGGAATTGGAGTGCACTTCATGAAGCCTGCAAAGCTGGATTTTATGAGTTGGTGGAAGTGTTGCTAGATGCTGGGGCACCCGTAAATATCCCACGCCAGTGTAAGTTAAATGTACTTTTTCAACTAATTTAATTGTTAATTGTTATAATGTTGTTGTTGTTGTTGTTGTAATCAGTGTAGCTACAGTTTTTTTGTGGCCATATAATTTGCCATAATATATCATCAATCAATGAAGGTCTGAGCAGAATGAAATTGCTTTTAGTGTATGAGTCTACTTAGTTCATGTGTCTATACATTAATATCATTAATATTTATGACTAAATAAATGGTAGTGGTGAAGCATTTTGATTAATTCATAATTTGGATGACAAACCACTTTCAAATTAAATAAAGTTTACTTTTGGTAGTGTTGTGCATTAGTTAAGTGTCTTTCCAGTCAAATCATGATCAAAAAATCTACTTGTAGACAATCACTATTTCAGACTTTGCCTGATGTTTACTGTGGAAGTACCTGACTGTATATATGTTGTGGTTTAATGTTTTTTCCATTTGTCTTAGATTGTGGTAATGAATCTGAGACAAAGGAAAATAAAAATTAAACTTGTTTGAAATTTTTTAATCCAAAGAAAAATTTGAAACACAACATATATAATTATGAGCCCAACTGCTTAAGTATCCCCTCTTTTGCAATACAATACAATACCTTTATTATCTCTACCGAAAGGGCTATTCTGAGATAATTCCTTGCAAGCCCAACAAAAAAAACACGTAGGCTTTTTACTGAGATCTCAGTTACCTCATGGCTGCAAAAACGTTTCCTCATTCAAATATATGAAATGTCTGGAAACCATCTAGAAGAATTTGTATGTTGATATTAGAACTAATAATATTGTTTTGTTATTTGTTTAGATTCTGGTGAGACTCCATGGTCGCCTCTTCATATCGCTGTTCGTCATGGTCACCTTGATTGCGTCAAATTACTCATCAGATCTGGTGCAGATGTAAACTGTGTTAATGCTGGCAAGCATACTCCTTTACATGAAGCTGCTTACAGAGGATATGATGCTATAATGTGGGAGCTTCTTCTCCGAGGGGCAGACCCACATGCCGCCAGTAACAAGAAGAGAACACCTCTGCATGAAGCTTGCATGCAAGGTATTTAAAAATCAAATAAGCTGTTACAACCCAGTCAAGCCTTTTGAATGATCCCAAAAAAAGTATTCATGCCCCTCCCACAGAGGGTTGTGTCCTTCCACTTCCCCCCCCCCCCCCAACCTACACATACATCTCTGGATTTTCCTTTCCAAGAGGTTTCACGAATTGTTAGAGACAGGCATAAATCACTCAGCTTCTTCTTCTCACTGTACCTTTCATTAACATGCGTGCAAACTCTGGAGTAAAAGGCAACCAATTAACAGTTCCTTGTTTCGCTGCTGTCAAACATCATAGCGGAAGTCTTCAAAACAAAGAAGTTTAATGCATTCAGGAGGTCACAGTGATGCACTCTGAACAGTGGATTTCAACCCTCTCTTTTTCTTGGACTGACTTTGTCATCAGCATATTTGTGAAATTTGCGGACGTCTGAAAAAATCCCAACTATGCTCAAATGTAATATCCACTAAATTTAATTGTCATTAATAAAATTTATACATTTATAGGAAAGGTAATGACTGCCATCATGCTGTTGGATGTTGGCAGTAAAGTCAATGCTAAAGATCTAGTAAGAGACACACCTCTGCATTTGGCACTCAGAGCTAACCTCGCCTATGATGTAGCTGTCCAGCTAACATCCATTCTTCTCCAATATGGTGCTTCACCAATACTCCTGGGACGAGAAGATGACATGCCACTTGCCATAGCCCGACAAACTAGCCAAGGTTACTGCTTGGAGTTGTTAGAATCTGCTGTGGGTAAGAAATAAATTCATCTGTTTGTTCTGAAAATAAATGGTGTTAGGGTTTCAATTTCAGGGCTCAAAAGTAAAATTTTTGTCAGATTTAAATTTTTTGTGGTGTGGTTTGGTTTGGATGGAAAAGGAGAGCCATGCGAAAAAATTAGCCATTAGGCACCAAATGTTAATTTTTGTTTCTGTTCTGTTGCAGAAATGCCACAGCCTCTTCTTCAAATATGTAAAGTCCACCTGAGAAAACAGCTAGCTTGCCACTGGGACAGAATCCATGACCTTCCATTGCCAGTAACATTAAAGACATTTCTTGGAAATGGATTTTAGCTTAACTGAACTGGGAGGAGGCAGCTCCTCCACAAGCATCTCATTTTGAGGTGCCTGCAGAGGAGCTACAATCAGTGAAAATTTTTTACAACTTGCCTAGTGTGAGACAAGATTTTACCGATGGTGTTCTAACAAAGTGACACTGCTCTCGACTTTAGTGTACTTAGTTTCTTAACTTACACTAAAAGCAAAACCTTGGTTTGGCTTTTTCCCAAGTTCTAGATCACAGTAACTGTTGCTGTAAAAATTAATAGGAAGTGTATTTATTAAAAAGCAAAAGAACGAAAAGTCAGTCCAAAAACAAATTTTAAAATAACTTTAGTACACCCTGCTCAAAGTAGCTTTCAGTTATATCAATTATTGTTGGTAGCGTAAAAAGTTAAATTTTAACTTAAATCATAGTTTCGGAAAAGTGTGTAAACAGCCTTCAAATTCAGTTATTGAACTCAGTAATTGAGGTTCATTGTAAAATAAAATGCCAGCTATAAATGATCTAGCAACGACTCTGCCATCAGCCATTTTATTTCTGTATATTGGTGACAAGTTGACATTATTAGCATACTGAGCAGCCCTTATGGCAAGATATTCATGTGGCAAGAAATTTTTGTGTTCTTCCTAAAGTCATGGAAAGTTGATCACTGTAATTGGTAGTTCATAGATGTCTTTTTTTGTGTCCATTACAACATCCCATCCACATGTGGTATATTAGAAACCGCGTTGACCTGCTACCGTTATAACAAGGCCATACAGCTGAGCTGGTTGAGCAAAGGCATCACTGGGGTCATGGGTTTGATTCCATTTGTATCCATAAACCTTTTTTTTTTTCAGGCCAAAAAAAGAAATTGCTTACACACTTCAAAGATCATTCCTCTTATTCCTTGACAAAGACTCAAAAATTCCTTCAAATTTACAAAAGCAAAATTATACCCCTTTCAAAGTCACAAAATTTTCATCTCATTTCATGTCTTGTTGAACGTGTAATGGTTTACAAGTTTAACAGAAAACACTGTCAGCCACACTTTATTTTCATTTGATTTTTCATACCTTGGACTCCTGTCCAGAATACTTTTTTGCAAGTCTTTTGTATTTTTCTGCCTCTTGTGGGTTTTTCTGAACACCATCGCCTACAGAATCCATGCGACTCAAATTAGCACATGCCCATGGGTGCATCATACCGCAACTTTTCAAAGACAGCTCGAAAGCTTGTGGCAAGTCCTTTGGAATGCCATCTTTCCCCATTAAATAAATGACGCTCAAGTTAAAGCATCCATTGCGATGTCCATAATCGCACGACTTTCTGAACATTTCAATGGCCTTGTTCATGTCTTTCTGTGTTGACGATCCATTTACTCCGTTTTGATAAACAAGTCCAGCACTATTGCAGGCTCCAGCGGATTCATTATCACAGGCTCTGTGAAACAAACTCATTGCTTTTTCAGGATCTTTGTGTTCTGAAATGAAGACACAAGAATGCCTTCCTACTTCAAGGACAGACTTGCAGCCCTAGATTAAAGAGTTGCATTCAAATAATAAAATTTTGATAGGAATTTTTAACACGCTATAACACCAATTATGAACAAATGCAATGAATCAAGCCCCGGGTTCGCGGGGGGGGGGGGGATACTCCCTTATATAAACTAGATAGGTATGTGCGGCACCAAAGGGTATGGTTTTAAGCCTTTTTGGTCCGAAATAGGGTATAGATTTTGACCATGAAATAGGGTGAGGTTTGTGCACTCTGATATGGGATCTGGCATCATTCCTACAAGAAGCTATCTTTTTATTAATTTTCTTCTCCAAAGAACTGAGGTTTGATTAACGTTGGGAATTTGAAGCCCTTCTCAGATGTTTATGCAAACGAAATAGGATTACGGTCTGGTCTGAAATAGGGTAGGGAAAATCACATATTTTGGTCTGAAATAGAGTAAGGATTTCCAGAAGTGTGCCACACACCCCACCCAAATCTTCGGGAAGAACCCCTCCCCCCCCCCGGGGAATCAAGCAAGCAAGCAATTTCAGGCACAAGTTAGTGTGAGGGTTTTACTGGGGAGTTGTGGGGGATCGGAGGTGTGAGCTCAGGAGACTGATGCCCTCTTTATCATGGAGAGCAGGTATCTTTCATAATGAGCTCCATTTTGCGTTCAATGAAGCATAACGTTATGTTCCCCCCCAAAAAGAAACTCATCTGAGCAATTAAGAATCTGTTGCTGGTAAGAACTCTTCTCTCGCGTGCATCTATTTGCCCAGTGTGGATACTCAAGTGACGGGGAGGTGCGAATGGGGCACAAATTACACGCCACAAAAACCCTCGGGCTTGAAGCGAAACCCCCCAAAAATTCCCTGGACCAAAATGAATCCCCCAAATATCCCATGCTTAATTTTAAAACTGAACTGCTTTAACACGTGCGCGTGTCATACATGTACACTTATCGTAACACTAAGTACGGTAACAATCTTTTTTCCCGCAAATCTTCCCCTTTTTGACATATCCAACAAAATCCCCACTATTAAAAATCAAACTTCCCAGAATAGTACTGACTTAGGGAGCGGTCATTATTTAGAGCAGGGGAGGGGCTGGATGATTTTTTAACCCGAAACAGCATAAGTCTATAACCCCTCCTTTAGCAGATAGTAACTTTCTGTGACCCCTCCTTGAAGTGGTTGAAAAAATTCATAACCCCTCCTTTAAACAAAAACACTTTTAATAGGCCATTAGTGCTTGAATTGGTGCAAATTAAACACAGTAACTGTCACGAACAAGCCATTTAAGCAAGGGCCTAAGGAATGTCAAATGAGGACATAAAGAAGATGGACATGAAGGAGTTTGAAGTGTACGAAAGCAATCGTATGGAAAAGAACTGCTTGGGCTGTGGCTGAGGAGCTTCAAAGACGACTTGACAATGCGCCAATACTTGGGGAGTACACTAAGGCGTTCCTGACCAAGAAAGTAATGACAGCATTTTTTCTTAATCGGGACTATCTGGCAAGGTATATGGAGGCTTCGGAGGCAAAACGTAAAGACCTTGCAGGGCATGTTTATTTTTAAGAATATATGGGATTTCTACAATGCTCATTATAATACAGGTGAGCTGTTTATGGAATACCTGAAGAAAGACTGCATTAATAAGGATGGAAAACTGGGCGATTTCTGCCAGGCGCATGACAGGGTGGGACCAAGCCAGGAAAGAATACCTCAGCCAGTTCCAGATCCCAGTAACCCTGGTCACTATATGAAGCCTTTTGAAACCCCAACGAGCCGAAGATTTTCGGATGACTGGCAGCCCAGAGCTAATATTAAAAAAGAGTTTAGTAATGGAAATCTGGAGACAGAGACTGACATTGACCGCTTTGCCACCAAATTTGCAGTTGATCCGAAATTAGTAAATGAGTATGTGCAGCGTCTAAGTGATCTTAAACGAAGATCACAGATGAGAGCTGCTTAGGCAGATAACATTCGAGGAATAAGAATGGCGAAAATTAGTTCTGGGAGGAGAAATCAGCAAATTGAAAGTATTCAAACTAAACAAATGTCTGGACTAACACAATCTCCTTACCGGAAAGAAAGCATTAAAGGACGATAAAGTAAAATGCATATATAATAATAAGTCATGTTCTTAGAAATGATTCTTCAGCAACTCGCACAAATGCTGTCGCTTGTGCCAGTTACAAACAAAGAGAAAGTGTGGATTAATGAGACAATGATGATGATGATGACGACGACGACGATGATGATGATGATGATGATGATAAGAGGTCGGATTCAGAAGAGGACCTGGTCCTCAATGATTTGGATGAATTGGCAGAGTCGTGAGACAGTGAGCTAGAAGAGAATGAAGATCAACCAGAACTATTTGACCAGGTTATTCTTAGGTCTGGAAGACTGGCCACCACGTGGCAAAGCCGATTCCTAGTGCGAAACTAGAATGATAAAGCCATATTCCTTGGAATAAATAAAGTGTTCATTGATTTCTACTCACCCCTCCTTTTTGCTCTGTGGATATTCCATAACCCCTCCTCCAGTACTTCCCAAAAATCCATAACCCCTCCCTAATATCATCCACCCCTTCCCCTGCTCTAAATAACGACCACTCCCTTACCAAATTTTCTTCCCCAAAGAAATCAAGAAATCGCGAATTTCAAACCCCAAAAATTCCTTTTTTTCGCAACAAAGCTTGCCCCAGGACATTCTTTGCGAGCACGTGACACGCTAACAGTGCCATGCTTTAACACTAATTATGGTAAAAACGCCATCGCTCATATAAGAGGCCCAATACTGTGGAATGCTATTATTGCCCAGGACAAGGACTTCGCCGATATGAACTATAAGGACCTGGTAAAGAAATTCCGCTCAATCGAAATTTTCAGGGAGTTAACCTTTAAGGAGACTTCAGTAACATACGGCCAATTTTAGATATACGGATTTTAATTATATATAGGGAATTTTTAAAATAGGATCAAGGGTGCGAGGATTTTAATGTGTATATATATATATATTTTTTATAAAGTTTAATTTTAGTTTTTATTATTTTGCAAGACCCCACAAGCTGCTGAGAGCTTTAATTTTAATCGTGCTGAAATAAAGGCTGTCTGTCTGTCTGTCTGTCTTTGCACCTCCCCGTCACTTGAATTTCAGAAAACCCCCATCCCCCGGGGTATATTTGTCGCCTTAAAAACAACAACAACAACAACAACAACAACAACAACGAATAGAACTGGAATGCATCGTTGAGGTTGACCACACATCCAGCATTCATGGGTGGCATTTGAAAGGGACTATAACATATTATAGGGTCTTGTAGTTATGGGAACCCGTCTTCAGCGGATACCCTATCATAAGCGACGGTTAAGTATTCCCCGAAAGGTTTCCCTACAGCCCAATTCAGTAAAGGGACTTGTAATTGAGTTACTTTGCCTATTTTAATTGATGCCTATCAACCAATTTCATACCCTGCGAGAAGAGGCCCTTCGATCTTCCTAGGTAAGTCGGGAAGAGGAAGGGGCCTCTGCCAGCTGCCTCGACTTTCTCATTCACCGAAACGGATGAGTCAGTCCGGTTTGAAACCAGTTTTTCCAGTTTTTGCTAAGTGCGCATGTGCTTTGTTAGAAATTGCTGACTAAATGCGCGGCCACGGTACGTTCGGTTCTCTCTCTCTCTCGAAGGATGTCTTAAAGCCGTGAAAAGTGCACTGGGAAGAGTGAATACTCATGGAATAAGCAATCTCACACAACACCAGTCGAAGGCCTTGCTTAATTTTCTGTGTGGTAAAGATTCTTTTGTCTGTTTGCCAACCGGCCATGGCAAATCGCTAATTTACCAACTGGAACAAAAGAATCTGGGTTGCGGTTGCTTTCGGACCAAAAAATTTTACTTCTGGTTTGAGCGGGAATCGATGCGAAGGGCTACGCGAATGTGCACTTCAACGCTTGTTTTTGTGGCGAAATGACATTTATTTTGGTCAACGGCGAGACAAGCAAACGGCACGAGAAACAATTATTTGCCGACTGGCGGCCGGTAATTTTGAAGACGAAACGGTCTCAGTACAAAATATAATTTACCGCATGACGGCCGAGAAGTTTGAATACGAAACAAACTCGACACAAATGCGTTTTGTTGAATGAAAGCAGCGAATGTTGAGGACGAAAGAGACTCAAAATGAAAATACTTCTGAATGACAGGGACAAAAAGAGGGACAAAATAAAATAAATCTCGAAGACCAAGATTTCTATGCGAGACTTCCGTGACCCGCTATTAAATTGGAAATCACTGGACTGTAACATCATGTTGACAGTCGACAAATCGCAGTTTCTTGATCAGCAAAGATATTTCGAGGCTGATAAGTTTTCAACCTGTGACAAAAATGCGAACAAAATTATTCTCAGCCTTACGATTTAATTAAGACTTTCCTCAACTCTCTTGTGTTACGACCGAAGTCAGAATACACTCTTTTTTTTATAAGAACCTTTTTTATAAGAACGTTGAGGCTGAAATTGACCCAGATTTTAAGAACATACTAAGAACGTACCCAAGCTGAGACTAAGAGACAAGGCAGTAATTTTGTTCAGCTCTGCAGCCGTTTTTGCATCGAGCTAAAAACACATCATGAGTAAAAACATGAATTTCTATCGAATCACATTTTCTTTGTTTTGTTTCGTTTTTTTTTTTAATGTAGAGCTCAGGCTATATTTTCTTTTTTTCTCAGCTGTGGAAGAGTAATAAAGTGAATTTTGCTAAGAAGAAAAAACAACAACAGCATGTATGTCAAGGAAATTTGACCTGATACAGCGCACAATGGGCGTTTTAAGGTTTCCTGGTCACGTTTATATCAGTTTTCTGAACTTCTATACCATGTAACTTAAGAACATGCTAAGAACATTTTAGGCTCAAAACCTGAAAAAAATAAGAACATTCAGTTTCGGTTCAGCCTCAGCCGCAAAATTAGACGTTCTTATAAAAAAAAGAGAGTGTAGTTTGTTGTGGACGTGGCTGTCATTAGTAAACATGTTAATTGAAGCGGGGCCGACAAGGCTCGGTTACATTTAAATTTAGCGCATGCTCAACAGGGAAAGTCGAGGCGGCTGGCAGAGGTCACTTCCTCTTCCCGACTTATCTAGGAAGATCGAAGGGCCTCTGCTCGCAGGGTACCAATTTCAGTGTTATGAATCTTAATTTCAATAATATCAGCCATAAAAGATGAGATAAAGGTGTTTTATTTATACCTAGAAACAAGGCGGCAACTTGCTAGGTGAATAACTAAGTCGGCAAGCGCCTCAATATGGATTTGGTAAGGTGAGGCATCGATATTCCCAGTTGTAGAACGGGAGGTAGGCCGCGGCCACAAACATGACTTTTGTGAGCTGCGGCCTCGTGCAGCAGTCCCACAACTCCATGCGCACCGCCATAGAACATAGAACGAAGCAGCTTTTGAGAGACTGGAACAGAGTTTTCGAAGTTTACAGTTCATGTAAGCGAAATGAAAGTATACCTTACACAAGTTACTTCCTAATAAGGCATTGTGATGTGTTTTTCGCTCGAGCTGAAGGAACCGGGATGTGAAGTAAGATTTATTTTTGATTTTTTACTCAGGATAACTCAAAATAGCAGATTACAGATACAGTGACGTAAAATGTGAATGACTATACAAAATGTAACCTATTACAATGGAGCTCAGCCCAATTTAAACTTGAAATCAACTTGCAACGAAAGTTTGCAAACAGCAGATTGACTTCTGAGGTTGAATCATGGAGGGAGAAGATGTAGATGACCGTTTCGAACCTTTTGATGGGTTGTTCCATGTTCCTCCACGGCGACCGCTTAATGTTGTTCTTAACAATCCGAGGGAGAATGGAGTGGTGGAGTTCTTGGAGGCCGTCCGTCAGGGAAATCTAGATGAAGTAAGAAGGAATAAGCTTAATTATTTTAAGTTTATATAAAGCTTATAGTCTTTTGACAGGCTTAGTAATATTGTAATCCGCTTGTGGATAGATGTGACGAATGCTCGTCGTGACTTTGACTATTCGTGGAATGTCTCACCTATGCTCGAATAATTATGGCCGTGTAATATAAAGGTTGATTAACTATTTGATTAAAAAAGAGTTGTTTGCTTGCTGTTTGACTTAACGTGAGTTGTCCGTTTGCTGTACCGTTCGTTTCATGGTGTCAGGAGTCCGAACTACGTAAACTTTCTTTGCTGAAATGCCGGGAGACGAAGGAGCTGAGCAGTCTGCGAATATTTCGAGCGCGAGAAGTGGAACCTTGTTTGCTTTGCCACCGCCAGCACCGCTTGATATTCATGATTCAAACGCGGCTGAAAAGTGGAAGGAATTTGAGCAAGCATGGAGAAATTATTCGGTTGCCATGAAATTGCATCAGGAACCCGAGCCCGTACAAATTGCGACGTTGTTGACGGTGATCGGAGCCGAAGCTAGGAAAGTTTTCTCGACGTTTACGTTTGGCGGTGATAACCGTGACAGAATACAGCCGGTGTTAGAGAGTTTTGCTGCTTATTGCCAGCCCTTGAAGAATGTTCCTTTTGAAAGATACAAGTTTTACTCTAGAATGCAAGATGCGGGAGAATCGTATGACCATTATCGGACAGCCCTACGACAATTAGCCGATCGATGCGAATTTGAAACCATTACGGCAGATCAAATTCTACGGGACAAGCTTGTTTTCGGAATTCAGGATTCGAAGGTACGAGAGAGATTGCTTCGCGAAAAGAATTTGTCACTGCAGAAAACTGATGAAATTTGTCGGGCACATGAGACAATGATTCAACAGATGAAAGTTGTTGGAGGTGCCGGCATTGGGGATACAGATCCGAGCGATGTAAATGCCTTTTCTAAAAAGCCTAAACGAGAGAAAAAGGCGCGGCGTGGTCGATTCCCTAGAGGCGCTGACTCCCGAGTGAAAACGTGTGATTTTTGCGGGCGTATGCATGATGTGTCTAAGCGTGAAAACTGTCCTGCATTTGGAAAAAGGTGTAATAAGTGTAACAAGCAAAACCATTTCGCGAACGTGTGTTTTGGATCAGCACCTAAACCGTCGCAGCGTGGCAGTCGTGTCCATTATTTGGAGGATGAATTTTCAGACGAAGTGTTTGGCGTACAGGAGATTTCAGCGGTGACTCTAGGTGATTCGCAGCTTGTAACGTTAAAATTGGAGTCCGGAAATTATCTTCGCTTTCAGCCGGACACTGGAGCGCAATGTAACGTTGTCCCTTTGCATTTGTATAAGAAAGCGACAAATGACTTTGATTTGCTTAACGTCGCCCCTGTAAGCACAGCAATTATTTCGTATGGTGGGACATCGATTCCTATCCTTGGTAGAGTTCGTTTGAGAGTTTGGCGTGGAGATTTCAGATGTCTTCTTGACTGCAATCTGGTGGACAGCAAGAGAGTCAGGCCTATACTTGGCAGGAAAGCTTGTCTTGGAATGAAAATCGTCAAGTACTTGGACAATGATCAGTTGAATCATCCCCAGACCTCTGATGGTTATGTGTATGCGCATGATGCACCAAACGTGCCTGTTTTGTCCGCTGCCGAGCCTGTTTTGTCCGCTGACCAGTTGGTCAAGAAATTCCCTCGTGTTTTCGGTGATGGAGTTGGTAAACTTTCTGGAGAATATCATATGGAGCTGGATGAAACAATGAAGCCAGTTCAGCACCCTCCTCGCCGAGTACCGGTTGCCATCCGTGAACGTCTACAAGAGGCTTTAGAAGATTTGGAGAGCCGAGAAATTGTAGCTCGTGTGACAACGCCCACACCTTGGATTAGTTCAATGGTTGTTGTGCCAAAGCCAAATGGTACCTTACGCATTTGTTTGGACCCTAAGGATCTCAATCGAGCTCTGCAACGAGAGAATTATCCTTTGCCTACAATTGAAGAGGTTGCTTCTAGGCTCCATGGTGCCAAAGTGTTTACTGTACTTGATGTCGCCTGTGGGTTCTGGCACGTTGTTCTTGACGAGCAGTCATCGTTCCTAACTACTTTTAACACGCCGTTTGGTCGTTATCGGTGGAAAAGGATGCCCTTTGGAATTAAGTCTGTGCCTGAAATTTTTCAACGCAAGATGCACGAATTGATTGAGGGACTGACTGGAGTTGAAGTCATAGCAGATGATTTTGTTGTTGTTGGTTATGGTGATTCATTGCAAGCAGCCTCAAAGGATCACGACAAGAGTCTTTCAGCGTTCCTTCAGAGATGTGAGGAGCGTGGAGTTCGTTTAAACGCCGACAAGTTGCAGCTCAGGATGAGAGAAGTTCCGTTTATCGGTCATGTGGCAACCAGTGAAGGTCTTCGAGCAGATCCAGCGAAAGTTCGAGCCATACGTGAAATGCCCCGGCCGGAGAATGTTGCAGCTGTGCAGCGTATCTTAGGAATGGTTCAGTACCTCAGCAAATTTCTGCCCCGATTATCAGATATCACCAAGCCTCTCAGAGACCTCACCCGCCAAGACGTGGAGTGGCACTGGGACGAGCCCCAAGAGAGAGCATTTGAGCAACTCAAAGAAGCTGTGTCCGTGTCACCTATACTCCGTTATTACAACCTGCGAGAGAAGGTTACGATCCAATGTGATGCGTCCCAACACGGTCTTGGTGCTGTGTTACTTCAAGGTGGGCAGCCTGTGGCGTATGCTTCACGAGCCTTGACCCCTATGGAAGAAAACTATGCACAGATTGAGAAGGAACTTTTGGCGATAGTCTTTGCGTGTGAGAAATTTGATGCTTACATTTATGGTCGTGATTCTGTTAGAGTACAAACAGACCACAAGCCCCTTGAGTCCATTTTCCGGAAAGAACTGTGTGTTGCACCAAAGCGTCTTCAGAGAATGCTTTTGAGGTTGCAGAAGTATGATTTGGATGTTACTTACCTAAAAGGAGAGTTGATGTTGATTGCTGATACATTGAGCCGAGCTCATTTGCCTGAAGTTAATGCCACCGTTTCTGTCCGAGAGTTGGAAGAAGTTGACCATAGAGCTAACTTGCCTTTGAGTGACGCCCGTTGGCAACAGGTTACCCATGCTTCTGCTAACGATCCAGTTTTGAAACAGCTTCGTGATGTCATTCAAGATGGTTGGCCTGAAAGAAAGTCAGATGTTTCTGAGTGTTTGCGACCCTACTTTGACTTGCGTGACGAGTTAGTGGTACAAGATGTACTGGTTTTCAAAGGTGCTCGTTTGGTTGTTCCCACTTGTATGCGCAAGGAACTGATGTCTGTTGCACATTCTACACACATAGGAATAGAAGGATGTTTGAGAAGAGTTCGTGAGTGCCTGTTCTGGCCAAGAATTGCATCAGATGTCAAAGATTTTGTCTCCAAGTGTGACGTGTGTCTGGCCTATCGCACGTCTCAGACTAAGGAACCACTCCTTCAACATGAAGTAATTTCGCGACCCTGGGCTAAGTTAGCTGCTGATTTGTGTGATTTCAATGGACGCACCCTTCTAGTTGTGTCCGATTATTTCAGCGGTTTCATCGAGGTTTCCCGTTTGCGAGCTCTCACAACACAAGCCGTGGTTCGCGAGTTGAAGACCATTTTTGCACGTTTTGGGGTTCCAGAGACTCTAGTTACTGACAATGGTTCGCAGTTTGCGTCTAGAGAGTTCAAAGCATTCGCAGAGAGCTGGTCTTTCAATCATATCACCACCTCGCCAAGATATCCTCAATCAAATGGGAAGGCGGAGAATGCTGTGAAGACTGTGAAACGTCTTTTTGAGAAATGCAAAGAATCGGGTGTCTCCGAATTTCAAGCCTTGTTGGATTGGCGTAACACCCCAACAGAGGGAATGGCTACTAGCCCTGCGCAACGGTTGATGGGTCGTCGCTGTCGTACGTTGTTGCCCATGTCCGAGTCTCTTCTCAGGCCCAGTTATCCACTGCGTGATGATGTACGTGCTATGTCTGACAGGAAACGTCGTCAGAAGCATTACTACGATCGACACGCAAAGCCACTTCCTAATGTTAGTCCTGGTGAAATAGTGCGAATGAGACTTCCTGGGCAAAAAGTCTGGACACCAGCTACCTGTCTGGATTCGGCGGGTCCTCGTAGTTTCCTTGTCAAGTCTGGAAGTACAGTTTATCGGAGAAATCGGCGTGACATTATTAAGACTAGCGAGACCCCTGTTTCGAGCCAGACCGTCGTTCCAAAGGAAACGCCGCTGCCCAACAGTTCTGGAACAGTGTCGCCTGGACACACTACAGTGCACGATCCATCGACTTTGGCCTCTCCTGTGCCGTCTGCTGAGCCGCCATCCTTCCAGCCCGATGTGCCGCCAACTGACCTTCGAAGATCACAGAGAGAAAGAAGACCCCCGGCGAGATTTCGCGATTATGTGTTGACGTGACTAAATCCCCAGCCAGATTTTGCGATTGCGTGTTGACGTTTATTTTTTGCGAGACTGTTACTTTGTTTTTTCTTTTCATAAGAGGGAAGGTGTGACGAATGCTCGTCGTGACTTTGACTATTCGTGGAATGTCTCACCTATGCTCGAATAATTATGGCCGTGTAATATAAAGGTTGATTAACTATTTGATTAAAAAAGAGTTGTTTGCTTGCTGTTTGACTTAACGTGAGTTGTCCGTTTGCTGTACCGTTCGTTTCAATAGAGTTTCAACAACCTAAATCTTTTCACTTTAATGATACTTAGTTTGTCAAAAATGTAAAATATATTCTCATTTAGGTGTATAAATGGTATGTATACATATATATAGTGAGGGATTGCTAAAGTGCAATCCCATTCTAGGGTAGAAGCAAAAATATGCATGACTAACAGGTGAAAATTAGTAAAGAAAAATGAATCATTTTTCCTTTACTAATTTTATTAAACTGTCATTCATTCACTGCTGGGGCTAAAATCTGCCCTTTAGGATAACAAATAACGTACACCACACAGTAGAGTAATAAACAAAGTTAACACTGTGTTGGCAAATTAAGAATAATGAGTACAGGAGGTGCATTTAGCAAAGTCTACAAAATAAGGGTAACCAAACTCTCCAAGAATGATGAATTCATCTCTTCTCAGCCTCTTCCCCCCTGTTAAGGCATAAGGCTGCAGCTATCTTCTGCCCTCTATCCCAATCTTTTACCATTTTACCAACTTCTCTCCCTTTATGTACCAGTCAAATTGAAGTCTCAACTCCCCCCCCCCCTGGGCATACCCCAGGCATTTGACTGTGATTCTTGCCTGGGGAGGGGGGGAATTTGAACATTGCCCTGAAAGGGTGGGGAATTTGAACCAGATTTATCTCTTGTTCTAGCGTAATATGCCCGTGAGTTTTTTTTCGGTTTTTGCAGGGTTTGATGGATTTCCAAGATAGAATTTTGCCTTTGTTAGTGAATAACTCTTTCCAAAGTGTGTCTTTAAAAGAAGTTTGAAGGTGTCATTACAGCATATCTCACTCTGAAAAGTGTGAACAGTGTTTGATTGAACACGAAATTTGTCTTTGAGGAGAGGGATTTCAGTACTAATTGGTGGGGCATTTGAACAGCCATTTTGCCCCAAGGTAAGAAAATTTGAACAAGCAAATCTTCAAAAGTTCAAATGCCCGGGGGATTGCCTGGGGGGGGGATGTTGAAGCTTCAATTTGACCAGTACATTAAGGCCATCTCTATAAGCTCACATGAGCTCAGTTTCCACTGTTCTCGGCCATATTGTTCCAGACTTCTGCGGCTTTCTTTTCCCTAGTGATGGCCATCTTGGGGCGTAGGAATGATGAATATGTGAAGTCAAATAATTTGTAAAGATCCCTGTCACACAGGCACTCTGACTAATTTTTGACATTTTTTATTAAAAAACCTATATATATGGAATGTTTTAAAAATTATATGGGTGAAGCTTCAAGGCACAAGGCATGGGCCATGGGTCTTTTTTCGTGTGGAACAGAGAAAACTTAGAGGTAGAAATGGTGTGTCAAATGCTGAGGACAGCTGGAATTGAAAGCAACATGCATCAGGTTTTGAATGGATGAAATCCGAGTGTCTTATATGTACTTGCCAGCAAGCCATGGACTCAGTAAATAGAATTGTTGAAGTTTGACGGCTTGTTAAGACCAGGTGCCCCAACCTTTATATAATGTTCATGAAACAGTAATGTTCATACTGTCTGTTATTGTTTTGTTATACAGCTGCATGTCTTGAATATTCAACTAACGAATCTGAAAAGTTATGTTTGTCATTTAGTTCAAAGTTCTACTGTAAATACAAATACAAAATAGGTAAATTTTTGATGTATTTGAAATTTTAGCTCGTAAAGAAGCCACAAAAATGTTAGAATCTGCATATAATTATTTGCTGTATCAAAACATGTAAATTAATGGTCTAATGAAAACAACTAAATCTAAAAATCTTGGAATAGAAAACTTCTTTTTTTGAAAGTTGCCTAGTACCCTCAATATGAAATCTGTGCATCGATCGACCTGCAATAATTTAATGTTACCATACTTGGCAGTAATAGTGAAGAAGTTTGGGCATTGCATTGTTTATTTAATTGCAAAAAATATCAGGTTGAAAACATTCAAAGAATTGTTTCCAGGATTCTAGTGTTTAGAACTTTCCATTTGCCCAAGTGAATGCTGTTTCCAGGTCTAACCCTTGTGTCATTTCAAATCCATTTGATTGATACTTTCAAAGAGTTGACCTTTAAGGAGACTTCAGTAACAATGGCCCAATTTTACATGTACAGATTTTAATTAATATATAGAGGAGTTTAAAATAAGATCAAGGATGAGAGGGTGTATATATAGTTTAATGACTTAATGTTTAACTGCATGCTGTAAGAAATTAGTTCTTTGTTTTGAGTTTTTTAACGAAGAATTTTTTTAAAATTAGATGAGCCAACTCTACTATGTATATTACTTTGTATGAAGTTTAATATTGTAGTTTTTATTAGTTTCTATTATATTGCATGACCCCACAAGCTTCAAGAGCTTTAATTTTAATTGTGCTAAAATAAAGGCTGTCTGTCTGTCTGTCATGTCATTTTGGCCAGCATTTTCCATTTCCTGCCAGTCTTTTTTGGTGGAAGACAGGAACTGAGAAAAAAACCAAATGGGACAATGGTATGTTTTGGTAAAAGATTAATTTCTCAGAAGGTAATCCAAAACTTTTTTTCGATTTAATTTGCAAAAAGTTTCCTTGCCTTATCAACTTGCCAAATGGAAAGTACCAGTAATTGATAAGGTAAGGCTTCCCTCTTTTGTGAAGAGAGATTGTAGTCTATGGCAAAGTAAGTACTGATAACCATTTAACCATTGGATTTCGGAGCCCAAGCCTCAAAGAGAAGGAGTGCTTTTGATGTGGAAGAAAAAAAATTATAAATAATGCCAGGACTAAATATGCATGCAAGAACATGAAAGTCACACTGACTTTATATCATTCCTTCTTTTTTTCTTGATTTTTGGTTAGGCTAAGATGATTTTTGACGTAAAGAAGGTGGATCCAAATGTTTGGCTAGGACACCAGGGAGAAACTGCTCTGCATATTGCAGCAAGGAATGGTTATGTGGATTTTGTCAAGTTTCTGCTTGAGGCAGGAGCTCATGTCAACCAAAAAGGTAACATTATAAAGAACATGCATGTACATGAAATTTTTGGCTATCTTGTAAACTCAAGGGAAGCCAAAAAAATTCTTTGAAAATATCAATAGTTTATTAACAGCTCATACTTAGCAGATTAAAGTAACACCTAGAAGAAGCTTGCTTCACAAGGTAATTAATAGGCGGTTGTCTTGGAAACATGGAAATATTTGCTAAGCTCCCCCTTTGTAAGACCTGAAATTTATAAGGGGCCCCCCCCCTGGCATTGAAAGGTATATTGATATTGGAACTACTGTCACTAATAATATTGTTGACAGAATCGTTATCGTTGATTACAGAAGGACGTTTGAAAGTCCCCCTCCATCTTGCTGCGTCATCTGGTCATCTTGATGTAGTCAAGGTGCTTGTAGAAGCTGGCTCTTGTTTAGATGACATTGACAAATTTGGACGATCACCCCTTATATGGGCAACAAGTGGTAGATGTGTAGATGCTGTAAAGTTCCTATTGGAGGCAGGTGCTTCTGTAACCTCAGAGAGGAATTGGAGTGCACTTCACGAAGCCTGCAAAGCTGGATTTTATGAGTTGGTGGAAGTGTTGCTAGATGCTGGGGCACCTGTAAATAACCCACGCCAGTGTAAGTTAAATGTACTTTTTCAACTAATTTAATTATTATTATTATTTGTTGTTGTTGTTGTTGTTGTAATCAGTGTAGCTACAGTTTTTTTGTGGCCATATAATTTGCCATCATCAATCAATCAAGATCTGAGCAGAATGAAATTGCTTTTAATGTGCGAGTCTTCTTAGTTTGTGTCTATACATTAATACTATTAATATTTATGACTAAATAAATGCTACTGGTGAAGCATCTAGATTAATTCATAATTTGGATGGCAAACCACTTTCAAATTAAATAAATTTTACTTTTGGAAGTGTTGTGCATTAGTTAACTGTCTGTCCAGTCAAATCATGATCAAAAAATCTACTTGTAGACAATCACTATTCCAAACCCTGCCAGATGTTTACTATGAAAGTACCTGTATATGTGTTGTGGTTTAATGTTTTTTTCCCTTTGTCTTAGATTGTGGTAAGGAATCTGAGACAAAGGAAAATAAAAATTAAACTAGTTTGAAATGTTTTAAACCAAAGAAAAATTTGAACCACAACATATATTATGAGCCCAACTGCTTAAATATCCCCTCTTTTGCAATACAACACAATACCTTTATTATCTCTGCCAAAAGGGCTATTCTGAGATAATTCCTTGCAAGCCCAACAAAAACACACGTAGGCTTTTTACTGAGATCTCAGTTACCTTGTGGCTGCAAAAACTTTTCCTCATTCAAATATATGAAATGTATGGAAACCATATGGAAGAATTTGTATGTTGATATTAGAACTAACATGTAAGGAATTGATTGTTTTGTTATTTATTTAGATTCTGGTGCGACTCCATGGTCACCTCTTCATATCGCTGTTCGTCATGGTCACCTTGATTGCGTCAAATTACTCATCAGATCTGGTGCAGATGTAAACTGTGTTAATGCCGGCAAGCACACACCTCTACATGAAGCTGCTTACAGAGGATATGACGCTATAATGTGGGAGCTTCTTCTCCGAGGGGCCGACCCACATGCCGCCAGTAACCAGAAGAGAACACCTCTGCATGAAGCTTGCATGCAAGGTATTTAAAAATCAAATAAGCTGTTACAACCCAGTCAAGCCTTTTGAATGATCCCAAAAAAGTATTCATACCCCTCCCACAGAGGGTTGTTTCCTTCACACCCCCCCCCCCACCCCAACCTTCACATACATCTCTGGATTTTCCTTTCCAAGAGGTTTCACAAATTGTTAGAGACAGGCATAAAACACTCAGCTTCTTCTTCTCACTGTGCCTTTCATTAACATGCATGCAAACTCTGGAGTAAAAGGCAACCAATTAACAGTTCCTTGTTTCGCTGCTGTCAAACATCATAGCGGAAGTCTTAAGAACAAAGAAGGTTAGTGTGTTCAGGAGTTCACAGTGATGCACTCTGAACAGTGGATTTCAACCCCCTCTTTTTCGTGGACTGACTTTGTCATCGGCATATTTGTGAAATTTGCTGATGTCTCATAAAATCTCAACTATGCTCAAATGTAATATCCACTAAATTTAGTAGTCGTTAATAAAATTTTATACATTTTATAGGAAAGGTAAAGACTGTCATCATGCTGTTGGATATTGGCAGTAAAGTCAATGCGAAAGATCTAGTAAGAGACACCCCTCTGCATTTGGCACTCAGAGCTAACCATGCCTATGACGTAGCTGTCCAGCTAACATCCATTCTTCTCCAATATGGTGCTTCACCAACACTGCTGGGACGAGAAGATGACATGCCACTTGACATAGCCCGACAAACTAGCCAAGGTTACTGTTTGGAGTTGTTAGAATCTGCTTTGGGTAAGAAATAAATTCATTTGTTTGTTCTGAAAATAAATGGTGTTAGAGTTTCAATTTCAGGACTCAAAAGTAAAATTTTTGTCAGATTTAATTTTTTGTGGTGTTGTTTGGTTTTGATGAAAAAGGAGCACCATGCGAAAAAATTAGCCATTATGCACCAAATTTTAATTTTTTGTTTCTTCCATAGATTTACAGTGTATTTAGACTGTATGAAGGAATCCATTCCTTTTTGCAGTGTCTAATTAGCACAGGTTCATTGAAGTTACACTAAGTCCACAGGGCTCCCACGCGGCTGGAGCTTAATCTTGTTTCTGTATCACAAAACAACTACAGTCTATGGAACCTAATAAAAGTTCTATAATAATAATTATAATATTGTTATTCAAGTTAATACTCCTTCTGGGTGGAGTCTACTTCCTTGCAAAGTTAACTCCAAATGTGATTTGAGTTCCTAGAATAGTTTGCTGCTACATTGGCCTCATTCGCATCTCCCTATACACCCCTCCCTGCAAACCCCCTCCCCCCTGGGTAACCTACATCAATATCAACTTTATTATTTGTGTAAGGAAATGTTAAATAATATTGAAATGTTTGTTCCTGTTCTCTTTCAGAAATGCCACAGCCTCTTATTCAAATATGTAAAGTCCACCTGAGAAAACAGTTAGCCTGCCACTGGGACAGAATCCATGACCTTCCATTGCCAGTAACATTAAAGACGTTTCTTGGAAATGGATTTTAGCTTAACTGAACTGGGAGGAGGCAGCTCCTCCTCTGCAAGCATCTTATTTTGAGGTGCCTGCAGAGGAGCTACAATCAGTGACACAATTTGTTGGAACACCCTACCCTGTTATCCCTGTGCAGTGTTGGATAGTGTTGTGAGTGCTTGTCTTTATCTACTCAGATGAAATTTTTTTTTACAACTTGCCTAGTGAGAGTCATGATTTTACCAACGGTGTTCTAACAAAATGACACTGCTCTCGACTCTATTGTGTACCATTTTCTTAACTTGCACTGAAAGCAAAACCTTGGTTTGACTTTTTTCCCAAGTTCCAGATCACAGTAACTGTTACCATAAAATATTAAGTGTATTTATTAAAAAACAAAAGAAGAAAAAGTCAATCCAAAAAGAAATTTTAAAATAACTTTTAGTACACCCTGCTCAAAGTGGCTTTCAGTTATATCAATTATTGTTGGTAGTCTAAGAGTAAAAAAACAAATTTTAACTTTGATAGTTTGTGAAAAATGTGTAAATAGCCTTCAATTTCAATTATTGAACTCAGTAATTGAGGTTCATTGTACAATAAAATGCCAGTTTTAAATGATTTAGCAACAACTCTGCCATCAGCCATTTTATTTCTGTATAGAGGTGACAAGTTGACATTATTAGCATACTGAGCAGCCCTTATTGCAAGAAATTCATGTGGCAACAAATTTTTGTGTTCTTCCTAAAGTCATGGAACGTTGATCACTGTAATTGGTAGTTCATAGATGTCTTTTTTGTGTCCATTACAACATCCCTTCCACATGTGGTATATTAGTACCCACAACTGACCTGCTAGAGCAAAAGGCATCTCAGGGATCATGGGTTTGATTCCATTTGTATCCATTTTTTTTTTTTCAGGCCCAAAAAAAAATTGCTTACACACTTCAAAGATCATTCCTCTCACTCCTTGACAAAAACTAAAACATTCCTTCAAATTTACAAAAGCAAAATTATACTCCTTTCAAAGACACAACATTTTCATCTCATTTCATGTCTTCTTGAACGTGTAATGGTTTACAAGTTTAACAGAAAACACTGTCAGCCACACTTTATTTTCATTTGATTTTTTTTATACCTTGAACTCCTGTCCAGAATACTTTTTTGCAAGTCTTTTGTATTTTTCTGCCTCTTGTGGGTTTTTCTCAACACCATCGCCTACAGAATACATGCGACTCAAATTAGCACATGCCCATGGGTGCATCATACCGCAACTTTTCAAAGACAGCTCAAAAGCTTGTGGCAAGTCCTTTGGAATGCCATCTTTCCCCATTAAATAAATGACGCTCAAGTTAAAGCATCCATTACGATGTCCATAATCACACGACTTTCTGAACATTTCAATGGCGTTGTTCATGTCTTTCTGTATTGACGATCCTTTTACTCCGTTTTGATAAACAAGTCCAGCATTATTGCAGGCTCCAGCGCATTCATTATCACAGGCTCTGTGAAACAAACTCATTGCTTTTTCAGGATCTTTGTGTTCTGAAATGAAGACACAAGAATACCTTTATTACTTCAAGGACAGACTTGCAGCCCTAGATTAAAGAGTTGCATTCAAATAATAAAATTTTGATAGGAATTTTTAACACTCTAACACCAATTATTGTGAACAAGTGCAATGAATCAAGCCCCGGGGACAGGGGGGGGGGGTACTCCCTGATATAAACTATATAGGTATGTGTGGCACCAAAGGGTATGGTTTTAAGCCTTTTTGGTCTGAAATACTGTAGGGTATAGATTTTGACCATGTTGGTCTGAAATAGGGTGAGGTCTGTGCACTCTGATATGGGATCTGGCATCGTTCTTACAAGAAGCTATCTTTTTATTAATTTTCTTCTCCAAAGAACTGAGGTTTGATTTAAGTTGGGAATTTGAAGCCCTTCTCAGATGTTGATGCAAACGAAATAGGGTTAGGGTCTGGTCTGAAATAGGGTATCAAATTTGGGGTCAGGTCTGAAATAGAGTAAGGGTTTCCAGAAGCGTGCTGCACACCCCACCCAAATCTTCAGGAAGAACCCCCCCCCCCCCCCAGGGGAATCAAGCAAGCAAGCAATTTTAGGCACAAGTTAGTGTGAGGGTTTTACTGGGGAGTTGTGGGGGATCGGAGGTGTGAGTTCAGGAGGTAGGAATTTCCTGCCTTCTAAATGCTTTGTTACCTTCCTTTGCTAATCCCACAATCAGAGATTACCTCAAACAGGTGAAAACTAATCTAGTGCCCAAATATACTCCCCCCTATTTCTGTGATTACTAAACCCTTAAAGGCCCACTATCAACATACAGATTCTCCTCTTGGGCTTCTGTAAGTCTATCAAGGTATGATTTGGGAGAATATGCTTAAGGTGTCTGAACACAGTTTGCGCGCACTCTACGATTTGTACTGCTAACGTGAATTAGTGCACGCACAAAGCTTCAAGAAAAACAAACATGGCGCCCGTACAGCGATCATTTTATTTTGTTCATTGAAGATTGTGCAAGTGTTTTTTCCGGTTTAACAATCAAGAACGTTTGTTTTTCAATGTATTAAAGTAATACTATTGAAAAATACCTTCCCTTTGTGGGATTGCTTGTGTGGATCCAGAAGGATTGAGCTGCTAAATGCAACGCATGCGCAGTTAACCAGAAAATTGTGACTGCATGTTTTAGTGGAAATGCACTGATTTCTATGGAACCGCTCGTTAGAATTTCATGAAATTTGGTAGAATAATAGTTCAGAGCCCCCATAACTCACCTACAAACAAAAATTGAAATCTGACAGAGGACATTTTCAGAAAACATTAAAATGCAAAACACAAAATTACAGAATATCTCTCTGTCAAAATTTCACAAGACCAGTGTCAATAAGCCAGTATTTTTCTGAGTTCTCTAGAAACAAATGATGGAAAAAATCTAACGACTGGATTTTCTGAAAATAAATCAAACCCATTATTTAATGCTGGTTTATTACTAGCTGTGTTGCAATGGCAACGGTGCTTAGTCCAATAACACATATCAAAATATAATCTTTGTTAGTTGAACTTGTATCTTGCCAATTTTGGCCACCCATCTGCCAGTGGTTTGAAAATAATGATGAATAACACGTAGGTACAAGAAAACTGTGTTCGGCCACCTTAAACATCAAGACAATTTATCCTTGGTGATCGTTTCCATTATTCTCATGACTTGCATGTTTGACTAGGTAATGATATGGTGAGGAGAAGTTACTGGTCACTTGAGGCGTAAAGGGTAAAACAACTGTACTGCATGTATTAAACATCCTTACTTTTATGAGTAAGATAAATGTTTCCTAAAGCAAAACAGCTGTCAGGAAAACCCAGCTCATCACAGGTGTAGTGATAAAGTTCCTTTGCTTTGGTCACGTTCTTCTCAACTGCCATGTAAAACTCTGCGAGTGAGTGGCAAGCTAACAAAGGAAATCACAAAGCAAGTAAAATACATGTAGAAGAAGGTCTTACAAACTTCAAGTCAAACCTTGATGTAAGCAGATTTTTTCACGCTTTGAAACAATTTAATTAGGTTTACTAACAAAGGCAGGGGTCGCGTTCAAAGACATTTCATCATATATCGAGACCATAGCAGGACGTGACTCATGCTGGAAACAAAATTTAATCCAATTAGCTATGACCCACGTCGGTCGCGCGCGGTAGACATATTGCTGACATATCAAACGGCGGGAAATTGCTTCGTGTGTTTACAATTCGAGTGAGTTACATCATGCTACGCTTACTTCTTCTTCTTGCTGCTTTTATGCAGGCGTATTTCAATTTCATCGATTTAGCCGGTGCCTTCGAAGTACTTGGTTCAGATTCGACGCTGAACTGCTGCGTTTTTTTTCTGCGACGGATGAAATACCTGATTGCTCAACTGCTGCGTGTCGTTTTGCGACGGGTGAAATATCTGATCCTGAATGTGGGAAGGCCCAGTTGAGTAGAAGGCCAGGGAATATGAAAAACGGTAGAATTGGTCGGAATATTGAAAGTGCCGGTTCGCCATGTTTCTCTTGTATGCAGATTGTAAAATAGAACGAGTCTGTAAATCGCATGAGTTTTGTCAAAAAAGAAGTGTCGAATGATGGTTTTGATAGAAGCTTTTGTTTTATGGCCTTATGGCCAGATATGACCAGCTCTGAGGCAGGACATCGGCCCTTTTGATCTTATGTCCTTCGCGGCTCGTATGTCCGCTGTCGCGACATAAGGGTCGCGCTTGTCTTGGAGAGGTGATGACACATTTTATGCCTATCCAAACACCTATGTCTTTGAACGCGACCCATGCCAAAGTTACCAAGCTTTTAAATAAACAAATATGATGCAACTGAAGATAGGGTGGCTTTGTAAATATCATGGAAAAGATCCTAAGTGTCAGTATTGAATGAAAGCTGTTAGAATCTTGAGTGCTTTACTTTCTCGTTTTTTTCTACTTAAAGACATAAAAATTTCAATAAAATTGATTGAATTTGCCACCATACTAATATACCGGTCAAATGGAAGCTTCAACATCCCCCCCCCCCCCTCCCCAGGCACACCCCAGGCATTTGACTGTGCATCGTGCCCAGGGAGTGGGGGATTTGAATGTTGCTTGGAAGCCGAAGGGTGGGGAATTTGAACCGGATTTATCTCTTGTTCTAATGTAATATGCCCATGAATTTTTTCGGTTTTTGCAGAGTTTGACGGATTTACAAGATAGAATTTTGCCTTTGTTATGCGCCCATCAATTCGAAAGTTCAACATCCCCCACCCCCCCCCCCCCCGGGGCAACCCCCCCCAGGGATTTGAACTTTTAAAGATTGGCTTGTACAAATTCCCTCCCCTTGAGGCAAAAAAGCCATTCAAATGCCCCACCAATTAGTACTGAACTACCTCTCCTCAAAGACAAATTGCGTCTTCAATCAAACACTTTAACGCCTTTCAGAGAGAGATATGCTGAATGACAACTTCAAACTTCTTTTAAAGACCCTTATGAAAGAGCTGTTCACTAACAAAGGCGAAATTCTATCTTGTAAATTCGTCAAACCCTGCAAAAAAAAAAATTTCACAGACATATTACGTCAGAACAAGAGATAAATCCGGTTCAAGTTCCCCACCGATGTTTCTTAACCAGAGGCCTATTGGCTGGCAAAACAAAGAACTCTTTTGTTTTAATGGTTGGACATTTAAATAACAAAAAGGACATTCCTAAACAGTGAACATCGCTATTAACTTACATTCTTTTTTCTTTGTACCATAGCACTCATGTTTGTATATTTCATGCAGTTGTTCAGCATATTCCTCAGCGGCTTTAGCAGCCTTGTCTTCAGAGACCAAATTAAAAGACATCTTAAACAAACTACAAAAATGAAGAAATCATGAAGCTTCTACTTCTATTCCCTCTTCTATAACAAGTATAAGCTAGAAAATGTTTCCTTCGTCAACTACAGGAAAAAGAAAAATGTTCCAGGCGTTCCAAAACACCCTAAGCGCCTGCATTAAGCGAGTTATTCACTGGCTTTTTTATTGCGGGCTCGTACTGTCAACGCGCGTGACGTCACGAAGTGGTGGTCATTCCTTCTTCAAGACAGCGCTCGATGAATCGAGACTTCCTTGCAGCCAACATGGGGTGAAAATTACTATGTCTAGTCTCTGATTGGGACCGTTCGCCTCCTGTTCGAAAGATGGATTCAGGTTGGGCTCAATTCCGGGTTCTCTACAATTTTGAACCCCGGGATCGGAGAGACATTGCCATACAAGAAGGCGATATTATGATTGTAGCAAAGCCTGTTTTGGATTACTCAGACTGGCTTACAGGAGAGAACAGACGAACTGGCGAGGTAGGAGAATTCCCTGGCACTTATGTGGAATATATTGGCGATATAGAAGTCCTTCCAAAAGAGGAAAATAATGACAAACCGCCTGTGCCCCCACCAAGACCGCCCAGGATCACTTCGAAGCCTCCTGGTAAGTTAACTTTTCTCGTTTGCTTCTGTTCATTTACGTTAGCATGGTTAATTTTAATAGTGGATGGACATTGTATTTCATTTTCATCGAAATAGCGGCAAGACAAGTTGTTTCGTTTGCGTTTTTCTAGAGAGAACTAGCCGTTGCAGTTCTAGTTAAATCTTAAGCCGAATATTTACCGATTTTAGTTAGCTTCCGTTAGGCGTCTTAGCATTTTCTGCAAGCAGGAAGGATAGTGCATTTGACAATCGTACCTTGTCTGAACCGATTCTTTTTTGTGTTTTGCTAAGTTTGATCGCATTGCAGTATTTTTGAAAGATTTATTAAACATAACAACCACAAATGCACTTACGTTTTTAATTCTTTCCATGCGAGACCCTTGTGACACCTTTCTTGGAGAAGTTGGGACCCTACATTTACATGTACATCAAAATTCAATAGAAACGTACTTGAAAATATAGTTCCGTAAATAAAGTGAAAACTAAAGAAGTGCCATAACTTTTAGCAAGGGAGTGTTAATTACTTTCAACACTGTAAATCAATTAAGTGCTCCCAACTCCAGGCAGGGAGTAAAAATAATGAGGCTCCCATTTACACGTAGCTGAATTACTACCTTAGCTTTAAACCCCAGGGAGGGGGGGGGGTGTACTCCCTTATATAAGCTAGATAGTTTTTGCAGTGCCAAAGGGTACAGTTTTCAAGCCATTTTATTCTGAAATAGGGTATAGATTTTGACCATTTTGGTCTGAAATAGGGTAAGTTTTGTGCAATCTGGTCTGCAATCTGGGAATGGTTTTTAGAAGAAGCCTTTTTCTATTATGTTCTCTTGAGAAATGGTTTTTGATTAATATTGCAAATTTGAAGCCCTTCTCAAATGTCTATGCAAACCAAGACAGTCTGGGCTGCTCTGAAATAGGGTAAGGAAAATCACATATTTTGGTCTGAAATAGGGTAAGTGTTTCAAGGAGTGCACTGCACCCCCCCCCCCCTGCATGAGGATTAAGGAGAAGGAAAAGAGGAAATACACTGTATCCTGAGGATTAATTATTACACCTCTGTCTCTGTAGTCAGAAGGGTTGGGGGGGGGGTGGGGTAGATCTGTTCAAAGGAGCTAAATGTTAGATTTTCTGAGTAGAATTTGAACCACAAACTTTTAAAGTGGACGAACTTGAACCACAACTACCCTCCCCCTTACAGTACAATGTATACTTCTCCCACCAGTTTTGGATAGTACTTTTGATTGCTTAATTGCAGGCTTGCCCTTTTTTTCCTCAGATACGGAACATACCCTGATTCAGAATTCAGCAACTAAACCAGTTTGGTGTTCCCAGTGTAAGTAATGTGTGAAGTTTGGAACCTCTAACTTAGAGATTAGCAGAGTAACTTAATCCACAGTAAGGATTAAATAATTCTGTAAATATTTTTATGGCTCATTCTGACACAGTCAGTAGTATAAAAGCTTGTAAAGAACTGGGTGGCATCATGTTTCTTAGAAAAAAAAAGTTAAAATGCATCTTCAGCATAGGCATAGTATCATAATACTGTGATTGGAACTTTACAAGGGATCTGAGGTATTACATGTATGTTAACATCATTTTGTTGACAACCATCATTATGTTTGATCTGGACTGGAGGCTTTGAAGCCTCATTCATCAGTTTGTTTTTTGTGTGTAACTCCTCAGATGTTGTGATTTGAATGAATGAATGAATGAATGAATGAATAACTTTATTAAAGTGTCAGGGTGGGTATTTAGCTTGTGACGGCTAATTGGGGACACTCTACTACTTAAAATAAATTAAAATTTACAATATACATTTAAGAATTACAATATTTTACTATAATTATTAAAATTAGGAGGAATGAATAAGAATAGGAATAGGTCGTTTAAAAACCATTTTCTAAACTCACAAACACATTATGTGATTTGCAACACATATATCAGTAAGCGTTGTAATATTATCCCCTTTTATGGAACCCTGCCATAACATAATTTTGACTTTTTTTAAGAAACCATTGTGCTCTCTTATTTCAGGTGAGGATTTTGTATGGGGAGTTGGAAGCCAGGTTTCCAGATGCGCAAGTAGGTTTAAACATTTTGAGTTGAAGTTCAAAATATCACTTTCTAACTTGCAAAAATATATGCACCAATACCTGGGCTTGAAATGGTAGACTGTTTTCTTGTGTAATATGCTGCAAGTTTTGGCCTTAGCCCTGGTGGTAATCCTATGCTGGATCCTATAGGATTTTCTGGGCTCCTGTAAGTTCACACAGGATCCTACCCAGGATCCTAAATGGCAATAATCTTAACAATGTTTTATAGGATCCTACTCAGGATGCTGTAAAATCTTTGAGGATCCTGCTCAAGATCTTATAATTATAGGATCCTGTTTAGGATTGGATCCTATAGGATCCTAAACAGGATCCTAAACAGGATCTACAGGTTTAGGATCCTTAACAAGATCCTGTAGGATCCTACAAGATCCTAGAAAAGATTTTAATAGGATCCTACAGGATCTTGAGTTAGATCTTATCAGGATCCTGAGTTAGGATCTTACAAGATCCTATTAGGATCCTATTAATTATTAAGATCCTGTGCAGAGCCTGTACCAGCGAACCTTTGTAAAACAAGCATGTCAACAAGAGTTCAGGATCTCTCTCTTTTGACTTGCACTTATCTCTCATGTGCTCTTGTCAATTCCCAAATAGCCTTAAAAAGTTTGAATGAGATTTAAGTTTAATGATTGCTGATGACATTCAAACATGTTACAAGAGTGTTCTTCAGTTGAAGTGAGATGTACAGTTTGCAAGTTAATTTTTAACTAAAGATCTCTGTCTTTTAAGCAGTGACAATTATGTTACAAATTGTACATTTCACTACTACTGAAGAGGACGGATGTAGCGGTTGAAACATGTGTTTTCCTAAAATCAAATGTGCTGGTTTGTTTCTTTAAATGTAAGCTATCTCACAAGACTATTAATACCCTTTAGAAGACAGAATGTTCGACATTTTTTTTTCACAGAATGTGATTTGTCGTGGCATCCCAAATGTGCAGTAGAATTGTCAAAGTTCCCTTGTATAATTCACGTAAAGCCAGACCACGATGATGATGATGCAGATGTTTACATTGATTTTGTTACTGTAAGTTCATCTTCCCTACATTCAAACCTCCTGTAAGCGATTACCTGAAATGCTGGGAAAGATGTTCACCAAGGAAGGGGAGTTTCTTATAAATGAGCAGTCTCAAACAGAGTCAGATCTAACTGGAAAAACCATTTTGATTATTATTATTTTCGTCAAACATGTTTCCTAATTCTATAGTGGAAAATAATGTTTTAAAAAGTAATTTTTTCATAAGAGTTAGATGAGATAATTGGAATACCTAGCACTTGGATATACCATTAAATGTACAAGTCATGTAACAATTAAATAAATATAATTTATATTTCTGTCATTATTTTAAAAATACTAGTTTATTCTTCCCCGGCCTCAGCTACAGTACAGTTAGATCTTTCTAACTGTGGGTGTCCTATCCATCATTGTTTGACAATCTGTGTGTGTTAGAGCAGTTTCCCATTAAGTGTCAAAAGTGGTGTAGTGTGTGCTTTGGATTTACTTTACTGGGCTCTCCAGTTTTAAGTTTTTTCCCTTTCACTCCTAAGGGGCCGATTACGTGAGGCGGGCTGGCTTGGTTTGCCTGGATCTCGACACGTCTGTGAAACACACTAAAAATCAACTTTGCGATTACATGGAAAAATCTCAGCCCGGCTAGCTGGGATCCCGGCATTGTGATGCCGGGATCCCGGCTAGCCGGGCTGAAAACTCCCCATGTAATCGCGATTGCCGGCACAGCCCGGCTAGCCAGGACAACACTTTCCCGTTACTAAGTTTCGCTTCAGAGCAAAATGGCTCACCAGAAGATCACTATTTCTCTTTTTATATAACTCATAAAGGTTTATCAGACCATAAAGCTCGTATGTAAAACTGAAAGTAATACACCAAAATAATAGATTAGTGAAAGTAAAAGCACTCGATTCTTGCTCTTTGATGTAGCCATCTTTTCACATGGCAGCTTCTAAATTTAGCCGCAGGCGGGCTGACCCGCCTCATGTAATAACGGGCTGAGCAGTCATCCCGGTAGACCTAACCAGCCCTGCTACCGAGCCAGCCCGGCTCATGTAATCGGCCCCTAAGAGTTCTTAAGATCCAAATTCGAGATGAATCCCATATTTCATTTTGTCAAATACCATGTGAAAGTACTGCTGACAAGGTTTAATTTGAAAGGTCGCACCATAGGATTTCATCCACAGACTAGAAAGCTAGAATCACCTTAATGCCTCCATAACTGATTCTGGGAGTGAAAGGGTTAAAAAAAAACTTGCACCACTTTTTCAACCAATCAGGTTTAAAAAGCAAACTAACCATGACTTGCTTACATGCATTTGCACGCATTTGATGCTAATTACTTGCAATTGCTCCAAGTTCTGATTGGTTCATTGTGTTGTTGCATCTTATGCGATTGACAGTCAGTCAGAGTAATTACTTTGGTTGTGTTTTTATGACACTCATTTGAAAACCGCTCTAATACAATCTTGTCGTGTCTTGTTTTAACAATAAATGCCATAGGATCCCGAGGAGTGGCAGGTTGACGATGTTTTAATGTGGCTTGCGGCTACTAATCACTATCTATATGCCGAGGTCTTCAGAGAAAATGATATGACTGGAGCTAAGCTGCGACGGATGACAGAGATTTCACTGAGTCAGATGAACATCACCGACAGCACACACAAGCAATCTCTTTTGCTTGCTGTTCAAGAACTCTTCACTGGAGAGTCAGAGATTGTAAGTGATAAATGTTTCCCTTTTTCAATTTAGAGTCTGAAATTTTGGAAATTTTCACTTGCCTAGGAAGAATGAATTTTAACACTAACATCACAGGGTCAGTTTGCTCAACCCCTTTTATTAAAACCAGTTCCAACAGCACATAAAACATCTTTCATCATAATTGGCAAACATCCACAAACCCAAACATTAGAACCACTTGCACTGCATGATAAACAGCACCACAGGAAAGTACTGCTCAGTAGCTTTCATTTGAATGGTCATACTTTAGGATTTCATACACAGACTCAAAAGTTAGAACCACCTTGTACAGCATAATAAACAGCACCACAGGAAAGTACTGCTCTTTAGCTTCAATTGAATAGTGATGTAGCTTAAAAAGATAGAAAGACCTGTCAAGGGAAAATATATTAAATTACGGGAACTGTATCATATTTTTGTACCTGAAGCTTTTGTTTGATTCCCTTTTAATTAGTTTGGATGTCCACCAACAATTTTTGTTTATTTATAGTTTTAATTTTAAATTTGTTTGAAATTGTCAACAGAGGAAAACAGAAGTGTTTAGTGGACTTCAGTCAGCCAAAAGTGGTATGTGTTGTTGTAGCTGTTAATTAATATTTAATTAAGATTGGCATTCCTCAAATGTTCCAAACTAAAAATTTTTACAACTGTACCTGAAACCAAATACAAATGTAGACTTAAAAGTGTGAACTTCACTAGTTTCCAACCCTTTTCCAAATTCAGTAGAATATTTTTATTATAGCTGTTTTTAGTGTAATTTTAATGCTGTATTCACCGTGCTACCCATTGAATATAACATTTCAAGGCATGGCTGCTAGGCTAAGTTACTTTTATAAATATTGGCAAATATTAACCTCGCCATTCACCAGTATTTACTTCGCCTTCAGCGAATAATAAATTGTTACATTTTTTTCTCGCCAATATTTACTTCGCCTTTGGCGAAAAATTATTAATTTTTTTTTCATTCACTAGGTTCAAAGGGTAGTCATTTATTTAAAGAACAGAACTTCCCGACACTGCAGTGGTGTGACAAGTGTGGCAAGTGTCTGTGGGGATTGTACCGTCAGGGAGTGCAGTGTTCCGAGTGTGGCTTTCAGTGTCACAGGATGTGTATGTTTGACAGCATTGTTGTGTGCCCAAGAAGGAGGATCAGAAAAAGAAGAACGAGCGATGCAGAGGGTACATAATAACTACTAATACTAGAAATATGTGACTTGCAGAACCTTGCGAAGCTCGTTGTTCACACTGAATTTCAAGCCGGCGTTCACATTGAGATTCGCTGGTACATCTCCCCTGGTGAGGATTTCCAGCCACTTGTTGAATGTCCCTCATTTGCTTCAGAAATTGGTCCAGTAAACAATTGTTCACTGGTGATTAATGAACATGTCGGCATGCAATAAAGTGTTAAGGAAATAAATAAACGTGAGAGTGACACTTTAATGCAATCTAAAGGAGTAAGTGTTTCATTTGTTAGAGCATGCCAAAAAACTTGAAAATTGTCTTGCATCTCCTCCACGGCTGCAAGTGAGGGTCTGAACAAATGATCACCAACATTCAGCTGCACACATGGCTTATATTTAACCTACAGTGTACATGTAGGTTTCCACTTGTTTAAAAAAAGAATTGGAATTTAGACATTACATGTACATTATTTCCAACAATTTAACATCAATTTATTATAACAGTGGAGGTTCCAGGCTTAAAGAACTTTCAAGACACATTCATTGCACAGTTCATCAGATTATCCAACCCCACATAAACAGCTAAACCTTAAGTGCTAATCAAGAGAATTTAATAAATGAACATTGTCTTTAAAGGTAAAATGCCTTTAGACTCTACAAATTGTCTGGCAGGTGCATGTTTGTATTGCCTGCGAAGTACATTCAAGGATACTGTTCAATAAAAATGTGAGCTATTTTTTTTCACTTGGTACACTTTTTCTCTAGTTCCAGTATTTGGAGCAGAACTGGGGGCGCAGTTTCGTCCAGCCAGCAAACCTGCACCAACTGTAGTAATGAAATGTGTCCAGGCCGTCGAAAGAGCAGGTCTAAAATCTCTTGGCATCCACAGTATCATACCTTCTGGAAGTGAAAAGAATGCACTCAAAACTGCTTTAAATCAAAGTAAGATGTTGTTGACATGTTAAGGTTACTCTGGACCTTCGCGGGTGTCCTCGGGGAAAAAATTCGTATGCGCACCATTTTAAAGGAAAACACGGCAAACTATATATCGTTGGGAAGCCACAAAAGAAAATCGCAAACAACCACGAAAATGACCATGTGTCATTCAATTAAATTAATAGGGTATCAAATTCAAGCACATTGGCAAAATAACTGCACAGTGTTAATCACAAAGGATCAATCATCAAGAGTGTGTCAGCATTTGTCGATATTCTGACTGGTTATTTTTTAATTAATCTGTCAAGTTCGAGCAGCAAAGAATGCGCAATGGGCATTGCATTGAAGAACGCCATGGGTGAAATATTACAAATTTCAAAAATCCCTGACACACTTGTTTCACAACATCTAAGGAATGCTCAGGCCAAATTTCACAGAAATCTGCCAAATTTTGGTACCCTATAAATTCATTTGTTTGATTAAATGATGCATGGTCATTTTCACAGTCATTTTTGCAATTTTCTTTTGTGGAGGACACGGGAGGACACCCGCGAAGGTCGGAGTAACCTTAAACATGGCTGTTACGTTTTTCTACATTGGTCTCCAGGGTTTAAAATGAGTGGGGTGAAGCGAAGCAGCTTCCACTGAATTTGCAACCTCAAATGTGAGCAATTCAATTGTGTAAAATGTGCCTTCACCTTGGGTGTGTTGTAGATGACACCAGTACAGGATTATCCTGGTTTCATCTTGTAAGTGTATTGATGTATTCATACTCTTGTTTAGACAAATCGGGATCCCCCTACATACCGCTAGTCATACCGCTAGTCATCCAATTTTGATTACAGGCCAAATTGGACTCCACTCAGCCCTTTACCGTTGCAGTATTAATGCACATTTAAACTGACAAAAAGAAGTTTGATGAGAAATAACGCCATTTCTTGTTTGATACCAAATTAGATCATGTTTCTCGGTATTTCACTCTATGCTTAGATAGAACTGACTGTACATTTGTCAAAATTTCTGCTTTTTCCTCATTAAGAAAGTAAAAATTTAGAAAACCTTCCTTAAATTTATTTGTTATTTATTAATTATTTTTTCAACATTTAGATGCGAAGAATGTAAACATGGATGATGAGGAATGGAGAAACCCTCACTGTGTCTCTGCAGTTCTTAAGATGTACTTAAATGAGCTTCCAACGTGTGTATTTACAGAGGAAAAACATATTTCCTTTGTCAAAACATTCAAAGGTAAATACATGTACTGTCAATAGAGGTACCAACACATTTGCCAGTCATGCTTACAAATGCTGACACATGCAACCTCAAACATCAGTCACTGTTAAAGGAGCTACGTCACGGATAACGCAACTTGAAAAAGCTGGCAAGTTTTTTCAAGTTTGTCATTCGTAATCCGTCTTAATCTCCCTCAGTCGTAACCATCCTTGTTTAGTTTTGGTTAACTATTACTTCTTTGGTGTTTTTCTACCTTAGGAAACTATTATTTTGAGGTTTCCGTTAATGAGAAAATAATTTTGTCAGATCAGAAAAATAAATGAAAACGCCGTGACATAGTTCCTTTAATCCTCCATAAAGGGCCCTCAAGTTACTTGAAAAAAAATGGGTTGCAAGATTCTATCCCCATTCTGAGTACACACAGCAGGGTCTATTCTAGAGTATGGCTTTGTGGAATTTCTGCAATTAAAAAAGAGTCCACATAAAATTCACGTTGGCATGTCAATAAGGTGCACAAAATTGTGTCCAAGGATAAGTACTAATTTTCTGGAATAAAGTATTCGAAAACATCAGTGACAGTAGATTGATACGATCGCCGCTCTATACTTCGAAATTTATGGCCTCTTACTGTGACAGTCTTAATTGCCTTTCTCTTCATTTGTTTCTGTGTTCACACTCTGCACTTTCTTGAGTTGCTCCATTCTTTTTTCTTCCATGCATATATAACGATAATAATAATAACAATAACAATTAATAATAATAATAATAATAAACTCAGGGAAAGTCACCATTTGCAAGCAACAACAGCCATAATCATCCGGGATTCTGTGGTTACTTGAGTCCAAGCCTTCTCAGTCACATTTTTCTGGTTCCCCTTTCTTGGAAAAGGGCCCCCTAAAATTACAGAAGGGGACCCTCGTCGGCCAATTTCTAGAATAAACCCTGCACAGTACAGCATCCACAATTTCAGTCAATCAGAAAACTAGTATAGGTTAATTGTGATTAGCATATTATACCAAACCAGTGGATAATGGTTTTTGCAAGCTGTGATTGGCTACTCAAACTTGGGATAGTATCCGCTATTATTCACCTCCCAGCATTTTTCTGGCTTTTGCACACAAGTTTTCCCTCATTTCTCAGAGAAAAGGAGCTATTTGGAGCTGGCTATCTACCTAAATTTTTTAAGCTACTTACGGTATGTCCCTGGAGCTGAAAATTATGTGATACAATAATATTGTAACCCCTTCCCTTATATGGCTTTACCTGCACTGTACAGGACTGTGCAATAAATTATGTCATGGATACATGTGATTTTCAATAATTTTTGGTCTCTTTCTTTCTAAGATGCAAGTAGACAATCTGTTGGTGCACAGATCACAGAATTGGTGGAAAATCTTCCTGAAGAAAACAAGTCTCTCCTTTTGTACCTCTTAGAGCATCTCTACAGGTAAGAGTAATCAAAATGTTTGTGATCAGTATTATTCTAAAGCCAATTTGCCACTTTACAAGATGAGTTAAGACTTGGGACTTAATCAAACTTATGGCAGAAATCAGTTACAAAGAAAAGGCCTGTCACATGTAAGAACATGAAATCAAAATTAGCAGTCGTGGCAAGTTTGACAAAGCTTGGATGAAAAGTCTCCAAAGTTCTCCAAAGTTCATTATTATCTCAAGTTTTTAAAAAGCAGAGAAGACCTCTATTTTGAGAAGTGCATCCCTCATAACCATTCAATACAAACTCTGTAAATTGTCTGGTTTTTTTAATGCATTTTTCAGCTCCTATTGAATCACTTAGTTTTAAATGTCAATTTGTTATCCATTAAAGTGCCACTCAAACTTGTTGAACGTTGTGCGATGGGACAGAGTTAGAATATGTTTTTGTTACCTGCATTTAGTTTTTTACTGTGTCTGAAGTTTAGTAATTTTTTTTTTATTTCTTTGAAGGGTCAGCCAGAATGTTGAATGGAATGACATGTCAACCAGAAAACTAGCAGCAGTATTTGCTCCTCTGCTGTTGCGACCAAGCCATCAGAATGTCATGTGAGTTAAACCTTTAGGCCCTGACATGAAAATTCATATTCTCCTTACTGTTCTCCATAATTATATTCCTTATGGAACAGGTAAGGGGAAGTTGTCTAAATATCAACACATCTCATCTTTGGTGATCACTTCCTTTATTCTCATCACTTGAGTGTTTGAACAAGTAGTGATAGTGTAAGGAGAAATTTCATTTTCTTCACTGTTAGGGTTTAAAGGGTTAAGTTTTTTACGGGTGGTCAAGGAAGAAAGGTGGTATGACTTTATTAAAACCATTTTATTATTTCTTTTTACGCAGGTCACTGGTTACAAACCATGAGATAACAGTCAATATTTTAGACCTTCTTATAACTACTGGAGAGTGGACAAGAGAGAAGAAACCTCCAGGTATAATAAAATGGTACTTAGTCTTGTACAGCAAACTCACGCTATTGCAAACACTTGAGATTTTTAAAAAATGGTTAGCCGAAATGGGACTTTTTAAATAGAGTGAATGACTTTAAGAGCATCGCAGGTACAACTGCAACTTAAGGAGCTGCAAAAAGAAGCCTGAAACACTCTAGGCTTGAAAGGAATTTGAACCCATGACCCTGCAATTACCCATAAGTGCTCCTGACCAGTAACTGAGCAATCAAACCAACTGGGAGCTGGTCAATTTGTACGAAATCACAAATTGGTCATGGTGTTTACATGGTTTTAGAGGTTTTCAGTGCTTTTTGAGCCTTTATGCCCCAACCACCCTCTTTCCACCGTCTAAACGGCGTAAAGGTTGCCTGATTCTCGTTATGTGGGGTTCATGGCTGGGTTGCCAGAATTTGCTAGCCGTGGGGATCTCCGTCTTGGAGGTGGTTGTGAAAAGTGGAATCTCCTGGATGTCTCAGACACCCAGCCCCACTATGCAATTTAACTGTTATTCCAAGGGCAATTATGTTTGTAAGGGAGACACGTCACTTTTGAAGATAGTGATATTTTTAAGATAGGGTGTGCATGTTTAACATAATTGAGTTCTTTATCTTTATCCTCAAAAATTACGATCAATCGATGGAAGTGATTTAAAAAAATACTTCCAAGGTCCGATAAGTTATCGGGACTTACGAAAAACGGGTCGAAGAGGTCTTTTGGCGGTTGAGAAAGAGGGATTATTTTTTAAATCTTCAATACAGTTTCAGATATGAACCCAAAAAGCAAATAACGGTTAACAGTATACATCTATAGCTTTAAAACTTAAGTTGACTTCTTTTCTGAAGTCTGTCATCATTTCAAAAGGCAAACATAGCTGGCTAGTATGCTTCTAGAGCGATTTTCAATTGAGTGACGTAAAACCAAAACCAAAGTAATTACTCCAGCCAATCACAACAAACACAAATTATCCAATGAACCAATCAGAACTCGAAGCAAATACAAGGAACCGGCGCCAAGCGCGGGAAAATCCGTGCGACTTTTCCGTGCGACAAAGTCGCTATTGGTGTTGGTTTTCCTTCTGGTTGGTCGAGAAAACGGCACGAGTTAGTTTAACCATCACAGAGCGAAGTGAAGTACACTCAAAGCAAAACACGTTTTACTTTCTACTTTCGACGATCAGTTGAAAACCGTTCTAACGTTGGCACCATTTAATGTTTAACAGTCCCTCCGAGATCAGGCAAAAGAAGACAATCTGATTTTGTGGACGCGCCCGCTGAGCCAACAGAGAAACTGGAAGATTGTCCCTGGTACTGGGGAGAGATGAACAAGTGAGTGCTGATCAGTATCTCAATTCTCTTTTTAATACTAATGTATGATCAAGCACAGAGATCACGGGATTAAAGAAAATGATCACAAAAGAGAGAATATCCTCGTGTTCACTGTGCAAAAAAAAAACAGGGCACAGTTCTAACTTTGACATGCCATTTTTTGGTGCTACTGTCCATCAAATGAGATCTAGGCTTGGATAAATTATGCTGGTTAGTTAGCATATTGCTTCTGTTGGCAACGCTCGTATAATCATGTATTCTGCTCAAAATTCTGCTCGGGCAACGAAATTTCTGCTCGAATTGTGCTCGGCACAATACCACTTTGATACTACTTGTTGTGAGCTGTATTTGCTGAGTTTGTTATGTTGGAATTATTATTGTAATACCGCGCAATTCTGGATGACTGTGAGGACGCAGCTTTTTAGTGTCGGTGAGTTTAGCTAGTGGCATGCAAGATGCGAACGAGAAACCCAAGATATGTTAGTAATTTGGATTTTCTTTGAATTTAGTTTTTATTCTTTTTCAAGTGTTATGTAGATGTTTGTTTCACTGATTTTTCCGTGGTCTGCCTTGCATTCCACTCTTAAATGCGTTTTCTTTTTTTGCCAGCGGAATGCTCGCTGCCCCAGGTGGTGAATTATGCTCGAAATTCTGCCGGCATAATTTATCCAAGTGTAATGAAAGCTCAAACCGCAGGAAACGTAAACAAACGGATCATGAGGGAGCCACTTCGTTTGCAGATACCGTATTTTCTTAATTAGACGCCCTCGGTGTCTATTTCAAACTTGGCATGGTGGACCCGACGTTTGTTTGAATCAGCAGTTTATCTGGGCCCGCCATTTTTTAAGAAAGGGTTATTATTTGTTTTTCTTAGCAGCCGTGTATTTAACAAATAGACGTTTGAGGGGCTCATTCACATTTCCCTCTTTGATACCCGGCTTTTACGCGGGGCCGATCGTTTAATCGAGAAAATACGATAATTTGTTTTCTATTTTCTGTATTGTTATTTTAAAGTTCCATAATAAATTTGTTAACGGATTTCGGATTCGCATAGCAACAACTTCTCCCTACTAATAACATAAGAAATATATGGATACTAATGAGGAGAATATGCATGTTGATATTGGAAATTACCAGCCTCTCAGCGCCCCCGCCACTAGTACTAGTACCGTCGTTTTCAGCTAAGTATGGCGAGGTGATGATAAAACGTAATCTGATTGAGTATCAAACGTTTCATGTTGGTCATCAAACATTGGAAGTTTGACAGGCCGTTACGTGTATTTTGGTTGTAATTTGTCTCGAAGATTGAGCGAAACTCTGCTTAACCGTTGTAAAATCTCTTAAGTGTTTAAATAAATGTCACCCAATGGAAAACATGTCTGTAAAATGAGCTGGTTTCTGGTTGACAGAACTTTACGGGTGCAAAAATTCAGCTAACGTCGATTCAGACTTGAAATGTAAACATGCCATGTTTTACACCAAATTAGTTCATTTTTTTCGAGTACAATACAATATACGTTTTAGCCACGCTTAAACGAAAAACGACAGTATACATTTTTGTTCGCTTTCATCTCAAAACGGACACAGTTAAAAGTTTTCCGTTCACATGCATTTGCACTCATTCCATCTTTTTGCTTTCCCAAATAAAAAAGTGGCAAATGTTATGCTACTTCCTAGCGAATTGTTTTTAATGTGTTACATCATCTTTTGTTTTTTGTTTTTTTTTTTTGTCATTTTGGTATGGAAGAATGCCAAACCGTAGAAAATTATCCCTTATTTATCCATGATTGCAGTCCATACAAAAACGACAAATACTTGTATTCTAATTTCTTAGCTTTGAGCGACGTTATGAAAATCTGTTTTTTCAGCGTATTCAGTCACTCGCTCACGTCGTCGTGTGTTATGAGGGCTTATCTGTGTATAAAAATGTCCTTTTTGAAATAAAGGCAATCTAAAACCGATGCCTGTGGGCGAAGTCTCAGTACTTTGCAGCCTTGAATACTATTCACTACTTGGAACTCATTACTTGTCCGAGTGGTTTAACTGTCGCTAGCGGTTTCGACTGGATGCGACTTGTTTCTTCTCATGTGACCCATCTTGTTCATCACATGATCGGTAGAGACAAAAATGTGATTCATGAATTTCAGCTCAGGTTCCGTGCACTCTCATTTTGCCGTGAACGTAACAGCATATTTCTTTATTCAAGGGTTAACACCAAGTGTAGACTAGCACAAGTACGTTTTGTTTGACGAGTTTTCGCCTTTTGTCACACTGAAACGACTGAAAACGGGGTCAACGTTGTCAAGTCTCCGTTTCCATCCGTCCAGAAGCAAAACGCGTTTTCAAAAACGATTCGTTTTCAAGTCTGCACTTTTGGAACCGTTTTCCAAAATCTCCGTCTTCATCAGGATTTGTGATCGTTTTGGTGTGGAGGGTAGGCGAAAGTGCATCAAAAAGTATGAAAACGCGTAATTTGCGGAGAAGCGGATCCTTAAAATCATCTCTCATTGAGCTGATTGTGTTCGAAAATAGTCTCTCTCGTAAAATTCTTCCCCTCCTAGTTGCAGCTGTGTCTCCTATGATAATGCCTTTCTTGGTAAAACTCTTCCTGTACTAGTTGCAGCTCTTTTCTCCTCGAAAGGCAGCATTTTACATGCGATAGGCGTCATTTTTTATGGAAACTTTAAATGGTAAACTTATTCATTGTTTTATTTTCATTTTCATTTTAGGGAAACAGTCAATGAGAGGTTAAAAGATCAACCAGATGGCACTTTTATTGTTCGTGACTCGCGTCGATTTCCTGGGGAATATACATTGACATTAAGGTATACTTTTCTGGTTTTATGTTATTACTTTATACATTACAAATCTTTCGTTGCAGTTGTCTAATCCCTGCCTGTGTCATCAGTTAACAGACAGAGAAGGCAAGATCGTGTGAGACACATGTCTTGTCTTTGTACGCACGTTTCATGACAGTGTTATTCATGGATTTGCCTTCCTGTTTTATGCGATGTTTGCAGAATGATTGGTCGTGTTTAATCCGATTATTTGTCATCATTAACCCACTGACTGCCGACTCCTTGCCAGTTTTTTTTTTCGCAGCCACAAATGCAATTTTCTGGTCGCCACCTCGACAACTTGGCAAACTGTCAAAAACTTCAGTTGTGACATTAAAACTAAAATTCCCTTCCATTTAGAGGCGAGAATTCCAAGAGTTCATTTGGGTACAATTCAAAATTTCAGCATTACTTTTTTCCTCCACTGTCTTTTATTTTTTTGTTTATCTTTGGTTTCCCTTTTTTTTCGTGTAATTAAAAAAAGGGAAAAGCCTTGGGAACGGGGTTGGGTTATTAGATAGATCTTCATGAAAGTGATGACGTATGGCATGGTACAACGACCACGGCCCCATCACAGCTGGTTTTGGCCGGTGTAGGATAGCATGTTCCAGGCGTTATGTTGCAGTCTCCCCTCGTTTTTTCCCGCTCTTTCTTTCGCAATATTCTTCACCCGCGCGCCACTTACTGAACGCCTGGAACAGGCTAGGTGTAGGAGTGAATGGTTTAAATCTACATTTTTCTTATCTCCTCTAACCACTCCCTTTCCGCTTTCCTCTTAAGAAATAATCAGGAAAAATTCTGAAATGTTGATGAGGAAATCTGCAGCAAAGCTATTACGGCATTGCTGGGTTGAGTGAAACCTCGAAGTAATAGAATACCGGGGTAGACTAGTAACAACACTTAAACTTAGCTTTCAAGTGTATTCCCCGCTGAATGCTTTAATTTTTTAATTTCAGGAAAGGTGGTCTGAACAAGCTTATTCGTATTTTGCACAAAGATGGCCTCTATGGGTTTTCGGAGCCTCTGACTTTCTCTTCCGTCGTTGGCCTCATCAACTATTACAAGACCAGATCATTGGCATCTTACAATCCTAAACTGGATGTTAAACTACAAACGCCTCTGCAAAAATATGAGCAAGTAAGTGCGAACTGAAAAAGTGATTTTGTACTCAATTGATTTTTCAATTGTTATTTCCTTCAAAAGAGATGTTAACACTTACACTCCCAAGAATGCCAAAAACCAAATTCAAGAAAAATCCCAAAGTTCATTTTATAAAATACCGAAAACAAATACTGCTATGAGAAAATACTGCTCAGTAGCTTTCATTCGAATGGTAACATCGTAGAATTTCTTTCACAAACTCAAGAGATAGAACCTTTTTTGTCTTCATAATCACGGGAATGCCGTTACAGAAATCAAACTTTTATGCCAGTGTTGCAATTCTTTGAAGTTATCTTTGATTATCAGGAGGATGACGAAGAAGGAGGGCACGACTCTGGCGAAGACACCCGCATCTACTTAGAAAAACTGGAATTAGTTCACAAGGAATACATGAAAAAATCAGACGACTATGAGAAAATACATAATGATTTTGTCCAGTCTGAACAGGTTAGTGACACAGTTGTTGCTGTTTTATTTTGTACTCAGGGTTCCGTGATTATATACCAAACCTCCCTGATGCCCCGAAAATTCCGCAATATGTTTCAAATAATATCCCTGAATGTACGAGAGATCTAATGAACGGAGAGGTAAGTGAGCGGACAAATGAATGACCGAACGACCTGCCGAACGAACGAACGAACAACTAATGACAAAATGAACAAGTGTCGGGCGAACGAAAGAACCGACGAACGGGCGAAAGAAGGGACGAGCGAGCTCCTGAAAGAAGAAAACAATCGGGCGAGCGAGCCGGAGCGAGAAAAATGAGCGAACGAACGAACGAACCAATGGACAAATGAGCAAGCGTCAGGGGAAAAAAAAACAAAGGAGCCACTGGGCGTACAAGTTAAAAAAAATAAACAAGTAAGCGAACAAATAAATGGACGAATGAACGGGTGACAGAACAAGCCAAGCAGCGAACGAATGTATCAGGGAGACAAAAATGAATATTAAGCAAATAACAGCTACAGATTGATTTTGGTGTGATACATCTTGTTTGCAGCAAATTACAGATTGCCACGAAGAAATTGCTGCTCACCGGGAAATCCTAAAAATGATTGAGGAGCAGATGATACTGCATGAATCGTTCCAGAAAGAAGCTCCACCGCAAAACAGGGCAATGTGAGTAGAGAACTTGAAGATGTACATTTAGGTTATCCCTGACCAAGAGTTAGACATGCCTTTTATAGAGTAATAAACAGCAGAACAGGAAAGTACTGCTCAGTAGCTTTCATTTTGAATGTCACACTTAAGGATTTCATCTACAGATTTAAAAGTTCGAATCATCTTGTACAGCATAATAAACAGCACCACAGGAAAGTACTGCTTAGTAGCTTTCATTTGAATGGTCACACTTTAGGATTTCATCCACAGATTCAAAAGTTAGAACCTCCTTGTACAGCATAATAAACAGCACCACAGGAAAGTACTGCTTAGTAGCTTTCATCTGAATGATCACACTTTAGGATTTCATCCACAGACTCAAAAGTTAGAACCTCCTTGTACAGCATAATAAACAGCACCACAGGAAAGTACTGCTCAGGAACTTTCGTTTGAATGTCACACTTTAGGATTTCATTCACAAACTCAAAACTTAGAACCACGTTGTACAGCACAATAACCAGCACCACTGGAAAGTACTCCTCAGTAGCTTTCATCTGAATGGTCACACTTTAGGGTTTACTTCAGAAACTCAAAAATCAAGGTTTGGTTCAAGGTCTACTACTATTTGTCACCATCAGTGGCTGAGCGTTTGCGTATCGCAAAGGTGATTGGTTCGAATACTGTTGAAGCCTGAATTTTTTTGTCAGGCACTGGTTGTATCTTGTTTAGTTACTCAGTAATTAGGATGATCTCTTTCTTCTGCAGTTCATATGGGTTTATTTCTTATACTCATCTGATACAGTTTCGTTTACTTAGGGAAGCAGGGATGGCGCAGTGGTGAGAGCGCTCGCCTTCCACCAATATGGCCCGGGTTCAACTCCCGGTCCCAGTGTCAAATATGGGTTGAGTTTGTTGTTGGTTCACGTCCTTGCTCCGGGAGGTTTTTCTCCGGGTACTCCGGTTTTCCCCTCTCCTCAAAAACCAACATTTCCAAATTCCAATTCGATCTTGGAGGTGTCCCCCAATTTGCATTCTGTGCTAAATACCGTTGATACCTAAATCTTTCAGTTATTTTATTTATTTTTAACTATATCTATTTTTGTTACCATGACAGACTTCGCCAAAACTATGAATTACTAAAGCACAAGAAACAAGAAGCCAATGGCGTTTTAATGACACTCGAGAGAGAAGTTGCGGACAAGATGGAGGAGACACGGAGTCTAAACAAGCAAATGAACAGCATCAAACCAGACATTATTAAGCTACAGAGAAGCAAACAACAATATTACCTGTAAGTACAACGAGAGAGGGATTGTAGGGAACTTTAAGAGGCTTTTGTATTGATATTAGTTAAACAAGCTGAAAGACATTTTAAGGACGTTCGCGCCAATTGTTTCTGCGCATCCTTACTGCGCACGCAATTCACTTCGTAATATACCTGGGAAAGAATTTCATATATTCATAATTTCATCTTCATCTTTCCCAGGTATATTACGAACCAATTTAATGACCAGCTCCCAGTTGGCTTGATAGCTCAATTGGTTAGAGCGCTGCACCGGTATCGCAGAGGTCAGGGTTCGAATCCCGGCAAGCCTGATTTTTTCAGGCTTTCTTTTCGCAACTGCATAAGTTGCGTTAATAACTGCGAGGATCTTCTTTACATTTATTTCTTCACTCCGCAGTTCAAATATATGAATTTCATATATTCATAATTTCATTTCGAGAATGATCGGAAATTTCCGACGTGCGGAACGCGTCTTATTTGGGGGGTGGGGAGAGGTAAATTGCTCTCTGGAGAGTTTATTTTCATGATATCTTTCTCTTGATGTTCTAGGAGTATTTCCTTTACAATTAAGGGAGGACTACACGTGGATACCTTTTTCCCCAAACGTTTTAGCCTTTTTTCTTAATTATTTCCATGAAATTTCACTCAGTCCAAAAATGCTATCGTAGGGTCATAGTGCGAGTTCCCATAAATCAGAGAATTTTTTCGCGATTTTTAAATTAAACGTAAAGAAGGAGAAGGGGGAGGAAAATTGATGAATTTTAAGAAAATTGAAAATTGTTAAGAGTTTAAGGTGAGATAAAATTAAATTTTAAAGTTAATAATTAATGGACGGATACCAAAACAGGCCACAAACAGCCCCAAGTGCTCTTGTGTGGGGGTGGACTGTCTGGGAGTGTATACAAAAATTTAATCCCTCTTTTATTTATTTCTTAAATCTTATCCTATTTCCTCAAAATTCACGTATATTCCCCCCTTAAAGACATTTGGGATTCATTTCAGCAGTTTTTACCCAGAAATATTAAAATCCCCTTAACTTAGCCCCTTTAAAGACTAGAAGTTCGCGGACAGCAACCGGAAGTTCTCTAGCCATCATTGACAAAAGAAAAGAAAAACCAACAAACTGAACATCCAACCTTGGGTTGAAGTCCATGACTCACGATCTTCATTGCTTTAAGTTCCTGTTTGAGGTCACAGTCCATCTATGAATGGCCTCCAGTCTCTCTTTCAGAGTGAGGCCTGGTTCCCAGCCTAATTTTAGGAGAATAGGCTATTTCCTAGTTGTCTTGTGCCTCTTTTTCAAAGCGAGGCCCGTGCATAACCTTCCATATGAAAATGAGTTTGTTCTGCAGGTGAATGAAAACTCTTTTTCTTATGAAAGGCTATGCACCAAGACTCGCTTTGAAAAAGAGGCACAAGAAAACTCGGAAATGGCCTATTAGATTACAGTTGCATGAAAGTAAAACTTATTTTGATATGAAAGACTGTGAACCGGGCATCACCTCGAGGAAGAGGCTGGAGGCTATTCTGAAGTAGCCTATTTTGTAAAGGCGATTTTGCGAAAATTATTTTTGGGGTCATGTTTGTTTGTTTGTTTGTTTATATATTTATATATTTATTTATTTATTTACTTATTTATTTATTTTCTCCACAGAGTGCTAACAACAGAAAAAGGAATGGAACTAGATAAAGTCAAAGAAAGAATTGGTGAAGAGTGAGTAAAACCTTTTTTTTTCATCTTTTTCTTATGTCTTAAAACCAAGACAAAGGTAATAATGTCTAGCCAATCAACCATTCAATAACAGAGGCTAAGAATTTCAAATGTTACAAAAGAGCAATAAATAAACAACTTCTCCAAGTCTCAGGTCTTACGGTACACCGTTCTTGAGTTATTTGCCGAAACGATCCACGCAAATTTAAAGAGCTCAGCATGCAGACGCCATATTGGTGACCTTCCGAAATCAATGAAAACATCTGGAACTCACTGGAGCGCGATTGCTTTCCCCTCGTGAACTAGTAAACATGTACATAAACACCTCCCCTATAAATACTTGAACTGCTCAAACTGCCAAAAATCGTAAGAAAAGAGCTTTTTCCAAAGGAGACAGTTTTGGCACGGCGCCATCTTGATATCGCGCACTGGGCGGCAATTTCGAAAATTCAAGGTGCTGTATTATAAACACAAAGGATGATACCGAGCTGGAAACTTGTGAAAAGATATACTTTTAGGTGTTCCTACACCTGGTGACGATAAAAATTTAGCAGGCCCAGGGAGTTTTGATTTGAGAATTTTATGTCGTCACGTGCAAACCAGTAATAGCCCATGTAACCGGGTGCCAAGCGCGGGAAAACTGCAACTGGTGCAAAGCGCGGGAAAACGTGCAGCCGATGAAAAGGCGGGAAACTGCAACTGGCACCAAGCACGTGACATCGTTTCTAATTTTTTTTTCTCCTTGCAGAGGAAGTGAAAGATCTGGATTGCCGCCTGGGTAAGCTCTCAGTGGTTCATTTCGATTTTGTTGTGCACTGACGTAGCAATTTAACACTGCAAGTTTTTTGAACTGCATTTGCAAACCTCGTCGTGCGCTATGGAAAACACGTAGATTAAGGACAGGCAGACACACAACCAATCACATTGAATCATACAATGGTGATTGGCTGAATAACCTTTTGCAGTAAAGGCCGCCCGGTCGTAAGTGAAAAAAAAAAGACCTTAGTGGTCCGTTGGTGCCTGGAATAACGTTTCTCTGCATTTCATTTTCACAGTGTATTGTCCAATGGAAACCCCGAAGAGGATGGCATTTATGACGTGTAAGAACTACTTCTTCCTTTTCTTTCTTGGTTGTACGATACCGTCAAGTTACCAAATTAACGAACCGCTCTTTCCCCCGAAAAATAAAAGTGTAACGATCACAACCACAGGGTCCAGAGGAGCGAAGTTCGAGCAGAACGTTTAGTTTTCCTTGCGATAGACAACCGACATAATTTGCTGCGAACGTGCGTTACTCGCGTTACCTATATTTTTACCGCAGGTCAAATTACTGTGGGCTCTTAGGATCACTGAGATCGACTTACACTAAATAATAGAAGGGAAGAAACAGATTTGGGCTAATTTTTCGAATCCCTCTATCTCGTAAGAAAATTTGCCAAAATGCCTAATTTTAAGAATCTGGTCTAGATTTTACCTATTCTCAACAGTTATGGAAAAGAGTTGTTTAAAAATGACCAAAAACATACGTTTTCGCCAAGCGAAATTTACGTATTACACGCTTCGCTTTCGTACTATGTGCACCGCAACACTCGGTGACGGAAATGACGTTAATATGGTGATTTGATCGAAAGCGGAAGTTGTCCTGTTGGGACTGTAGTCAGGCGGAACATTGTATTAAAGTTTCATATTAACTTCTGTTATTGTTTTGAGCGACGTTTCGTCGCTCATATTTCATACTTGCTTGGTGCGTCTCCGCCACGGAATCATAAGCAACGAAGCCATTCTTGAGAAAATAGATTCTGCTTTTAAACGCTTAACGGAAGACTCGAGTCAACCTTGGAAGAAATCAGAGACGTTAGAAATTCGAATGTGAGCGGATCAAACGCCTGGAAATAACGAAATCGGAACGCGAAGAATTGCCAAGTGGTGCACGTGGTAGATAAAAGCCAACCAAACTCTATGGTGAAATGTGGCAGGTCTTCCCATTTTAGTGCATCTCCATCCAGCTGAGACTTCTTTGAAAGTGGGTACTTCCACGTTCGGTTGCCGTTTCCTCTCCGCTGCACTCTAGTCTTCTCCGGAAAGACCTTGCTCAAAATCATGCCCATTTCTTTGGCATTCAAAACGAAATTTTCCTTTTCACAGCCGCTTACATTATAATCTTCAAGAATTCCACTCAGTGTTGTGTAATTTCGGCGGTCTATCTGGTAATTCAGCGATAGCCTGCAATAAATTTTTAAATTTTAAAATTGGTCCGGGACCGTTTGATCACGGAAATATGGTATTTTTCTGTTCGCGTTTGAAAGCAGATTGTCGAAACACTTACCACTGAGATACGAAAACGTGTTTTTCCCTGTACAATAGTTTCGATTTCTTCCGCTCAGGCTGGTTTTCTTGTAACGGAGCTTTCCTCTCTTTAAGGGCGAACTCGCCATTTTTAAAACTCCCTCCACATGTGATGTTTTGAGCCTTGAATTAGTAACTGGCCACTGCTCTTCCGTTTCCGGTAACGATCACTTCCGTCACCATGTGCTGCGGTGCACATCGATCGAGATCACGTGGTATAAGTTTCCTCCCTTGTCCTTATTTTTACTCGGCACTTCGTGTCTCGCTCGGAAAGCTTCGCTTTCCAAAGAAAAGCCGTTGCCCTTCGGGCAACGTGTTAGGCGACCGCGGAAAAATGGTCGGCGGTTAATAGCAATTTTCAATATGGCGGACGATATGGCGTATCGAGAAATACAGCGTCTGGAAAGAGAAGAAAGCCGTTCAAATTGGATTCCGACAAAGGTTGCATTGGGAAAATTTATTGATCAAATGACGTGGTTATGTATTTTATAAGATAAGATGTTCGAAGGATAATTCTTGCATACAAATTTAACTCCTCTGGACCCTGTGTCACAACGTAATAATCTCTGTAAGGAGAAGCACATGCACGGAGTACAATAAGATTTGTTCGCGTATTATAGACTATACAAAAACTGATCTATTTGAATTTTACTTTAAAAAACGCCTTATAAAAGAGAAGCGACATTCTAGAGTAATGATGGAGTAGACTAGTCCAAGTGGCCTTGTTATTGGTCCGTTAAACGCCTTCTAAATAGAGTTTAAAGTGAGCTACACGAAAATTTCCGGTTGGCCGAATCTGTTCATATAATTTGCAGTGTGTCCACGATTAGGTGGTTCTTTGGTTATTTATCACTTCATATCAAACAAGTGCCAGTGAAATAAGTGTTTTATTAAATTCTCAACCAGTAATCACTGCGAAAACTTTTGAACACCATGGCTCTTGAGTTGCATTCAATTTCCTTATAAGGCAAAAAAACAGGTTTATTAGCTAATAACTTGTGTGCAGTGAACCAATCAAAAACTTAGAAATTCAATAACCGAGATTGAGAGTTTCAAAATCCCAATAACACAGGCAGGCCGATTGGCGTCCCTGGTATAACTGGAATTTTCAATGTTTTCATTTCAGCCCTGAAGTGGATCTCTCTGAATCAAAGTGGTTACGCCCTAAACTGAGCAGGTAATGCAAATGTGCTGGTTGACACTGAAAGTGGAACCCCTAGCTCCAAGTCGCTCGTTATGAATATAAAGGACGCGCGTGCGATCACGCGCGTAAAAAAGGGGGGGGGCTGGTTCTGCGGAACAACCAATCTCGTCCCCAGAGTCCGCGCACATGTACAGTCAGTGGGATCGAAATGTCTTGCATCCTTGGTGCTGACCAAAAGGAATGCAGCCTCTGGGAACTAGATTGCGGAACAACATCACGTCACACGCAACACACGCAAATATTCCGCGCGCGAGTTTTGCAGTCATCTAAAAATCGATCACCGCGCTACACATGCACATATACAGAGCTCGTTTTGCAATCATCAGCTAAAAATCTCTTTTTTCCATGAGAAAGAACGATCGACTTGTTAGCAAGTCTATGGACTTGCAGCCGATTTCAATGCCTGTCATGATTCGCCCAAGACCACAACATAAAGATGAAATTTGCATGTAAAAGAAGTGTACCGAGGATTTACTAGGAAGTGATCACCGAAGTTAAAATGTCTTGATGTTTAAGCAAATTCTTCCAACTAGCACCATACGAAATATATGGGGAACAGTAGAATATGCATACTGATATTGGGGATTAAGGGGGTAAAATGGCAAAAGCCCAGAAATTAAGTCAGAACTATCTTTTTAACTGTATTTAGTAGCCAGTTACAGTCATAAATTTCGCCTTCTAAATTGTGCTGCCTCCCCTTTTGTTTCTCACTTTGGTCTTCCAATTTTTTTTTTGTAGACTAGAATATTTGGCTTTTAGAGCTTCCCCATTAATACGAAAAAACTTTTCTTCCCATTCGTGACTTATCCACAGGCTTCCATTGTAATAATTTTCCCTTTTACCGACTCTTTTATCATTCAGTTTACTTACAGTTTACAAAATTGACATATAAATAGTAACAAATTGCATATTGTATTGGCAAATAACTCTAAAGAAAAGAAAAAAAGTGAAAAGTCGGACACTAATTAATTCGTAGGATTTTAGAATATTGTTTTAAAGGTGGAAGAGAGTAAGAAAAGCATCTTGTCGCTGTTTACTTTCTTCCAATATAGTATCTCTGACTTCGTTATAAGCAGTGGCGAAATAGCTTTCAAGTAAATGTTTACTTGACACTTTATGATTTTATCCACTGACTTAAAAGTTAGAACCACAGTTCGGCTGTGGGAGTAAAAAGAGCTAAACTAATTTTCTTTCAACTTTCATTTCTTAACAGGGAGGAGACGAGAGAACTTCTATATAACAGAGTAAATGGCACTTTCGTGATTATTGAAAGCAAAAACAGAGTTGGAGGGTATACTCTTGCACTGAAGTAAGTATATGCTTATTTATGCGCCGATCAATTCGAAAGTTCAACATTCCCCCCCCCCCCGGGCAACCCCCGGGGCATTTGAACTTTTGAAGATTGGCTTGTTCAAATTTCCTCCCCTCGGGGCAAGAAAGCTGTTCAAATGCGCCACCAATTATTACTGAACTACCTCTCCTCTAGATAAATTTCGTCTTCAATCAAACACTTTACACGCCTTTCAGAGAGAGATGTGCCGTAATGACACCTTTAAACTTCTTTTAAAGACCCTTTTGAAAGGGTCATTCACTAACAAAGGCAAGTTCTATCGAAATCGAAAAAAACTCAGGGGCGTATTACGTCAGAACAAGAGATAAATCCGGTTCAAATTCCCCACCCTTCCAACGCAACGTTCAAATTCCCCCCTCCCCTGGCACAATGCGAAGTCAAATGCCCGGGGTATGCGCGGGGGTGATGTTGAAGTTTCGAATTGATCGGCGCATTACTCATTCATCCACTCACTCACTCACTCACTCACTCACTCACTCACTCACTCACTCACTCACTCACTCACTCACTCACTCACTCACTCACTCACTCACTCACTCACTCACTCACTCACTCACTCACTCACTCACTCACTCACTCACTCACTCACTCACTCACTCACTCACTCACTCACTCACTCACTCACTCACTCACTCACTCACTCACTCACTCACTCACTCACTCACTCACTCACTCACTCACTCACTCACTCACTCACTCACTCACTCACTCACTCACTCACTCACTCACTCACTCACTCACTCACTCACTCACTCACTCACTCACTCACTCACTCACTCACTCACTCACTCACTCACTCACTCACTCACTCACTCACTCACTCACTCACTCACTCACTCACTCACTCACTCACTCACTCACTCACTCACTCACTCACTCACTCACTCACTCACTCACTCACTCACGCACTCACGCACTCACGCACTCACGCACGCACGCACGCACGCACGCACTAGCAACTGATTTCCTATTGATATTGATATTCAAGACAAACTCCAATCTTTCAATACAGTACACCACAGTTCAATAGATGATGAGATTTCACAGTTCAATCAGATACTCAAATCAATTGCAAAACGTAGCCTTGTACCATCACGTAAAACGCGTAAACATACCAAGAAACACAAACCATGATATGATAATACCTGCAGACAACTAAAGAAAAAGCTGCAGAAACTTGCAAAGGAAATTAATCCCACAGCTTCTCAATCACTGCGACAAGGGTACTTTGCAGTCAAAAAGAAATATAAAAAGCTAGTAAAAAGATGTATAAAAGATATAAAAATCAACTGCTAAATGAAATAAACACTTTGAATTCCAACCAAAGCGACGACTTCTGGAAACTTATAAACAAAATCCGTAAAAATGAGACGGTCGAGGAAAGTTCCGATATCTCGTCAGAAGACGTCAGAAGATATGACCATACACGGCGAGAACGTCACATTTCCAAACAATCTTGACCAAACAACAACAAGGTCAGATAAAATTTTAGATGCTCCTATCACTGCAAAAGAAATTCATGATCAAATATCTAAACTCAAAAATAAAAAGGTATCCGGTACGGATACTATCTTAAATGAAATGATCAAACACCGCTGTTATTACCTCATGCCTTCTCTAGAGAGAATATTTAACGACATAATTGAAAACGGCACCTTTCCAACTGAATGGAACATAGGTGTAATAAAACCAATATACAAACAAAAAGGTGATAAGAAATCTCCAGCAAATTACAGAGGAATTACTTTAACTAGCTGCTTAGGAAAACTGTTCACATCAATTTTGCAAAACAGATTGAATAAGTTCATCGAACAACATGATGTTCTACATCCGGAACAGTTTGGATTTAGACTAAACTCCAGAACTACGGATAGTTTATTTATTTTCCAGCAATTACTCCATAAATACACCAAACAGCACAAGAAGCTTTATGTTGGCTTTATTGGCTACGAGAAAGCTTTCGATAGCGTATGGCAATCTGGGATGATTCATAAATTACAAAAGTACGGAATACAAGGGAAATTCTTGAATTTTGTTACGTCCACGTATTCGTCTATTAGGAGTTGTGTTAAAATTAACCAAAACGCACTTACCGAACTATTTTCATGTAACAAAGGGATAAGGCAAGGTGATAGTCTAAGTCCAGTTTTATTTTCTTTATTTATGAAAGATCTACCGCAATATCTTAAAGAGAGCAAATCTCCAGGTGTGATGTTAGGGAATAAACTGCCTAATGTATGCAGATGATTTGTTAATAATCAGTCCTTCTCCCGAAGGGTTGTAACAATCGCTTAATGTAATTCATAGACACGCTCAGCAATGGAAGCTCAAAGTGAATACCAAAAAGTCGAACATAATCATATTTAGTGGCAACGGGCAAAACAAAAATAATATAAATCTCAAATACAATAATGAAACTTTGCAAATTGTCGACAAACAAACATATTTAGGTATAGAAATGACTTCATCCGGTCGTTACACCTATGCAAGAGAAATTCTCAGCAAAAAAGCCACTGAAGTCTCGATAATTAAACGATCCTTTTCTAACACGGATTCAGCAACTATTGCGATTAAGAACAAACTTTTTTGTTAAACCCGTGTTACTTTATGCGTGCGAAATTTGGGGACCAGAACTATTGTCATACAAAACGCACTTCGATAAAAGCACAATTGAACAAGTCCACATTAAGTTCTGTAAACAAACATTAAACGTCCCATGGTACACAGAAAACATTGCTTGCAGGGCAGAGCTTGGGCGATATCCTTTAAGCACTGACATAAAAGCCTCAATCTTCAGCTACTGGCAAAGACTGAAGCATTCTTGTAACAACGTTTTGTTAAGTGAAGCATTTCAATATGCAACAACATCTACAACTTTTTTCGATGTTGTAATTAACGAAGAGATCACAAGGGGGCATCAAGTAACAGAACCAATAACCCGGCAACACATCAAGAACGGACGATTAACTATAAGGAAAACTCTCACAAAGCAGTATTCACAAAACTGGCTTGAGACCCAGAATAGTTCATCATCAACTTCAAGAGAAAAAATTTACACGTAAGGAAGTTAAAAAGAGTTAGGAATTTGAAAATTACCTAAAAACAGTTACAAATCCAGCACATAGAATAAGCTTGATAAAGCTTAGATGAGGATGACATGCATAAGCATTACGAATACAGACTGGAAAGTATGAAAATAGAGGAGTATCAATCCTTGTAGAGCAACGAACATGCTTGGTATGTAAACAAAATTGCGTAGAAGACGAAAAGCATTTCTTGATGTATTGCCAGGGGTTTACCACCATACGACATGAGCTATGTTCTCACATTTCAAAGATTGATGTAAGTTACATACATTTGAGTGAAAACGAGAGGACTAAGTACTTACTTAGAGCTGACAATAAAAATACATCAAAAATAGTAGGTAAATATGTACATTTAATGTTTAAAAAAAGGAAAGAACTTCTTAGCTTACAAACACAATGAACATTATATATATTTTTTCTTTTTAAATGAATTGTATAAGAATCTAGTTTTTGTTATTTCTTTTATAATTGTATTAGTTAATGTTCAAACCTTTATTGTAAACAGACCAATACCTCCCTTTGGAGAGTACGGCGCAATAAAGATTACTATTACTATTACTATTACTATTACTATTACTATTACTATTACTATTACTATTACTATTACTATTACTATTACTATTACTATTACTATTACTATTACTATTACTATTACTATTACTATTACTATTACTATTACTATTACTATTACTATTCACTGATTCCATCATTCTTTGTTTCAAAGTACCTTAATGCTGTTGCGGTGAAAATGGTCTCTCCCAGGTGCCCTAGGAAATATATACCTGATACAATTTTGGCTAAAGTAACGTTTACCATACTTAATACACAAGACACTCCGGCATTAACCTTCTGTTAAAAATAAAGTACCTTGTACAGTGTTGGCGTCAGGTTTTGATTTATCAGAGTTGCAGAACCTTTTTTTGCAAAATTTTAGAGACCCTGTACAAATTTTAAGTCCTGCCATAAGGCTTTTTTGCTGTAAATTGACCCGTCATTAGTCTATTATATTCATCGTCCGGCTAATGTGCAGGTTATGTTGTTGTTGTTTGTTTGTTTGTTTGTTTGTATGTTTGTTTGTCTTCAAGAAAAAGACTCATTAAACTTATTACATTCCTCACACATCCCTAAACCGTACATGGAAATTTTTATACGCGCGTACGCACGATTTGCACGCACTGCTCTTTATTCCACACGGAAGTTACCCTTGGTTTGGCAAACCAAGGGTTACTTCCGTGTGGAGTAAAGAGCAGGTTTTAAGTATTTTTCTTCCTTTCTCCAGGCACAATGATGTTGTAAAACACATCCAGATAATAGGAGGTCCTTCGGCTGGAGGCTACGGCTTTGCGACGAATTACACCAATCACAGGACATTAACTGACCTAGTGCACTGCTACCACAAGACATCCTTGCAGGTTCACAATCCGGAACTCGACACAACTCTCATGTTTCCCGTAGGGGATGCGGCAAATAATTAGTGGATGTACCCTTGAGGATGCCCCTGGGAATGCGACAAATGGCTATTGGATATACCCCTGTAGAGGCAAATAACTACAGGGTTTATTCCTGGGGATACGGCAAATAATAAGTCGCAAATTCCTTTGGGGGTACAGCAAATGACTTGCGGTTGTTCTTCCTGGGTATACGGTAAACAGCTGCGGATATTGTACCAAGAAATACAGCAAATGTCTAGCGGATGCTTTGGAAACTTTGTTTGGGTTAAGTCTTTCTAAAGTCAGTCAGTAAGGATCTTTAGGGATTACGAAATCACTTCTTAGTTTAGACGTCCTTATGACGGGTACGTTCAATCCCAACTTCAAAAGCATAATTTTATCCGCAGGCTTAAAGCTGACAACCGCAAGACATGAACCGAGGTCCGCCTCTGGGATTGAACAGCTAAATTATTCGCATTCAGGAATAGCTTCTAGAAAACCACCTCGTCAAATTTGCGTGTATTGCACAGCTCATTCTAGTATATGGTTAATGAACGTATAGCGTATGTAAAGCTTTAGCATGAATTATTGTTATATGCACGGTGATCTAGAACTCTTTAATCGCTCCCAAGCATAGATGCTTCTTACTGTAGAATTAGTAGAGTTTCGAAGTGCGTTTTCTTTGGCAGTTTCGTTGACTTGATATTTGCTTCCTTGAATGTTAAGGAATAGTTGGACGTCTGTTGTTTTCATGGAAAACCAAAACAGGCCGTTGTGTAGTTGTTAAGTTTTGTAGTTTTTTTTTGTCTTATCATTGCTTCTGTGTAGAATAGACTGATCGAAATTTGTCGTCAAGAAGACAAGTATGTCGCGTCTCCAATAAGTTCCTTTCGTGTATTTGTGAGCAGTCCCAGTCTTTTTCAGCACCTAGGAAGCTGCAGCGTTTGGTTTGCGTTGAAAACGAGATTGTCTTGGAACAGGTCGTCTCGCTCCCTGGAACAGTGGGAAGAGCTGAGTACGACGTGTACGACATTAAGAAAAAACGCCTAGCCCCTAGTGGTGGATCTCCAGTTTCTTGTTGATCTCTCGTAGAACTGTCTTTCTATTATACACCAGTTGTGTTTATATATGTTTGTGTATTTAGTTTTCTACTCTAGGTAGATTATGATTTTCTGTATTCTTTCTCCAATTTTTATAAATATTGTATTGAAAATCCTGTGATTTATATTGTAAGAAGAAATTGAGGCTCCCTTGACGAAGCTTTATTGCAGTAAAATAATTCTGTAGTATTGTAAGCAAGCTAAGATTTCTAGTTTTGTAAAGAAATGAAAATACCATTGACTATGTTTTGGATCAAGTTAAAGCAATGTTTTTTTGAAGGTGAAAATAATGAATAAATTATCGCTTTTTCCCCACGATATTGTATGTTGTTGTTTTCGTGGTCTTGAATGTTGTCGAACACAGAAAAAAATAAAATACAGAGATAGTATAAACGCATAAGATTTGCTACTTATTGTTCCACCATTACGCCGTAAGGACGAGAGAACACACAAAATATGCCACGTTATCTACACTGTAGTATCCTCGTTTGACTGCCCCTGCTAGCAGAGTTTTCTTGGTCGCCTTATGTTCCGGCGGACGAATTATTCGCCCGCCGGAACATAGGGTAACCAACAAAGAAAACTATGCTAGCGGGGTGTCGTTTAACCGGCTTACTGTTGAGCGTAATCCTGAAGAGTGGGCTTTTTTTATTTTCTCAGTATGAGGAAGTGCACCCTGCTCTTTAACGCAATGTTAACACAGTATTGAGACAATGCTGCTAACTCCAAAAATATTAACAGAATGAAGCGTGTTTCCCTTGAGGTTTGCAACGTCAACTGATGACGTCACTCGACGTGGAAATTTCGTCATTAGTTCCAAACGGCGGCCATCTTGGGTTTCTTGATTTTTACAAAAGCTCCAAAAACCTCCAAAACTGACCAAAAAGTAATTTAAGTCAACAAGAAAACAATTTTAAAAATGACAAAAATGTTAAAGTTACTGCAATAGAGTTTTATGTCATTAAATTAAAACAGGAAAATTCATAGCCTCCCACGCAGTCGTTTTTAGGGGAGTCGTATTACCCTCCTCCCACTAAAAACGACTGCGTGGGAGGCTAGAAAATTCATGGCAAATTTCTGAAAATAAAATCTGTCAAAATATTGTTGCCATGGCAACAATATCAAATTTCCGGAACAATGGCACGACATACAAAATTGTTCCTACATAAATTTAGGAAAAAACGTTTGGTGGCTTCTAAATCACAGGATAAAATAACCTTTATTCGATCTTATTACGCAGAACACTCATTTTCTGTGCACCCCTCCCCCCCAAAAAAAATATTGAATGTTCCCCAGCGAGCACCGACTGACTTTTATTCTAGCCCCAAACTAAAAGTTCACGAGCACTAAGAATATTCATGAGATCCGAATGTGAATATTCGAGTGTTTTGCCTATAAATGTACACTATGTTGAATTGTTCCCTTTTTCCTTTTTTGCCATTTTTCCCGGGTTCCGTCCCCTTTCCTACTCGAAAAAAATTGATTCACACGGCACAAGCGCAGTCATAACCTGGGCTCACTGTGTCCTGATCGGTTCGAAATCTTACCGGTCCCTAAATACATTGGGGACGAATTAACTAACAAACCTTTTATTGATAAACTGTTTTAATCATCTGTGATATAATCCTCACAGTCAAAAGTGACAGTTATTTCCCCTTCCCTAAAATCTGTAATTTTGGCCATATTATTCCCGTACTTCTCTGCTAAAAATTTTGCTCCTATTATTTGCAAAAAAAAATCATTCGCATCAATTTCCGCGAACCTTCAAGATATGCCATATTTTGCCATATTTAGTAGCTGGGATATGGGAATCTTGCAGCAATCAAAGGAGGAAGGCTGAAGCAAACACGAACACTTGGATATCAGATAAAGAATATTGTACAGAACTGCCCGATGTTTCTTCTTTCGTAGACGTTGTGTTTTCTAAACCGAAATATAGCTAACTGCAATTCTGTATACAACTAATATATAATTAAACAAGGTACTACCGAAGGAATCAGTTTGCCATATATATTGTCTTATTTAATATTTTTTACTTATCCGGGGGTGCAAAAAAACTCGCCAGCGTCCTCAGCGGTTTATCTCTGTGGTCTTGCTTTTCAGAAGACTTATCGTGATAAGCAGCAAATCCCGCGACTGCCGTACCGTTAAGTCACAGATGTAGTGACACTCAAACTGCCTGCTGTATTTAACAATCATTCACCGAAGATGAGGTAAATATCCTCTACTGTTCACTGAAACTGAGGTGAATAATTGTTTTAGCACAGACCACACAATTGCAACTGAATAACCAGCATCAAAAAGTTATTTTGTTTTCTGCTAGATGGGCAAAACTCGCGCGAGGCGACTCCTGCTTCCCTCGAAAGTGATCAGCAAATTCTATTCGTGTCTAAGTAGCCAATCAGCGTACGAAACACTATATTTACTAGTGCGGTATATTCTAAAGAGTTGCAGACTGCAAAAAAGATAAAATCAAACAGCTTCAAAGTGATCTAAAAGAACCTGAGTCATGAGCAGGTGAATGGCACATGACTTTCAACACTAAGAAGCGTCACTTACTGAGTGTCCGAAAACGGAAGGACAAGAGCCTTGAATCGGTAGACCGCCTGACTCTTAATTAAATCAGTCCTGGAATAGAATCATCAAATCTGACTAGCAAGGCACACCGTTCACTTTTTATATTTAGATATACATTGTTTTTGGCTGAGAAATCTATGCAAATATCCAGATATCATTGAAGGGGCAATATCAAGCATTATAGTACAACGCTAAATTTTGGCGTGCTCCCATTGGTGGAAATCGATCACGTGAGGCGATAGTGGGGCGCCTCTCAGCGCATAGTTCCCGTTTATGGCAATTTTAGCACAAAATTTAGCGTTGTACAATAAAAACAATAGTCCTTCTGTCTCAGGCCCTATGTGTGATAGGTTCCCTCAGAAATTTGATGTTCAACTAGCCCTCGAACTACGTTCTCAGGTAGCTAATATTTGTTGTGAACATCAAATTTCCTCGGGCAACCTATCACACGATAGTGCCTTCGACAGAAGAACCCTTGTTTAATTAATGCCCACTTGTTTAATATGCTTCGACTGCGTGGGATGCCCAGCTCGTAAACGGAACCCTGTTCAGCCTGGGCTCTTTTTTCGTTGCTGAGCCTAGAGGAGGTGGCGAATACTTCATGGTGTATACCAAAATACCCGATATGAGCAATTGCGAGAAGTACTGTATCCACCCTAGTTAGGTGTCTCCTATTGGCAGGGGGGTTTCCGCCTGCTAGACACTTTAGACACGTTGATAAAGTTCACTCATTCATTCATTCCCTCCCCGGCGTACCGATAATGTAAGAGGGTCCACAATAGTTTTGGCGGGATGCGGGATTTGGCTAATTTTTGTGGCGATATTCGGGATGGGAGCTGAAAACAGGAGCGGGAAGCGGGAATTTCAATTGAGAGCGGAAACGGGATTTTGTGTTTTTACGGCGTCGGGATGCGAGAAGCGCAAGGGGAAAGTAGCGGGATACGGTATTTTAATTTTTACGAGACTGCATGATTTGACCAGCGCAGGCCGATAGAATGGATCGTTTGTGAATGAAGTGTGTCGGCTTTCTAGTAATAAATGAATTGATCAATTAAGGAAGAGTAGCCTGCATGTCAAGCTATTATGAGTCCTTTTGTGATGTTGTGAGTTGATTTCGGAAAGAGGTATCAAGTCACATGTCGTGTTGCATTTCTTGGCCTTGTTTGCGTTCTTAACTTTTCCGACCCTTTCCATTGAGCGTTTGTTGGAGCAGCTATGATCAGCCATTTTTTCAGCTATGGTTAGTCTAGCCAGTATGGCAATGCCGGCGGACGGTAATGTAACGGCGGTCGTCAAAGACGAGGTATTTGGCATCATAAATTTTGTTCCTCTGATATATTATGAAAAGAGTGCGACCAGGAATGTCTTTCTTCGAAAAAAAAAATTTCCGAGAAGAAATTTACTGAAAGCGAGTAGTATATAAAAGACGCTGAGAGCTTTGAAATAAACTGTACGTTAGGTGAGTCCAGGTGAGTCCACTTTTATAAATCTTTTGTTACATTTCTGGACCGATCTTGCATGACCTTTGTGCCCCTAGCCTTGTCTAAGGACACAACCCACTTATATACAGCTGGATGTAGAGAAACAATGTGGAAAAAACGTTTGTGTCTAAGGAAACGCCGACCTTCAGATCAAAACCAAGTCGTGCTTGCCACCCCACAACTTGTACCATCCTTTCATTCACATGCATACTCAGTAGGTTGTCTTCCAAAAAAGGAAGGACCGAGACTCAGAGTAGGCAGAATATCGTAGCAAACAATCTTTGTCAATTTTTACCTTTCACTTATACCTGGACAAGAAAAGGTAAAACAGGTCTAAAACAGAGTAACACAAACGAAACACTTGTTACGTCATTTAAAGTGGCGATATTTTTAGATGGTATCGAGACAATCGACCATGAAAACGTCTTTACTTGTCTTCTATTCATTGTATAAAGGTATGTGAGGTTTTCATCATGAAAGTAGAAAACTATTTAAAAATTTAAGCGGGATCGGGATTTCGACGCAAAGAAGGGCGGGATGGCGGGATTAACAGGACAAAATAGGTGGGATGGCGGGATCTGAAAACCCTATTGTGGACCCTCATGTAAGGCTACAAACGGACAAGGAATGCTTTCTTCGACATTTACTGAAAATTGTACTTAAGTATGCCATTTCTTCGCGTGTTTTCCTGTCTTACGGTACTTCCTCCCAGGGGAGGGAGTAGGTAATTTTAGAGCCTCATCATAGAGGGGCGCAAAGCTCTATTGGGCCCCCCTCTCGGAGGGGGTCTTATTTAAATCCCGTTTAAATAGCCAAATAAAATTCATTTATTTTCTATTCCACGCCGTATTATAACGACGAAGTCTCCCTTTATACGACGAAGTCTCCCTTTATACTGTAACTCGACGATACTTCTAGGCGTTGTCTACAATCAGTACATTGGCTCAACAAAAGTCAAAGTTTGATATTTTGACCTCTGGCTGTTTTTCTCTTTTGTTCTTTCATAACGTTTGACTTTAATCAGTATTTACACTAATTCCTATCCATAAAAGGGAATGAGTGGGGAAACTTATTACAAAAGCTAATTGTAAAAGCTTACTATTGATGTTTCGCTTCGAAGTGTGAATGCATTCATTTCAAAGCAGAACTGGATGTAAAGTTGACAAAACTTCGCCTGGTGGTCTATTCTCGAAAGAAAACTGATACAATAACACTACCAAAAGTGAAAGACATTTTGTTGTTACAGCGTAGATGGGAAAAAATTGATATTTGCAAGTAACGCGTTGTCGCTAAGAGCCCTTGTCAAATCTCAAGTATTTCCTGTTTGTTCCTCATTTGAGACTCCGGTGTTCCAGAAGTCCATACGTGGTGCGTCCTTCAATTCACGTGCGGAAGCCCAGCAGCCGGTCACGGACATACAGACGTGTGGTGCCTTCTGATTGGCTCGTACCCGTCACATGGTACAAATTCACCAATCACAGCACACCACGCAGAAGGCCGGTGAAATCGTATTCAATTCACATGGTCGTTTGTCACAGCTAGAACTTCATTCGAAGTTTTTGCTTGAGGTGTAACTACTTTATTTTGTGTTTTATAAATTATGGCGCTCTGTCGTTTAATTTTCCTAGCTGTAGTCTCTTGCGTACTAGCAGAAGACCCTAAAATCTACTTCGTAGAGAAATTTGAAGGTGAGTGATCGTTGAAATCAGTGCTATCTCTTGCTCAACGTCTGGTCTTTGCACATGAATTTACTCAAGCAATCTCTGAAGCGTTGCCTAAAACTGCGTTTTCTTTTTGTTCAGACGAGAGTTACACAGATAGATGGGTTGAGTCCACTTTTAAAGGAAGCGATGCTGGAAAATTCAAGTGGTCGGCTGGGAAATTTTACAACGACGCCGATCTCGACAAAGGTAAAACATTCTTACTTATTTGCCACACTTTTCGTCGAAATTCACAACACTGGAGTGACTCTAGTTGTACAGCTGGAAGCCGTTTCATTTAATTTTGTTAAAATTGTCAGAAAAAAGTCATCTTCTCATCATGCAAACAACATAACAGCGGTATTGTGATTTACAGGTATACAAACCAGCCAGGATGCCAAATTCTACGGTCTTTCAGCCAAGTTTGAGGAGCCTTTCTCCAACGAAGGCAAAACACTGGTTGTTCAGTTCCAAGTAAAACACGAACAAAGCATCGATTGCGGTGGTGGTTACGTAAAGGTATGCTGTAAAACTTAGATTTCCATATTCTCGTTGCTTTTAAGCTTATTGTTTTTTCAAAGAACTTGGTTTGTTTTGTCTTCAAATGAGTAAAATCTAAGCAAATCAACTGAAACACAGTCATCCATGTTGTAGCTAGAAGTAACTAAAAACGTTCCTTACTCAGTGTGATGGCAGTTTCTTATTTTATTATTTCTTTTTTAGATTTTTGACAGCAAACTTGATCAGAAACAAATGCATGGTGATACCCCTTACCACATCATGTTTGGTAAGAAAAGTATAAAATTAATAAAAAAAAACAAATCTATGTGGGATTCTTTAAAGAGCTAAACATGTTACCTTGATAGTGTCTATTTTAATGCTAATGTAAAGTGTAAAGTCTGACTCAACCTTTTGTTATGACTAGGGCCTGATATCTGTGGACCTGGTACCAAGAAAGTACATGTGATTTTCAACTATAAAGGAAAAAACTTGCTTACCAAGAAAGATATTAGATGCAAGGTATGGTTAAAGGAAAACATTACAGGAAATGTGTTCGTGACATATAACAAAAGTTTAAAATAAGTCAAGACCTTTTAAAGCTCCCACATCGCAATCTAAAATTAACCTTGCCAGTAACTTGGGTGCATTAAAGGATTTCCAGTTGCATCTGTTATAGGAGATTCTAAATTCAGTATTCGACTCAACTGATCCAAATAGGATTTCATAAATGTGGTCCCTTAACATCAGCTTGTAAGAAGTTCTTAACATCTAGGGTTTGACTTAAATCTGGTTCAGTTTTGGTTTCATAAAGATGGGTGCTAAATAGAGGGGGTGACTTTCAAGTTATTCTAAATACAGTGGGCGAGAACTGAGTTAAGTGGAGAGGTTGCTGCTTCAAGAGTAGTAGCATAGACAGTTTCAGTCATTTTGAGAGTACTTTGATCCTGCAGTCATCATTTTTTGTTTGTTTGTTTGTTTTTTCTTGCCTAAAAGTGTAAAAGTCAAGAAACTTTTGAAAGGCTGATATCTTTGGGTCAAACATCATGCACATGACACTACCTCACTCGACAGAATGCATCCATCTTTTTTTGTCAGGTTATTACAAATCTGAGTTACATTTAAGTCCTGTGTGAAGATACATTTTTTATCTGTTGTTTTTGCTTTCTATTGCATGTGCTAATTAATGTTAAGGTTAGAGGCATGAAGTTTCAAGTTGGTAGTTGTAGTGAAGGGGGTGTTATGTCTGGCTTGTTTTGTCTTCAGGGCAGGGCATTTTGACTGCAATTCTTAGTGTGCATTATACTAATATAATATAATACATTTATCTCAGGATGACGAATTTACACATCTCTACACTCTCATTGTAAAACCTGACAACACATATGAAGTACGTATTGATGGATCCAAGGTTGAGAGTGGTGAGCTGGAAGCTGACTGGGACTTCTTGCCACCAAAGAAAATCAAAGATCCTGAGGCCAAGAAACCAGAAGATTGGGATGATAAAAAGAAAATTGATGATCCTGAAGACTCAAAGCCTGAGGTAATATTATAATCAGGGGTGTCATTAACTTTTGAAGCGGCGTTAGAGATTGCTGAGGTACACAGGTAGCCTGAGACAATTCTTGTAAACGTAATCATCTAAGTGAAAATCCAAGATAAAGTAACAGGGCACCTGATGAGAAAACTTTAACAGAATACTTGAAGTATCATTTTGTACTTCTTAGATTGTTTCAGAGCTTTTTAAAGTCACAGCTAATACAGATTGATCTGCTTGGCATTCTTAGCTGAAAATTTAGGCCGCAGAAAATTTTAGGAAACAGAATCCTATCCGCCAAATTTCAGAGCTGCTGATGGCTTTCCAAAAATGCTAGCTGAACTTACTTTGCACTCTAAACAACATATTTGTCCCTCTGAAAACAGTGGGGACTAATAAGTCCTCTTGCTTCGAAAGTCTGAGTTGATGTTTCTCCAAAGAAATCTCTAGCTTTCACTGCAATTGAATTTGATTATCTCAGGAGATTTTAGGCCTTCCAAACAGATATTTGGGGAAATGAACTGATAGGTGCCCCTGAAGTAAGGCAGTTGCATAAGGATGATGCCCTTACACATGAGCACTACTGGTAAATTAGTATCACATATGATTCATAATAGGCTTACCACATTTATTTGTCTCAGCCAGAAATCTCTAAAAACTTACCAAATTTTGGTTTTGGTTAACATGTACATGTACACATTTTAAAACTCATCTGGAATGGTGTTTGAATAAGTTTGGAGAGACAGATAAACTTGATTTTATTTATTTATTTATTTATTTATTTGTTTGTGGCATTGTTGTGTAGGACTGGGACAAACCACAGCACATCCCAGACCCTGATGCAAAGAAGCCTGATGACTGGGATGATGAGATTGATGGTGAATGGGAACCACCCATGATTGACAACCCAGACTACAAGGTTGGTGGAAAATCCTGTAAGCAAGAATTTTGATTGCCTCTTGCTACTCGGGTGTTTTTTAGCATTTTAGTTCCAATCATTATTGTGTTGATTTAAATCTTATGAACACCTTAATTCGTCAATTTTCGTAGCTCCCCATTGAATGAGAGCTCAAACCCCAGGAAATGTAAACAAAAAGAAAGTGATGCAGCCACTTGGCCGTTTTTTTTTTGTTTTTTGTTTTTGTTTTTTTTTTTTTGTAGCATATAATCTGCCTTTCATTTTCTCTCTATATAGTTGTTTTAAAGTTTAGTGTTTTGGGTTTTTGGATTTTTTACCTCTCAGCTACCAGTATTTTCAATCAAATCATAACATGGAAAAAATGATAGGATTAAAAAAAACTGTGTGGTTCCAGAAAATATCCATACTCCCCCCACGGAAGATTTTGTTTTGCGTCGCCCTCCCCCCAAGAAATTCCAGTTTAGCTTCATACTTTACTTCTAAAATGTTAGCTTTTAAGTCCCCTTTCCCCTAGGAACTTCCGATGACCTTCCATGGGGTGGGTATGGTTTTTTTTTCTGGAACTACACGTTGCAATAAGCAATGTCACTCCTAATTCTTTACAGGGATGTTTCTGTTGCTTGGACTCTATAATGTAGTTATTGTTCCTTGTGGCAGTGATTTACTTGTACACATTAATTATCCTACAGGGTGAGTGGAAGCCCAAGCAGATTGATAATCCTGCTTACAAAGGTGAATGGGTGCACCCAGAGATTGATAATCCTGAGTACCAACCTGATGATAAACTGTACAAATATGATGATATTGCAGCTATTGGTTTTGATTTGTGGCAGGTGAGAGAAATTTCCTGTTGAGTGTAAAGTCACAGACACATGATGCATCATTGCGCACAACTTTTGCGTCACGAAGTTGCGCGCAATGTTGCAGATGATGGACACGGTGAAACTGTTGCACGCAATGTTGCAGAAGTAGGAGCTGATTCTACTTCTGCAACAGTTGCACGCAACGTTGTGCGCAATAACTTCAAGGGTGGACACATGGTGCAACTTTCAAGTTGTGCGTGATGTTGCACGCAATGTTGCATCATGTTTCCGCGCCTTAATGAGTGCAGCAACATGTAGCTCTAAGCACTGTAGACCAGTGAATTTCAGACCTTGATAGAAGTATTTTTGAAGTTTTTAAAGCTGGCAAAGCAGTCATTTGTGAAGATGCAAAAGTTGCAAACTTGAACCCGTACAGGGAAAACACTTTTAGGGGAAGGGGGATGGTGGAAAAGAAACGAAATGTTCCCTCTTGCCCCCATTGCTTCCAGGCTTTGAATCTTGTGCTTGGAAATGATATCTCTGTGATGGCTATCTGTCTTTGTCTAAGGTGGATTCAGGGTTTGCATGGACCTTGAAAGTCCTCAAATTTGAAAACTGGATCCAAAAAGAGTGCAAACCACTAGGTTGGAATAGCCTACTTGTACTGAAAATTTCTTTCTTTTTTGTGACAGGTTAAATCCGGAACTATTTTTGACAATGTACTTATAACAGATTCAGTTGAATATGCTGAAGAGTTTGCTAAGGAAACTTTTGAGAAAACCAAAGAAGGTGAAAAGAAAATGAAGGATGAGCAAGATGAGAAGGAACGCAAAGAACGGGAAGAAGAAGAGAAAAAACGAAAGGAGGAAGAAGACAAAAAGAAAGCAGAGGAGGAGGATGAAGAAGAAGAGGAAGAGGAGGTGAGATTTTGAAGCTTCTATAAAGTAGATCATAATTTCCAGTGCCTTCAGTCTGTAGTTCAACTGTGACTTTTCATTTTCCACCTCAAGTGGATCATGTCATCTTTAGGGTCAAGTAAAGTGGCTCTCAATTGACCAAATGACATCAAAAAGAATATTGTTGAACTTCTATAAAGTTCTCAAAGAAAAAAAAATCAAAGTCATAGTGCTTGGTTGCTAAATCAAACTTTGGCAGAGTGTGTGTTACTACCAATCAAGTTGCTGTTATCTTAAGCTTTTGTTTTGGTTGCATTTATGTCTAATTGTTTCAAGATGAACTGAAAATTGCTCTGTTATGGGGAAAAACAAATTTTCTTTCTCATTTGTGATTTTAGGAGGAAGGCAAGGAGGAAGAAAGCAAAGAATCCGAGGAGGAAAAATCAGAAGAAGGGGCTGAAGAAGCCAAGCCAAGTGAGGAAAGTGCAACTGAAGAAGAAGAGGAAGAAGATAAAACAACAGAAGAAACAACAGCCAAAGATGAACTTTAATCGAATTAATGCAACTAGGCATTTTTAATGAAAGCAAAGAACTTTATATGTACACTTAACATCATAAAGCCTGAGGTAATATAGCAATTTCTCAAGTGTCTGGAATTCTTTGGAAGATTTACACCTTTTCTTGGTAGATGCATTTTTAATCCCATTTTCAAAATAATACTTTTGCAACCAATGCTGTTGTTATCTAACCATTCCAGCCTCTGGACTTTGAAACGTCTCATTTTATTTTCTCTGCAAGAGAAGGGCCCTTCCTTCCATAGGTTACTATTCAATGTTTGTCTTGTCTTGAAAACAGACTTCTTCGTTTACTAGTGCTAATTTAATTTCTTGTTTAGTAATAAAAAAAATAAAACACTTTTTTTGTATTTTGAGTGTTTTTGCATGTCATAGGCTAAATTTTCATTTGGCTGTGTTGTCTCTAACACTGTGATTGTATGGAGTATTGTGATTATAAAGTGGAAAATGAGATTGCCCAAGACACTTTAGCAACCTAAAACAGACTCGACTTGAAAATTGTTTTTTTTTTTTTTTTTTGCTTTTTTTGGAATGTGCCTCTGGCTCCACCAGACTTCCCCCCTCCTCCCCCACCAGACCACTTTTTTTTGGTGTGACAAAAGGATGCTTTTGCTGGCTAGAGGATAATGTGATTGTAGAAAGCCATCAGGACAAAATGGAGTGTCCCTGGTTTTGTTGGTGTTTTTAAAATAATGTTATTTTAAAAAGAAAAAACCACCGAAATGGACACCTAGTGATTCTCCCTGTCATAGGTCGTTTCTTTTCCCAATTTAAACCAATCCAAGACGGAGAAAATTTAGTGGTGAGCTATAATCTGTTTCGGCTCCGATGTCTGAGTCTTGATCACTTTTCTGAGAAAAGAAAATTTAGCCCGGTCCGGTGTTTAACTTCGTTTCCAGGCCTCTCTTTTTCCCTTTCCCTGGAGCGACAATCTCGTTCCCAGAGTCCTCTGGCTTTTTGGTCAGCGGGCGGTCGCCTACTGGTGACCGGGAAAACTAGAACTCGATTGCAACGAACAAAAGCTAGATTTTCTCGTTGCAAAGTGAGTAAGTATTTTCGTGCACCTTGTGTCGTAAATTGTTACACGAAACTCTACCTAGTATCACATAGTCTGGATCTTGTAAGAAATAGCGGTGATCATAGTCATAATATACGGACCCACCTAAAACTACCTAAAGCTGCCGTCTATCCAAAGAAAATGGGGAAAGAAAGGAACTCATGATCGCTAACATGCTGTCAAAGACTCGAATACGTTCGATAAAGAGTTAAGAAATTCGAGTAATATTTTTTATCTTGGAGGTAAATTTTGAAAACAAATTAAAAACATATGGACGTAGCCACTCTAGGCCATTTTAGTCTAGGGTGCTATTATCTTTGTACTGGCTGTTTTTTTCATAGCTGAATGTCGCCAGTACGATATAAAGCCGAAATTTCTTACGTGCCAAGCATCAACCAGTTACTCAAAGTAAACTTAGAACTTGAATTCATACCAGTTTCATCGTTTCTATGACCCAAGAACTTGTTTCATGACGGATTCTGAGGGTACGCCTGAAAGGGGCATCTTTTAGCGCTTGCAGTCGGTAGTTTTAAAGGGTCGCCGAAATGCACTTTAAAATGAACTGGGAAGCAGCTAAATCTAAGTACAAAGAATGGTTGCGAAGTTTTGGCAGAAATTACAAGGCAAAGATATACGAAAGCTTGAAGCTTTCGACTGACTAGAATCCCGTCATGATGTACTGTTTTTGGCCTGTCTTTGATAATTGCAGTTTTTGTTTCAGGTTTGGGAAGAGGTTAGGTACCATTTCGATTAAAAGCAAAACAAAAAAATAATAATATATTAAAGGGGGAGGAGCCTCCCAGTGCGAACTTTTCTGAGTGTTCCCCCACTCCACGTTTTCTCCGGTTTTCTTCCCTCCTCAAAAGTCAACATTCCTAAATTCCAATTCCACCCTTATAACGAGAAATATAACCAAAGTCAGGTTTTATTTTCATCTTTATTTCTACAGTACCAGATCCATTAACTGACCATGGCGCTTTGCGGTAGTAGCTAGTGAAACAGGTGTTATAAACTACAAGCTAAAAAAGTCGAAGGTTTCTCAAAAGGCATGATAAAAGCATGATAAAAGCTTAAACACTAGTCTTTAAAATCAAAATGTTTGATCAATCACAAAAGTTTTTCAAAACAGCTTTGAAAACTACAAGAAATTTTTATTTTAAAAGGGCTTTTTCATTTCCCCTTTTTATCGGCAAAACTGATATAAAGGCCGCTACAAAACTGATCATCCTAGGTCTGAGTTACGGTAACTTAACCGTGCTGTGAACAACCGGGCACTGCCGATGTGCTCTTCCAACTGAAGCGGATTTATTCGGTCAGTGGTGATAATGATAATAATACTAGAACACACATCTAGCGGCAGATACATTAGTACTGAAAAGTACTGAAAAAGTCACGGGTAAACAAAAAGGGTTCGAAAAAGTTCTTTCGGTTTCATTTAACAGGCTATTAAACTAAAATTGGTGATATCGATCTCAAATCAGTTTTCTATACTCGTCAAAGCTTTACAGTTCATCTTTGGTATGCTCAGGAGCCACTTTGTCGTTGTAATCGGAGAGCAATCCAAGGGACCACATAGTGTTGGCAGCTGCGGCAGGATCAACACCAGGGTGACCTTTTGCATACTGAATAGCTGCTGCATTGTTAAGGTCATCCACGCGATTGTCTTCTGCTGTACCAGGGCGTCCTCTCTCGTGGGCGTCACCTATTGCTTTGGCAAAAGTTTCGCCAAACTTTTGAAACATCGATATCTGCCAGAAGGCGTGGCGTTTTGCATTGCGTTCACCATCAGCAGCAATACTTATTGCCATCTTGTAGGTTTCATAGTAAACCATGATCACATCGTAATATTTCGAAGGAGGGAGCATTCTGCCAATGACCTTGACTTCTTCAAAGGAGAGATTCTTAAACAGCAGGTTGTCGGGAAATGGCCAAAATCCTGGAGAAAAGACAGAGGGCTCCCCATTGACAGCCTTTTTGAGCTGGTCTGTCAAGATATTCAGGATCTTACTCACGTCAATAGCTGTGGTTTCCACGAGTTCTCTTCCGGTTGAAACGTACATGTTTTCCAGATCAAAGAAGCCTCTAGCAATGGGTTTTGAGCGCCTTAGGGCGATATACGGGCTTCCTTCCTTGATGTACCTTGCGTGAATGCCAGGTGCGTAGGCCACAGAAGTGACATAGGGGGAACTGCGTATGGCCCACTGCCATGCACGGGAAATGAAGTCGTCGTTGCTTTTGTTGACATCTTGGTAGAGTGCAACCCAGTCAGAATTCCCTTGGTGTTTTGCTGCCGTCCAATTGAGCTCCGCGTAGCCTCCTGAAGAACAGGTTACCCAGCAACCAGGGTACAACTGTAATTCACCAACTACATTAACTTCGTTTTTGAGATTCAAGCCACGCGTGCGCATTAGCTCCACGTACTCGCCTGAAAGAAAACCCAAGCAATGCAAACTCATTCGGTTTTCACAAGTAGGGTTGGAAAACTGATCCTATAGTATCGCTTAGCATTCATTAGGGGGGAAAACGCCATAATAGTTCCTGGAAGCCTCCAACCATATGCAAAGGAAAAAAGAATACTACCTGACAAGAAAACAAAACCGTGTTTCTAGTTTTTATATGCTGCTTCGACTTGGCGTTGATGAATTAAGAATTAAAAATATATTTATCAGGGAGTTATTCCAAGATAATTTTGCCACAGACTGCTAGGCTAAGTCTAATTCACACCTGAAACGGAAGCAAGGAGTGAAGCGGGTGTAACTACGCGTTCCCCATGGACGTTGACTAAATCGAACGATACAGGCGGAGCACCTGGTGTTGACTCGCCAAGCCAGGTGAAATATCTGACGTTGAGCCCATCTGTGATGATCGTGCTTGTGACATAAGGGCAGCCTTTGGAAACCCATTGCCAATCCAGGTAATCATTCTGTCCTTTCTTTTCGTCAGCGTAGAGTCCGACCCAGTCATAGTATTCGGGTTTGCTGGCATGCCAGTTGATAGCTGCATATCCGTTACTTGGGCCAATCCACGCATAGTTTGCCTTGATTTGTGCCATTCTGTTGTACGAGGTATAGCTGGCCAGCTAAATCTGAACCAAAGAAGGAAAAAGGTATTTAACACATTTTAAACTCTTTATGACCCTATTGTTGCATAGCTTTACGTGCGACATGCATAAGTGAATTTGATTCAACCTAGAAACACCTCGAACTCCAACGGTAACTGAGTATACATCAGGTTTTAATAGCAGTGTATGGCTATGCTCAGTTCCGGCTTTTGCACTGTAAAATGAAACCTAAAGCCAGTGAAGCTGAAGATTCAAATTATGATATCAATGAATATATTTCAGAGGTGAAATTCTCTTTCAGCTCCTAAATTGTCAAATGAAAGCTCTTTTGGGGAGACTAACAGTGCAGCTTCAGTTGCTCTTGGCCCTGAACTGTCGAAGCTGTACCAGAAAATGTGTGCCACTCAAATATAACTGAATAAGGCGAACGAACCGTGGATGAAACATCTGAAAGTTAACTTGACGATCTTGCCGGTCGATATGTCAGTCTATAGTCGGGCTATATTTTTGCTAAAGCAAGGAGCTATATGCCATTTGCCCTATGAAATATACCATCGGCTGTCGCCCAGAAATATACAGTGATGAAAACCGATGTGTCGCCTAATGCCCACCGATGCAAGAAAATGTCGTGTATGCCAGAAAGCTTCGTCAAGATTGCCAATTTTTGCAGGCTTTAAGTCATTAATGTGAATGACTAATTGTCTCATTCCATGTTTTAGTAAAGATAAAGACAATTTAAATGACTTTCTTTGAGGAGATGCCTGCATTTGATAATATTTACCTTTTGAGAAAGTGGAACTTGCAAGAGGTTGGCCGCCAATAAATCCCTTATAGAGCCTTAGATCTCTGATGGCAACTGATGAATCAGTGCGAGGCGTTAGCTTCAAATAACTTCCATGCAAAACCGGTTTTTCAAACAATCAGGTTATCTGTAAGGTGACTATTATACCGCGCTAATAAACAGGAAGGAGTTCAGACCTTTTAAGTGCCATATCGAAAGCACTCATGTACTGTCTTGTTGTTTTTCCGCGTAAAGATTCTATTCCGAGAATAGAAAAACAGAGTCCTTGACCCTTATCATCCTGTCCAGAGAGCAAGGGAGAGTATTGAAGATCTTTCTGTAGCTTCATTCTACCTGAGAAAGGCATAAACAACTGCCAACTCAGCCACCTTAGACTAAAGGATCAGCCTCGCAGAAAACGCTGATGACTCTGTTGAACTAGTTCTGTTTACTCAAATCGCACGATCAAGTTGCGTAAACACCCTCGGAAAGTTGAGGATTTTCATAGGAGCTGTGTGAGCTTGCAAAAGCGGAAACTTTAGGAATAAAAAAACCACGCCAGTAGCTTAGCCCTTTGATAAGACGGGTTTAGCTGTGTCCTAGCAACAGGACAATTGTTGAACGTACTGAGTTCATTTGAGAGGTCACACGCTCATCCCCAGAAGAAGTGTCGGTATTGCGCGATGCCCGTTAAGTTAGCTGAATTACAACAAGAAGAGAAAATCGTGTAGGCCAGAAAACTCATGGTGGTCGATTTTCAGAAAACTCAAGGTGGTCGATTTTCATACCCTGTTATTATTAAGGTCAATTTTCATATGTTTAAGTTGTATCTGAAATGTTCTCATATTTCTCAGAAACGTACGTAGAAGGGCAAACATTTCTTTGAATTTCGTGGAACTACCGGAAACTGATGTACCGACTCACTTAAACATGTTGCTTACATGGGACGTGACTACTGCGGGAATAAATAAACAGGAAGATTAACAAACCTTTGGTGTCATGCCAAAAGCATGTTTTGCGGGGATATTTCCTATGTGGGGATTCTATTCTAAGAATAGAACTGAAAAAGAGACTACTTAACCCTTGTTAGCCTATCCGAAGAGCAAGGGAGAATATCGAAGCTTCATTCTACTTGAGAAGGACACTCACAACTGCTACATCAGCCTTCTTAGACTGGCAGGGACGGCGGAGCCGGGGGGGCTGGGGGGGCTTTAGCCCCCCACTTTTGAGGAGGATGACGTTTTATTTTGTTTTAGTACATGGTACGTATAAAGAAATAAAAAAGGAGAACAAGAAAACGAAAGAATTCTCCCAAAGAATAAGAGTATTTGCCAGATGAAACTAGTGTTTAAATTGTTATTGGTTGATTAAGTCGCAAGAATTTACAAAGCTACAACTTTATACAAACCTCGTCGGAAACTTTTCGCGTTTACGTATTTTCAGTTTAACATTTTTTCAGCGTGTGCCTCCTTCCCACAGACGGGAAGCTTGTGTCAAAAAACCGCAGGTTAGCGTAGGAGACCGGAAGGCTGAGAAATAACCTCCAAAATATTGCTGTAAGCACTAAAAGTACCTTTCACTTTACACTTTATCCAGGCTAATTATTTCAAGAAGTATCTCGCGGAGAATGCTGTAAATACGATTTCCGAGACTCTAGATTTCAAAATTTTATGGGGGAGGATGCCCCCAGATCCCCCTACCAACTCGCGCCTCCGGTGCTCGTTTTCAGCCCCCCCACTTCAAAATACGCTCCGCCGTCCCTGACTGGGGAATAAGTCTAGCAAAAAAAGAAAGAAAGTCTTAACTATGGTCTAATGACTGTTGAACGAGTCCTTTTTACAAATCGCCACGGTCAAGTTGTGATTAACTTTCTCGGAAACTTGAGTTTTTTTTTTATACTGAGAAGCAATGTGAGCTTGCGAAAGCGGAAACTTTAGGACTCAACAAATCACGCCGGTAGTTTAGCCCTTTGATAAGACAGGGTTAGGTGTGCCATGGCAACAGGACAATTGTTGTACATACTGAGTCCATTTAAGAAGACAGCTGCTCATTCTCGTAGTAAGTGTCGGCATTGCGCGATGCGCATCCAATGTGTTAGCTGATTTATACCAAAAAGAGAATATCGTGTAGGACAGAAAACTTAAGGTGCTAGATTTTCATAAAATGATGGTAAATTTTCATATGTTTTTAAAAGGCCTTAATGAAAAGGGCTAATCCGTAATGTCTAATATTTTTGTTGGTTGATATGTCTTTTGTTGAGTTTATTACATATCGCTTTAGGATGTAAAAAAGTTTCTAACATATTTTGTTTTGAATGCAAAACTACTCCGAGAACAGCGTAACTCATACTGTAGTTCACACTTCTGCCCGGCCCCCACCCTGAGGCGAGTCATGAAGGCCATGATTCGCCCATAGTCACGATCACAGGATAATTCTGTAAAGTTGATATCCGGTCACTATTGTGTGAAGCAATCTGACTTGGTGCAAAGTGACCATGGGGCGAAGGGACCGTAATTCGTAAAGTTGCGCATGAAATGAGTTTATAGAAGAAATATTTTCTGAGACATAAAAAATCATAATTGAAAAGCAGAAGATCTGCTCATTTCCTTTATCGCTATGTGATTATGAGAGAATGAAAAGGGCGAGTCATGGCTGGGGAATCATGCTTGAAAAACTGGGCTTTTCTCATAACAGTGAAATCGCCTGTAAGAAGATTATTGGCTGTTCGTAGAGGTGTTTGTATTTTGACAACGTTCTCACTTTGAGACTAAAGACGTTCAAAGAGCTGTAGGGAACGTTATGCACGGCAAGCCTCTTGCTGCAGTAAAGACGATTTTTAAAAATGATTTTCTTTTTTAGGGGATGCTTCCATTTGATATTTACTCATCCGCAATCTCGGATTTGCAGAACATTTCCCGACAGATGATCCCTGACAGAGCTATTATCTACATCGACATAGTTACTCGGCCACGGGTCGGCCATCTCGCTAAGAGTGCTACTGCCGATAAACGGGTAAAAATAACATCAAGTTTCAAATTACGGCGTCGTGCGTGGTGTCCGCGATGTAGCCTGCGAGCCTTCCTTGTCCCATTCTTCTCGCCGGCTCGCAAATCGCGGTTCCGCCGCCAAGATACGCGCGAGAATAACACACTATATGAGCCTGCTCGCGGGCTATCCGTAATGGCAACTGAAAGAACCGGTTTTAAATAACATCCAAGACAAGAAAAACCGGCTTTTTAAGCAAACATTCCGGCAATAAAACTGATGCACCGACTCATTTTAACTTGTTGCTTACATGGGACGTGGCTAATGCAGGAATACATAAACAGGAACAGGAGCATCTTAATGGGCTCCTGACAGGAAGATTAAGAAACCTTTGACGTCACATCGAAAGCATGTATTGCAGGGACTTTTTCCGTGTAGGGATTCAATTCTCAAGTAGAAAAACAGAATCCTTGAACCTTATTAGCCTATCGAGAGCATGTTCATTCTGTAGCTTCATTCTACATAAGAAAGGCATTAACAACTGCTACATCAGTCTTCTTAGACTGGAGAATAAGTCTCGCAAAAAAACAAACAAACAAACAAACAAACTGATGTCTGTTGAACCAATCCTGTTTACAAATTGGCCACGGTCAAGGTGCATAAACTCCCTCTGAAACTTGTGGTTTTTCATTGGAGCACTGTGAGCTTGAGAAAGCGGAAAATTCAGGACTCAACAAACCATGTCCATGGTTCATCCCGTTAATAGGACAATTGTTGAACATACTGAGTTCATTAAAGTGGTCAGACACTCATGCTTGGAAGAAGTGTCAGTATTGAGTGATGCACGCCCATTGTGTCTTGTTCACATTTCCTGTCCGGACAGCAAGGGAGAGTATTGAAGATCATTCAATAGTTTCAATCTACAAGAGACAGACGCTTACAGGATATGCTGACAGGTTTAAGATATGCAAAAGCAAAAGTGTCCTCTGGCAAAAGTTGTGTAAAAATGAACTTTCAACTACCGGGAAATCTTGTACTTAAGTATTCAGGCTTTCTTTGCCAGCTGGCCAATGCCAAGAGAGACTCTAGGGTACTAAAATTTTACCACAGAAATCCTGCGGGTTACCGGTTCTTAGTTTTGTTACAGTGAACAGCCAATCAAAAAATCATTTTTTCCCACTATGCCAGAGTCTCTCGCGGCGACCACCTGCTGACCAAGAGGCCTGAGGACTCAGGATACGAGATTGACTACCAGGCTACAACCTTGAAGAGTGTAGTCACACAGCTTACAAGTTAGCCTCCCACGCAGTCGTTTTTAGGGGAGTCGTATTTCACTCCCCCCCCCCCCCCCCACAAACGCCTGCTTACCCGAGATCAACATTTCTTTCCCATTGTTTTATCCGCGTGGCAATCCGACCAATGAACAGTGAGTTATTGTCTTACAATGACCAATCAGAATAAGCGTTGTAAATTTCCCGCGAATTCTTCCTTGAGAGATGCGGGCGCTGTGAAGTTGGAATATGCATGGCATGGCTTGTTACGATGGCTGAAACACGGAAAAAATTATTGAATGTGAATACAAGTGCTTTTTGTGCGACACTTTGACTCAGTCATCTGCTGGGAGGGTTAGAATTTTCGGGAAAAGTGCAGTTGAGCTTCCTCGCTTGATCGAGACGGCAATCTGTGAAAATATCAGCAAACATCGCAACTCTGGATCCGAATTATTTATTTGCAACGCGAAATGCTACAAGAAACTTCAGCGACTAGAAAAAGCAAATAAGAATTTGGAAAGCCTCAAAAAGGAGATCTGTGGGATTTACCAATCTATAAATCGAAGGAAAAAACGGCAAAGAGCCGATCAAGTTGTTGAGATCGGAGACAAAAACATCACACATTTGACAACAACAAAGCGAGCGTCAGCGGCGAAATCACTCAAGTTAACTGACTCATTGACAAGTTCAACCACTGCCGAACACGTCGCTACCACTTGTACTTCTTACAGTCGTCCAACTGTATTTTTCGGAAATCCTTTGGCATGGACATCGCCACAGTACTCGGGTGCTGAACTCGTAAGACAAGCGTTTAGCGCTCCACTCTCCACGTCAACTCCATTGTCAACACAGCCAGTCGGTAAACTAACGAAGATATCGCTTTTGCCCTTCACAAATTTGGAGATTGCTTTCATCTGGAATGCATTTAACCGAGAAATCTTGAACTTTGAGCACACGGTGCTAACAGCTCTATCTAGATCATTTGTCTCCGCCATGCTATTTTATCTTGTTCATCTCCATTCCCGGGAAAAGCGTCCTGCGGTCAAGGTCAACCTACCGGACGTGAGTAGGTTCAATGTGATTGGCTAAGCGGCGGTAAGGAATGTTGATCTCAGGTAAGCAGGCGTTTGTGGAGGGAGTGAAATAAGACTCTCCTAAAAACGACTGCGTGGGAGGCTACTTACAAGTAGTCCTGGCAGTGTTCTCCTTATCAGGTGGTAACCGGTAAAATTTACCGCTTGTAGCACCGCTTGTTACCGGTTAGCCCGAACCACATACTAAGGCCTTGATTAGAAACATCCAACAGTTTGGGATCGTGAAAGATTTATTATCGGATTGAATTATGAAAAGATTATTTTATGTCAGTCGTACTACGTACGGTCCACGTAAGTCTTGTCTTAGTAGCTTTTCTCATTGTCCATGCGTTTTTACAATATTAGACAAAGTCTTATCATCTCGACATTTCTGAGTTCATAAGTTAAGAGTCTCGTCTTCTCTACGTTTCTACCTTAGTGAGATGTCAGTCGCATCTTTTTAACGTTTCTCCGTATGCTAGTACGTTTTTGAGGGGAAAGTCTTCTCGACATTTTTCGTGCGATACCATGTTCGTCAGTATTGTATGGTCTTATCTTCTCGACTGCCGATATTTCTCCGTACATAAGAATATTCGAAAAATATCATTGTTATCTTCTAGACGTTTGTCCGTGTGCTAGTATATTTGTAATTAAGATGTTGTTAGTTGTATCTCCTTAACATTTCTCCGTACGTTAGCATTGTGAACCATTGTTGTAAGTTATTAGTGTTATATCTTCTTGACGTCTTTCTCCATACGTTGGTTTGTTCAGGTTTGTTCGTAAGGTGCTCTTAGTATTGTCTTCTCCTCGAAGTTATTCGTCTGTTTCTTTGTAAGGAGAATGTCTTATCTTCTAGGCGTTGCTCAGTACGTTTTTTAGGTTGCTATAAGCTTTTTCTTCTCGACGTTTATCTGTATGTTAATACAATACGCTCCTTGTAACAGGAATCGCAAACGTCAACCGTTTTGAAGCGTTTTCGAGACGTGTGTGAGCCTAGTGTCATGCAGGCAACATTACGGGTTTCATGATGACAACTCCACTCCAGGGGCCCGTTTCTCGAACTCCCGATAACTTTCCGGGCCCGATATGCTTCACGAAAATATAAAGATTAAAATTTAGCTTTCAAAATCAATAAAAATTGTATAGCTATTCGAGAATTTTGTGCACCTAAAATAGTTTCGGACCGGGAAGGTTATCAGGAGTTTCGAGAACCATCCTCAGGGTGAAAAAAGATTCTCAACAGAGCTGCTTTACCGGTCTAAAAAACTTGAGTTACCTGTTACCCTGAAAACTAGGGAGAACACTGAGTCCATGTACATTTCCGTTTTGTTTAGATCTGGATTCTACCTTTACGCAGTAATGTAATAATAATAATAATAATAATAATAATAATAATAATAATAATAATAATAATAATAATAATAATAATAATAATAATAATAATAATGCAGCTTAGTTCCATTTGTCAAGTTGCAGACTTGTGGCTGAAAGTTCATTTACTTTGGATAAGTTTAAGTGATTATTTGTACACAGAGGGCAATATTTTCAAAGTTTCTGTTTATTTGTTTTCACATGTTGCTTGATAGATACAGTTTCACGCTTCCTTATTGGTAAGTTCAGTTACGCTCTCTACAAATTTAAAATAGTTGTATTTGATGTCATATTCCATGTCATACCAAAAATTGATAGCAATACACCCATGAGATTGTTGTACATGATGAAACCAAAGCGAAGGCAGATAAAGCATCTCGCCAGCGTTAATTGTGCACGTCACAGGATTAGCTTTAGCATATTTAGGATACTTGTCAAGGTCTGGATTTAGCGGATCAATTGCGATCCATGGCAGTTTGGTTGAAGATGAGAGTTCTGTTCCATTTTCTCCAACCTCGTCAACTATATCGAAATCCCCACTCTCTGTAGCTTTGAATCTAGCGGGTGTATAAAGTTCATAAGGAATCAAAGGGAGGTCACTTGGTGGTAGCAACATGAATTTCTTCCTCCCCGAGATCACACAGTACAAGTTTTCATAGTGATCCTTATGCATCGAGGTAACGGCTCTTGCGTCTCCCATCCAGAAGTTCACAGCGTCGGGACGTTTACCGAATGCTTCCGTTGCCCACGAAATTTCGGAAGCTGCCTCGAAGCACAATTCTTGAAACTCATCAGTTAAGTTAGAATTTTGCTTCTGAACGTAAAATATCCCTCGCTTTTGGATCCTTCCCTCCAGAATGTCCAAGAATTTAGAAAACTGCATCTCTCGTTCCTCAGGCATGACAAATTTGTCCCCCACAACTGCATCAGCGTATCCATTTGGTGTCACAGCAACGGTTACTATCTTGTGCCCGATTTTCTTTCTCAAATAATCGTTATTCCACTTCTCAAGCGCTGGCCAATGGCAAAATGCATTCTTGATTATCACGGGAATATTCGGATTCACCCATTCTCTCAAGAATTCCAACGGACTTGGGGCTTTTTCAAGCCTTGGCACCTCGGAACTGAGGTAAAGTTCTTTTGCTTCGAGAGACAAGTTTTCTAATGCTTCCGATAACGTTTTTTTAGAGGCCATTGCTTTATAAAAAGCCAGAGAAAGCTCTCTGAAGATCACCTAAAACGCAGCTATAATTCTGCAAGTCCGGCCGCCATGTTGGTTTAAAGAAAGCGCGGCTGCTAAGTCTAGTTCCCAGGAAAACTGTTACATCTTCGAACTTCACTTCTCTCAGAACGTCTTGGTTCGTTGTATCTGGCTTCTGTTTTTGCTGAATTTAATATGCTTTTGATTCTTTCTGAAGAGCAAAAGGAACACTTGAAGTTCCTAACATCGTTAGAAATCGATGTAGTCCTAGAGTTCGCTCGGATTTCCCTGGATTCTATTCTAAAAGGCTCTTCAAACCCGAAGATCTTCCAGGCCGCGGCCCAAAAGTTGGGAGTTGAAGTTAACACGATCAAGAACGGAATTAGCGGGTTGCAGCATGTGTTGACGGAGAGCTCACGCTTAATGATTGGCGAGATAGATTTTCAGGATTCTGTGATGACGCTAGGTTTTTCTGAGGAAGTAATTAAGGCGTTGTTGCAGATGTATTTGGCAAATCGCAAGGAGATCCGAAACATACTTGGAGAAATGAGCGTGAAAATTCCTCACTACCATGATCTAGAGTGGAGATTTGATGTGGAGTTGGCCAGTAGATCACTGCAGCATCAGACAAATCCTGTGGTTATTATGAGGCTGCATACCAAGGAAGGAGACAAGAAGTCTGCGAATATTCTACAAACTGACCCGGTGAATTTAATTCATCTTACCACAGAGCTGGAGAATGCAATGCAGGAGATGAAAACCGCTCATTGCAGAAGAATTGTAAGGAACATAAAATGAACAATAGGAAGGATACATAGAAAAAATATAATCGTCTGTGTTGAGGGAGTGTTTGCATTATACCAGTGTGACCTTTCATTCCATTGCGAGGACCGGAAAACTCATTGTTTGAGTTTCACCTGGCACAGTGAATTGATTCCGGCAATCAAATCAAATTGAACACCGAACTTTGTGAGAGTTCGATTTCAGAACCAATCGAATTTAATAGAACAAATCGAACCCAATCGAACTCAATCCATTGGATTGTGTTCACTTGAGTTCGGCTACCGAGCTCAATCGAACACAGTCCAATGGATTGCGTTCGATTGTGTTCGGTGAATAAATTCGCTTGGACAAAGGTTATGTTATTTGGTCTGACTGCCCGCTTAGTTACTGTACGCAAGCTGTGGTGAACCTACATACAAGGCAAGCCCACCAAAAACACGTTTTTCTTGTCCTTTTTTAATGATAGTTCAGTAACAAAAATAAACTGTCCACAGCAGTAAAAAGAACAAATTAGAACAAAGCTATCATTATTCCCGCATTTTACCGTATTCTGGAACTACTGGACAGTTTTCATTGTAAGTTATTAACGCGCTCATTTACAACTCGAAAAGCACGGCCTTTCTCACCTATTTTCTTTAAAACCTTGTACTCTTCACCCTCCTTCATGTCAAAGCGGCTCTCTTGGTAGTCTTTTAGTACACATTTAAAGCTAACAACCCACAGCGCATCTGAAGCCATTTCTCCGGGAATTGTGCGGTTACGAAAAACACGTGTTACACTGAAGTAACTCGAGCCTCCAAAACCTGTTACTGATTTTCAACACCAGTTTTACAAAAATCAACAGTTTGGAAATTGAACGTTCGATTGAGTTCGATTGGCCAATTTTTTTGTGTGAGTTCGATTTCGTTCGATTGCTGAATTCAATCGAACTCAATCGATTAAGTTCGATTAAAATACAGTTCGATTGGGTTCGATTGACTATGCCGGGAGTTTCAGTAGTCTCCTATGCAGCTGCCTGCGTGATGACCCTAAGAATGGCTGCGTAAGAGACTAGAGTTTCAATCAAAACAAATAAATTAAAAGGAATATGAATCAAACAGCCATACTGTGTTAACCTGAAACCAGTATGCACTTTTGCCCTAGAATGAGAATCTCAGTCAGTGCAGAACTTGTACCATCAAGAGTTGTAGTGATATGAGATTTTGGACTGGTTTCAAGTAAACCAATACAGAGCCACAAGGAGAGTCCTAAAAGTATCATGTGAACACCCCCTAAGCTTCAATTTGAACTGAAGATACATGTAGTTGTGAAACCATGGACATTGTTGTCATTTTTGGAGCATATAAAGCTGAAATGTAGAATGCACCAGACAGTGGTCATGGCAAAAATGCTGTTGACAGTGATGATGATGACAACAATGATGATGATGACGACGGTGATGATGGTGATGATGATGATGACGACGATGGTAGCAGTGACTATGTACAGAACATTATAAACGATGATCACAGTAATCACACTTTATAAATAGCACATCAGCCACTGTAGTATAGTTGAACCCTCTAAATATTATGAACACCTTTGAGTCAGACCTAAAAAGTTACCTGTGTTAACCTTTAATAAGCCCTAATATCAACATGCATATTCTCCTCACTGGCTGCCATGTATTTCTTATGGTGCAAGTTAAGAGAATGTGTTTAAACATGAAGACATTTTCATCTTTGGTGATCATTGCCTACATTCTCATCACCTGTCCATTTGACCATGCAGTGATATTGTAAGGAGAAGTTACATACTGGCCATTATTGGAGCTTAACCCTTTAAGCCCCAATATCAATATGTATATTCTCCTTAGTGTTCTCCATGTACTTCTTATGATACTAGTTGGGAGAATTTGCACAAATATCAAGACATTTCCTGTTTGGTGATCCTTTATTCTTGTGACCTGTATACATGTTTGATCAAGTAGTGATATTGTAAGGAGAAATTAGATGCTTGTCACTATTGGGGCTTAAAGGGCTAAGAATTAATGAGGTGTTAGTATTTCTACCTGTGTTTGCACCAAGAAAACCAGCTGTAATAACGAGGTGTCTATTAAATTATGACCGTTGTTTTCATTTAAGCATGGCCATGTCACAAAAAGCGTAGCGTGATGTCAATTCGTATCAAACGTTTTTGTTTGATGGTTCAGTGAAGTCTGAATCGGCATTAGACAAATTTTCATACCTGTAGCTGTAAACAGAGACAAGTTTAGTTTAAAAATGTGATTTCCAATACGTTACATTTTATTTTAAGACTTAAAGGGTTTATCCTCAGGCTTCTTGGTCAGCAGGTGGTTGCCAGGAGAGACTCTGGGGTAATGGAGAAAATATGATTTCTTTTATTGGCTGTTCACAGTAACAACACTAAAGATTTCTGTGGTAAGGATGTGACTGCAGGATTTCTACGGTAAAAAATTCTATTACCCCAGAGTCTATCCCAGCGACTGTCCACTGACCAAGAAGTCTGAGGATTCTGGAAACGAGATTGAGCTTCACTCAAACTTTGTAGCAAACATCTTACTTTGAGCGCCAAACTTAATGTATTCCCACAAAGGTCTGTCAAATCTTTTTGAAGATTATTAAGATGACTAGAGATGTAAAGTTTGAAACCAAGTAGGTTATGTTTTTTATGACATGGCCCTGTTAAGATGAAAATGAAACTGAATGGGTGTCCAAAAGGTGGGTTCAACTGTAAGTTCTTCAGATCATGACACATTTCTGGGAACTCCCCACCTACCCCTCCCCTAACTCAACATTCTGCTCTGAATGATAACAAGTCAAAAAACGTTGGGTTAGGGGAGGGGTAGGTGGGGAGTTCTCCAGAAACGTGTAATGATGCAGTACTTCTAATGGCCAGAAACTAGGTTGAGTATCATGAAGGGAAACTGTAAACTCTTTGATAATTCATGCCTCTGTTTGTATTTGCATGGTAAATCCCACTTTATCATATGAAATGATATTTTGTGGATTAAGTCTCCCTTTTTTCATTTCATAACTGCATTTATATGCTCAAGACTTGTTCTTTTCAAACCATATCCAATTTCATCCCAAAATGGCAAAATTATGACCTAGTTTCAGACAAAAACAGTAGAGTGGCCCATAGGTTATAATTTATACCCAACTGGAACTTCTAAGGGGGTGGGGTCTCAAAAAAGCCAAAATTTTAAAAGCAACTTAAGAAGCTAAACTGGAATGGGAGAAGGGGGGGGCATCAAACCAAAACCTTATAGTGGGGGGGGGGAGAGATATTTTATGCAACACAATAGGAGTTCCCTGGGGAAGTTGCAAAGGATGTCAGGGATCAGTAGTATTTAATTCTCCATTTTCTTGGTTCCAGTAACGAGAAAACTTTCAAAACATTCACGGCAAATTAATGGATTGACTCATGCTGATTAATTTTATTAATAACAATGTACATGTTCACATACATTTTGGACTTCTACTACCAGGTAATCCTTTTTCAATGCATCCGTTTTCTATTTGTATAACATTACAACACCTCTAGAAGAGCTAAACAATATACTTATTTCAAGGTGTGCAACCTGGAAGACACTACAAACAGATGATGAAGATGGATTTCAATCCTTTTGGAGATTTTAGTTTCTTTGCTTTTGCATAATTTGTAATTCATATCTTTTAAAGCGTTCCTTCCTTGTAAGGGCCGATCTAGAAGGTGCAACTTTTGTAGGGTGCTCTACTCATGTCATTGAAAAAATTGTAAATTCCTCACATCACTTATCATTGCCTCTGGCTACGATTGTGGTATGGTTTTCAAATGTTCCAAAATCCAACAACATTATTTTTTTACGTCATGCACGACAACCATAAACAAGTTGTAGCTTAAGGAAACAAACAACTGACTACTGTTGTAGGCTTTTCATCAGCATGTCGCACACAACAAAGCTGTACCATTTTAATTGGCCCCAAGGTACACATCACATTGAAGTCCTAACTATGTTTCAACACTACACAGTAGCATATTAAGGCAGTTAGCTTCACAGAAGCAGTAGACAAAAAAAGGCAAAACAAGCTGTGAGCATCTCTCTCCGCAGGTGCATTTTTTAATTCTGTCAATCCTGTTTAATCCTCCCAACAGAGTGGTTTAGAGTGGCTGGGATTTAAGCCTAGAAAAGTACTGCTGTTCAAAACCCCGTGTTTCAGTTTTCACTTGATTTACCTTGAGAGACAAGGTTTTAACTGCTTTTATTATATAGACAAGAGTGGTTTAGTGGAAAATAGACCACTCATTAAGTTCATACGAAACTACATCCGGGACTCGAGTGGCGTATTTTCCATATCCTAACTAGTGAGGATATTGATGATGTCATTTCCCGCTTCTACACCGTTGTCTGTGTGAAAAAACTCTTGTCTATATAATAAAAAGAAAATTACACGGCTTCTTGACGGTATGAATTTTATTTTCTTGTGGTAACAAAACAATATTTTACTCGCTGCGCTTGTTCGTAAAATATTGTTTTTACCACTCAAAAATAGAATTCATATCTTCACACTGCCATGTAATATCCTTTATATTCCGGTAGTAGTTTTTTTCCACATCAAACCCATCTGAAATTTAAAGAGAAAGAAAAACTTACAGGACTTTTGAAAGTGCACAGGGCAAAAGAGCTGGCTGGGCTTATTAACGAGCCTGTTTAGTTTTTTTTTTCTTAGCTATACCTTTGCAGGTCACCTAAACAAAAAAGGTACAGTTGAACCTCTTTACTTTGCCCCTTTAAGCCTTTAAGCCCTGATATAAAAATGCATATTCCCATTACTGATCTCCATACATTTTGTATGAAACTAGTAATGAGAATTTGTCTAAATATCAAGACATCCTATCCTGAGTGATCACTTCCTTTATTCTTGTCACTTGAAGTTCAAACAAGTAGTGATCATGTAAAGAGAAATTTCATTTTCATCAGGGCTTAGGGCTTAAAGGGTTAAGCCACAGTAGTAACAAGCATCTAATTTATCTTCACATACAGGCCATGAGAATAAAGGAAAAAATCACCAAATATAAAATATCTGGATGTCTAGTCAAATTTTCCCAAATAGTAGTATAAGAAATATATCGAAAAAACACAAAGGAGAATTTGCATGTTGATATTGGGGATTATTAAAAGGGTTCCGGTACTAACTCTTATAAGTAAGCACTTCTCTGTGACCACTGTCTTTCAGCAAATTAATATAATTATTTAAGTCTGGTGTTTGACTGCGTCTCTCCTAGGCAACCATCATTCCTAGCATTTTGGGCAGTTGCTTTCTTGAGCTTCATGTATATAGAGGTATATAAATACATCCCATCCAATGGTTTAACACGCGTGGATACTTTTTCAATGAGCAAAATGTCCACGCGTATTATTTGTTAAGCCATCGAATACGAGATTTATTATTCCACTTGAGAAAATCGTGTCAAAATTTGTTTTTTTCCAGTCCTTCGGCCAGAAAACCTGTGAAACTTGGATTTTGCAGTGCAATACATAATTTACTGTGTAATACCGTGGCATCTTTTACGTGTTCTCTTAGCCTTATACGGTAAAATGGCGCAAGAGTGGAATAATAATAATACATTTATATTAGACATGTTAAAAAACGTGCCAATGATGAAAATTATTTTTTCAAGCAATGCATTTACAACTGCTAGTAGGCCCTAAAAATAATCCAAATTGCAATTCTTGGAGGAAAGTACTTCAAGTAAGACTGGCAGCCTGACCATGCTAATTTTATCGCTTGTCTATAAATTCTGCTGGCAATATGTTGTTTCCTTTTGAATTGGATTTTCTTTTCTGTCTCTGACCTTCAAAATGCTCACTTTCTTCTGTAGAATGCTTTCTTACTTTCTGTAACCAATGACTAGTTTAAAAAGTTGTCTTTTTGCAAACATTACAGTGTAACATCATGAATGATAATTTCTCTTTGTGTCTCTTTTTACTAGGCCAACCTGTACACAGCATTTGCTAAAAATGGCTACTTGTCATTTACGGATCAGTCACTTTCTTCATCAGAACTCTTGTCCATTTCAATGCTCATATCATTTTGCTCTTTTTCCTCGGCATTGGCCTCAAGAGAGAGCTGTTCAAGAGTTTCACCGAGCATGTGAACGCTAAATGTGTCCTCTCGTTGGATGCCTAAAGCCTTGTGGAAGTAGCCAATGGCTTCATGATGATTTCCTAGGAGACTATTCACAAATCCAAGAGCAGAGAAAGTGGAGGCTTTGTGTGGTACCAGGACGAGTGCCTGTTTGTGGTATCGTAAAGCTTCCTGGTATCTCCCCAGTTTGCGGCAAGCATGACCAAGATTATTAAGCAGTGTTTCCCAAGTATCAGACAGGACTTCACCACTGCTAATCTGCGCTTTCTGAAGGGCTTCTTTGAAATACTTTTCAGCTGACATGTAATCGCCATTTTGGAATGCAATAACACCCATTTCTTGTTTTACAAAAGGGTCGTCTGGAGAAAGAACTAACGCCTGAACAAAAAACCTCTCTGCCAGTTTAACATTATTGGTCTTGCCATACTCAAGACCAATGTAGAGCAGCGGTAAATGGCACCGTGGCATCAGTTTGGAGGCGGTAAAGTATGCTGCCATCGCTTGATCGTGCTCCCCTTCTGCAGCAAAGGCATGACCAAATGCAAGCCATGCTGGGCCATAAACCCGTTCCAGGCTTGTTGCCTTGCTGAAATACCTCCGTGCTTGCTCATACTTTTCAATGACATAGTAGTAACAGCCGACAGCATACCACGCGACAGCTTTCTGTGGATAGTTGTCAACCAACTTGTGTCCCAGGAAGAACAGCTCATTAGTTTTCTTCAGCTCCACCAGGCAAGTGATATGGATGGGTAGGCAGGCTTCATGGTAGGGGTCTGAGCTCAATACAGCTGAGGTCATCTTATATGAAAGATTGTAACTGCAGTTGTAGAAGTGCCGTTCGGCCATACCAGCGACTATATCCAGGTTATCGTTGAGACTTTCCAGACCAGGCGGAAGCTTAGGATCAATAGGTTTTGAATACTTCTTTATTTTACTCTCATATAAGAACTTCAACAACTCAACTTCCTCTGGCATACACTGTTCTGAAAAAGGAAGAGAAACCAAAAGATCGCTTTCTTCTTTCTCAGTAAGCATATGGTGCGAGACGAGAAGATCAAAGGCTTGGAAGCAGTGCACGTCAGTCCTGAGTGCGTCTTTATAACAATCAGTGGCCAAACTTCGATTATCCATCGCTTCATAGACAAAGCCTTTCAGCAAACAAATGGCACTTTCGAGTTTTTTGGTTCCTCCAACAGAACACACTTCTGCAGGAAGCTCCTTGTCTCCAGACTCTTTTTGCTCCACTTCTAGGATCTCTAACGCCTCTTGCCACTGTTTAAGTTCGGTATGGCACTTTGCAGCAAGATAACGGCACGCTAAGGTTGTTTGCACAACTCCTCTACTCTTCAATGCATGAGCGGCTCTGTGGAATTGACCGGTCAAAAACAACGTTTGAGCAAACCAGTAGACATCTTGGATGTCTCCACTAGACAAGGAAACGGCTTTATCTGCCCAAAACAGCGCTGTTTTGTACATGTGCATGTCTATATATTGACGTACAAGGTTTCGAAGTTGAGAAATATCAACCTTCCCGCCAGACGCCATCTTGGATTTTGTGGGAATACCGCTTGCACTGTTGGCGCAAAAAAAAAAATTCTTAGGGGTGTGGAGTAAGATTCAAAACATTTTTAATCCTGTTAAATAGCACTTTAATCTCCTAGTATTGATCTTCCTTTGAATGAAAAGTATCAAAGAGTTTTTTAAAGCTGTTCTTTCACTTAAGAAATATTGATTGTCAGATGAACTGGTTTGGGAACAATAGTTCTTCGCCGGAAATGGTTTTCGTCCCCTCCCTACACAGTAATTTCATCATCACTGGGTCGCAGCCGCGAGAAGTAGCAAAATGGCCGAAGTGATATATGATACGGCGCGTGGTTAGAAGTTTTTCCTCCGATTTCTTGGTGTTATTCTGTCGAAAACCTTCTTGCAAGCAGGTGTTGTTTTAGACCGGCCTGGGGATGAAGTTTTCTTGGACTTTTTAAAAGTTGCACGGAAGATTTCTGCAATCATGTCATCGACAGAGAAGGCACCGAAGAGCAAGCCAAAAGCGCCATCAAAAACCAAATCCTCGAAAGGTACTACACCTTAAAATGCTTGTTTTCAACTACTTGTTTTTCAAGTGAAAACATGTTAACCTTGAGGTGGTTTTAATCTGTTTTCCTCCTTTTAAATGCCTTTTTTTCTGTCTTGTTTATTAAATATTTCTATCAAAAACTAAGCTTATCTGGCATTCCTCTCGAACCATCGATGCGCTCATTTCAAGTGCCAAACTGTTTCTTTTTTTTTTCGTTTCTCCTCAAGAATGGCCCAAGGTTCTTGAAATGATGATCTATTTAACACTTCGTTGTTTTGCTTTAATCTTTTTACGATGTTTAGGAAAGGAAGTTTCTGTGAACGATCAGCGATTTCGTGGAGATGGCGTGAAGTTCAAATGCAAGGTTGGGACTAGCATTAACTTTCCACATTTCCTGTGATTTTAGTATCAAAGTGTTTGCGGGCTCTTTTGCCGATATGTTTTGCCATTAAAAAGAAAAGTATCTTTCCAAATGTTTTTTGGAATATTTAGAACAACAGCAAACAAATCTAACACAAAACAATAATTATATGTAAACACGGGACAACATGCTGGGAAATGTACATTTCAAAGACGTATGAATTGTCAAAGAGTTCTTTTTCATTTGATTTTCAGCTTGTTGGTGCTGCGGATGTAGCCAGTGCAAGGGGAGATTCCATGTGTGCCGAGGCAATCAAGAAATTAAAGGTAAACGTTCTCCTATTAAACCACCGGCTTTTTGCAAATCAAACGCCTTATTGATTGGGTGGTTTAAGACCGATGACTTTCCTATCATTCCAATCTGTTGTTGATTCAAGCTTTTGACTAAAGAGTTGTTTGGATGTTCAATGGGTGGAGAAATTCATGGAAAATTGTAATGGAAATATAAAATATGTGGACTTTTAAATTGTTATCTTGCTACTTGGTATCGAAATCTTACATAAACACACCAAGGTACCAGTGTGAAATTCTACACCGAGTGACAAAAGTTTGAGAAGTTAAATGATGATTATGATTGCTTTGATGTATACCTCCCCAAGATGGACACCTCTAAGATGGGCGCCTTTCTAACTTGAGAAACCTCTCTAAGTTGGGGACCTCTCTACGATTGACACCTCTCAAAGTTGGGTACCTCTTGAAGATGGACACCTGTCTAAGGTGCATGTCTCTCTTAGATGAAAACCTCTCTCTAAGATGAGCAACTATCTATGAATTGGACACCTCTTAGGTGGACTGTCACATATATGATCCCAGCTCCCAAGTGTGTCCATTTTAAAAGGAGTTCACTGTAAAACAGTTATTTGAACTTTTTTCCTCTAAATTTTACAATCTAGGTACAAGCACTTAAACTGCACAAAGAAAGTGGTGAACATAAGCAGAAGATTGTAATGTACATCAGTATAAAAGGGATCAGGATAGTGGACGAGAAGACTCAAGTGAGTATAATAATTTACCACCTGTGGTCTTATTGCATGTATATTCTGAATGATTTAATAATAGTAATAAGCTCCAGCTGAGACACCTTGTTTCCTGTTTCAATTTATATTGCTATGGCTCATGCTTGTAACTTGTGCAGTGCCAAAGTGTGATACATAGTACAAATTAGTTAACAGCATATTAAATTAGTTAAAGTCATCATAGTCTATGCACAGCTGTACCCTCCCCCCGCCAAGGAGAAAACAGAGGAGGGTACGGCTATGCATAGGCTAAAGTCATCACAATTAACCCTTTAACTCCCCTAGTATCAACTTGCATTTTCTTCCCATTGTTCTCCATGCACAGTATTTCTTATGATACTACTTGTGAGAATTTGATTAAACATCAAGGCACATTAGCTTTGGTGGTGATTTCCTTTATTCTCATGACCTGTACGTTTGATCATGCAGTGATACTGTAAGGAGAAATTAGATGCTTGTCACTCATGGGGTTTAAAGGGTTAGCACTTTACACTGTAAGCTGAACAAGGTTTATGCAGTTACTCAAGGGTTTGCCTCCCATCAGTGTACCCAGGCTCAAATTCAGGACTCAGCACTTGTAGTAACAGTGTTCCCAGTCTTGCTCTAAGGGACTTGTTCAGAGTTGTCCTTTTTTTCTCTTGCCATTGGTCTTGGTGACTACTAGTTGTTCCTTATAAAATGCAAAACAAAGCAAAAACAAAGAACATTTAAGGAAATTTATGCTCAGATAATTGTGCAGTTCCTTAAAAATAATATTATCCATACCCAACCCACAGGAAAGTCATCAGAAATTCCAAAGGGAAGGGGGTCTCAAAAGACAAAATTTTTCAAAGGAAAGTATGCAGCTAAACTAGAATTTCCAGAGGGGTGGGGGATTCAAACAACCTTCCATGGGAGGGGCTATGGATATTTTCTGGAAAAATGCATTGCCATTCTCTTTGATGTTTGAAGGCATTTTTAAAATTGTAAAATGGCATATTTTTTTTGCAGAAAGTACAATATGAGCATCCTATTAATAAGATTTCATTCATAACGCATGACCCAGAAGACAAGAGAATATTTGGCTATGTTTGCAGTCAGCCTTGCACCACTGGACATAAGATGTATGCCATTAAATCTGAAAAACCTGTAAGTCTAATAACTGTATGTGGACTCACCGTTGCGTTCTCTTTTTTCCACGCAGTCTGTTGTTTAGTTTTTTTCTAGCCTGTGTGGCAGGCCCACAAAGGGGAGGGAAAGGGGGAGAAATCATTCGCGAGCACGAAGCACAAGGGGAAGGGGAAAAGGGGGAGGAGGGCACCCTCTCACCTTCCCTCTTCCCTTTCCTTCCCTTCCTCTCGTGCCCCGTGCTTGTTGCTCGCATTTCGCGCTTGCCAATGATTTCTACCCCTTTCCCTCCTGTTTACACAACTGCCACGTATGCTAGTCTTTTTCTGGCCCTGTGTTTAAAATCTTAAAATCCCAGTATCCCTGGTAGAAATCCTAAACAGGATCCTACAGGATTTTCCATGATCCTTACCAGAGATAGTAAAAGCATAATGCTGCTTTATTAAAGTGTATTTATTTTTGTATGAAACCACTCCACAGGCTGGAGCCGTTACCGGCACTCTTTATGAGCTTTTCCAAGTTGTGTTTAAACTGCGACAAGAAGCTGGCTTATCAAAGAAGGTTCAGAATTCATCCCAGGTTCAAAAACCCCCGCAGGTGTCAAACGGTAGATATCATTTCTTTTAACAAATTAATGTAACATATCTTTTACCTCAATTAAGTCATCAATGGCTTTTGTTCCACTTTTACCTGATATCATCTTGACACCATAGTTTTTTACAATGTCAAAGCATAGATGTGGTCAATTTGTGTTTTGTACCCTTCAGTGTACTGATCATTGACAGCTCTCTGCTTTTGTTCAAATATGTTTATTTTAATTTGGCTTCATTTAAAATTTTTATCTTAATTGTTCTTGGATCTGTTGAAACAGAATGGGCCACTCCCTTAAGTGTGCCACTGGTTATCAAAAGTGGTTTCAGTTTGTTTCTGGTTCTTGCCAAAGTTTGTCACTTGCTTAGTGCTGCCTTTATTAAACCAATTTACAGCTGTAACTTATTTATTTTATTTATTTTGGTTTTATTTTGTATTTATTGATTAAGTTTTCCAACTTGACTTGATTTGTTTTTCTGTAGGTCCCAGTCCTAGCAGTCCTCCGCCAAGTTCCGATGGAATTTATGAAGTATGCTTCCAGTTTCCTCAAGTTCAAACAAAAATTGTTGAGTTAAGCTCTAATTTTGCTTTTAAGTAAACAGGCTGCCTGGTTTGAGCAGGGCTCTAGCAATATCATTTTTTTGTGTTCGTCAGCGACTCGCCTTAGTCACCCATTTTTTCACTCAGCCGACACAGCTCCCGACAAAGTTCTGGTTCTTGCTGGATTCTCCCTAAACTTTTGGTTTCCCGTAGTACTCAAAGTCACTCCATATTTATAATTTTTAAAAAAAGACATGCTAGTCATCACTTGTGGGATATTTTTGGACAAAACTCAACACGTGTGCAATGGTCTGGTTTAAACGCCCCGCTGGGGTTTTCTATTAGCTGGCCATCACCAATATGGCGCAACAGGATTTAGTAATACCCGTTCTTTTCTTTTGTGTTGTTTCTCTTCTTCTTTGTTGTTGTTGTTGTTTTTTTTTGTCGGCCACTTTCCTCAGACTTCCAGTTTTCACTCGGTCAATCACTCGTCACAAACTTTTGGTAAATATAAGCATTGTCTTAAGTCATTTAGCACCAATTCGCAAAATTTTCATGAAAGTCGGTGTAGAAAATTACTAGAGATTCAATGGCATCAAAATCCCTTCAATGAGACGAAGGATGACAATGCTAGCGAGCTTTGAAAGTCACCGATTCAACCTTCTTCATCAAGACTAACTGCTGCTAACTTTGTGGTAGCCGTATGTGTCTTAAATAAAACACATACGCCGTAAGTTCCTGACGTGGGTTCGTATCTTGAGTGATGCCAACATTTTTAACCCTGGGAGAGGTGATGGCCGGGTCTAATGCCCCTGGGGCTTTTCTTGTTTGTCTTTGGACTCAGGTGCCATATAAAAATGGAAACAACAAGCAAGCCACACCCAGCCCTCAACTTGATCACGAATATGCAGAGCCAGTAAAACCATCAAGAAATGATCCACACTATAAAGTAAGACTTTATCATACAGCCTAGAGCAAGGCTTGTTCACACTCAATTGACAGAATTTTGAGCAGAGTTAGGGCTTATAGGGCTTCAGGAGCAGAATTACACACAAACTGACAGAACAATGCATTTTCTCAACCTTTAAAGATCTTTTTATCTATAAAAAGAGGAAACACTAAAAAATGTCAGGCATGGTGTGGCTAAACTGCTGAGTCACATGCTTGAAAACTGAACTATGTGAGCCTCCTCGCAGGCTAGCTGATCAACTCTGCCAATAAAAAATACAATGCCTTATATGTTTAACAAGCAGAATTGAGAAGATTGGCTCTTTTTAGCAAGCTGTTGAGCAGAATAGGCCACGTAGCAGGCAGAATCGATGGCAAGAATAATGAGTATTTTTCAGGCAGAATGTGAGCAAGCCTTCCTAGGGCACTGTATCTATTACATATCCACTGGGAAAAGCCCACGTTAAATCAACAGGTTAAACATGTTAATTTAAAACTGTATGCTTAGTTTTCACATAATCAGGCTTTTTTCATTGTTGTTATTATTGCTTATATTTTCATTTACAGTTCTAATCACTATTACATATAAATAGCTTTGTTGTAGCATTTTCCTTCAACTGAGGATGGCATCAGGGATGCTGAAACATGTATTCTTTAAAACTTAAAAGTGTTGTGCTGTATATTAAAATAATAACTTGTTTGCTGCTACCAAGACCTTTTGATCTCCCAAATGCTGTAAATTTGTGCAGGGTTTAGAATTAAGAAAAATTGTCCCAAATTAGCCATTAAAGTTTTTGCAACTAATTTAGACATGTCGGATTCATGAGTAGGTACAATAACTGAGGAAGAAACAAGGCTTTCAGTCCAAAAAGTATATCTGTATCAGGTATCAGTACATTTACTGACCTAAAAATTATTAATTTTTGCATTATGGTAATAAAGTGAGTGATGAATACCATTTCATTTCCTTCCTCTGAATTAATTTTTTGGGTTTAATTTTGTCTAACTTAAAACAGTGAACAGGTAAAGGAAGAGAAGGTGGGATTATTTCAGCTTAATGGCCAAGTTCAATAAATTGACTAAAATTTAACCTGTTATACTGAGCTGAAAATGGAACTGTGTCATATACCTAAAACAGCAACATGGGTGTAATAAGTGTGTAAACAGCAGCTGTTTTGTAAATTTGTGTGTTCTGTTAGGTTCCAACTTTACCACCTGCTCCAGCTGCACCATCATCACAAACAGGAGAAAAAAACTGGGAAGAGCACAAGGATAATGAAAAGACAATGTCAGCAGATGCCCTGAATACATTAACACTTCTAAATCAGTCACAGTCTTTTGACAAGGTAAATTAAAGTATAAGCAAACGCATACTTTTGACTTCCCTTATACTGCACTCACTTTGTCAGGCAATAAATGAATGTGTTGAATAGAAATGTGACTGACAAGTGAATAAGTAGAAGAGAGCTGCCATTTATTAATTACTTATTACAAACCAGGGAAGGAAGCTACTAAATTCATGTGTGCTAGCAGGGGATTAAATAATAATAATAATAATAATAATAATAATAATAATAATAATAATAATAATAATAATTATTATTATTATTATTATTATTATACCGGTAATAATAATAATTACACATTTATATGGCACTGCTTTTGCTAACTATCCAGCAGCGCTTAACAGTCATGTGGCTAAAACATTCCAAACTCGTCACTGCCCTATTGGCGCCCAATCCCTTTTAATAGGATTTGAGATGCTAGGGTTCCACTGTAGTTTCAAGTCCTGCCCACAAAAATGTTCTGATGGCATTTCGTGTTTTTTATCTTTACAGGACCCGGATCAAGTGTCTCAGGCATCCATTCCTGATTCACCATTCCCACCTCAGGACAGCAGCAGTACAGACATGAACTTCTTTGGTCCATCCGTCTTCGACACAGCACCAAGCGAATCAGGAGCAGCAGACACAGTGTCAGTAGCATCATCAGCTGATGTGTCAATGCTTAGAAGTGGATCAGTGTCCTCTGGTTCATCAGATACTCGGAGTGCGCACTCCCGAAGTGGCTCTCTAAACCAAAAGGTAGCCACTGAGGAAGTTCAACCAGGGTTTGCCACTACTTTTGATGATGATGGACAAACCGGACAAGAAGTATGGGAGCGGATGTCAGAAGAGAACAACTCAGTTGCCTTTCCATCTTCAGGAGAGGAAGAAAAGGTTGGAGAAAAAGAAAGATCTGTGGTTGCTACAGTCGAGGAATCCTTTGCCAGCAATCCAGACCCGTTTGCATCATCCACAAATGAGGATGAAAGAACACAGCCGGTTGCTGGAGAAGGCTTCTTCACAGAGTCTTTTGCGGCATTTGATACGGCATTTGGTGACTTTGAGGCTAAGAAAAGTGATGTAGACAATCAAGAAAAGGATGAATTGTTCTCAAATGATCCCTTTGCACGATCAGTTGCTTTAGAGCAAGGCAGTGTCACTGAAAGTGGGCAGGGTTTTGCTTCAGAGTCCACTTTTGAAGCAGCATTTTCTTCAGAGCAGGCTACCCCTTCACAGCCTAACACAGATGCAGTTGCAGATGATAAAAGTCAAGGTGGTAGAGATGAAAACCCTGTAGAGGAGAAAAGCAAGCCTGCTGAAAACTCCTCAGTGAGTTTCTCGTGGGATACTTCATTTGGAGAGAATGAAGATGCACCCCAACAAAACACAACACAGAGTGCTGTTACATCAGAAACTGTACAATTTTCCTGGGCAGAAAGTTTTCCTTCAGATAATGCAGATGTTACAGCTAAACCAAGTACGTCAGCATCATTTAACTGGGATGATGCCTTTGGAGGAGCTCCTGTGGAGGATAAAGAATCGTCAAACCAAGCTCAGGATGCATTCTCATGGGACAACGCTTTTGGTGATAAAGCCACAAATGGCAGTGATTGGCAGTTTGAATCATCGCCTTTTGGTGATGCTTTCTCTTCAGCATCAAAAGTGGAATCTTCTAGTGATACGCCAAGTGTGTCTGACTTAAGTGCACAACCAGTTGCACAGTCTACTGCAAATGAGAATCCTTCGACATTTGAGGATTCAGCATTTTCGACTCCATCATCTTTGCAAATTTCAGAAAGTAAGGAAGATGTTTCTGTCAGCGGTGAATCCAATGAAATTCCTCCACCATCCAAAGATCCATTCGAAGAGTTTAAGGTTAGCTTTCCATCTCCAGGAACTAACTTTGTGAAGATTACTTCAGAGGAGACTGCAGACAGTTCTGAATCTGAAGGCAGTAACACTGGTGAGGAGCTTTCACCAGCTAAAGAGAACACGCCAGATGAGTTACGGCTGGAAGAGAATGAAAAAGAAACAGTTGATTTGGAAGAAATCGATGAGACTGTTAATCAAGCAGAGGATCATGATCCTGCGCCCAGAGCCAAATATAATACAGAAGTCGAACAAGTGAAAGAGGAACGACCATCAGAGCTCCAGGTTCAAGAATCAAGGTTATCATTGTCAGAACGGCCTATATCTCCAACTGCCCCTCCCCCTCTACCACCACGCCCTGCTGTTTCAGCCCCTCCCCTTCCAGCCAGGCCACCGAGCTCCAGCTCGACAGTTTCAACTGGAATGACTTCCATGAGCCAACATTTGTCTACAGGGTCACCATCAGACTCACCACACCAGGGGAAGAAAGGTAGTGCAAAGAAAACTCCTCCTCCTCCACCTCCACGGGTTGATTTAAATGAAAAATCGGGAAATGTTTCTTCAGACAAGAAAGAAACTTTCCCAGATCCTTTTGGATCGAACTTGTTTGATCATCAATTTGACAACAACAAGGATGTCACTGAAGATGGAAGCTCTGACTGGGAAGCGTCATGGCCCAGTGCACCAGAAATCCCACCCAAAGAGAAAACCAAAGACCTTTCTGATCCATTCAGTGACAACTTTTTCACAAACTTTGACTTTCCTCAGAAACCTGCAAGTAACAAGGCTGTGAATGACAATCTGGATCCCTTTGCAACAGCAAATCCAACATCAGAAGCTTTTCCTGTGGCATTTGGAAATGAGGATTTATTTGCAGCATTCACTCCGGCCAAGGTTGACGTTGCATTTGGTGGTGGAGATCCATTTCAAAATGACTTGTCCGATTCGTTCTCGGCATTTCCATCAGATGATCCTTTTAGTGACATCAGTGACCCATTTGCAGACAAGGGAATTTTAGGTGATGATCCGTTTGGTGATAGTCCCAGTAAACCACACCTGGGCGAATCTTTGACTCTAAATGAGGTTTGTGTGTGTGTTTTTTTCCATGCCAATTTTTTAACCCTTAAAGCCCCAATGTCTTGGAAAAGTTGATTGAATATTGTGATGGTTTATCTTTGATAACTATTTATTTAATTCTCATGAACTGCATTTCCGATAAGGCATTGAATAAAATGAGGAGAAATTAGATAATTATGTATCTTGATTATTGGGCTTAAAAGTCAATTCTTTTACTCCTTTAAATGCCTTCCTGTTAAATACTGAGAAGTAGACAGCTTCATGGGAAAGTACTGGCTTTCATTTGAATGGTCACATTTTAGGATTTCATCCACAGACTCAAAAGTTAGAACCACCTTGTACAACATAATAAACAGCACCACAGGAAAGAACTGCTCAGTAGCTTTCATTTAAATGGTCACACTTTAGGATTTCATCCACAGACTCAAAAGTTAGAACCACCTTGTACAACATAATAAACAGCACCACAGGAAAGTACTGCTCAATAGCTTTCATTTGAATGGTTACACTTTAGGATTTCATCCACAGACTCAGCATAATAAGCAGTGCCACAGGAAAATACTGTTCAGTAGCTTTCATTTGAATGTTAGTACATGTACTTCAGAATTTCATCCACAAAGTCTTAACCAAATGCAGCAATCATTGAGCATAACAGTTTTGTAAGCAAGCATAACAGAGGAGCAAAGGAGGATATCACTATTTCTTCTTCTTATGTGTTTGAGCTTCTGCTTACATGCTTGTTTCACTCTGGTTCACACAAAATTGTCTTGCACTAGTGCTTGCTTTAAGGTGATTCCATTCAATTGCATTGCGCATCCTTTCTGCGCATCATTTTTTGCGTGAGTAGCGCGCGCGCTGCTCAGAGAAATAAATGGTCTTTTTCTCCCAAACGAACTCGGTGACCCCACTTTTTTATTCCATTTATTTGAGGAAAATACGCCTTTACATGATATATTCAAATTTGAAGAATTTTTCATTATTCAATTTTGAAATATTCCGTTTGATTCACTGTTACAGTCAGATTTTAGGCGTTTCACTGGAACCGTGCAGACGCTCAATTTGCCTATTATTTCAAATTAGTTTCATTGTAACGGCAATTTTAAGACATTTTACTGTAACACTGTACTTCAATCATAAGAATTATGCTTATATTTCATTGCTAGTTATACCTTTGTTGAAGTAATGAGGCCTCTAGTACAAGGATAGGTTTTTTTCATATTGCTGTCCAAACATAGCAAAGTACCTATATGCTACAGCCCCGTAGCGTGAAATCAGACACGGTGACCCCCTCTTTTTATTTTATTTTTTTAATTTACTAGGTGTAATTAGTAACTGTGCAAAGTTTCAACAAATTCTCATTACAACTTCTTTTTCGATGGAATCACCTTAATGCTCTGTTCCAGTGTACGGGTAAACCGAGCATTTAAAACACTTATAAAACATTTCTCTATGTGGCAATTAGATCTTGATAATTATGTTGGTTTTGTTTCACAGAGCCTAGTTGCATCAGATGAAGCTGACTCTTTTGCATAAGAATTATCACTGACAGGTATGTAAAACGGAACATGTTTATTTATTTACAGTCAACGCGCTTCACGCATGAACGATCGTGGAATGAAGATTGCATTCTTCACGTGCGCATTCCTTTCTTTGATTGGATAAACGAATTCTTGTAGATAGATTGAAAGATAACCAATTTTTTTCGATGAACGAAATCGATTCTTCGAAAGTTCACACGTAACATCAGAAATCGTCTACATGGCGCACTCGGAAGAAGTGCTAATCAATTACTTCAAGGGTGTCATCCGTTATCAAGGATCTTTACCTCCACAAGAAAATGGTTAAGTCATCGCGTGGACTGTGTCGGACGATTTTATGAACAGCTCCTTTTGGCACTCCCGTGTTCCGTGGAATATCTGACAACCCCAATCCAGCATCGAAAAGGTTAACGATTTCGTTCCTTGCTTTAGAAGGCAAAGGTTTACTCGTTCCTTGCATTAGAAGGCAAAGGTTTACCAGGATCGTAAAAGCCCCCAAGCGAATTTCTTGCCATTTGGAATTAGGAAACCTAAACTTTCATGTTCCGATCATGTGCAAACCTATGTACACCGCAACACACCGCGGCGAAGACCGTTTAATACAGGTATAAAATTGTGGCGGTTGTTGTTTATATTTTCTGTGGGTTTCCGATTAAGCCACGAAACCTCCAGTCAAAGAATAAGTTGCCTCGTTAAAATTAGAGACTCCTTTGGATTTTCTTTCTAAGGATTACTGTTGTCGATGTTCTGTTAACGGGTTTTTTTTGTCGGCTTTATGTTCTCGCCATTTTTTGCGCCGGGCTTGAAAACAATAAAAATATCACGCGTGACATACCGGAAAATTGAGCTAAAAAAAACAACTTTCCAGTTCCTGTTCGGAAAGTTTGAATTATTATTACGATGTTACAAAAAAAAATTCGAATAACTAAAATAGTGTTTCGAATATAGAATCCAAGTTTCAAAGAATCGCTAAATTTTTCGAAGAATGAAATCGAAGAATGAACTAATCGATGAATATTTGAAGTTGAGCGTTCATGCGTGAAGCGCGTTGACTGTAAATGGTTGCAGTTTAAACTCAAAATTAAAGTTAGAACCACTCAATAGTATAAAACAGCACCACAGGAAAGTACTGCTCATTTAAATGGTGACACTTTAAGATCTCATCCACAGGCACAAAAGTTAGAACCTTCCCAGAAATAACTTCTAAATTTAACGAGAAATTATTGCAGTACTTTAAAAGTTCAACAATTGAACGATGTTCCAAAAAAATATTAATTATGAATTCTTATTTTTCAGGAACAAGATGCTGCTTTAGAAGGAGATGGTGCAGACTACAAAAAAATGAGTTCTGAGGTCTTTATTTGAAGACGGATACTACATGGGTTCATAGTTTTCAGTTGCTTGTTGTTGGGTTGATTCGTCGATTTATTCCTCCAGTTGGTTGAAGACTTTTGACTGATATGTCTTATAACAGAAATTAAAATGTGTAGGGGTGGAGGGGGTAGGGTGTCAAGGGACAAATCATCAGAGGTGCCAAACACACTGTGTAGTTTAAAAATCCCCCCCCCCCCACCCATGCCCAATAAAACATTAGTCACTAGGCATAATATAACACCCCCCAAAATACCAGCAATTAAAAAACGAGAGAGAGAAAAGTAACTCCCTCCCTCTTCTGATAATAAATCAGAGCTGCAATATAATCAATTGCATACTCTAAAAAAGAAGTTGTCCTAGCATTAGTGGTCTTGTGAGTGGGCCACTGGAAAATCCACACAGTGGAGCTGGAGGGGGCTCACTGACTCCCCTCCCCCTCCCCCAACAATCTTTTTGCTAAAATAGGGCCCATGGGGCAAAAAACAAAACGACAAAAACAAATTCTGAAACATTTTCCTTCCAGTGTATCTGCTACAGGAAAGTGTTCCATTCAAGGGGGGAGGGGAAAGGTATTTCAGTAGCACATTCAATAACTCAATGCACATATAAATAAGTGAAGGAGGGAGGGGGGGTGGCTAAAGATGCTGAATGTGCAGCTACAAGGCTTTCCAGCCTCTAGGGTAGAAATAACCACCAAAACTCTGTAAATTGCATGAATTTTGGATGCTGCTAATTCAGCTTCTAGATTTGGTAGGATTACCATTTTTGAGGTGATATTTCAGAAGATGGGCATAACTTTAATGAATCAATTGATTTTTGTAATTCGTTCTCACACCTGTACAGTAACATTTGTCTAAAGTCATCATTATTTTGGACTTTGGAAGGAAACAAGATGTTGATAATTATTGGGTCAGGATGGTTTATTCAGTTACTAGTTATTTCACCCATCCTGAAAACAGACAGTAAAGGTTTTTTTGAATTGTTAGCCTGCATAGTAAGAGTTTTCATAGGGTTTTCCACAAGAATTTTTTCGCTTTTTGCACCCACCCCAGATTTCAAGCAGCCGAAAAGCGAAAAATGCTTCAAACCTGCGGAAAACCTTAAGGAAACGCTTGCAACGCAGGCTATTGAACTGTGCAACATGTCTCCCACCAAATTGTGATGCAAATTGCATGAAAAACAGTTGAAGGCTCAGAATCTTTGCTAAGTGAAAATTTAGCCTTTAACTCCAAATCACTGTTATCATCAATTATTGTCACTAGTAGGCCAACTCGTTGAATTCAAGCCTTTGGGCTCTGCCGTGGTGTTTTTATGCAGGTTTTGCATTGCTACTTCTCTTACAAGAACTAAATATTAATTGTAACATGGCCTTAGTTGTCTTAGTTTATAATAATTGTATCAGTTAATAAAAAATAATGTAAAAAAGTATATGATTTAACTAAAGAGCAGCAAATTGTAGGAAATAATTTTTACTGAAATCCAGATGTAACATACCTTTGTAAGTGGTAATAGTCTTATATCGGTTATATAAATAACCAGTCAGTGTGTACAAGCGATTTAAAATAAATGTTTTATGTAACACTAACAGGCACAGTGAAAATATCTGGCAGAGGGGTTACTCCCTATAGTGTGCTATAAGGGGAGGCTTCATCCAAAGAGGTGCCTTTTTGGGCTTGCAGTATGTGAAAGGGTGGGGAAATTTGTTGTTTTATTAGTTGAAAGGGTCACCTAAAATGCACCTTAAACTGAAAGACATGGAAGCTAAGTCAAAGTACTCATAAGGGTTGCAAAATGTTGGCAGCCATAACAAGGCAAAAATAATATACCGTAAACTGCCACTTATAAGCGCCCCCCCGGTTATAGGCCCATCTACCTGTAAACAAAAAATACATCCTGTTATAAGCCCGCCTGGATATAAGCCCCCCTCTAGTTTTCCTTGTTTCCGTAATATTGAGCACTCTCACACAACACTGCGAAGATGATCTCTGAGCTTCAGTTTTGTTCCGTTCTGGTTCCGTTCGTGTTGTTACAGTTTTGGTTTTGTTCTTAAAATTGAAATGAATTCGATTTATTGTGACATCTTAAAGCTTAATCAAAAACTAGTAAATTAAAAGCGTATTTCAATCAATGCTGCTGTGGCTCATTTTGAAACGTTTTTTTTTATTCTGCTTATAGACCCCCCCCCCCGGATATAAGCCCCTCCGTTCATAAGCCCACCCAAAACCCCTTGCGAAGTTGTATATGCCCAGGGCTTATAAGCAGCAGTTTACGGTACCAAAGCTGGTAGCCTTCAAGTGACCGGAAGCCTACAGTGACCTACTGTGTTAGATTTTTTCAAGGCATGAAAAGGTGTATATGTTGTTCGAGGTATATTGAAGGGGTACTATTACCGATAAAAATTAGTATATTACAGGGTAGGGGTTTTAAACCTTGTTGTGGAGCCTTCCAATATGTAATTTTATTGAGTACCCCATAACCCCCCCCCCCCAAATACATCTACCAATGGGCCATTAAAATGTGGTTGCAATTAGGGATGGACAGATAAACATGGCTGTCAACTATGAAAATGACTTTTTTTTAAGTTGAATAGAAAAATGGTCTATACTGTCCTAATTGTTAATATTCTTTCCCAAGAATTAAATCCCTGATTGCATACAGATCTAGATCAGTGAGGTTTGCATTTAATCTGGTACCCATATCTTATTTGTTTGTTCTGTGAAAGAACTGGGCATGAGATTAGTTTGCAGTAGCTTTCAATTATTTTGTTTGCTTGTACTTAGCCATTTTCTGAGGCATCTTAAATCCCAGAGACTTAGAAATGTAAATAAAGATTAGAAATAATGCTGTTTCAAGTGCTTGATGTCATTTCTATGGGGCTCAAGAGCTTTTTGAATCTTTCATTGTGGTTCCAGTTCTGCCCCCATCTTTCCGGAAATTCCAGTTTGGCTACACACTTGTGAGGCACCCCCACCCCCACAGAATTTTCAATGACCATGGGGTTGGTATGGATATTTCAAGAACCGTTCATTGATGTGTTGTCACGCTTGTTGGCTAGAAGGAACTCAGTGGGGAGGGGAATGGGGGTGGAAGCAGAGGAAAAGAAGCCAGGAGAATTAAAGAAAACTGCACAATATTGCAGGGTATTTTACAACTGCAACAGCACATAGACCCAGAATCCACCATAGAAGGAGTGGCACTTAAAAGAAGAGGGTCCTGGGGAGGACTGTGGTGCACATCGTACATGGTAGGGGATAAACTTCGTGGTTTGGAACTGTTCAAGTTGTTTCTTTTTAAATACCAGTGGCTACCATAATGGCGATGAATTAAAATCTACTTTTGGCATCGTTTTGTTCAACCAGAATGGTAGCTTATCTGGACGTCCCTTCAAGAAAAAAATATATATATTCATGGCTCTACAAAAAGTTTTAGATTGTTAAGTCATACATTTGCGTCACTTTTTATTGTGAGTTCAGTGCAAAACAATTGGTGAAACCTACGTAGGGGATACAGTTCCTGCATGGCATCCACCTCTTTTCCTAAATATACTGAAATTTGCTTGAGCCATTGAATTGTAATTTTTCTTTATTACACTTCAGTTCCATAAATGTACACATCATATCAATATTTTTCTTCAACAAAATTATTTTACTCGACTTCTGTATAACAAGATATTGAACATTTATGTACATTGATCACAGCATCAAAGTCCAAGAATACCATTGACATGGAAGTTACTCCAGAAGTCTGGAACTACTACCTTTCTACTGGTATCAGAATTTAATAAATGCTGCAACTCAACCAACGCTCATGACAATTTAGAGAAAGAAATTGGACAATGTTGACAAGAAGCACGTATGAAATTAACAAATGGGTCATTTTCAAGATGGTGTTATTTGACCATACACTGTAACTACCAGAATTCATTTCGTTTTACAGGTTCCTATTTATTTATTTTATCGCAGCAAAGTTTAGATTATAACAATAGCCCTAATTTGCATCATAAATAGACTGAATGATTTGGGTACATAGTTGAAGTAGAATGACACCATCATCAATGACCAGTTGACATTCCTTAACCGTCTTGACAAACAACACTGTAGCTGGAAATATAGGTGCATGAAACACAAGGTCACACCACTATAAGACACCACGTACTGAAACAACTAACTGAAGGTTGAACATCACAAAATAACTTCACTCTAAGGAGTTCTATATCTTGGACCCCCTTTAACACAAAAAGAGGGCCCTTCAACCTGCTAAGAAAGTCCACAGGGCCTCATAAACCAATAGTTCTTTTCACAGATTGCTTGTTATTTGCTTTACAATCAAACTGGAGGTAATTTCAGGCATTTCTGTAATACATGTACAAAACATTGGTAAGGAAAATTGTCTGTGAAAAGGACTGAATAACTTCAGTAAATTCTGTTGTTTGGGCAATCAGTTTTTGCAACATATTGATGAAAAACTCTTTTTGACACTCATCTAAAGACTTTTAAACCTAAAACCTAAATTTTCGACTGTGGCCCTCATCAGAGTAAGGAGTGTCATTGTTGCAAGTACTTTGTCCCAGGGAGGCTAGCAAAGGTAGATAGGCCCATGGGAACTGCATGTTCATTATCAGAATTGTAATCCTGAATGGAATGGAAAGCTTCCAAGTTTTTAGATCAGTTACAAAAAAAGCTTTTAGTCAAGAATAAATCCAGCACATTGAGCACTAACAATCTCACAAAACTTGAGCACAATCCAAGTGAATTAAGTTTATTAACAAAGAAATAAAGCCTGAAAGGCATTCATTCTTTAACCACTAAACCTTGCAATCTTGTTACACAAAGTAACTGTAGTGAAGTAAAGATTCCTAAGCCATTATGTCATTTACACATTAAATTCTATTCAAGAATCACATATGGTAAGATCTGCAACACATTGTCACTGGAGGGCATAACTGCCGTCCAGTCATACCAGGTTCCATCACCACCATATCGACCAGTTACACCATTCGCTTGGACATTTATGTCTAGTACTAATTCCTTAGGTGTAGGTGATACTGGAGATTCTGTTTCTAACATTGCTTCTTGTGAGAGATTTGCGTCTGCATAAGACGTACTAGCAATCTTTGAAGTCAGTGTTTCAGAATTCCATCTTGCATCTGTGACATTGTGAGAATCCTGTGAAACGCATGGATCATTATCTGTCGTCTCTGGTCGACATTCGTTTAATTCCGATTCATTGGTAACTGTCTGGCTCTCACTATTGAATTCTTCCACATTTTTAACACTTGGCTGGGAACCAATTCCAGAATCTACTGAAAGAAGACTGTTATATTCAGTGCTCTGTGAGTCAACTACCTGCGACACTGGTGGTAAATGTTTTGTATCTTCACTATGGGGTGTAACTGATTGGGACTCCTGTGACAAAGAGGACAAATTTTCTTTCTCTCCACTCTGAAGTGTATCTGACACCGGAGCTGAACATTCCTTTTCTTCACTCGGCTGGGATGTCATCAAAGATGCACTGCTACTTCTCTGAGTTCCCAGTCCTATCTCATGACCAGAATTAGGAGTTCCAGGAAAACTTTCAGAGTCATCTGATTTCAAAACTACATTAGGTGAATTTTCAGAGCTTGAACAGCTAACTCGTTTCCGTTTCACACCTCTCTTCTTTCCTTCGAGGATTTTAGATTTGCCAGCCCTATCAACTGATGGGGATGCTGGTTTTTCAGTATCCCTGACTGTTCCATTAATTTGTGGAGATGACACTCTACTCCCATTGATTGGAGAATCTGTATTGCGTAATGTCTCAAGGTGATTTATTACTAGCTTTTGCCATTTTTTAACAAGTCCTTTAGCCCTTTTGGCTAATTCTTCATTAGTTGTTTTCTTCCGTAGTAAGTTGATTGTCTTTCCTAGTCGTGTTTTCTGTCAAGAAAGAAAAGCTCTCACTTAGTTACAAGTCCTTATTTATACAGGTTCAAACAAAAACAAAACTTGTGACAAAAGAGTTTTTTGGCTGAACACAGTAATAATAATAATAATAATAATAATGATAATTTTACTTTTTACTATATATATACATAAATCTTACAGGACAGGGACTTTGAAGTAGAGAGAGGACTTGCAGAGATTAACTGACCAAATGTGCAGCACTTTTTGACCAATTTTTTTCGTGGAGTTTTTGGTCGAGCTCGACGTTACCTCGACTGGTTGTGTTGCGTTGCGTTGTGTTGCATTTTGTCATCTGCTTCGTATTGTGTTGTGATGTCTCTTACTTGTTACTCTACTTTGTTGGCTTAAATTTCTTAGTATTCCTGTTCCTTCGTTGCACAACTTGACGCAACAACTAGACAGACGTACAACAGTTCGGCCAGCTCGACCACTTAATAAGCAAAACTTCCACTGCGTATTCTTCACAGGCAAACACCGTTTTCTCCGTGGAATTTTCGTAATCACGACTTTTTGTGTGCCTTCAGTTGCCTTGGTTAAGTTAGCCAAAATTTCATCTCTTTCGCTAACAAGCGCATTTTGATGACCATTTCACATGCTAAAAAGAATTGCTAACCTTAAAGGGGCACCATAAACAATTTTTAGGATTGCTATAAAAAGCTAAAAGAGATATATTCCTTTAATTCCGTTTATGTTCTAAGAGCATTTCATGTACGCGAAAAGATATATGAAATATTTTTCAGAATATTCTTCTACCGAAAACCGGACTTGAAAATCACGGTGACAGAGCCACTCTAAATATGGTGCAAGCTTTAACAAGGCACCCCTTTACCCAAAAACTTAACAAATACTGTATATTCAATTGCAAAAAATTGGTCTACCTTTTGAGTAAAGCCAACGGAGTTTAAAGGGTTGAAAGTTTAATCTATCGGAAGAATATACTGATGAGTTGGCTCATAGATGATAATAAAATGGTAAAGGAGTTAAGATCATCTGAAACAATTGCTAGTAGAGTCAGTGTTTGTTGAGTTGGTCGTTTGCCGACTTTACAGTGTTCGGTGAAATCCATCTGTTGACTTTGTCGAGCCGTCGAGATGCTTTGCCGGTTGGTCGAGTTTGTCTAGTTGGATCGCGTGGCGGGGTTCATACTGTCTTATAGCATGTAAGGATCGTTGATCGATTTTTTGGTAAGGCTCGTTGTGTTTGTCGAGTTGTGTCGAGGTCTGGAACATTTCATCTGCCAGTGAGTGAGGTTTGTTGAGTTTGTCTAGTTGGTAAGGGCCATTGTGTTTGTTGAGTTGTGTCGAGGCGTGGAGATTTTGTCTGCCAGTGAATGCGGTTAGTTGAGTATGTCGAGTTGTGTGGTTCTTACTGTCTTAGAGAAAGTGAGCATTATTGAGTTTGCCTATTCGGTGAGGAGTTGCGTCGAGTTGCGTCGAGGTGTGAAGTTTTAGCCTGCCTCAGGGCATGACAATTATTTGATTTTGTCGAGTTGGTCGTGTTGTGGGTTTGTACTGTCTTAAAATAAGAGAGGATTGTTAAGTTTGTCTGTTTAGTAAGGGTAGTTTTGTTTGTCGAGTTGTGTTGAGATGAGGAGATTCTGTCTGCCAGTGAGTGAGGGTTGTGGAGTTTGTCGAGTTGGTCACATAGTGGGGTTCTTACTGTCCTAAAGCAAGTGAAAGCTGTTGAGTTTGTCTATTTGGTAAGGGTGGCTGAGTTTGTCTAGTTCTCTAGTGTAGTCTGCCAGTGAGTGAGGTTGGTTGAGTATATCTATTAATGTACAACTTTAACATACACAATACTAGAAATGCTTAACGGTCAACAACACAACACAGCACAAGGCAATGCAACACAACGGATCACAACGCAACGCAACTTAACAGATACAACACAACAGCGACACAACGGATTGCAACACCACTGTTCCTGTTTTCGCTTTACGTCAAAATGCGTCAAAATGCTCCCGTGGGGTTGTGGGGAAAGAGTAAGATTTTTAATGGGAAATTTTGACTGTGCACCCGTCCGGTCAGTTGCAGTTGTCACGCTGGAGCGGTCGCAAAGTTTGATTTCCAACTGTGCCGTAGTCGAAAAGACGGGAACAAGGTGCTCAGGAAAGCTGAAAGCTCCAGTAGTGATGCATAAATCGTTCGAATTGGAGCTGAAAGGATGAAGTTTTTTCCAAGCTGACCAGACGAGGAGAAAACTGAACTTTCCTTCTTTACGTCCGAAGGGAAAATCAAGCCGCGGATTCGAATTTTGGCGAGAAAACGGCCTCGCGGCACGGCTCGTTCGAAATGGCTCTGTCCAGCCTTGACTTCGTCTTATGAAGGCTACGACAAAAACCTCAAAACCCCCCAAAAACGATGAAATAGCCCAAAAGGACAACAGAAATCAAGAAAGGTGAGTACATTTTCTTTATTTTATTTCGTCGAGCGCTTTTATTCCACGTTATTTTAAACTCCATACAAAGTCTTATAGAGCGCTCAAGTTTCCAACGGCCTAAATTGTAACACATCACCACGCACTTCAAGTAGTCACGTCCCACTCGATACGCTTACATAAATCATTCATACACTTACATAAATCATTCATACGCTTACAGAAATCATTTATTCGATCGATTTCTCGAATTGTGAGTTTGGGACGCCTGTGGCAACACAAAGCAACGCAACGTAACAACATAACAGACACAACACAACAGAACTCACCTCAACACAACAAAACAGGAAATAAAAATCACGCACATATGCTAAACAAACCAGTTGAGGTAACGTCGAGCTCGACCAAAACTCCACAGAAAAAACGGTCAAAAAACGCTGCAGGTATATAACTGACAGTGTTTCTTTTTCTTTGCAAATATTATAAAAAAATTATGATTCATGAAGTTTACAAGACTCAGAATTTGAAATAGAGAATGGACTTGCAATGTGTTTTTTTACATGTATAAAATTTTTCGTGACATTTTTATTACCTCTTTTTTATAATAATAATAATGATAATAATAATAATAATAACAATAATACCTTATTTATTCTCTGCTACAGCTGAATCCCCCACAAGTGGACATCATTAGGATTTTTGTGAGTATTAATTTTTGCAGTGCAATCAAATGCCAAATTTTTTCTGTGTGATGTCATATAAACAGTAGTTTTCCAAGCAATTTTATGCAAAAAGAACTGTTATTTGAATCAACAAAAAGGCAACAATTCAACCGGATCTTGGACATTGCAAATCCAGTTCCGAGCTTGTAAACAAAATTACCCTGTTTTGCGCAATAATTTTAAAATATCAATTGAAATGGAGCAATTGCAGAATACCCCGCCACTTCATTTACATGTGTCGGAACGCTTTGAAGAACGAGGCATAACACAATAGGCACTTTTGTTATTCAATGAGATGGAAATAAGTGGCGGGGTATTCTGCAGGTAAGCCTTTTTCTGAAACGAATGACCACCTTTAAGTGAACTCTACAAAATGATTTTATTCATGGAGCAATGAGCTGGCTTCACACTCGTTTCGTGTTTTAAAAAATACGTTTTTTTTAACTGCAGTATCACTAAATTGATTAGTACACGCTTGGGCACTTGACAAAACACATTATACGCTCTTAAAATAGCGCTTGTCTCGACTATTTATAAGTAACACTTTACACCAAGAAATAGAAAACAAATTAGAAGTGCAAGGTTTTCTTTTATTTCAACAAGACGTGGAAACAATTAAAGTTTTTCAGCAACAGGTTTTCAATTGAACGAACAGCCAAGGTGAACAAAAACAACATGTGGAAATAAGGAAGGAAATACCTTTTCGCTGGTACTTTGAGAAAAAATGAGGCAAGTTTTGTGTCTCAACACTTAAACCTGACAAATCGGTAAGGAAAAAAGATCGTCGAGAGCGGCGCGCAACGGGCTGGAAGCGCGAAACGAAAGAACTATAAAAGGCTACATTCAAAGGCAAAAATAACTTACTTCTTTATGTTGAAGTTTCTTAGTAATATCTTAAAAAGGTTTGTTTGGCCAGATGTGCGAGTTTAGGAATTGTTTACTTTCATCCAACCTCCCGAGTGAATTCTAAAAAGCCCACAGCACAAACACCACGATAAAAATCAACAATCAACAGTTTGTTCAGACAACGAGGATTGAAGTTTTGCATACCGAATTGCACTTTTTTATAGACAAAAAAAAAGAAAAAAAGAGAATATTGCTAAGATCGTGGCAAACAAAAAGGTTAAAGGGAAGGTCAACTTAAACCTGTGCCAAGTACATTTCCCAGAATTCGACAATGTAGATTTCGCTTTTGTCATCCGTGAAACACGAAGCCGGAAAAACGAACAAATCACATCGAAAAAGCTGCTTTTTATCGTACAATTCTTTAGCAAATGACCAAAACGCATTTCATGTTACCTCTCAAATCCACTAACAAGGCAAAACTTAGTTAAGTTAACTCGATTGCTAACAAGAACACGATGTTATGTCAGCAAAAATTGCCCTGAAACAAACTCGGTTCTTCCTTTTGCCAGAACAAATTTGAAGCAACAAAAATATCCCGATTAAACACAATGAAATGTAATTCCGGGAAATACAATTGAACTTCCTTAAAGGCCAAGCTTGTGGTGCTAAGAAAAGTTACGGGTAAGCTGACAACATTGACCAAAACGAGAAGTGTCGCTTGGAATCCTCTCACATGCGCTTCTGAAGATCGAGGTTATTTATTGACAATTTTACAACCCAAGGAAACACGTTTAGCCATAGTAGAAGCATTAAGGCAATAAAGCTGTCGTAGTGAATACAAAACTCTCAATTTTACCTCAAGGGCTTCCTTAGTTATCGGAAGGCGCTCTAAAATCGTCACTACCTCCAAAACGGCCGCCATGTCCAAAACCTGAGGCAAACAACGCAAAAAGAAAACCGTTAATTTCTTCGCAAGGAAAGGGTTAAACAAACTAAAAATTGACTCACATTTCCATCAGCATCTACTACACGGTCTAGGATGGTTTTGATCTCTTGTGGGGAGTGCTGCATGGAGTTTCCAAGCCAGAAGGTCTACAGCCCTTCCATTCGCCATGCAAGGCAGCCCAAGACATGACGACCGACCGACAAGAACACTCAATATATTATGGGATGGTTGACGTCACACCGCACTGCTATTTATATTCAGTGACCAAACATCGCGGGCTCATTTTCTCCCATGCTCGTTTCAGATCTCTCTCTGTTGTTTTGTACCGAGTCAGCTGGGGTCCGTTTTCTCCAGAAGACCGACCGTTTTTATGTGCCTTCAACAGAGAATCTTTGAAAGCTAACTTTTCAACTTTTTTCAATACCATGGAACTGACAATTACCACCAATCGATAAAAGAGCGATTTTGAAAAAAAAAAAAAAAAAGCAACAACAAGAACAACCTGACACGCTATTTTTACTTCATTTAAGGACGGTGCCTCCTAATATAGATGTATTTTTGCAAAGGCTATGACTATGGGGAAAAAGTAGACCTTACCAAGGGCTATTGGAATCTAAAAAGAAAAATGTAGGTAACCAGGCATTTTTTCAGAGATAATTAAGCAACCATAATTCTATAAAAACGTTAAAATACAAAGAATGTATGGAAATTTCTTTCCAAATGTAAGCTCAATTATCTCTGAAAAATTCGAGGTTACCCTCAATTTTCTTTTTGGATTCTGATAGCCCTTACCAAGATCTGCTTTTTCCATGTAGTCTTAAACTGCTCAAAAATATTGTTGTAGTAGTAGGCAAATTCCTTAAGAAACCCGAATGTCCCGAGATACGCAGAACGTATGCGCAGAACAAAAGGAGGCACCATCCTTGATAAAAGCGTAGTCCGCCACACAGAGAATGGCAAGGCTGTGGTTAGCTTCTTACCAAGAACAACGTGAAAACAACCCCTGCTTGGGCCTGAGGACCGGCTTTTGGTCATGAACAATAACTACGCATAAATTACTCTCTTGGCTTCTTTTAGCCACATGTCTATTTTAAGAGGATGGAAAGGTCATATAGCAAACATTGGTCATCTCATTCATATCTCAGTCATATCCAGAAATCGCGGACATTAGAGCCCGCGCCTTTTCGGGCGTCCTACATAGACAGCTCTTTTAAATGATGCATACCGCTGATCGAAGCGGTATAGTTTGGGCTCATATTTCATGATGGTGCACGATGCAATAAGTCGCCTTACAAAACGATGTTTTGGCCCATATAAAAACCACTGACCAAACTAAGTCGCTTAACATTCGAATGTACTGAAATTTAGCTTTCGAAGGATGGCTTTTGTAGCGTATTTGAAGCCGGTTCAGCCGAAATATCGCAGTTCCAAGAAAGCGGATTTTTGGACTTTAGCGTGGACTTTCAAATGTATGGTCCAATGCTATTTTTTCGTGGTTTTCAAGTGCAAAAAGTAAACATCAAAATCAATCGGATGGAGCTGAAAATCGTAAGGTTAGTTTGTTCCATGTATAGTTTTAGTGAATCCACTTGCACATTTTTTCGATCCCATTATGTTTACCCGTAATCGCTGTTTATAAACTATGAGTTTTCGGTTTTTCGATGAAATCCCCCTCCACGCCTTATATTTTTTGGCCGCTAAACTGCTCACAGAAAACCGTAAAAAGTAAACATAAAATTCGAAGTATCCACCTTATTTTTTGTACTATATCTTTCTTGATAGACCAGTTTACCATGAACCGGTTGCACATTTATACTTTAACAAATTGATCAAGAGATATTTCTCGAAATTTTTTAATCTCCATACATTTCTTTGTTGTTGTTGCGTTCTCTTCGATGGTCAATTTACCGCAGGATTTGTTGACCGTGGGCTCAAATGTCTGCGATTTCTGGATATGACCCTGCTGGCAGAGGTTTTTTGTTGCTGATTCTTTTTCGTAGTCTTTTTATGGCTGTCTTTGCCGTTGTTGTTTTCTTCCACCGCGAAAGACAGTCGTAAAAAGACTACGAAAAAGAAGCGGCAAGATAAAAAACCTCTGCTAGCAGGGTAATATCTCAGCCGTCACATTGAACAAACACTATCTTTTAAAAGATTTACTGGAAAACTGTGGGTCCTGATGTTCGATAGTCAACTAATGCTGATCCTTAGTTCAAAGTTTACCAAGATTTCTCTCAGTTTTTCTTGTTACTGCTATTCAGTTATGAGACAGGTTGGAAGCAGAAAATGACCTAATTGAAAACTGTAAAAATAATTTCCAGTGCATGTCCACACTGTTGAGCTAAAAAAACTGAATTCCAAGTTAACTATAATCATGGATTAGCTTAACTCAGCCCTTTTAAAACAAGTGTTTCTTTTGGCAAGATAACGCCTGGAAAATTAAAAACTCAGCATTTCAGGAACGGTAATGTTGAATAGCTTTCTGATTTTTTCACACACTTAAACTGAACGTTACGTTAGTAGAACTAGTCATGTCTTATTGCATTACTCAAGTTGTGGCGGGCTCTGGAAAGAGATGGATAATTCACACACATCGACACACACTTCTTTGTATGCCTCTACTTCCTGCAAGAGACGTCTTCAGAGGTCTCCATTGAGATTAACTAAAGAGATCACTGCTTTGTCTCCAGCATCTTTAAATTTTTCACTTTAATTTGGAACTCCACTGAAAATTTAAACTTCAAGTGAGTGTGGTTTTAACTTTTGCATCTGCAGATGAAATTCTCCCAGGAAAATAAACGAGACCATAAGAAACAATAGCTACTGAGTACGTAGTTTCGGTGGTGCTGTTTTAATGCTATACAAATGGTTCTACCTTTGATGCTGTGGATGAAATCCTAAAGTGTGACCATTCGAATGAGAGCTACTGAGCAGTACTTTCCTGTGGTGCTGTTTATTGTGCTGTACAAGGTGGTTCTAACTTTTGAGTCTGTGGATGAAATCCTAAAGTGTGACCATTCGAATGAAAGCTACTGAGCAGTACTTTCCTGTGGTGCTGTTTATTGTGCTGTACAAGGTGGTTCTAACTTTTGAGTCTGCGGATGAAACCCTAAAGTGTGACCATTCAAATGAAAGCTACTGAGCAGTACTTTCCTGTGGTGCTGTTTATTATGCTGTACGAAGTGGTTCTAACTTTTGAGTCTGCGGATGAAATCCTTAAGTGCGACCATTCGAATGAAAGCTACTGAGCAGTACTTTCCTGTGGTGCTGTTTATTATGCCGTACAAGGGAATTCTAACTTTTGAGTCTGTGGATGAAATCCTAAAGTGTGACCATTCGAATGAAAGCTACTGAACAGTTCTTTCCTGCCGGGTGCTGTTTATTGTGCAAGCTGGTTCTACGTTCTGGTGACTTCGTGGATGTAGCGCTGCTTGATTTGCAAAAAGTGGGCAAATGTATAAATTTTTTTCACAGCTCTCAATTTTGATTCCCGAGCGTTCAGTGCAAAGTTTAGGAGCGTGATAACTATATGAAATCTTGGGCATTTTCCAAGGCTTAGGAAAAAGAGTTCTTAGAAGTTGATTAATCGATATCGCGTGAGTGAGCAGGATTTAAACCGCAATTAGTGTGTGGGTTATTTATGTCTTGTAATAGTGCATGACTCTAAAACTAAAGTCAAGGTCGACCGATTATAGTCAAATGAATCGTGACTGAATAAATATGGAAATTTCTTCTAGTTTAGCTCCCTTAGTTCTGCCCACATAATTATACAGCCTTTGCCAAGGCCTGTTACTTAGTTCGCGCAACTCAGGTCATGAATGAGACCTCACGAAAATCAACCAGTTTTTTGGGAGGAACGGCGTTGCAGAAACTTGTAAAGGTACTGTGAAACTTCCCGTATCAGTCTATATTTTACCTACTTAATTAGTCAAATTTCGAGTTATTCAACGTGGATTTAGTGTTTGCGCTGTGGACGAAACTGGTCTTTCCGTGTGAGTATTAGTGCGTGGCTCCCTCACAGTGCTACTTTTTAGTATCTGGAATTGGGAATTTATGTCCCGTTTTGAATTTGGGCTTTCGTTGGAGAGTAAGTAGCATTAGTGAACTGGCCCGAACAAATGAAAATGGACTACTTTTAGCCTTGATTTGCTATAATTTATATTGTTTGCCCAGAGACTTTCATGTCAGCAGACACATCGCAATAGTTAAACAACTCTCAATTCACTTAGTAACTCGTGTTCATAAGCAACATAACAGTACATAGGAATGAGTTCAAATCATCTAAGTACAACCGAACCTAAAGTCTATAGGTTTAGTATGTAATGCGTTTGAAGTCGCACTCGACAGCTATATAAATCGCGGAAACGAATTTAAACGCATTGATTTCTGATAGCTATGTTTTATGCCTCTGATCAGTGCGATATGACTACAAATCAGCCGACACACAGTCTCGAATCATTGTCTTCTGATACAGTCAAAAGAATTGCAACTCGACTGAGTCATACTGAAATGGGCTCGAACTCATTCCAGCGCTGTAGGAGGGGCCTGAATAGATGTCTTCGAGCACGCAGGCCTTCTGACAAAAAGAGGTATTACGAAGCTGGTTATAGAGACTAGACTGATACAAGGAACTTCTGTTCTTCAGGAATTTGTCCTTTAGAAAAGTCATCCAGGGGTTACAAGAACTCCATGGCCGATTACTCCGTTCAAAAGAGTGAACAGCAAGGAATTACAGAATGAGCAGTTGTCTCCGCAATACTTTAATGACTCTTACATATAATTTGCCTCAAGGCTAAAAATTAATGCGAAAGTAGTCGCGTTTGGCGCAACTGGAACTATACTCTGCTTAAAATTAAAAAATGTGCGCTCTTTTGGACTTGGAAGGTTCAGTTAGGAAACGTGTGCACATATTCCTTGTGGCGGAATTGCCGATGGCCGAATTTATAAGCGGAGGGAATTAAATAAGAGTGCGTGGAATTCATCGTGTTCACTAGTTAAGTGTTTGTTGTATAACATTGTTAACACAATTTTAAACTTTCATTTAAAGTAGATTCCCGCGACTCAGTAAGATTGCCACTAGTCTTTTTGCGCATACCATCAGCTCGTTTCACGTTTTGATATCGATTATTTGATTTTACTTCATTTTGGTTCGGGAATTCTCATGATCACGACAAAGGTTCCCACTAACGTAACTTCTGCTTTTACGCTTCAGTTATCTACGAAATAGAAATGGAAATAAGCTGAAATCACGGAAATTGGAATCTTTAATTAGCAAAGGATCACCGTCGAAAGCGTCAAAGTCAGAGAAGCTCTCTCACTGAAAACGTTCACCTTTTTTCAACAAGCTTAAGCCTTCACCGGTCGATACTGAGGTAATTTAAAGAACTTGCTAGTTCACTTAAGGTTAATGTGACTCACTGACTGTTATTGTCGTTACTTATAATTCATAATACGTACTGTATGTGTGAAGAAATGAGCGGTTTTCAAAGAAGTGCAGCAAAATACTTAAGTCCAGACAACGTCAGAGGCCACAATAATATTGTAATCTTTTGGGTGGAACTGGGAAAATTCTCTACCAGTGAAGCTGTGCTCAAGGCGTTTGCCGGAGGTAATAAATCCAGTGTGCTCAAAAGTGTAACTTCTCTCTGTTCAGAAGAGATTGAGTGGCTTGGACTATTGAAAGTTCTTAGCACTGACTAGGTAAACTTTTGGCGAACTGTATCAGCTGTATAATTTGCTTTCTTCACTTTCAGATCCTGAGTTTAACCTGTTTAGGTGCGTTCTAATTTACACGGAAAGGAAACGAAGTCAGTAAAGAACAATAGAAACCATTAGTCAAATTTTGTCAACTGTATCGTTTATGTATGGGTATTATGTTCGTGCCACAGTCTCTCACGGAAAGCTTTCTCTTCATTGTTATGAATAAGTGTTTGATACATATAAACAAAACTTCATAAGTTTTCTCAAAAGAAACACAAGGAAAGAGAGACAAGGTTGCAAATTAATGAGTACAACAGTGGCCAAATGTACCTCTAATCAAGGCAGAATGTCGGGGAGGTTATTTCGCGGATCGTTTTATTTATATTTTATAGCTGCATGGATATTTTATCAAACCAGTATTGTGTTTTCCAGTCTTAAGGCCTGTTTGGCTCAAGTCAAATCAAATAAGCCGGTCACTAGTGAGCAAAACACTTTCCTTCCCGGTCAGTATGCTTGCGTGCTTGGTTAGTGAAAACTAAGCATAGAAATGAGAACTTAATTATTCCTTCGCAAAATCTGCACTTAAAATTATGTTTCCCGATGCAAGCAATCAAGAACATTAAGAACCGAAAATGACGCATATTCACAATCTTGATGCGTAATTATAATACACGTAATCGTCTTCAGTATGCTCAAAGTTTCAATTTTTCCCGAGAAACTCTGTTAAACTGACAAAACACAGGAAAGGAATGCTGTACACTGCCTCCACATATATATTTCCCTTTCTAATTATTTGGGGGTGAGCTTGCTAGAAAGACGTTTGACGTAGCTGCTGGAGTGATTAGTTCATTTCCTTCCTTTGTTGACTGCGTGGGCCGGAAACAGGCGAGACCGATCTTTGTTTTAAACAAATCAATCGGGTAACGTTGTGCACCTTTTATAAACGATAAGTTATGTGCTAGCTCATGTACCATAACGGACACACGTTTATCAGTTTGTGTACGTAAAATTCTTTCTCTAATCGACGAGGAATCTTCCAAAGTTTCGTACTATCGACCAGCAAACTAAGAAAATAACGAAAATTTGAAGAACAGTTGTTTTATGGCATGAAATTTTCTTGTGTTCAGTCATTTTTTCTTTTGTGGTTTCTGACTGAGCTTGTCTTTTATACGAGCCAAATATGTTAAAGGCCATGTCTAAAAACTAAAGCCTTTTACTTAAGGTATCCTTTCAAAAGTAAGTAACAGTTAGCCACTGTTAGCCACTTACTCTGCGGAATTCCCTTCCCAAAATTCCCTTGAGCCGGCCTCTGTGGAGGAGCAATCACATGTTCTAAAGGCACTGGTGGCCATAAGTATCCCTAGCTTTTTGCCTGTCTGACCGTCGTTCATCCTTGTACCCAGGATCCTCTCTCTTCCTTATCGAGGGCTGAAGAGAAGGTGCCCTGCTTGGAAACGGGGTTGATTTGTGTTGATACATATGTCCCGATTGGTTGAGGCTCAAACCAAACTGATGTTGTTTTGTTCACCGCAGGCAAAAAGCTTCTGAAGGGTGCTGCTTTGATTTCTAAAGATGGGGAGGCAAGGAAAAAAGACAGAGCAAGGTGGTTCTGTCAATAGCAGTAACTTTCTGCAAGTCCCCGGTATTCAGATAACTGACAGTGGAGACATCCCTCTCGTTTTCGTCAATGACGGAGCAGCCCCAGTCCAGGTTCCTGAGCGGAAACGTTCACGTGCCATTAGCAGGGTGTCAATGTCTTCTGACGATGGAAGTGGGGAAAGTCAAAAGGGGGTAAGTTGAAATAGCAACTTGGTGATCCTGTGACTGTATGTGTTTAATTCAAACTGGTGTTCCTGTAGGCCATGAACAGCTAAAACCACAACTACAAACTGGAGGTGCCAGATGTACGACGAATATCTGGACCAGTTGAAAAAGTGATCAGATTTTTTTAGTCCCTGTAAAAATTTGCAGTTCAAACAGAGTCGAAATGGTTAGTTTGACCTTTCATTTCCCATTTGTCTCTGTACAAAGTTTGGCATATAAGGTGAACGCAGCTTGGCGTGACCCGTAGGTTGTACTAGATAGGAATAAGGGTGGTTTTACATCATGCATTTATCCACAGTTCTGCAATTTGCACCGGTTAGAAACTCTTTATAAAGCAATGTGTATGGTCTTCATTGAAAAATACACGGACAAGAGAGTTGACAGTTAAGAGATGAGATTTTTATTATTTTTCCAGGGACAGCTCCCAGGTGAGAAGGCGACTATGCTTCACCAGTTGATATTAAACGGAGAAGTAGAGGAAGTGGAAAAACTGTTATCCAAGGGCACAAGTAAGAAGACCTTTAAGTTACTACCTAAAGGGACAAGTTTTGTGCATTTACTTTTCAAGCATTAGTAATGGGGACAAGCCATTCCCGGGACGAAAGGGAGCAGGAGCATAAAATCTCATCTGTACAAAGTTAGAACAAGTCATCGCCGCAGGGCAGGGAAAGGGGAAGCAAGGACGTAACGGGAAAATCTAGCGGCGTAATAGGTGGTGTTCACACTCGGTCCCAGCTCTGTGACTAGGCGAGATTCCTGGCAGGCATCAATGTGGATATAGCTTTTTGGAAGTTCCCGTGCCGCATAACAATTAGACTACGAGCATTACCTCCTTCCACTCAGGGGTAGCCCATGGATAAGAACAAGCGAGCGCAGTTGAGGAGGTTTCTTCCAGTTCTCGGCTCCCCCCCCTCCCCATGTGCGTCACATTTCGACGTGGCAGCCGACTCTCGCGAGCGTTCACATTCACATCCACTATCATATTCACCACCAGCTTCGGTGAATAATTTTTTTAACTATACCTCCATTTGTTTACAAATGAACTCGACCTCGAAAACGGTCTTTTTTATGGCCATCTCACTCATTGTTATGGACTGCTCTTGCAATTTTACAATAGTTCACTTTTCTAACATCATTTCCGTGTATTTTGCAGATGTTAACAACGGAGACAAGTCGGGTAAGACGCCTTTGCACACGGCCATCCTCTCAAAACAGTTCAGAATTGTTGATAGGCTGCTGGAGTGTGGTGCCGACGTCACCATAACAGATGACGCAGGCGACACTGCTCTACATACTGCCATTCATGTAGGCAGCGAGAAACTGGTACTGGTGAGTATGCGCAGTCAGTCACAAAAAAAGTGGTTTACTAGCATCCTCGTACTCAGATCCTGCGATCTGTTTCGTCAACAGTTGAATCGTACGCTGTGTCAACACTGCAAAGTCACAGGGCTCTGGGAACGAGAAGCGGTTTACTAGTTCCCCAGAAATCGTGTTCTCTGTTGGTGACAATCAGGATTTTCGCGCGCGTTTGGTATGTCAAAGGGTATTTCGTGACCGATCTGGTCTAGATCGGTCACGTGACGCGATAGTGTCTCACCTCAGCGCCGCCTATTAGCGAATAGTGCCCGTTTTTGGCAATTTTCGCTCAAAATTTAGCGTTATACAATAAAAACAATAGAGTCCTTCTATCTCAGGCCCTATGTGTGATAGGTTCCCTCGGAAATTTGATGTTCAAACTTCATGTGGGTCCCCGAACACCTCGGGCAACCTATCAGACACGATAGTACCTTCGGCAGAAGAACTCTATTGTTTAAATATGGAACCTTTTTCCGGCCCTCTTCCTTCTGCCAAATTATACCATAACTTTTTTCTTTACCGCTGTCTTTGATTTTGCAGACCCTCCTCCAGCGGGGACGTGCAGACGCAAACGCTCTTGGCCGTAACTCGTGCACGCCCCTGCATCTTGCTGCAGAGATGGACAATGAAAATATTTGCAAAATACTGGTAAGTAATCGTGTGCAATATTATGACATAATACTCAAAATCAGCAAATTTGTTGCGTTTTCAGTCTCCAACGCAGTAATTATTTGGCCTCTTCAGCCTCCCCCAGGTTATTATTTAAGGAAGAATCCGAAGGACTCTCAAACAACCGAAGTTCTCAACTACAAACAAGCTCTTTCGTTAACACTGAATTCCAAAAAATGTTACAATTCTAATCACAAACAAGGCCATTACGTGGGTAACGCACTGAAGAAACTAGGGCTTATTCCCACAAGCGCCAAAGCATACAATTTGTTTTTGCTTTAACCTGTGTCTGGTCGCTTGTAATGTCGAAAAACCGATACTGCTCGCAACAGGATTGATAACCTTCCAACCGACCATGATATCGATTAGCTTGATATCGAAACTGAACGATACTGCTCCTTCCTTCCTCCCTTCATTGTTTTTATAAACTCGCGCGCTGTTAGTTGCTTATCTAAAGATTTTTTCCTCCTAATTAAGATTGAAAATTCAGGAAACACAAAAAAAGTAGATGATGACGGAATGACTCCACTAGGACACGCCATGGAGAGAGGTGCCAAGAAATCAGCGGCGTTGCTACTTCAAACAGGTTTGTAATCAGTGACAAATGCATGGCTCAGTTTTTATCGTCATTTAATCAGGTTTAAACAAATTCTAATTTCCTGGTCCATATCTTTCAGCCCATGAACAAGGGACAGTTGAAGACTTTCTATATGACGTTGACATTGATGGCAACTCTCTTCTTCACCTAGCCGTAAACAGCGGTGTACTTGCGGTAAGCATTTGCCAGACTTTAAATCGGCAGAAACATTAAGTTAAGGCCCGGCCTAAACAAAAATTAATTGAACGTTTCCATTCAACATCTTTCAAAATTGTTCAATCCAGCATGTTGAACACGTTTGGCTACCCTGTTTATTGACTAATGAATGACTGAAGATGCTGTCGGGGAGGGGGAAGGGGGCAACAAAATTGTATTCAGAAATGTTGAATGATGGCAAATCATGTGACCGAGAGAATTCAGTTTAATAAATACGTCCACTTTTCACGCGTTCCGATCCCTTCAAAGACATCTCAGTTCGTAATTAATATTTGCGTTAGACTTGCCTCAAATTCAGAAACATTTCTAACCTTTTGGAAACACGATTTGCAGCCCCAACAAATTGTGGGTAAGCGCTCGTAAACGGAGAATTATCAGGAAAACATTAACAGTACCTGCGATATTGTCCAATGTTTCCTCGTATGCAGTAAGCTAACCATACTTAGCATATTGGTCATATAAGGGATTTTGGGACAAATTTTATTGATTTCTATTTTCAGGTTGTTGAACTTTGCATTGAATACGGAGTACGAATTAGACAACCCAGGGTAAGTAACTAATATCCGTTCCAATGCATGGGGCCGTTCCTCGAAACTTCCGATGACTTTGCGGGCCCGGTAAGCAATTTTTAACTTGATCGGTTTTTATCGCTTGTTGGTCAGGTTTGGTGACTGTTCGTCCAAACTTGTCAATGTACGTGTTCCACAGAATTATGAATATTTTAAATGGAGAGTTTCGAGATAGGGCCCCGCATGTAGGAACGCTTATTATTCGTGTAGACACGATAGAAAAAGGTTTAAATGGTAGAAAACTAATGAAATGGTCCTTACCAAGGGAATAGCTTTAGAGTCATTTCTTTGTTCTCGCTTTTGATGCCCGAACGACGGAAATGTCTCAGTATTATTTGCCTCTCTCCTCCACAGAGGCCTCCTACAGTCACGCCGGGTAGAAAGGCGCGGAGGCTGGGAAGAGGGAAAAATTAAAGCGCGCGGGGAACGCTCCCGCTTCCCTCTTTTTTCTTTCACTGGTGTTTACTAACAGGAGCCTCTGCGGAGGAGAGAAATTATTTGCTAATACAAAAACATTTCATCACAACAAAGTGCAGGTAAATCAGCTTTAAAATTTGAAACAAAAAAAATGAACTTCATATGTGATAAATGCGATGTATTTCCCTAAACCTTCTCCATTACTTCAAGGATGCAGAAAATAGAATGGGAACGTTTGAACATCAAAGGCACCTTGGTGGTATCAAATCAAAATTTTCTTTCTGAACAACTGCACACCTGTTTTATGGTGTCCGCTCTTACCCACGTTTATGGTAAGCGCTTCTGCAGTCCTTCAACTTTATGCTTTTCACCTACACGACAAAAATAAATAATAAATAAATAAAAGTCAATAGATAAATAAACCGAAAGCGAAGGTTTTTTGAAAACAAACGTTGCAACAACATCGGAACGAGTTGTTTTTCAACTCGTCGAAGAGAGCAAAAACGAAATAAAACGAATACCCTACCCTGTTGACGGCCATTTGCATTTTAAATACATAGCGTGAAACTGTACATCTTTTTTTCGCCATTTTGTTGCACGTGCGACCCGTGAGTAATCTTGCTTTTCATTTTTGATTACATTTTACTAACAAATATTTTGCATCTCTCACAACACAGAGACTCGACAAAGTAACAGCATTTCACATGGCGTGTGAGTTAGGATCGATGCCAATAGTGGAATATCTCGTCAGTAAAGACCCTGCAATCTGCAGAATAACTCTTATAGACTTCAGGGGCAAGACACCACTTCATCTGGCTTCCAGTAAAAACCACGCTAATGTCGTCGAGTTTCTTCTTGAAAAAGTAAGTTAACTGAATGTTTAATTTCCTTGCCTAGCTTTTCCGCATAATTTTCAATGAGGCAGTCGTTGATGAACAGGAATTGATGAGCAGGCATTATTGTTTCGAAACTACAAGGAGAATTAGAAGATGAAATTGAATGTATTTTCCCTCTTAAAACCTCGCCGCTCATTTTTAACTTCCATGCTAACATTGCCACTAGCTACGGAGACGAAATCGATCGTTTATGTCGCAAAGCGATTGACATTCACACGTTTAAATGGGTGTTTTGTTAGACAAGACTCACTCTCTGAGACAGGGCTACAAGAAGTTAACTTTTGTTTTCGCTTGTGTTTGCATTTGCGTTGTTGCGTCGCGCGTGAAATAACCCAAGCATAAGTGCAAGCACAAACACGGCACAGACCATCCACCCTATTAGACTCTCGCAATGCATTACTGATCCAAGTTTTAGGGAACGACGCTTTCGTGTGTCACCTTGTGCTTTTAACTTTATCACGTGTGAATACTTTCTCTTATATTTTGCGACGTATGTGTAAACCAGTCGTTATGAGGTCAAGGCTTAGTTAAAAAGTTCTTGTTTCAATAACTTTTTTCCACGCAGGGAGCCGCTGTTGATCCTAAGTCAGACGAGAGGCGAACGCCATTATTTATGGCCGCTGACCAAGGAGCCGTTGATGTTGTTAAACTCCTCATGGAACGCGGTGCTGACGTCACCATCCGGGACACCGAACTTCAATCAGTGTTGCACGCAGCCGTGGGCCATCCTCGTGCAATGGAGGCTCTTCTTCAGGTAAGGGCTAAAACTCAACGAAAACTCGCGTCGAACTTGTGTACACTTAAGAAATGAAGGTCGGTGGTTCAAGTCAGTGTATACGCGTGCATGGTTGGCTGCATAAATTATCGGTGACTTTTGACGTACAATTGTTTTAGTGGACAACTCAATGCATGGTTGCAGTCAGAAGAAAACAATATTCAGGCTGCATTAAAAAAAGAGAAAAGAAAAATTGAAAAATTACTTTACAAGGCTGCAGCAAGCGAACAGACAGTAACGATTCAGCCAGTCAGATTCACGTAATTGCAGTAGATCCAGTGAATGTCTACTAATAGCTACAACTAGTGACACAAGTCGTTGAAACACCCTCCCCTCCTTCCCCTATTCAGTGTTGCATAGTGTTGTGAGCGCTTGTCTTCATCAATTTGGTTGAAACATTTTTTCAACATTGCCTTGTGGGAGAGGGAGGAAGACACAATTGTAACGACAGTGTTTCAAAAAAATGACATTGATTGTATGGAACGGAAAAGGCTTTAAGACGAATTCCGCTCAACGTTCGAGCAGTAAGTGCAAAAATTAAGTTACCAAAAAAATACTTGCAGCACTGTCACATTTTGAGAACAGATAAGAAGAACTTATCGTTACTTTTGCTCCTAAGCTGACCCCGCGAGAGAAAATTGGATTTGAAGTTATCCATATTTCAATTAAAAAGACGCTTCATGTCAGTTCAAAACAAAATGGCGCCCGTTTTTGGCATACTATTACGAGATTTGAAATTAATTTTCTTGAGAATGCCTGAGAATTTCATCGCGGGGTCACTTGGGCAAGTGAACTAGAGTGAGATGTTTCAAATAGCATTTAAAATGTTACCGTGCTATGAGTAGTTTTTTGGTAAATATTTTTTGCACTTATTGCTCGAACGTTGAGCGGAATCCGTCTTAATTACGTGTCACGGTATACAGGTCCTTAAACCCAAAATTACTTCTTGAAAATTGACACGTATATATGGTTGGGAAAAGATGCGTGGTGTCTCACACGGCTCTGAGGTTTTCCAGTATGGAGAAAGGAAAAGCCAAACCTTTCGTTTACGGCTAAAACACAGAACACTGGCATTGGCTTCATATCAACATGTACCGGTGTAAGAGAGGACACCAAAATTACCCCATACAACTGCATTAAACCGTTTTGCTGGACGTCCAAGCCTTGAGCCAATAGAAGACGCTTGTCATTTGATGTGATGCGAAGTGGCAAGAAAAGAAACGTTTGAAAATTCTAAAATAAGATATGCACGGCGACTAAATCAAAGAGCATCACCGGCTTTAGACGGCTTGTAAAAAACCGGAGTAAATGGAGGAGCCATACTTATACTACACTGACACTAAAATCTATCTCAAATTATTCCTTATGTTTTTTTCGTAACAGTGCAATGCCTTTTTTACACCGGTCTCTTATAAAATAAACGAAACGATCGATATCTATTACGATCTGAACATAATAATCACAGAGCTGAGGACATTTGCGGCGCGTGTTCATGGGTTACCAATATAACCCGTCAAAATGTAAAACTAGATGTAACCAGATAACTTTTTAGCAAGTCCACGGGTTACAATGGTAACCCGATGTAAGTTACAAACCATTGTAAAGGAAACTTCATACCTAACTTGTTTCATATAGCACTACAGTTTCTTCAGAAGACTGTCCTTCTTGTGGGTTCTTAAGTTTGCTTAGTTTAAGTGCGCTTTTAAGCCGAAAAAACTGCTCTGGGAGCACATGTGATGTAACGCGCTACGGGAAGCTAAAATTATTGTTGTTGACGCGTTTAAACTGCTGAATACTTTTTAACTGGCCTACCATTCAAAGAGGAAATCAGTGCATGCTCAGTGAAGATATCTGTAGGGCTAGCGTAGGTAAAATAGGCCTCAACATATGACTTGATTTTAACACACGTTTAGAAATATCACTCAATTTCATTATTATTTTCAAAGATATATGATATTTTGAAATCATATACTGTAGTTAACTCAAACGATGATTTAGCCAATCAGATTCGCGCATTCGCAATAGACGGCAGTGAATGACTACCAATAGCGAATAGGCAATGGCGATCGTGAGCCACTCGAGCTCAAATTCATGTATTTGCAATAGATCGCGGTGAATGACTAACACTTTTTCCTCCGATTACAACTGGTTCCGTTTTTCTCTTCATTTTCAGAGTCCTGCTGTTATGTCACTCATTACAGAAAAAGACGTAAATGGTTATTCCGCTGTCCATTACGCGGCCAAGAAAGGAGATACTAAGGTGAGATGTAAACAGTGGCGTTTTGAGCACTGTCTTTTATTGATCAGTTAGTAAAAACAAAGTTTTTCTCGTTGCGCCCAGATGCAGCGCAAAAGTTCCTCAAGGCGTAGTTTCATTACAGTAAAAGCGAATTCACAATTATGTATAAGTTTAGCATTAAAGCCCGGCTCTTCTTGTAAAAACGAGAGTAACGCAAACGTAGGCATAATCTCGAACATATGATGAAAATAAACACATCCTTTGCCTTATCTAGTTTTCACTAGGAAATTCCACGCCATAAGCATAACTGCGCTTGTGTTTGCGCATTGAAGTGAGCTATTGAATGTGACGTTGTTTTTATAACTCTATTTGAATTCCCTTTTTTCCCATTTTTCCTTTTTTGGTTTTTGCACTTGTGTTTTATGGTTTTGTAAAATTAATATTGACACAAATTAAAACAAAGACGTATTCATGCACAATGACATCATCTTCAGAACGTGGAACTTTTTGTGGCCAAAAACAAGACAGCAGCAAGTGTGACGTCAGATTCATTGGACACGCCTATCCACGTGGCAGCTAAGTAATTATCTCATTTTTTAAAACATGCTTGGCCGGTCCAAGCTAATTTTCTGTTACACCCACTTCAATATGACGACCATTTGCGTCTTGCAGTGAAATAAACGACCGTTTACTTTTCTTTCAATAGTTACGTAGCTGCAACTAAGCACTGTTTTACTGTTTGGTTCAGACGTTAGGTTAAAACTTGCGTTTAGGCAAAGATTTTGCGATTAAAACTACAAAACGGTCAGTGTTTGTGGAGTGCCTGGATAACCCGTTGTGCTTGTTAAAAACAAGTGTATAATTAAGGGAATTACTATCTAGAATTGATTTTATAAATACCAATTTAATTATAGATCGTTTAAACAGTTGTCCCCCCATTTTTGGTGAAAAGTTATGTTACTCGGCCACCACGAAAGCGGGCGTATGCAGAAGCTAGAATTATCAATAGTCCTAATTTCTTCATACTATGGAACCTGCAGTTAAAGGTAAACGTGGATCAACAAAAGTATCTAAAGGAAAAAATAACTGTGATGTTACTGCGGAAGTTACTGAATTAAGAGAGAGGCCTTCAAAGTAGCTCAAAATCTCGTCTGACCAGGCTACAAATATAAGACTTGAATATTGTTGACCGTATTGACGCGACAGAGAAACTATTAACTTGGAGCAAAGAACTTTTCTCATTGTTTTATCTTTGTTTTATCAGGTATGGTTGGACCGAAGCAGTCGATAAACTGATGGAACGACAGAACGCTAGGATATTAAATCTGCAGAACAGCCACGGAAGAACCGCTCTACACTACGCATGCTCTGAGGGGAACGACCTTACAACTGAATCGCTTCTAAACCTTGGAGCTATAGTAGAAAGGTACATGCCACTTAAACAGGGTTTATTTACTGCAGAAGCGAAGATTTTTTTTTGAATTTAATTCTTATTAGTAGTCCTTGAATAAACGAAGTAAGCGTGGATTCCACACAACGGCAAAGGTGACTATCCGTCCAGTAATTCTAATACGTTTTGAAGCATTTTTTTTTGTAGTTGAAGTGATCTTTAAAAGTTGCATAGTAAAAGTGCACCTTTTTAGGCCTAATCAAGAGATATTCACAAAACCTTTGAGCTCTAGTTTGATGCCACGGATAGACCTCCTCAGGATAGCTCGCATCAACTTTTTTGGCTTGACGGGCGAGCTGTGATTTTTTTTCTTTTCACACAGCTTGCCAACATGTAATCACTGGGTTTCTAGACAACAGTGGTTACCGTAGCGATGATAGCGTATACCTCTTCGTTTTAAATGATGCCGGTTATCTCTAAAGCTAGTTCTACATCTGATAAGAAAGCTTTTGAGATTTAAACCATCATTACTTGCACGCGGACTTTGAAAAAAATTTACAACGCGTTTTTAAGAAATCGAGACCTTAACAAGCCGGGCTATTTTCGTTGCTATAGTAACCTCTATTGCCTCGAAATCAGAGAAAAGTCATTTTATCGGTCATATATTAAGGTTGGTGTACGTTTTAGAGAATCATAAATAAGCTTCACTTTTTTAAGAAAGTGGATTTTTAAAAGATGCATCCAAAAGGAAAAAAAAAAAAAAAACAACAAAAAAAAAAAACAACAACAACAAAAAACTGTTGCGATCCTTCATAATATGATTGCATGAGATAAACGAAGGTGGTTCAATGCAGGATTTGTTACTCGAGAAATCATTTCACACTGTGATGTCAAGAGCGGTTGCTAGTGTGGTGTATAGGTCTTAAAAAATTCAGAGAGAAGACCATCATGGAGAGCTCGTTTGTTGAAAAGTGGGATGTATAATGGCAGTAAGGGACAGGTCATTATTTAGAGGGAGGGCTGGTGCAAATGGAGGGAGGCCATGTCCAAATTCTCCTCGCCCTCCCCTTTGCGAAGCACATTTTTTTGCTTACCCTCCCTCCCTTACCCCCCTTTCTATAACAAAGCTCCCTAATGTGCATGCATAAATTTAAGTGCCCTCCTTTTTCCCTGCATAAAAATCATTGACTCTCCCCCTATTTGCATCAGCCCTCCCCCACCTCTAAATAATGACCGGTCCCTAAACTGAGATGCTATTTTCATTCCTTACAGAGATCAAAATGAACGTTCTCCTCTTCATCTGGCCGCGCACAAAGGGTCTGCACGATGCTGCGAGGCCCTTCTTCAAAAATTCGACGACTGCATTAACTGGGTGGATAAAAATAAGGTACCAATCTCTCACGTTAGCCAATTTCTCATTCCCTTCATTCCGTCCCTTCTCTATCCCTACTTCTCCCCCTTCCCTCCCTTTCTCCCTCCCTTCCTCAATCCACGCGTCTCTCTCCCTCATTCCTTTTTCCTTCCTTCCTTCCTTCCTTCCTTCCTTCCTTCCTTCCTTCCTTCCTTCCTTCCTTCCCTCTTCCCTTCCTTCCCTCCTTCTTTTGGCTGTTGGTCTTTCTCTTCATCCTTCCGTCCGTCAGCCTGGCTGCCCCTTCCCGGCCCCTCCGTCCATCCGTCCGCCCGTCTGTTCGTCCATTCGCTTGCTTGTTCTTTAGATCGCCCGTCGTTCTCTCCCCTGTTCTTTCTTTCGTTTGTTATTTCGTTCCTTCTTTCCTTTATAAGTCTATCCGAGTCGTTCGTTCGGTCGTCCCTTTCTTTTCTCTTTCTCCCAATGCCACTCAAGTTAGTCTTGGGTTCGCAATTATTTTGCTCATCTGCTCCTTACGCATTGTGTTACAACTAGCGTTACTCTTCTTTTCAATTTTTAGAACACAGCCTTGCATCTAGCAGCCATCAATGGTCACGCATCTGTCGTGACATTACTGCTTTCTAACGATAAATCCGAAATCACGTTGAACAACACCAACGATAACATTCTTGATACTGCTGTTAAAGAAAAGAAGAGCGCCGTTGTCATGGCGATCGCTGAACATGACAGGTAACACACCGCTCCTCTTCTCCTTCTTGTAGCATATAGCAAACATGGTAACGCATCACAAGTTTTCGGTTTCTCTGATAGTTACACTTAACGAACGTCGCAAAACAATGGAGCTGAATGAATGAATGAACGTTCGAATGAATGAATGAATGAATGAATGAATGAGTGAGTGAATGAATGAATGAATGAATGAATGAATGAATGAATGAATGAGGGATTGAATGAATGAACGTTATGAACGTGTCTAGCTGAGGGAAATCCCCCTGGGCATTAGGAAACAAAAGATGTAATGACTCTGCATGCGCGTCATACATTTCAGTACAGTTCTTCACCATTAGCGATCTTCAAAAGACTACTGAAGTAAGACAACCACTTTTTAACCTCTGGAAGCATGCTCGGGATAACATTTATTAGACAAATTTCGTTTCTAGAACCTCGTTCTCTACTTGTTGACAACAGGGACGAGTGGAGGCTCTGAGAACGTAGTTGTTTTGAAATTTGAGGTACCCGTACTCAATCTCGTATTCGTAGTCTGATTTGAAGGCTCGCAAAACAACAAGGTGAAATGACCAAATTCAAGAGGACAACGTGATTTCCGGTCTTGAGGCCCCTACCTATTTTTAAAGTCGCAGAGTGCCCATTCTCGTTCACCACTCACTTCTGCGCATGTTCTTGTTTTTCTCTTCCGCCAATAGATGGAAAGAAGTACTGACTACGTGTACAACAGGCGTGGTTACAATGTTGCAGAAACTGGTGGAAATCATGCCTGATACTGTAGTGGTGCGTTTAACTTACGTAACTCAAGATGTTACAAAGACAACCATGCGTCTCCTTCTCGTTTGCTCAATTTATTTTGTTTGGGCGCGAATTTTTCTGACAGCCTAGAACCCAGGTATTCTCTTCCCGCTTGTTTTGGTGACGTCATTCCCGCTATGAAGAGTAGCTGGAAGGAAAAGCCTGGGTACGAGGCTGGATGTGGAGAGAGGTGCGGCAAATTAAGCGTCAGGAATTTCTAAAAAAAGCCTTCTGTTTTCAATAATAAGCAAAGCTCTCTCTCGTTTGGTCAAAAATCTGCACGGAACTGTTGTGCAGCACGGCTTATTCGCAACAAAATTTTGGGCGGAAAGATTAACCATGGAAATGACATTTTCGCAGATTTTTCGTTGCTGCCTTACTAAACATATGTTTATTTCAGCGCTTCTTGGATCAGCTGGTAACGGAAACAGGAGATCCATACAGTCAGAATTACAAGGTATACTTCTTTATTTATTTATTCCAACAAACACATAATCCAGTACTAAACACTTAGGCAAAAACTACAGTGATTTGCACCATTGTTGTCAATTATGCTTTGAATCTCTGCAGTCCCACGTTGAACATAAAAATGAACGTTACCAGCTTACGACGATGCCTTCATGTGTGGGGGCACGGCGGTGTAGTGGTTAGCACGTTTGACTTCATATCTGGAGGTCGGTGGTTCGAGGCCCAGTTCCTGCCATTGTGTTGTTTCCTTAGACAAGAAACTTTACTCTACACTGTCTCTCTCCATCAAGGTGTATTAATGGGTACCGGTGACGTATTGTTGGATGTAACCCAGCGATGGACTAGCATCCCATCCAGGGGGTAGTAGCAGTACTCTCATATTTGTTAAGCTCCGGCCGGGTGGGTGTCCTGTGGCTTGTGTGCTACTTTACCTGTACTGACGCCTTCAATTTTTGCGGTTTTAGTGAGTTGGCTGGTAAAATCTTCGCGAGTACCTTTTTGCGATGTTTGATGAGGCGCTTACAAATGCTGAGAAAAGTACATAACGTCCACTTCAAATGAAGAGTAACTTTATCGTAAAAACTTTTTAGGCTATTTTGACAATTCCCATGATTGCTTTTATCAGGTCACTTATGATTTGGGCCTAATTCAAGGAAAATATGAAGAAACGGAGAGCAAAGGACGAAAGAGAGTAACAGTTTCTGGAGAAGAGGTACGAAGGAGTTTTCCTAGAGTTGCATTAGCATCCTACTCAGCGGTGGGGGGGGGGGGAGGGGGGGTGGGAAGGAGGTAACGGTGAAGTCAGTAACCAGAAGTCGGTTGTTCTCTTTATTGGTCTAATTGGTGTTCTCTGTGTATAGGAAAATGATACCTTTGTTGCTTTGTAGTTGGTTTGACCTGATGACGCTAAAAAACATGACTTCCGTTTGCTGCCCGCGACGTCGGGGAGGCCAACTTTATGGTTGCTTGAATTTCCTGCTTTTCCACGGTGGAAAGTGAGGAAACCACAAAGGCTTAAGATCCTTCTGTCTCCCTTTGCAGCCAGAGTCTTATAAAAGAGGGCTAACCAGCCCCTATACGAATCAGACAAAGGGAAATACCTTTAAACCCGGAAGTTATGTTGACCTTCAAAGCTCCCTAACGCAGCCCATCGACAAAGTGCCGTTTCTTCTATTTCCGCCTACCTTTCCTCCGAGTTTTTGCTGAGTTGTCCGTCAAAGTGTTTTGTTGTGAACATGGAGCTTTTCATTTTTCCTTTAACAGGGTAAAAAATGCTAACAGTGGAGCTTTTAGATTTCTCTCATCTTATCAAAACTTTGGTTTTACGCAATGTACTTATATTTTTTACAGACTTCTTCCCAAGAAAGTATAAACGTGAAAGGCAAGAAGAAAAAGAGTAAAGATACCCCGAAAATAATGAACTCACTGGCCCTTATAGAGGTAAGGTCCCTGAATGAGGGAATCACCATACCATAACCACCGCCAATCAACCACATCGACACCAGCACCAGCGCCATCACATCACCACCAGTACCACCACACCAACAAGTCATCACCAACACCTTCGCCATCACCAACACCATAATCATCGTCGTCGTCATCACCATTGTCGTTATCATCATCATCATCATCATCATCATCATCATCATCATCATCATCATCATCATCACCATCACCATCGTCAGTTTAACAATTGTTATATGACTTCACTCATTTACGATAGTTTTTAAAACTGTTTACCTTACAACCCTGTCTTAGACCATGGCCGCTCATCGTCGGGAACGCTGCTTGACTCATCCTATCAGCTATCATTTATTGAACACAAAATGGTGAGTGCAAAGTGACGTACAATGTACAATGTACGTACAGTGAGTGCATAACTAATGTTTTTTGTTGACATGTAACCACAGCTGGCCGCGATAGTATACACTATAGATTTACAGAGACATAAACATTCTTAACATTAGCATTGGCGTTTGCCTTCCAGCATCCCTTCTTTACTGTCTTTTCCACGCGTTGTATCGTTTTTTTTTTGAAGCAGAACCATAGTGTTAGGAGAACATTGCAGCGATCGCTTTTCTCTAACAGACCTGTAATCAATCAATCAATCAATCAATCAATCAATCAATCAATCAATCAATCAATCAATCAATCAATCAATCAATCAATCAATCAATCAATTAACCAATCAATCAATCAATCAATCAATCACTCAACCAACCAATCAATCATCCCACCGACACAGTCACCGACTAACCAAGCAACCAACAACCGACCGACCATCCACTGAACCGAGTCAACTAACCAGCCCGACAGCCAGCCAGTTAGTTGAACAACAAACCAGCTAATCAACCAGCCAACGAACAACCAACCAACCGGCTGTACCAACCAGTCACAGACAGACAATCAGTCAGTGAGTCAGTGAGTCAGTCAGTCAGTCATTCAGTTATTCAGTCAGTCAGTCAGTCAGTCAGTCAGTCATTCAGTTATTCAGTCAGTCAGTCTGTCATTCGTTCAGTCAGTCAGTGAGTCAGTCAGTCAGTCAGTGAGTCAGTCAGACAGTGAGTCAGTCAGGCGGTCAGTCAGTCGGTCGTTCAGTCAGTCAGTCAGTCAGTCAGACCGTCAGTCGGTCGGTCGGTCAGTCAGTCAGTCAGTCAGTCCGTTCAAGAAAAAAGTCACGGATATATCATTTTTACGGGCTGATTAAAGTTGAAATAAGGCGCTCATGTAATTTCAGGAAGAAGTTTGGCTGGGCGACATTCATGGCGAACCTTTTCGCCTACTTCCTGTTCATTACACCACTGACTACGTTAGCAGTGTATGAACGCGTCAATGAAGATGAGTTGTGCGGGTTTAATTCTTCTAATCCTGAGGAGGTTAGTGTGAACCCTTCCTGTTCAGTACACCACTGACTACATTAGCCGTGTATGAACGCGTCAAGGAAGACGAGTTGTGCGGGTCAAATTTTTCTAATCTTGTCGAGGTTAGTAGTATAAGCCTTTTCTGTTTACTACCCCACCTACTGCCGGTATACACGTTTAAAACCTAATGTGCTTCAAAAACTCAATAAAAATAAATTGCATCCTACAAAATTAACCCTATTCAGACCGGGTTTTTTCCCCACCTCTTAACTCCGAGAATATTAAAGCTATGACAACGAAACTTAAAGGAAGATAGTACGTCCAAATTGTTTCCATTGAGGTCCGCAAAATCCGCTGATGACGGCATACGACGTCACAATAACGTTTTGTTCTCAAACGGCGGCCATCTTGGATCCGCCATCTTAGATTTCTTGAGTTTTTCAAAACCTTCAAAAAGCGCTAAAATTGATCAAAAAGTGATCAAAATCAATTAATTAACACCGAAATGATCTAAAAATGTAAAATTTACTGGAAAAAGTAATGATTTTTGATTAAAAAGAGGGAAATTCAAAATTCTGAAGAAACCGCTTGTCACTGAAAAGTGGTTGCCCTGGTAACGTCTAAGACAAAGACTTGCCACACCAAACTGTTTCCAAATAAATTTTAGGAAAATTCACCAAGTTTGATGTCTTTAGCTTGCTTTTTAAAAAGTTATAAACGTCCAAAGTCCGACCGGGCAGAATCCGCCCCCCACCGGTCTGAATAGGGTTAAATGGGAGTTTGTAGGATTTAAAACGGATTTTCTTATATAGCTGAAACAATGGCTTCCGCAATGGACATTGATTGACAACTGACGGCCTTTTAATACCGGGACTTCTTGTTTAAGGCATAGTATAATTATTCTTCATCGATTTCAGGATAAAGACAACTACAAGTGTACATTTTCCAGTGTGGTAAGTTCACAAAACTCTTTTTGTTTCTGATTCTTGATTTTTTGCAGGGTAGTTTAGCGTGCGGGTGTGAAAATGTGTACAAGGTCGTCTTTTACAGATCTAACACTCTGTTATTCAATCCGGAAGACTATTTTTGCGGGTGTATCCCTTCAGTTCGCGACGGTTATAGTAAGCCTTTCTTCTCACAACAGTTATATATCGTTCAGGCGACTTTAGAAATAGAGTGAACATTTTCTCACTGTACAATGCTTCCCATCAACTGACTCTCTCTCTTACAATACTTATTGACACAAATTCTTAGACCTGCGTGAAGGGAAATCACTACAGTATAGTAGTATTTCTAAATCGTGTACATCATAAGTTTGACTGTAGTAACTAGACTACGGTTTCACTTATTCTGATCTTGTGCCGCATAATTCGTAACATGATTCGAGGAGATGAGTATTGTTTTTTTAATCTTCAAAAGGTTGTGCAGGTGTTGAACTACTTCGTTTTAATTATGGCGGCAGGACATCTCCTGAAGGAACTATTGTCTCTGTTTTCTAAGGTAAGAATTAATTGTTCGCGCAAATTCTGTGTGGTAACTTTTAGATATTTTGTTAATTTAAACAATCTTCTATTAGTTTTGAGCCAAGTGTCAAAAGTGACTTTCTATCGTGATAGCCGGATCAATTTTGGAGGATCTAAGGAGGCGGTTAAAAAATCCATTACGTTATTCCCACGTCATGTGACGTAATATATCACGTTTTACCTCCCCTGACGTTATTTCCACGTCATATGACGTAAAAAGTGATCACTACTGATTACCTCAAATGTGAATGGCTTTGTCCAGACTGGGTAGGCCACTAAATTCGTGAGATCTTACATACCTGTTAGAGCGGTTTTCAATTGAGCGTCGAAAGCAATTCACGTTTTGCTTTGGTCTTGCTTTACTTCGCTCTGTGATTGGTAAAAAAATCTCGCGCCACTTTCTCGACCAATCAGAAGTAAAACCATCCTCGGAGACCCAGGGGCAGCTAGTCGGGACGACGGGATTTTCATGGGCGAAAGTTTACAACAAGAGCGGGAGAGCCCCTGGGCACTTACTCTTACCGAACGAGTTCCAGAAGCGTTTGAAATCCCGCCTTGTGATTGGCCAGAAAAAATATTTTTCTGGCCAATCAGCGAAGAGGAACAGCCGGGCGACTCTCATGTCTTCTTACACGAGGTTGTTTTCCTCATCGAACGCCGTAGTAGCGTGGCCCGTTCAACGAGAACATTTTTGAGGATACCTTCAGAAAAATAAATAAATAATAAATAAACAAAGTCGAGGAAATCGCAAACTATAACGTGGCCGCAAGAAAACAAACACTCACCGGGATTTTTCATGGCGGACTTATCGAAGGTATCGTAAATTTTAGAGCTAGCGACTTCCCCTTTCTCAAGTGTTGCGTGAGGCTAATAGCTACTCGAGTAAGCGATGTTACTAATTATTTCTTGTTCGTTGAACTACGTCTGAAACCTTCCACGGGAATCTCCGATGCACGGGCCACGCAACTATGTCGCTCGAGCGTGGGAACCACAGTTAACCAAAGCGTAATATGAGTGTTTGTATGGAACTGAAATTCGATCGAAAATAATCGGCGGTATTCCGCTGAAAATGCATTAAAATGGAAATACAGTTTGAAAAACATTACCTGCTATGTGTTTGCTGCGTTTTTATTGCTTTTCCGAGCTTCTGGAGGCCGATCTGGGCAATTTTCTGCTTAACGGTCGATGCGACGTCATGTCACGTACTAGAGAGAACTAGTTCTCTCTAGTACGTGACATGACACGCTCGATCAACATAGTTGCGTGGCCCGTGCATCAGAGATGGAAAGTTTCGGACGAAGATCAACGAAGAAGGAGAAATAATTAGTTACATTGGAGAAAGGGGAAGTCGCTAGCTCTAAAAATTTGCGATACCTTCGATAAGTCCGCCGTGAAAAATTCCCTGTGAAAGTTTGTTTTCTTGCGGCCACGTTATAGTTTGCGATTTCCTCGAATTCGTTTATTTATTATTTATTTATTTTTTCTGAAGCTCTCCTCAACAATGTTCTCGTTGAACGGGCCACGCTACTACGGCGTTCGATGAGGAAAACAACCTCGTGTAAGAAGACATGAGAGTCGCCCGGCTGTTCCTCTTCGCTGATTGGCCAGAAAAATATTTTTCTGGCCAATCACAAGGCGGGATTTCAAACACTTCTGGAACTCGTTCGGTAAGAGTAAGTGCCCAGGGGCTCTCCCGCTCTTGTTGTAACCTTTCGCCCATGAAAATGCCGTCGTCCCGACCAGCTGCCCCTGGGTCTCCGAGGATGAAGTAAAACTCAAACCAATCGCCACTTGCTCGCACGCGTTTTCCCTCGCTTGGCGCTGGTTACATGTAATTGCTTCGAGTTCTGATTGGTTCATTGGGTAATTTATGTTTGTTGTGATTGGCTGGGGTAATTACTTTGGTTTTGGTTTTACGACACTCATTTAAAAAGCGCTCTAACTCACTTCTTTTATTTAATCGTAATTAACAGCGGCTCACATACATTGTGGATGTAAGTAACTACTTGGAGTGGGTGTGCTTTATAACTGCCATACTGTACGTCATTCCACCTTGTGATTGTAAGGCTGGCTACAAGCGCGAAGTGGGCGCTGTTACTTTGTTCTTTGGATGGATGAATCTCATCTTATACTTCAGGAGGTAACTATGCGGCCTTGTTTGTCTTTCTTTAGAAAACTTAGTATTCTTTAGAAAACGCGCACTCTGGTCAGCTCAACGCTCTTCCTGTAGTGATTTTGCGGCGATTATTAGTCCGATTTCAAGTTGCCTTTGCAAACTACCGGTGATAATTTGGCTAAGATTTGACGGCAATCTGATTGCAATTTTGAAATGTTGTCCAGCGCTAGCTGCAGAGCGCACGCGATGTGAGTATAAACATTACAGTCAAATCAACCGTGAAATGTCACCCACAATTTTAACAGAGTTTGTTTTATGTTTCGTCTTCAGGTTGTCTTCCTATGGTCAGTACGTGATCATGTTGACCACAATGTTCGTAACACTATTTAAGGTTTGTTACTTTACGAGAAGTCCCTTATTTCTTTCACGAGATAATTTACTCCAAAAAAGTATTTGTGCGCGAGGAAACTCCTACGCACCTCCCGTCAAGTTTCTGCACCACGCCGGGCCAGGAGAGGGCACGAAGCTGCATGCTCGGAAAAACTTTTGCGTCTTTTATCCGATAGAGCTTAAACTTTGCACAATGATAGAACTTTTTATTCCAAACAATGGGAATGTTTTTGTTTTTTGATTTTAACGGTTTTTGGCGGGAAAATGACGCCACAGTGCTAAAGGCAAATTTTCGTTTCCCGGTTATGGCACAAAAAGTACATGATTCTGAAAGAACTTGTTGGGATAAAGTGAAATGCGAAAAAATCATTGAAAAACCTCAATCCGTCTTCAAGATATAAAGATCTGAATTTTATAAATGTTCTAAAAATAGTAACAAAATGGCGGAAAATTCAAACTTCCGAACTTTATATCTTCAAGACGGATCGAGCTTTTTCAATAATTTCTTCGCATTTCACTTTATCTCAATGAGTTCTTTCAGAATCATATACTTTTTGTGCCATAAGAGACAATTGAAAATTTGCCTTTAGCACTGTGACGTCATTTCCCCGCCAAAAACCGTTAAAATGAAAAAACAAAATCAATACGATTGTTTGGAATAAAAAGTTCTATCATTGTGCAAAGTTTGAACTCTATCGGATAAAAGACGCGAAAGGTTTTCCGAGCGTGCAGCTTCGTGCCCTCTGCTGGCCCGGCGTGCACGACAATCAGTTTTTGCACGTCCTCGCATGTCTCACTTGAAGCTGTCAAAAAGAAAATAAACAAACAAACAAAGGACTGCTTGAAGTCCGGAGGCACGGTCATAGCGGCCATTTCAATAATGGTCCTTGAAATGCACCAATTACGATTACTTCTTCAGAAGGTCTGGATACGTCTAACTTAGTCGTGACTGAAATTCTATTGGTAGTGTTAAGTACCAGGAAAACATATTAATATTGTTTTTGTTGCGTTCTTTCATATAGGTTTTACTTCTTTGGATGTTATTCATCATGGCGTTTGGAACAACGTTTCTAATGCTGATGGATGATGTAAGTTCGTTTGTTATTGAAAAGTATAAACAAGTTAGAACGCTCACTGTCAAGCTACTTCAGTCCGCTTCAGGTTCCTCTATCCATTGAAATGGACTTTCTTTTGTTCCAGGCCACTCGTTTATTAGCACCCATTTTTCATAGCTCGCTTGTCATTAATTTGGTCGTCGCGCAAAGAGTGTTGCGTGACGAATGGGATAATGTTGCAGGTCATGTGAGAAGCGATTGACGCGAAAGAGAAGCGTTATGTGACAACCTAAATAACTGCTGCGAAATTAAAGACTCGCCAAAAAATCCTCGCGAAATTTGCACACGCGAGATTTAAAACCCTCATTAGAAATTTGTACTGAACCACATAAATTAATAAATGAATGGTATTAACAAGTTGGTACCTGTCTACTACCGAAATTAAGAGCGCGCGAAATTAAGTACGAATAAGGTAGAATGAAAATGGCGCTGCTTCTAATTGCTCCAGAGAAATACCCGCTGTGCGCCCCTGGCCTACACAAGCACGCAGCTAGTTCATTTAACGTTTTCTACGACAAGACTACAAAGGGATGCTTCTTTTTAATACAAATTTTTATCAATAATAGCAATGCTACAACAGAACGAAAAAAAGCCCAGAGATCAATGTTAATGGTATACATCAGACGAAAGCAAACAGCAAGTTACTGGCAGTTGTCACAAAGTGTTGGATCAAGGAGGCGCAGCAGTTTAAAACTGACACTTCTAGTTGTAATCTAGTTGTTGATCCTTCTAATTGTTGATCCTTCTGTTGTCAGGCTCACTTAGTGAGTTATTCGTGCGAGTAACTTGGCGGCGGAGCCCGCGATTTGCTAGCGCGCCCCGAGCGAAGCGAGTCGGCGAGAAGAATACTCGCGTGTATAACTAACTAAGTGAGCTTGCTCGCAGGTTAAGTTCATGTGTCTTTAGACAAGAGACTTTAATCCAAATTATCTCTCTCTCTACCCATGGAAACCTAACGCATTAACGAGAACGGGGGCGGTAACCCTGCAGTTGACTAGCTACCCATCCATGGGGGAGCATTAATGCTCAAGTTGCTTCATGCTACGAAAATCCGGTTAAGGACAGTGCATCCTTTTGTTACCGCACATACACCCTGCACATCTCGGGATGGTCAGCGACGGCGGTGTTTGCTTACCATTTACATGGGGAAACCGGTTGGTCCACGGGTTGTGCAGATGATATGGTAAGCAAAACCTCCCGAATGGGAAATTCGGGTCTAGATTGGCTTGTACCATTTGAAAATTCACTCTAATTTACCCAGAGAGTCTGCAACTGGTTTGACTATTGGCACAGACCCTTGAACTGGTAGAAAAAGGCAAAAGGAACACAATTTTCGGTTCGGACATTCCGGTTGGGATATTTCGAGCACTTCTCAAGACGTTCCTTTTATTCTGGAAATTATCTGGTTGGGCAAACCAAAATTTCCTCACCATTTACAGTCCAACTGAAATTTCCTGGTTGTTTGTAAACACTCGGTACCTATTAATACAAAGTTATTTTTGGGCGGCTTAAGATCATTGCGGAAGAAGCAGAACTCAGCCAGGGCTGTTGGAATCCAAAAAGAATACTGGGGGTAACTGTGCATTTCTCAGAGGTAATTGAGCTTAAATTTGAAAAAAAAAAAACGCCATACATTGTTGTGTTTTTTGAAGCTTTTTAGAATTATGGCTGCTTACGTGGTTACCCACAATTTTCTCTTTGGACTCCAATAGGCCTTGCGAGGACCTGCTTTTCACGCATAGTCAAAGTGCGCGTTTTTTTGGGAACCATCCTGGAATGAGAATACTTGGAATGGCTTTTTGGTGCATTTTGTTATTGCCTGTTCTCATTCCGGAATGAGTTTTTGCCATTCCATGTATTCATTCCCCTAGTCGGGGCAGAATGAACAGGGCTAGAAAGAGCAGAATCGAATGAAAGAGGTGTCAATCGCTTGGGAAAAACAAAATGGCTGACCAAAATAACAGCGCATCCGTGAGCAATTGAGCCTGGGGAAAAAACCTGCTCTGAGTTTTTCAGTCCCTTTTAGGAAGGACCGTCTTTTTTCCCTGTTTCATATTCCAAAAATTCTGATCGTTCCCATTCTGCCTATTTTTTTTCCCATGACAGACCAAGAAAACGTTCACATAGACTTGTGCAAACATTCCTCTGTATTAGGGGGCACCGTCCTTAAGCTCCGGCAGCTGGTAGCCTCTAGGCTCGCGAATTCTTTACCTTCTACGTATTGGAATCAAACGTTGGGTAATCCATGTATACGTGGTAACTGAACCGATTGTGTTTTTTCTCAGGCACCGTTCGATCAGTTTGGTACCTCGATGATGACAATGTTTGTGATGACTCTGGGAGAGCTCAACTACCATGACAACTTTACACCCTGGGAAAACCTGAGCTTCTCTACTCTAACAAACATTCTGTTTGTTGTGCTTGTCCTTGGAATGCCAATCATTATGATGAACATGCTGGTAAGACCTGAAATATTGTAAAATATCTAAAGACTGATACAACTGTAGCACGACGAATAGTGTGCGTCTGGGCCCATAGCAGTCGACTGCGATACAAACACTGGTACAAATGCAATACGACTGCAGTTCCGCTGCTGTGCAGCCACAGCACAGCTACGGTGCGACTGCAGCACGACTAAGACTTGTGCTACGACTTCGCTAGGAGTGCAATACGACTTTGCTGCAACCTAGATACGACTGCGCTACGGCTTCGGTACGACTGCGCTACGACGTCGCTACGATTCAGTAAGACAGACCTCTGATTTTGGTACATCTGCAGTCTGACTTAGGCACGACTTCGGCACCGGTCTATTGAGTTTAACAGAAGTTGTGCTTATCAATGAACGCTCAAAGCCTCTTTAAAATTGTCAGGTTGGTCTTGCCGTTGGAGACATTGACAAGATTCAACAAAATGCCCTAATGGATCGGTACGTCCTACAGGTAAGAAAATTATCTTTATTAAGTAGATTCAAGTGCAGAATGTACAAAATTAAACAGAAAATAGTGGACCTAAACTATTCTTGAACCTAATAATTTAAGGCTAAACGCGGTACACAAGACATCACATGACGAAAAAACAAGTTCCAACCACAAGTCGTAAACATTACCTGCATGGACGTAGCTGTTCTGGGATTTACTGATGGTTCTTATGGTTACTCACTGAAAGTAGCCATTTATTCATGTTCACGTGCCTCTTCATACCGTAGCAGTTTCTCTGTTCACCTGCGTCGAATGTTTGCACGGCAAGCATTTTGCGTGGGCGTGAGCATTTGCGCGCGCGAAGGGAATATTTGAAGTCTGAGAACTTCTCTTTGTTTTCGCAGTTTTGCTCACCGTGATTGTTTCAATTCCTTCACAGGTTCGGCTGCTTGTGGAAATCGAAAACTCGCTTCCCAAGTTCATTTTGAAGAGGGTCCAAGTCTACTCTCACACCGAGTTTCCTAACCATCCCAAGACACTGAAACAAACGGTCAGTGAAATTTGAAAGGAGCAGAGGTTATTTTATGTTCGCACAATGGAAATCGTGTTCAATCCGACAGTTTTGACGGTAGTTTTGCCCCAACAGCCTGACAGTGCACTTGAGTAATCAGATAAATGGGCAGATGCCAACCTTAACAGGTTACCGTTAGAAACAGCCATTACTTTGCAAAGTAAGATAGTGAGATGAAGCGTCTTCGAATTCAAACACAAAGCTGAAAGTCAAGATGAACTGCGAATGCATGATTCTGGCTGGTTCAATGGTCATTGCCGGGCTATTTTTAAAAATCAATACATTGTTCCTGTCGAGGGACTCTCGGCTGATACACGAAAATCTGGAATTCTCAACTGAGCTGATATGCCGATTTAAAAAAGAATTTCTGTTCTAAAATTGTCGGCTTTCCTTATTGCTTTGATGTAGGGAAAGGCTGCAGACGGTCATCTGCAGACTATCGCCTGATTTTTGCCTGTGGAAATCTGATGTAACTAACTCATTGTTTATTTAATCAAGAGAGTTCTTCTGTCGAAGGTACTATCGTGTGATAGGTTGCCCGAGGAAATTTGATGTTCACAACAAATATCCATCAAATTTCCGAAGGAATTTATCACACATAGGGCCTGAGACAAAGGACTCTGTTGTGGTTATTGTACAACGCTACATTTTGAGGGAAAATTGCCAAAACGGGCACTATGCGCTGATAGGCGCCCGCTGAGGAGAGACACTATTACGTCACGTGATCGATTTGATCATGATCGGCTGCACACCAAAATTTAGCGTTGCACTATAATGGCTGATAGACAGCGATCACGCGAGCTACTGTTCTTGAAAAGTAGTTTATCATTTTTTTGCTGGAATTCGTCCTTTAATGTTGTCAATATTTAATTGTTTTTCTAAAAAAAAATGGAAATAAGTAATCTCGTCTCGCGTTTTATGAGCGAAAGACAACGTCGCCAAGCCCCCTTAACTATTCTCGATCATAGAAACCTTGAGCTCTTAATCTAACTCATAGTGTTTCATAATTTCTTATCTTAGTTGGTGGACGGTGTCATTGGTTTCGATAAACCCGAAGTTACTGCAGAGGGAGATACTGATGAAATATCACCAGAGATTGTGAATGTCATGGAGCGATTACAGCAACAGGACACAAAGTATGTGGTTTGTAAGTCTTAAAAGACAGGATTTTAATGAGTTCAATGCAAGCAGTGGGTGCTCCTTGGTCTTGACCACTCGCTAACTTTTGCCCTGTGTCACGTCATCTCTCCTGCTCCAAATAACATTCTAACAGTGCGCTCTGCACTAAAACGGCTGTGAACAGACCCATAGGCAGTTCCATCTGTGAAACAAGCGTGGCGGGCGGGCGGGCAGTTGTAATCCAAATCGCACGTCCAACGTGAGTCACAGGGTCAGATCATTTTTAAGGCTTGTTAGCTGAAATTCTTCATTTGAAGAACAGAAAATGGTCAGACATACGACGTATGTCTTTTTGAAAACGAGTCCCATGATTCCTTGCAGTCGCGTCTCATCAAAAGAACTGGTCATTTATTTATGTTCACCAATCTATTTATTTAGCCAATCAAGTTAAGACTTTGCAGAGGTTTAATAATGTTGCGATTTTTTTAAACTTTCCTTTCAGGATACAGAAAATGTACGACATTCTAAAGGAACAGTCGGAGATACTAAAAGAAATTCGTCTTGGAACTCAAGAGAAAATCAAGAAAAGTGAAGCAGCGAAGCAAGAACAAAACGTTTTGAGCAAGAGTTTGCTTGGAATGACTGAAAAACTAAGTTTATTCTGATCTCATAGTTGCATCACTGTACTAGGGTGGACTTAACACCCTCAGCCTACATTACCCCTCCCCTCCTCTCTCGGATTTTTCCTGTCATGCGTTAGTTTGAAATGATATCATACCTTAAGTGGATATATGGGGAATATTTGTACTTATCACCGAAAAGGTGGTTTGACATACTGTTTTGACAATGGTGTCCCGGTCCGTCTTTGCATCAGAATAAAGTTGGAGAGCTTTTGAAGAGCCCTCCATTGGTGCACCAATGCAGTTAAACAAATTATAGCTGTTCTCAAAAGTAGGCTTGACTGTGTTAAAGGTTTTTACAAAGGATAAAGTGCTGTCAAAAGAGTAAACTTTCTTTGGAAACTGTCTGAAAACAAGCCAATGTTTCAAATGCAGCCTTTCATTCTTCCCATGATACTCAAGAAAACGGCCAACATGCCGACATTTTTTGGGAACGAGGCAGCCTTTAGCGCGTGCTGGTCACGTGGTTAATTCGTTGGCCTTTCGAGTTGAAGGTCTCCACTATGTTGTTTTGTAAATAGCTGCGAGTTTGAGCAAGTTTATGGATCTTTACAGCCTAGAGACTTGTTGGTTAAGGTAAAGGAATTTTTCACTATAAAAAGCTTTTTTTCAGCTACTCATGAGCATTTATACGATCGTCGTATCATTGGGGATTATTTTGTTATTCGAAATCCGGGATTAATACGAGCCCTTGTTTGAGTTACCCAAGGATTCTGTTTTTGTTGTTTAAAATCGTCCTCTCTGGTGATGTTACGTGGTAGTTTGAGAGCAACTAAAAATTGCAATATGAAATTAATTTACAGGAATCCATACCTCTAATCTGCGTTAGTTTAAACGAACCTCGAACAACTGTGCCCAGGGATCAATTATTCAGAAGCCGTTTAATATTAATTTAGTATTTAACACAAGGTAAATGTATTTTGCCAAAAAATAGACCTCACTTCCAATGCGAGTTTAGAGAGATAGACTCAATACAGAAGGGGGAGGACTTAATAAAGCTTTAGATTCTCTTTTGAACAATTACTTCGTGAGATAGCATATTGAAGTTAAGATAACGCCATTACAGTTATCTTAAGTTGTATTGCAAACATGTTTATCATAGCAGCTAGTTGCAGAATAAAAGAGATGCAAATATCTTTTAAGGTTAATAGAGCATAGCTCCTTAAAGCTAAATCTTTAATGACCCCGAATATTCTAGATCTTTTGACCCAGAATTGTGCCTCGCTAAATTGCAGAATAAAAGAGATGTAAATGTCTTTTGAGGTCAATTAAGCATAGCTCCCTAAAGCTCAACCTTCACTTACCCCGACGGTTCTTTTGAGATCTTTTGAGCCAGAATTGTGCCCCGCTCTATGCGGTATTTTGATTTTATTCTAAAGTTAGAGTGTAGTCATTGTGTGAAATGCAAACGCAATTTGTGTTAGTAGCAGTAAGGCTTGAATCTTGATGCGGTTATTTCTTTTTCAGTAGTGTATTATTTTATTCATTAACTCTATACTTGATTAAATATAGAAGACAAGTTCTAGAACTCCTAAACCTATATTACGTAACACGTTGTTAGTGTGATTCTTCAATAGACTGGGGCATAAGAAATACAGAAACATCTTTAGCTTGGTTAAGACATCTTTTCTAATAGAATAATATGCGCTTATATCCAGCTAGGGTTGACCCAACAGAGCAAGCGATAGGTTATATACAGGGGCTTTATCTGAGAATTATCTTTTCGTGCTTTCGAAACAAGGTTTCTTTGTTGCAGTCAAAATCGTCCACCCGTGAATACCCTACTGTTGATTCAATGAACATTTTTTACATAGTTGTTTTTGGTCCATCGTATAATTTCTTGGCAATTATTTTGGGCCATAATTGTGCGCGACAACGCAGCGAGGAAAGTGCAGCATATCACTCATCTGATTTAATCAAAATCTTGGATGGTGACCATTACTTGAAAGGCAAGTAAACTGCTCCACCTTTTACCTTCCAGTGTCAAACGCATAGCCACCTAATACAGCTCGAACTGCTGTCGTCGGAATCGCAAAGTGTGACCGCCATTCAAGTGAAAGTTACTGAGCAGTACTTTCTTGTGGTGCTGTTTATTATGCTGTACAAGGTGGTTCTTACCTTGGAGTCTGTGGTTGAAATCCTAAAGTATGACCATTCAAATGAAAGCTATTGAGCAGTATTTGTATGCGGTGCTGTTTGGTCTGCAGTATTTAGTACAGAACAAAATTTAATTTTGATCTTGCAAGGGCTTTCTTTGGCGCAAGAGGTTTTCAATAAGAGAGTTATAGATTAATACTGCAGGGAAAACGTTGTCGCATTTTCAGTGTATGTTGAAGTCTCCATGACTTAAGCTTAATGGCATGAAACGACTGCTATCTTGAGCGTTTAAAAAGCTGCGTTCCCTTTAAGATTTTCCACTTAGGAAACTTGACGAATGGACGGAACTACAAAAAAGTATTTCTTCAGCAGACCCAAAAGTTAGTGCCATTTCGTACAGCATGATAACACCACAGCCACAGGAAAGTACTGCCAAATAGCATGTAGTTGACTGTGACAAGAATTTCATCCATCGACTGGATTTAAAAAACTGATCCTGTTTTAGTCAACGTCGCAAACAAAAGCGAAGACGCAAAAGTGCGAAACGCAAGCACATTAGCACAAGGATCAAATCATTTTGATCCTCGTACCTGCGCTTAAGGCGGATTGCCCAATATTTGATGTCTAAGACAGGTCAGGTTTAAGCTTGAGGCCTTGGCGAGACGGATTAAACATTATCCAACACTGTTGAATACAACTTTGTTGTAGAAATGTTTAATGACAGTCAACATTGTTCAGCACTATTCCACATCATTCCAAATTCCTCAGAATTATTTAACATATATATATATATTTCAACAGGGTGCCCACTGAAATACATTTAACTGGCCGAATTCAACAATGTTGAACAGTAAGCTACCTCAAGGAGAAAAATGGTATTATTAGAGCTTGGACGATCCGCAGACTACAACTGTTACGTCCTTACAGAGTCTAACAAATTGGTTTCTGAAGGTTTTTGCGGACTCTTGAGCTTGTGACGCTAGTGAAAATGAAGCTATTAGTTATGCTTTCTAATCCTACTCATTATGATGTAGAAGGGACGCTTTTCATTGTTTCCGAATTGACAATTTGAGATCGAAATTTTTCAATTTTGTAGCTGGCGACGCCTAAGAGATGAATACGAATGCTGTCAGTAACTACGCGAAACATTTTTAGATCAGCAACTCAAGGAAGACTAATCGACTATTAGACTAATCTCTAGAAAACTCTGGAAAAATTGACGTATAAATTGTTTGCCAAAGACAAAATTAATAGCCCGTAAAAATCACCTCAAAATGCTCCATTGAGTTATGGTCAATTTACTCAGTTCTCGTTCTTTGCCTAAAGTTCGTTCAGTGCTAACGTAATACGGATAATCATTCTTGCCAAGACCTTGCTTCGACAGTCTGCAGACGATTTATATGGGTTGCGAGGCATAACGAACAAAATACACATGAAAGCCTACAATCTGCTGTGCACTTAAGAACTGTTCCTGGAAAGGAATGCCGAGTTATATATTACCCATGACGATACAATGCTATTAGCAAACTGTATATATCAGAAGAGTTCTGTGCCATTAAAACCTGGACAAGTTCAGTTTAACATCTTAGAGATAAACACTTTTGTACTCAACTTAAAAATAGTTTCCCGTCGTGGTTACACTCCTACGTTTTAATTTAGGCCTTTTTGCTGGCACAACTGAGCTATTCGAGGACTGAGCACTCACATGGACGCATGCACAAAGCAATCGTTAGCTATTGCATTCTTTGAAGAAACCTGTCAACTCTTGGAGTCAAAATGAACGTTCTACTCTAGGATACAAAATAAACTGCGTATACAGTAGATTAATTTTTTTAGCCTGCGGGCATGAAAAGAAATTCAAACTAAGCATAGACACAAGCCAAAGCACGAGAGCATTGATTATCATTATAGACAGCCCCTGGCTATATATAAGCAATGATGCGCTCTCGTCAGCTTAGTATTTTTAATCAACTTTGGTCATTTGTTAATAGGAGAAATCGAAGCTTGTCTTCCATGCGAAAGTTTCATTTCAAAGATACACTCAAAGGCCAAACTGTTGTGAGACTTCTTAAGCCTGGTTTTACTGGGGACGCAGCACAAAAGAAAGCGTAGCACCACTTTTGTCAACATAAACAGGATCAACATAAGTATTGACGTGAGCTCAAGGATCAAAGCTTTTTCTTGTGATTGCGTTGATGCTTACATGTATATGAGATGATTCTATAAGTGAAAACCAACCAAGAGGAATGAGTGCTTTTGTACCTCTGATTTGAATGCTTTGAAGTTTATGCTTGCGTTCCTGATCAATCGCAACAGACGCAAATAGACTGCGAGCGGTCTCTAATTTTGGTGATGGCAATTGTGGGGCGGGCGAAATACACACACGCGCGAGTGAAATTTCGAGAAGACACGACGCGCCCGCGTGTGTATTTCGCCCTCCCCAAAATCGCCATCGCCAAAATTAGAGACCAATCGCAGTCTAGACGCAAATAACACAATGAACCAATCAGAACTCGAAGCAAATACATGAAACAGATGCCAAGCGCGGGAAATTAAAACGCGTGCGAGCAAATTACGATTGGTTTTGGTTTTGAAGTTTGATTGGTTGAGGAAGTGGCGCGAACTTTTCTGACCAATTAGAGACCGGAGTAAACCAAAACCAATGCAAGACCAAAAAACATTCGGCATTCAATTGAAAATCGCTCTGCGCTTTGCTTGCGTTATTAGAGAAAAGCAAGCTAGACAATCCTTAGTTTGATAGCCCTTTGAAAGAAATAATTGCTGGTTCATTATGGGTTTTAATATTTTTGGGGTTTAGGGTTTTAATACTTTTGGGAGGGGTAGTCAGTTCGTTCTTAAGAGACATTGTATTATAGTTTTATTATTTGTTTGTAATAGTACAGATTATTGTGCACATACACGTTTTAACGAGTTTTTGTAAGCTCCTCAGTGTTACGAGGGTAAATAAACTATTGTATTGTATTGTACATAAACGTCTTATGCTTCTTTTTCTTAACATTCACAGAGTTTCCTTTCGAATAAAAGAAAACAATACAACTGAACGAACTGTAATAACATTCTCCTCAACTTTCTCAAATGGCTGGTAAGAAAGTTAGTTTTGGGGAACCCCCTCCTTCAGAGCAAAATGAGGATGAACTACTAGTGGTAGTCAACGACGGAACATTCGAGACAAAAAGACAGCGAAAGCGATCACGTGCTGTAAGCAAGGTTTCCATGGGGTCTGACACAGGCGAAGAAGAAGAGATACGGTCACATGCTCGCACAGACTCTTTAGTAAGTATACGAACAACGGTGTTCCAAGGTATTTTTGCCTACCTTTATTTGCACTTTATTTTTGCGACTTTTTTTAAAATTTCTCGATTTTCGCGATTTTCAGAAAATCCCGAAAATTTGCATCCTCAAACATTAAGTGGCCTTGCGTATACTGAACTCTATGTACACCTCTTTTACTTTGCCCAAGTTACCGTTTTGTTGCAACTGTACATTGCAGTTTTTTACTAACATGGTGTGCCATTATTACAAGCAGAAGAAGATATACAAATCATGTACAAAAATTAGTAGTCTGTTTTTTTTTAAAGTTAAATACCGAAGGCATTTGACGACTGATTCATCGACGAAATCGCGAAAATAAAGTGTCGCGAAATAAGACCATTCCCAAATCGCGAAATTTAAGTGTCGCGAAAATAAAGTGTAATGATATAGTATTCTTGGAGGTTTTCCTTGTCGGCGTTTTGGAAAAGGCGCTAAGCATGCTACTCTGTAAAGCCAATTTTGCCTTGTTTGCAAGCCTATGCAGAATGTTCCTACTTTTCATTTTCTATCTTTCTTTGATCCTTTATTTTGGAAACAAATTTTAGTTCAGATTTTGTCAAACATTTTCAAAACTTTTAAAGATTAGTTTTCATTTGCTTTGCTGTAAAGAAAGATCCCAAGGCAGACAGACTTCACCAGGAGATTCTTGCTGGAAACGAGGAAGAAGCTGTGAGACTCATAAACAAAGGAAATGGTAAGCGCGGTGTATACTGAAAACGTAACAAAAAACAAGTGATTGTTAATCCTTTCACTTCCAGAGCTAGTTATGGAGACATTTAAGGTGATTCTAACTTTTGAGTCTGTGGATGAAATCCTATGGTGTGACCATTCAAATGAAACCTCGTCAGCAGTACTTTCACATGGCACTATCTATATTTAAGTATTTTACAAAAGGAAATTTGGGATTCGTCTTGAATTTTGATATAAGGCATCCTTGGGAGTGAAAATGTTAAAAACCACAATGATTTCACTTTCCTATTTTCAGACGTGAAGCTTTCTTTAATAAGTCCTTTCATGCCATTTGAGTCGAGGAAAACTTGCATTACACAAAAAGGCCTGCTGATCGAGATTCAATATTTCGTTTATTGTGACTATTAGTATTTCATACTAGTATTTTCCGCTTAAATCGAGTTATGTCCACCCGAACTGATAACTCGCTTACTATGTCTCAGAGAACTTCTTGTGACTTCTCATGCACTGCATGCCCAAATACCAGGAGGTCAGCCCACGAGAGGGGTGGTACACTGAGCGACCTTTAGGTTGGACTACGAGTACGAGATTGAGTACGAGTACGTTCTTCTTTGTAAACTTCAAACCAGTGATGTTTCCAGAGCCCTCACTTATTCGTGCTGTTTACCAGTAATGAAGAAAGCTCCAGCAATGAGGCTGGTATGTGACATGTAATAATGTAAGTTCTGCAAACTGGAATTGAAAACTTGTACTCGTACTAAATCTAGTACTCGTAATCAAATCTAAAGTTCCCTACTAAGGATTGAAACGAGACCTAAGTCATGTTTTTATAACGATTTCTCAGCCAGGCCTTTGTCACGCCGTTCTATAAATTTCTAAGCCAGGTCCTTATCATGTTATTATAAAGATTAAGAGTCTCAAGTCCCGCAAATGCGTGCTCTGGGTAGCTTGTAGCCCTAAGCTATTCAGCGCACGCATGTGCGAGACTGGTGACTCTTTGTCTTTTTAGCCACATCCCACAAGTGTATCACTTTGTTTTACCCTGCCATCAGAGACTTCAGCGTAAGTATAATCGAAGCCTTTTTTTCAACGTTTCTCTTGCGTATTCAGATACGAACAAACAAGACAATTCCGGCAAAACTCCTCTTCACACGGCCATCCTCTCAAAACAGTACGGGATCGTTGACAAGCTACTGGAATGCGGTGCTGACGTCACCATAACTGATGACACAGGCGACACTCCTTTGCATACCGCCATTCATGTGGGAAGCGAGAAACTGGTACTGGTAAGTATGCTTAACAGTATTCGGGGTCTACGAAGTAACTTCGGTAATCTTCAGCAGTCTTGAAACTGAAAATACAACTGAAACTGAAACTGAATAACTTTATTTTATCACGATGAAATTTAAATCAGCAGAGCTGATGGGGTCGTGCATTATAAACTAATAATTACTGATCTAAATTTGAATAATATAATGTATTTTAAGGCAAGTGCTTGAAATCTTCGAGTAACCGTTTACCATTCTTAAAAATACCTCGAATGAACTCAGACAGCCGACATTTAACAATCTTTAAGTCGGGAAATTCGTTCGGTTTTCGTTTCTGAGTTTTTATTTTTGGACAAAACGTAAATTTGCTTAGTGACGAAAACGTTTGAACGACGTGGCAATTAACATGGAATCTAATTTCCTTATAAGGCAAAACGCAAGCTTATTCGATGATCACTTGTGCGCAATGAACCAATCAGAAAGCTTGAAATTCAATAACCAAGATTGTGAATGTAACAGTATATTGAAGACCGGGGGGAGGGGGCGGATTCTGCCCGTACAGACTTTGGCCGTTTAGAACTTTTTTAATAAGCAAGCTAAAGCAACCAAACTTGGTGACTTTACCTAAAACGCACCTGGAAACAATTTGGTATAGCAAGTCCTTGTCTATTGTCTGCGTTACCATGGTTACCCATGCTTACCCTCTTTCAAATGAAAAATCATCAATGATTGTTGGTTTTCCTCTTTTTCGTAAGGCTCTTATCCAACGTGGCGGATGTGATGTTCAATCTCTCGGGCGAAACTCAGCCACTCCTCTTCATCTCGCTGCTGAGATGGACAACGATGCCATCTGCAAGATCCTGGTGAGATTCAGTATTACATTTATTATTTTTGTCCTTTTCAAAATATTATAACTGTATGTTTGTGGAGCGTTTGCAGTGGTATTGAAAAGGCCATGGGCTCGAATCCCGTTGATGCCTGAATTTTTTTTAAGGTTCTATTAAAATTTAGCTTTTTACTCACTGAAGATTTACTTTGTCACAACTTCCAGTGAAGCTAAGGAATTCCAATAAAGCTAAGGCTAAATACGGTTAAGGTTCCTGCACTTTATTCAGTTAAGAAAACGTGAGTCAAACTTATAGCAATAGACCTGAAAATGCCGAGATACATATGGGGTTACGCTTAGCTCGTTTTCTCATAAACTACTTTTAATATTAATAAAGCCTTTGTAGCAGAAAGGCTAATTTTGACGAGTGCATAAATCGCTGTAAGGTCGTGCTATACAAATTATTATAGTATACATGACGCACTCTTCGGAGGTAAAGATTACAATTAGCCGTTGCCTCGTTGTATGATAGGTAGAAAACAACGCTTCCCTATATCCCTTGGACGGCGACCAGATGACTCCTGTTGCCCGAGCTGTGGAAAGGGGAGCTAAAATGTCGGCGCAATATCTGCTTCATGTTGGTAGGTTTAAACACAAACATTGCCCTTTGTTTGCACTGTTCAGAGGCTAGGAAAAGAATAAAAGTAGTGGTCAAACGCAATGATTGTATCTGTTTTTAAAAATACGAGTAACATACTGCACCAACTACACTAAACTACAGCAACTACAACTACTCCAAATACATAGCATCTTTTATAAATTGCATAAAATAGAGATAGTGATTAGATTTTCTATACTCGTGACGTTATCATGAAGGTATTACCAAAATACGTTCATGCGACTCCTATAAACAGTGTTGGCTCAAATTATGATAGCTTACAGAAGAGAAAGAGAAGAGAAAAACAACAAGGAAAAGCAGTATAATGATTTTGTAACTGGGTACCAATTCATAGTTCGATTAAAAGATAGTTTCAACCTTTTTTGTCAATTTTCGCTTGCTTTTGTCTTTTACGCCACCACGTATTTTTAAGTGGCTAAATCGACGTATTCGACATAAAAGTCGCCGTCATAACAGAATGGTCGTCAGGCGGGATTTCACTACATGTAGTCTCACAGCGGTAAAACGCAAGACGTGTGCGCAGTTCCCGCAATACTTTTACAAAGCAAAATACAAACAAATGCCGAACGTTTCACTTTAACCGCAAAACTTAACGCCGTTTCTGAAAACGTAAGCTTTTTACGTTGAGTGTATGTTGGAAATGAAGTAACTGTCTTGCACAAGTTTTGCCGGCGTGAAATTCGGTTTGCAGGGACATTTTATGGATCGTTTTCATACGAATATCGCGCTCGTAAGCTTTTGAACTGATTCAAACTTCAAGGCTCTGAAAGACCGGATGTGACGTAGCTTTTTGCGTTTGACCGCTGGTTAGCATGTTGTACGTTCTACAATAGTTTTCTTTCAATGTCGTACCCAGAGTCATCAGGCTTCTTGGTCAGTGGGTGGTCGCCGGGAGAAACTCTGGGGTAGTTCTTAGTTTTTTCACAGTGAACAGCCAGTGAACAGCCAATAAAAAAAAATCGATGTTTTCCATTACCCCAGAGTCTCTCTCGGCGACCACCCGCTGACTAAAAACCCTGAAATCTAAGACTTTATCATTGCACAAGATCTGGAATAACAAAAAAGAAACGGTCAAATCACTAGCAAATAATAGGACTGATTCTCACAACGAATGCTACGAGAATTGAATGAAGATCAGTAAGGAGAATTTGCAATTTTACCATGTTTAGTCAAGGTTAAGTTTACTGGTTTTTGTAACACAGCTGAACAGAGACGGGGATCTGTGGACGGCTTTATGTGTAATGTGGATATTGATGGAAGCTCTCTGCTTCACCTGGCTACCAATAGTGGAGTGTTAGCGGTAAGTTAAACCCTTAACCCCAGGGGGGGGGCACTCAGCAGATGCTCGGGTAGGGAGGTTCGGCCCCGGTGTTTTAGACACAAATCTCTGATTTTGCTGCTGTTTAAGACAGAATTCAGATTTTTCGTACCCTTTTTAAGACTTTTAACACAACCTCATACCCTCTTTACGGCTGGAATGGCCAAAAGTCAGAGACTTGGCAACACGTGAAATTCGGCTTGTGTTGAGGTTTCTGGAAAGTAACGAATGCATAAGGTAGTGTTATGATACCCAGACAAAAATTGATGAAATCGATACCCTGTTCAAAATAAAACCCTCTGAAAACCATACCCTATCAGGCCGCACGTCTCCGTTAACTGAAGACCACACAAGGAAGCACCCCTCGGTACCCTTAACAGGGACCGGGATAGGTCTGGCAGGATGTGGAATGAGGGATTTAGCATAAAAAAGAGGTGGGCTGGGGGATGTTATTTTAACAGAAGAATATGGGATGAGACCTTGAAAATACCATTACTGGAAGCGGGATAATATGCTCTTTGCGATGGGGATACGAATAAGAATCGAAATCTGACCCTCTTACGTAACTAGTGAACGATTTATTACCTCTCGTACAAAATGGCACCATAAAAATAATTATAGTTCGCCTTGATGAGGTTTTTCACACCAGTCAAAGGATTTGCAAGGTAGCCTCTGAGAATGAAAATGAAAGTGGCAAAGCCAGGGAGTCACAATATAGTTCGTTATGTTTCCGTATTCCAACTCTCGGGTTGTTTTATTTTTGATCGTTCTGAAATCATTGATTTGTCTTCTTAGGTGGTGGAGTTGTGTGTACAGTATGGAGCTGTCATCAGACAACCACGGGTAACTTCTCAGATAAACATACAAATTCTCCTTACTGGTCTCCATACATTATGTTAATTACTGATTGGGAGAATATGTTTAAACATCAAGACAATACATTTTAGGGGATCATTATTTCTATAATTCTCATGACCTGTACGTATACGAGTGTACTGCTGGAGGATGATAAGGAGAAATTTGATGGTGATCATTATTAGGGCTTAAAGGATAAGCATTGCAATGAGAATGTTGACGTCGATGACGTCACAACAGGCCACTGAAAGTACCAACTTTAGACGCCTTTTGATGTCATCATGTCAAATCCCAAACGACAAAATCATGAGTATTTCCTATCCGTAATGAGGAGGGAAACTTTGCTAATAATAAAAACTGAAGACTTTCGGTCGCAGACTGAAGCATCCAAAACAGCTAAGTTGCCATATAGCTGTAAATCGTACTTTTAAAATCATAGACAGATAGCACAGTTCACATATCGAGCCGTGCCAGTTACCCCTAACAGCTAAAATAGCAGTTCGCTAACTCAATTATGAAAAGCAATTTCGAGAATAACCTTTTTCACGTAAAGGCCATGGCATCATCGTTCACGTAATGATGGTTGTTGGCTACGAAACCATATTTAACCACAAATGAAATATCAATTATTTCTTCACAAATATTAGTGTATTACCAACTCAAAAACAACCCACCTTGTCTAGGGATAGGAAAACGGCCGGGTAGGAGAAGACACTAGCTATCTAATAAATCTCATGAAAAACTTTACCAAAAATGAGGTGTTGGTAAGAATAAATATTATGTTTGCAAGGCTGGTGTGGCTAGCCTCAACTGTGGTTTTTTTCGGGGCGGGGGGGGGTCTTACTTTTATGATCTCAGTAAACTGTCCTTGTATCTAGTTGATCACACAGTGGTTTGGATCTGTTTCTAAGTGTTTCTCTTGATAAAGAGTTGGCCATACAGCCAGAACACCATATTTGCGGTGGGGTGGTTCGAATTCCTGTCTGCTTACAAAATTTTATACTGCATGTTTTCCTTATCACAACATTTCTATTTACTTTATAATATAATTCTATTTGCTCAACAGAGATCAGACAAGACAACAGCATTTCACATGGCGTGCGGGCAAGGATCGATGCCGATAGTGAAATATCTCGCCAGTAAAGACCCTGCAGTCTGTAGAATAACCCTTGTTGACTTCAAAGGCAAGACCCCACTTCACCTGGCTGCCGGCAAAAACCACAAACACATCGTGGAGTTTTTGTTAGAAAATGTAAGTAGGTATAAATGCTACGTTATAAAAGAAAACTCAAAACAGTAGAGTTGCTACTGAGACGACATTTATTGGGCTTTGTTGATGTGAGGAGCCTTTAACAATACTGAATCGTAGAATGCTGGTGAATCCACATACCATTCAAGCATCAAACCAACGAGCGCACCAACGAACCAGCGAGCGAATAAACCCACAACGAACCAACGAACTAGCACACAAACGAACAACTCCGGCGGGTTGCACTCCCTTATTTGGCAGGAATGGCCTAAACGGATATCTGCTGCTCAACAGGGTATGGTTTTCAGGGTCTTGCGACTTAAACAGGGTATATAATTTCACTTTTTAGCGTCTTGAACAGGTGTCATTCTCGACCGGAAGCCTTGAACAAGCTGTGGACGTCGGCGGTGCGCGGTCTACGTGTGTGGTACCAACAGTTTTTTTTTAAAATCTTATTCTGTGATGTCTTTTATGAAAAAATAATCTCGATCTGAAATAATTTCTTTCTGTTCATGAAAAAGGTATTTTGTCTTAAACAGGGTAGCAAAATGAACGGATTTTGTCTTAAGCAGGGTCTGAAGGCCTCGGCGGCACACCCCCATCCAAACTTCCCTTGAGTGCCTTCCCCCCTTCCGGAATAACAACGTACGAACTAAAGAACGAGCGAAACCAACCAACCAACCAACCAACCAGCCAGCTAGCCACCAAGCCAGCCAACCAACCTTGAAGATCACATGTGACTTTTGCACTAGATACTGAATCCCAAAAGAATGCTGAGCTTGTGTCGCAGACGAAGTAAGAAATAATTTATTATTAACTTGTCAATCTAGGGAGCTGCTCTGGATCCTAAAGATGACGAGAGACGTACACCACTGTTCATGGCGGCAAGTTACGGTGCGGATAGCGTTGTTAAGTTTCTCATGGAGCGAGGCGCTGATGTCACCATCCGGGACACGTCGTTGAGATCCATGCTTCATGCAGCTGTGGGCGATGTCAAGTCTATGGAAGCTTTGCTGCAGGTGAAGGTTTTCACAGTAATAATGATGATTGACAGGTGTTTTCATGAAATCGTGCAGAGGTTCCAGGATAGGTTTGACAGATGGAAGTGGAAAAGAGCTTTAAAAACAGAACCTCCTTTTGTTTCTGCGCATACGTTCTGCGCTTCTCTGGTCTCTTCCGAGATATTTGGGTTTCTTAAAGAATTTGCCAACTAACACAACGGTATTTTTGCACGGTTTATGACTATGTGGAAAAGGCAGATCTTATCAAGGCTATCAGAATCCAGAAAGAAAATTGGGGTATCCACCCATTTTTCAGAAATGATTGATCTAGCTTAACTTTGGAAGAAAATACGATACATTATTTGTATTTTAAAGCTTTTTAAGAATTATGGTTGAAAAATTATCTCTGAAAAATGCCTGGCTACCCACATTTTTCTTTTTGCTAAGACTGCTTTTTTCTCATAGACATAACCTTTGCAAAAATACCTCAGTGTTAGGAGGCACCGTCCTTAAATTGACCTACACGATGGATTTTTCAGGGGTGTTCAAACACGACACACCATACCACCCCAACCAACTAACACGCTTTTAAAAGCGTGGGGAAGTTTCAAGTTCAAATGTAAAAATAAAAAAAATGGCCTTCCTTTCAGGAAATGTTTCTATGAGCAACTAGTAGTATATTTGTTTTAGGCGGAAACTAAACTGCCAGAATCTCTCAGCTATTTGCAATTGCTTTCTGTCCTGGCTAAACGAGGGAAGGAAGATTGCTGCAATAGTATCGTTCCTACTAAATGGCCCCCTGGAAAGCAACGATATCAAGGTCGACTCAATTTGGTCGTACTTTGCATGGAATTCTCCTTACGATAGCTGTTTATCAGCAAAGCTAAAGACGATTATTCACAGGAAATGTCCGAAAAAATTCACACATTCTTCTTTCAATCGTTGACAGAGTCCCGCAGCTGCCGCTCTTATAACTGAAAAAGACGAGGAAGGTTTTTCACCAGTTCATTACGCAGCAAAAAGAGGAGACATAAAGGTACATAATAATTGTTTTCCATCTGTCCATATCTTGGATATGGAGCGTTCTACAGTGCTTTACCATAGCATAGCATAGCATAGCATAGCATAGCATAGCATAGCATAGCATAGCATAGCATAGCATAGCATAGCATAGCATAATATAGCATAGCATAGCATAGCATAACATAGCATAGCATACCATGCCATACCACACCACATCATTCCATGCCATGCCATGCCATGCCTTACCAGTACCATACCATACCATACCATACCATACCATACCATACCATACCATGCCATGCCATACCATACCATACCATACCATACCATACCATACCATACCATACCATACCATACCATACCATACCATACCACACCAATACAAACAGAACGTAATACCATACTATACCATGCCATAATTACATTACAGTATAAAACAGTGCAACAGTACAATACAAAACTATCCTAATAGTTGTGTTTTTTACCATTTTTTTAACAGAACGTAAAGCTATTTGTAGCTAAAAATAGAACATCCTCAAGTGTGACCTCCAATGGTCTTGATACGCCAATTCACGTGGCAGCAAGGTAGGACTTTGCACACGGTCGGTTAATCCAGTTTAACATGAAAAGAAACAAAAAAAGGAAATACGTTTTCGTATTTCAGAATCCGCATTTCAATAAGGGCTTTCCTTTTACTTGGCAGATACGGTTGGACGGAAGCTGTTGAGGCACTCATGGAGAATCAAAACGTTAAAATAATCAATCTAAAGAACAGCCAGGGAAAAACGGCTCTTCACTTTGCTTGTACGGAAGGACATGATTACACCGCTGAGGCGCTCTTGAAGCTTGGTGCTGTCATAGAGAGGTACATAAGCATGGAAATAGAACACACCACACTATCTTTAACTGAAAGCGGTTTCCTCTGTCCTCCTCCTCCTCCTTAGTAACAAGGCAACAAGACGCCGCTCGTGGAAGCACAGTTCTCCATTCCGACCTATTGTACAATCGGATACCATACCATTGGCCATTCACTGTTTCTTCCGTATTCAACACAATTCAAGATCTCGAAGGAATTTATAGACGGTTTTCCACAGATTTTTCCGAAAATTTTCGTACATTACCGAAGATTTTCCGACAGTTATGCAAACTTTTCTGAAAACCTCTCGAAAAGTTCTGAATATTCCCCTAGTATGAAATATTGTTAAAGATTGCTCAGAGAATATCCAAACGTTTTCAATTCTTTTCCGAAAAATTCAAAGATTTCCAACGATTCTACGAACAATTTATTGCGAGATTTGCCGAGGACTCAACTGCCCGCTGAATGCCTCTCTGGTGCATCTTTTATTCTTGTTTCAGAGATCAAAGTGAACGAACTCCGCTTCATTTTGCCGCTAGTAAAGGAGCGTTGGCCTGTTGTCAAGTCATGATAGATAAGTTCGAGGACTGTGTCAATGATGTGGACAAAAGCAAGGTACAGTTAAGGACGGTGCCTCCTCTTGTTACTGCGCATACGTTCTGCGCATCTCGGGATATTCGGGTTTCTTAAGGAATTTGCCCCCTAATACAACAATACTTTTGCGCCGTTTATGACTATGTGAAAAAAGCAGATCTTAGCAAGGGCTATCAGAATCCAAAGAGAAAACTGGTGGTAACGGAGCATTTTGTAGAGATAATTAAGCTTAGATTTGGAAAGAAATTGCCGTACATTCTTTGTATTTTAACGCTTTTCTAGAATTATGGTTGCTTGATTATCTCTGAAAAATGCGTAGTTACCCACATTTTTCTTTTTGGATTCCAACAACCCTTGCTAAGATCTATTGTTCCCCATAGTCATAACCTTTGCAAAAATACATCTCTCTTAGGAGGCACCGTCCTTAAACGATGAGTATATAACACTGCAGTATATACTACACCAGTGGATAGTGTTTTCTTGCGCGCTCTGATTGGCTAGTCAAACTCGGGATAGTATTTGCTATTCACTTCCACTCGGGTGAATAATTGTTGATTATGACTGGTCCCGAGGACCTCTCTTTGAAGGAAAACCAATCTAACTATTTGTCCGATAGACCAGCCAATAAATGGTATGTCATATAGATAGTGCTTCGTTTCCTTATCCATGCAGCTATAGGATAAGATTCCTCTACTAACGTCTCTACAAAACCCGTTGTCTTTTCCGAGCGTTCACTTAAAAAAAATTGTCTCAACTTGAACGCTGTTGGTGGAAGTGCGGCTCGCCCTACTTTTGTTATTAATTGAGCGTGTTACGGGCACAAAAACATCGTAGAATGAATATTCTCCACGCCAAAATTTTACTAGGTAGTTTTGCAGCATTTTCGCGCTCTCAAAACTCGGGGAAAAAAGCATTCAAGGTACATTAAAAAACACATTTCTCTTCATTTAGACGTCTTTTAATTTAATGAAGGTTTAAAAGATTAAAACCCTTTTATTATTACTTTCTTTTTACAGAACACTGCTTTGCACTTAGCCGCCATTAGCGGCCACCCTGCCGTGGTAAATTTCCTTTTGTCAGATCGCAAGTCGCAAATTTCGATGAACAGCGACAATGAAAATATCTTAGACATTGCTGTGAAGTCAGAACAGAGAGATGTTGTGGCAGTGATTGCAAAACACCAGAGGTCAGTTATGTGGTACAAACTCTAACGACGCAATTTTACACGCTTATTTTCGATTCGAGACAAAATATGCCCAAAAATACTCAGGGTTGTAAACAGTTCATCTTCTCACGGAAAGCATTTACTGTGATTATTTTCCAGGAGAAAGGCCACAACTGAAAAAATGATCTGCATGCCAGTATAAATATCAATATAACACAATGAGCCAATCCATTCTCGACCCCAGTGCTTACGCTTCTGACTTAGTCGACAATGTGAGCCAATCATTCTCGACCCCAGTGCTTACGCTTCTGACTTAGCCGAGAGTGTGAGCCAATCATTCTCGACCCCAGTGCTTACGCTTCTGACTTCGAGAATGTGAGCCAGTCAGAACTCGAAGCACATATACGCAAGCCCGGGAAAGTGCTTGCAACAAGGAATGGCTGAAAAGAACAGTGCAAGTTTTTCTTGAACAATTCAAAAGCTTAGTTACAAAAAACAAATGCCAACGTTTCACCCTCAATGGTTCTGGCTTGGCTTATTTCAGATGGGATGAAGTATTACGCAAGTCGTCAACAGCTCTCGTCCCCATGATGCATAAAATGATCGAGAAGATGCCCGAGGTAGTTGTGGTAAGTGGACTGACAATAAACAATGGAAATGTGGACTGCGAGGACTAGTTGTCCTGTGAGTGAGTATAGTAAAAAGGGAAAGATAAATTTGACAGTTGCTGAAGGTAAACGCTCTCAGTTTGCCTTCTTAGCTCGGTTGGTTAGTGACATGATCTACAGCTCGCGCTGTTTAAGTCTTGAGATAGTTTCATCGTTTCCTCACCAGTTGTAGCACTCAAACATTCACTCAAAGTATTTACCCTCGGACGTACAAGCAAATTGTACCCTGTATCCTCTCTTGGTACGATCATGCCCCCCACCTTTGGGTTTTCCTGTGTTGCAATATTTCGAAAAGATTTTACCTTTACTAAGGAAGTCTGTGATGTGCTCTACAAGATGAGGTATATATTATGGGTGGTAGTGCTGCTGGGTGCTTGTGACGTCATCCACGATGGCCACCATCTTGGCCTCCATCTTGGCTTTTACCCAAAATCAGATATTATCCAAAAAAGGCGGCAATTGAAAGTTTTTGATGTAGACATACAGAATATGACATAACTAAACACGTTGCTGCCTTTTGCCAACATTTTTAGCTTTTTTCTCCAAAAAGGGTAAAAAACATGAATTTTTCTTCAAAAAATAACCTGCGATCAGGCTCTATTTTCGTTTCGCTCGGTGAAACATTCAGGCGGGGAGGGCGAAACGAAAAATAGAGCCTGATACAATTCTTCTACGGAACGTCTACTTTTTTGATTGATTGACATTCAACGAAACAGCCAATCAAAATTTCTTCTGCTTGCACGATTCTCTGTAAGTAAATTTCCCATAACAGCAATTCGCAAAACGTCAAGCAAATGTTGGCAAAAATAAGAAAATCACAGGCTACGATATATCTTCTAGGCACTAGCGCTCAAATTTACAGAATCGCTGACTTGAAGGTTCCGTTATTGTACATGGTTGCTCTGTCTCAGCCGAAACTGAATGAAAATTCGGAACACGACAACGTTGTCATGTACCAAAATATGCTGCATGCTTGAATCCTTTCATTTCAGGTGGTATATTCTCTACGCATTTGTCACCGATTTTCTGCGTAAAAAATCTCGGGAAATTAAGAGAAATACGTTCAGTTTCATTCTTTAGAATAAAGATATAAATAAAACCGTTTATAAACAAACGAGTATTTTGTAATTTAATTTAGTTCCAGAAGTGATAGATATTTGAGATTAGCAGCGAATTATATCTCTAAACAGCAGCGAATTTTAAAACAAAGAACATTTGTTATAAAACTAGTCAGATCCTTTGATATCGATGTCAGAGATCAATAAAACGACATTAGTAACACTGAATGAATAAACTGAAAATCTTTATTACTTAGGGAAAAAACAAATACAAATGCAGCATCTCGCTGAATGCGGCTCTCGCTAAACATCAGTTTACCTCATGTTTAACTGAATTATCGGTTGACTTGTTGATCTTTCTTGGCGAAAGATACTAGTACCTCTGCTGTTCGTTTTCTTTTGTAAAAAGCGGAACAACCACTACTCTGTTTATCTTTTCAATACTAGCTGAAAGCCTTCAAATGAAAACTTCGAGACACGATGCGATAAAACGGGATACATGCTTCACTGTTACTGTACTTCTCTGCTCCAAGTGAGAGACAGCTTGCGTCAAACCGAACGCCATTCTCAGGAGAGAAAGAAATGATGACAATTCTCCTAGAACGACAAGAATATCTTAGAGCGACACATTTACCTCGGCAGACTTATTCCTTGGCGATGGCGGTCGCATCGAAACTGTGAGCGAGTCTCGCAACAATTTACTTCCGTTGACAGCTCTGTTGTTAAAGGGCCAATTAGATTGCGAGATTCCCGCCGCCAAAATTTGGCCGCCGGCGCAAGGTCCTGTGAGAGATTGTATCAGGCCCTATTTTAGCGAGCGACCAACATAAGAGAATATGAGAGGCGATGCTAAAATTCGGCTTGATCGCAGGTTATTCAAAAAATGGCTTGACCACCTGATACTTATGACGTCATATCTTGTAATCATAGCAACCGATTCTCACCAATCTTGTGACAAAATGTGTCGAAGGGATATGCCTAAATCGTCTTGGAAAAGTTCAAGAAAAACCTTATGCCCCTTTGTTACGTGTAGGGTTAACATCAATTTACACGTCAAGTGCTACCCAGCTTATCACATGTTCGCTGTACAGAAATTTTCAAATAGGGGAGAGCCAATCATATTCGCCATTTCGCGTCTTTATAACAGTTTACGATGATTGTGTAGTTCAATTAAAATAACATATTTGTTTTGTTCTTTTCTCCCTTAGTACTTCCTGGATCAGTGTGTGGAGGAAAAAGGAGAACCTGAGTCTGAAAACTATATGGTACGCCGAACATCATCAACAGCAACAAACACGTCACAGTACAGTCAAAACAAACGACACAACACAACACAACACAACACAACACAACACAACACAACACAACACAACACAACACAACACAACACAACACAACTACAGCAGCAATACATACCTACATACATGAACTTTATTTTAACACGAATTTTAGAGCAGCCAAAAAGGCTAATATCTCCGTGAAAACGAAGAAAAAAGAAACTTATTTACATTACAAATATCTCAATCAAAACAACAAAACAACAAAGACAACAAAACCAGAAATAATAACAACAAAAACAACTGCAACAATAAAAACAGCCAGCTATTGGGTAGCCCGCGTGCAGACTTTTCAGCATAGGAAATGGGAGATGTCTCAGTGCACGCAGGCTTCTATTTCGAAGAAGAAGGATGTTAAAACGAAAAAAAAGGCCTAAGTATTATTTTGGATATTGTTTATAGGTGACATACGACCTGAACTTAATTCAAGGCCAGTACCCTGGAGAAAGTCTGAAACCTGACAAATCATCGCTTGTACTCATTGAGGTAATTTATCCACCGGTACTCAGTAAATGTAATTCCTTTGTTTGAAATACTACTTAATATCCTCTCCTTGGAGGCCTAGAGGCAATTTGTGTATCAACGTATTTACAGATGTAAATTTAGCAACTTTTCGACCAAAAATAGGAAAAATTTTATGACACTGCTCCACTAACATCGCGTTATTTTCGTTTGTTAGACGATGGCGTTGTACCGACGCGAGAGATGCCTGACTCATCCCATCAGCTTTGTACTGTTAAATACCAAATGGTAAGAATGATAGTCGAATTTGAAATGTTTTTCATTGTTCTAAATGTTTGGAGAAGGTCTCTTTATCAGTAAAGTTAGATATAAATATCTTTTGTCCAAATTTTTAAATCTATTTTTAATTGCAATTAAAACATTTTTCACCGGTACTTTAATAAGAGGGTAAATGTCTCTCTTTTTTCTAACAGGAAAAAGTTTGGCTGGCTGACGTTTGCTGTAAATCTTTTCACCTATTTCTGTTTCATTACTCCTTTGACTGCTCTGGCAGTGTATGCCCGCGGTGAGAAGGAATCCTTGTGCCCAAACACTACAGATATAAAAGAAGAGGTACTCGCTCAGTTACTATAATTTGCAGCATTTTAGACTAGGTATAAAAGAAAAGATGCCGGACAATTCTTGACGGGTCTGGTTCCTTTTTACTAGATAGTACAAAAAGGATACGAGTATGAATCCAGGATAATAGTTTCTTATATTCCGTCAGGAATCCGTTTTCTCTCTGTCGGGGTCTAATGAGAATACATTGTTTTTTTTTAAATGGTTACCAATGTGGAATTCCTTAACTGGTAAACGGAAGTTTCCAATAAACATGGATTCTTTTGATGGATTTTACGACCCTCAAGTCCTCAAAAAATTACAATTTAATCCAAAACCAGTCATGACTTGTTTGCACGCGTTTTCTCGTCGAACTGCGTGCGTTTGCTTCGAGCTTTGATTGGTTCATTGAATTGCGTTCTTTTGGTCTTTTGTGATTGGCTAGGGTGAGAAACTTAATTTTGTTTCAAAGACTCTCAAGATTTTGAAAGCGTATTCTCTGAACATATTAGTTTAATTTAATTCAGTTCTTTAATTTATTTTCGTTTATTCATTCTTTCTAAAAAGGAGTTTTTTCCATGTTGAAAATTTACAAGGTAAAGTATGCGTGGCACTAGATTGTTTATCAATTTCAAGCAGCTTTAAATGCAAAACGAAAAAGGGGAGAGAAGAAACTAAAATAGTGATGTTAGTAGCAAGAGGGCTTCATAAAAACCAAAACACGGTTGTCCAATACACCCGAACTGAACCGGGTCGAGTAAGGCAGTGGAACACCCCTCTCAGCGGAAGTCATCTAGCGCGATACTTTGAAAAGCACAGGTAGGCCATTATGAGGGACGCTTAAAATGAGGTATACATGCATAGCGCATCAGTTTTATTTTTCCTTTGGATATTTCTATTAGCGTCTCTATTGCTCGTTTTACCCTTAGAGCCATGTATACGTACATGACAGTTTTGTTTTTTGTCTGTTTGCGTTTATTTAATTTTATGGATTTGAGCGTTTGATATCCACTTCCGGTAGGAAGAGGTTGATAAATTTCGCGACCTGACTTCCGCTGAGTTGGGTCGTCTGTGCCTATAGACGACCAGACTCATTTCGGGTGTATTGGACATGAGTAAAACAATCAGAAGGCTTTTAGGAAAGAGTTCTGCTCCAGATGATTTCAGATGAATTAACAAATTGTTACTTATACAATACTGGTTTCCTTTCCTTTTCTACAGCCAAGCTGCACATTTTCAGATGTGGTAAGTCTTTGCTTTCAGTATGTACGATTTTGAGTAGCCCACAGGAATTGCCACCAGCGGTCTAGTTATTTGTTAAACCCAGGCTACCACGGTTACATTTGGTGTTCTGACATGTTTGACCGTCACTGCAAGGCGATTTTGTCTAGTTCAAATGTTTTTTTTCTCAGTAATATATGTCAATCAAAATAAATCTTTTTTTCTAAACTACATTTGTATATTTTGTGCAAGTTTAGCTCGTGTGTCTTAAATAGTTTTCAAGACAGAAAATATTCACAGTAAATGGTTTGAACCCAGGAGTCATATCAAAAGTCGGTAAAGTATGATCGTACGGGTGAGTGTGGTTCTAAGAAGGACTGTTTGTGATGACACTGAGTGACGTTTGGACAACCTGAGCGGAAGTCATCATCAGATTCAAGTGAACTATTGTTAAGTTGTCAGTAGATGTTATAAGTCTCTTTTCGTTGTCCTGATTGGTCGATGAACTCACAATGTTATTTGTGATGTTATTGGTTGCGAAGACTGTAAAACGTGATTGGCGCGTTTCAAACCGTCTTTTGTTTGTCAAATGCTCGTTGGTCTGGATTAATTCTCGAACAGCTTGATCCTATCGATTTTAACAGCCGGTCTGGGGGAAACAGATTACAGGTTTCTGTTTTACGCTTACTAGCAAGCTGGGCTTATGTATATTGTTTTTATTGTTGTGTTTTCAGACAACCCAACTTCTCAGCTTTATCGTTTTAGTTGCCACGGTGGTTCAGATGACAAAGCACGCTATCTCGTTGATGCGCAAGGTAAATAAAACTCTTGATTCGTTAGAATAAAGAAGTTAGTTTCTAAAAATAGCTGTGGTGCTGTGTCTGAGTGAGACAAAAATTTGGATTTATCAACTGAGTTGATAACGTAAATTGGCCACCGTAAGGAATTGAAAGCTGAAGTTTCACCTTTCGTTTAGCCATTCGTCAAAGCCAAACACGGAATCGAGGGGTGTGTATGGTGGAAACATGTCAACGTACAAAAAAAAAGAAAGAAAGAATAAAAGAAAAGAAAAAAAAAACACGGATTAACCTTTTCATTCATCTAATTTATTCTTGCTTTTTTTACGTTGCCATGTTTCCACCTAAATAGCGTAGCTTCACCTTTTTACATATAAACTATACAAAGCCCACAATTCATCCATTCGCTCTGGCGAAGGTCGAATCTTGGAAACGTCAGCTTTCAAATTCCCTTACGATGGCCAATCTACCTTACTTATCAACTAAGATGATAAATTCAAATTTTTGTCTTGATTCGTTACCCTTGATTTCGAGTTTGGTAGCGCCTGCTGTTTCCTGCCTGATCACTTTCAGAGCTTTTAGGGTTTCGCTCAAACAGTCCTTGCCTCCTACACATCATCTCCTTCTCTCGTACCCGCGTACTGAAGAGGAAGGAAGAGACGCTAAAGGACCCATCTTACTCTTGAAAGACTGGAGGCCGGAGACGTAGTCTGGTCTAGCCGTGTTACAACTTGCTCATTCTTGGGTTGGGTCGGTGGGGTGAGATTACAAATGAACTGATCATAGTTCCCATGGGGATGTTTTACCACAGCTACCCCAAGATCTACGAACATACTTTCCCCCATACAATTCCTTTAAATTTTGCTGTTTTGAAAACTTGTTCATAAGGTCTGAATTACAACGTGACACTGGCGCCTGTATTAGAAAGGTCAAATAACACTCGTACAGTTGGGATACCTATGCTTTTACATGCTAACGGCTCTTTCTGCTCAGGGAAAGTCGAACGAGAAGACCATGCGAAAGTGCACGAAAGAAGGTTGCCGCGTGGAATGGTAACGCGCTCATCATGTGTCCACGGGGCAGCTGCCTCCTCCACAGGCTTTTCCAAGGTCGAGCGATAACGGACTTTGGCGGGAGAGGGGGATCGGGATCGGGCGTGGAGCGCGAGCGGTGGGTGATGGGAAGGAAAAATAGACGAGGCAGACGCGGCAGCCTACCTTTGAACGCGTTTGCACGTTTTTTTTTTTCGCTCTACTATCTTCGAATCTTCGAGCAGAAGAAGGGACTGCGCAAAGTCTAATGAAAAAAGCGCTATATCAACCACGTTACCATCTTTATTGCTTACGCGCGTTTGCGTTAAAAGCTTTCTTGTTTTTAAAATTTATTGTATATAAGTGAAGTTTTGTACCTTTTGTAACTAGCTGTTATCATGTAGTTTTCATAGCTTTTTTAAAATTATTTCTCGTTTTAGATACATGTTGGTACTTTGAAAGAGCTTTTCAGCTCTTAGACGTTACTTGGATAAATTAACAATTGATTGATTGATGATTGATTGAAGAAAAGCGATAATTTCTAGGGGGTGCCTCTCGAATTGAGGGGATGGCGGTTCACACTTGGCAGCATAAGGATTAATAAGAATATACGTTATAAATATCACCAGGTTATTTACTAATTTTTTTCAGCGCTTAGCCTACTTACGCAACTTATTAAACTTCGGGGAGTGGATCTGCTATATCACTGCTATAATTTTCGTCCTCCCTCCGTGTGACTGTAAGCTGGGCCACAAGCTAGAAGTGGGTGCGGTCGCTTTGTTCTTCGGTTGGATGAACCTCATACTGTACTTTAGAAGGTAATGTTTTTTATAAGGCTGAAAAGTTAAATTTTTGCTTTACTCTGGTCTTGTTGAAGATTAATTCTGGATCTGGCGTGCGTTTCTCGAACATCCCGAAACGTTTTCGGCCCTGAAAAGCCATTTGCAAAAATATGAACGACTCATTCTTCAAAGGTGTTATTTTAATATGTCCTTAAGATAAGAAATGGCTAACTTATGGCAAAGTTTCATGTTAAGAAATTTCTTTGCTTACAAGATACTTTGAGAACAATTGTGCCCGAAATCGACCCGAAAAGTTTCGGGGCTTTCGAGAAACGCACCCCCTGCCCTTCACTCTTCTCCGTTCTGCCAGCATTGTACTGAAAATCAAATTCAAAAACTACGGTTTTTCCAAAGAGATGTATATGGCACTTGGAAGTACACAAAAGTTGACAGAACAAAGAAATAATCAAATAAATGAATTACTTTTAATTGTAAGAAACAATGAGGAAAGGGATTTAGAGCAAAAACTAGAGAGGATAAAATAAATGACTGACAACAGCATACTTTGAGGGTTCACGAATAAGTCTGACCTTTGACAACCCATACCTCAGTAGTTTATGTATTTTATCTCGCAGGTTTGAGGCATTAATCCACGTCAGAAATTTCTAATATGATTTTTTTTGTTGTCTTTTAGGTTGTCTTCATACGGTCAGTACGTCATCATGCTGACTACAATGTTTGTGACGTTAGTCAAGGTGAGTACAGTCACGCCTTTTGTTGCCTTAGAGACCAAAACCCAAGTAATTGCTCTGGCCAATCACAGCAGACACGAACAATACCTTGAGCCAATCGGAACTCGAAGCACCTACAAGCAGTCAGCGTCAAGCGCGGGAAAACTTGTAGAAAACAAGTTTTGGTTTTACACCTGATTGGTTGAGAAAGTGAATTGAGTAGTTTCAACCAATCATAGAGCGTAGTAAACCAACACCAAAACAAACGCGAATTTACAAGCGACATTCAATTGAGAGCTGGCGTGCGTTTCTAATGCCTCGAAACTTTTCGGGCCGATTTCGGGCACGACAACTCACATTGTATCTCGTAAACAAACAAGTTTCTAAACATGAAACTTTGTTAGAAGTTAAATATTCTTGTCATTAAAGATGTGTTTATTGTTCATCGTGGTGTAAGATAGGTAAGATGAACGTTTATTCGTTTGTCTCACGATGGAATCGCTTTGAGTTGTTGATCGCGACGTTTCGACTGCAATACTGCTAGTCTTCATCAGGCGATGAGGTCAATTGTTTACGTGTCGCTATTTGTAGCATGATGGTTCGCTGCTATTGGTGCATTTCGATCCTCATTATTATTCCGACTATTAGATGTTGTTCTCTCACAGGTCCATTTTGTGGTTGGTCGGCTGTTGTGCTTTCTGATCGTAGGTATCCAAGCTTCTGGAATTTCGATTCCGCTATCTCTATTGATGTTATTAGGATGAAGTCTTATATGGATAGCCTCTTTGACCCTACGTGTGTACCAGTGAGGGTCACGATCAATAAACTTAACTTCTTTCCAAATAGGAAGATGCCCCGTTTCCTTGGCGTGTTCCGAAACTGCGGAGGTTTGCGTACGAGCAAGCCGTATATCTCTGTCGTGTTCTTTTATCCTGTCTTGCATCGCTCTCCCTGTTTCCCCGATGTATACTTTGCCGCACTCACATGGAATTTTATAGACGACACCGTCTTGTTTGGTTGGTTCAAGGGTGTCTTTCGGTCGCACTAAGTGAGACCTAAGAGTTGTGTCTGATTTGAAGACGGTGCGTACGCCTTGTGGTTGTAGGCAGCGGCAAAGAACCTCTGATACACCTTTTATGTAGGGTAGAACCGCAGTAGATTTAAATTCCTGCGTAGGTTCTTTGTTAGTTGTTGGTCTTGTTGTCTTTGTGAGCTTTCGCACAAATGAAGAAGGATATCCGTTCGAAACAAGTACCGATGATAAATGTTTCTTTTCTTTAGAGATAGCTGATGGTTTAGATGTGAGGTGTTTGGCTCGGTCGTATAGACACTTAACAATACCAAGTGTCACTGACTGAGGATGGTGTGAATCATAGGCTAGGTATTGGTCAGTGTGGGTGGGCTTTCTGTAAACAGTGGTCTCACTTAGTGCGACCGAAAGACACCCTTGAACCAACCAAACAAGACGGTGTCGTCTATAAAATTCCATGTGAGTGCGGCAAAGTATACATCGGGGAAACAGGGAGAGCGATGCAAGACAGGATAAAAGAACACGACAGAGATATACGGCTTGCTCGTACGCAAACCTCCGCAGTTTCGGAACACGCCAACGAAACGGGGCATCTTCCTATTTGGAAAGAAGTTAAGTTTATCGATCGTGACCCTCACTGGTACACACGTAGGGTCAAAGAGGCTATCCATATAAGACTTCATCCTAATAACATCAATAGAGATAGCGGAATCGAAATTCCAGAAGCTTAGATACCTACGATCAGAAAGCACAACAGCCGACCAACCACAAAACGGACCTGTGACCTGTGAGGGAACAACATCTAATAGTCGGAATAATAATGAGGATCGAAATGCACCAATAGCAGCGAACCATCATGCTACAAATAGCGACACGTAAACAATTGACCTCATCGCCTGATGAAGACTAGCAGTATTGCAGTCGAAACGTCGCGATCAACAACTCAAAGCGATTCCATCGTGAGACAAACGAATAAACGTTCATCTTACTTAAATATTCTTTATCTTACAGATATGTTAAAGAACCACTTTGTTAAATGAGTTGTTCGTATTTTTACAAATGGCTTTTCGGGGCCGAAATGTTTTCGGGACTTCCGAGAAACGCACCCCTGCACTCAACAAGGAGGCTTCTTCCACAAACACATCACAGGAATAGCGAGATACTTTAAATCCAGCGTCCTGGGGGAATCCTCTATAAAGTTTCTTACGGGGAGTCTCCACCTCGAGATTCTAACCCTTATCCGTTCATATCCTAATTGTTATCGAAAGGGTACCCCTCCTATATACCTAGAACAAAAATTGTACTTTTTTACCCCTCAAAGGTAGTACACAAACAATAGAAGACAGCGAGCAATAGTTGGATAGCTACATCTTAGTAATGTGTACATAAAAACTCTCTAAAAAAGGAAAAAAAGTGATAGAAGTGTATGCTTTACTTTTAAATTTTTTCAAGGTTTTGCTGTTATGGATGCTGTTTATTATGGCATTTGCAACCACTTTTTACATGATCATGGACGAGGTAGGTGTACAGCTCGGAAAGCATAATACATGTGGTCTTCTTTCCCGTTTTAAATTTAGATTTAGACCATCCTTCCCTAACGTCTATGACGTTTTTTATAGCTTTTCATTAGAGGAAGGAGATTTTTATATACGGTTTCGGCCCTTCGCCGTTCACACACTAACGAACAAAACTATGAAATACACACCGAAAATGGCCTTTGCAGCCTTACATACCTGAAGTTCTTATAAATAATGATAATAATGATGATGATGATGATGATGATGATGATGATGATGATGGTGATGATGATGATGATGATTATGATGTTGATGGTACTGCTGGTGATAAAGGTGATGATGACAATGATGGTGACAATTGCGACAACTACGACGACGACGATAATGATAAAATAAAAATTAATGATGGTAATGGTGATGATGATGATAGTGATTAAAAAGATAATGATGACAATGACGACGAAGGTTTTATTGATAATGGTGAAGTTTTCCCTACAAAGTAAGAATTATCGGCCGAATAAGAAAAGTATAAGAAATCGTTGAGAGCACACGGAGAGTCGCGAGAACCAAGAAAGGCCAAATAAGACCGAGGTTAACTGTCTCGAGAATTTTTGGAAATTCAGCGTTTCTCGTTCTCACTTTGCTCGGGTTTGATCAAACCTTTCGTGTGGTTTACTATTTTTTATATATGTATCAGGGGATTTTTCTCGCGCTGATTTTAATTCTGTACCTCTTGGTCAATACAAACAGATTAAGCATCCTTCAAGATGGTTGAATACAGTTCTTTTGTTGAACGAGCTGGCTAAACAAATTCAAAGTTGTCGTTGACGCCTCAAGGGATCAAAACAAAAAGTTGACTCATCATCATTGAACATTACTTAAGAAGGTGGCCAAACGTGTTCAACATGCTGTATTTGGCAGTGTTTAAAACAATGTTGACTGAAACAATTGAACCCGTTTGTTTGAGGTCTTACACTTGGTAGGAAACTCTCTACAAAGTGTTCCTAACTTTCCTTTTCTTATGGTTGTTTCATACAGCAAGATCCCTAAAATCTGCCATGTGTATTTTTTGTTTTAAGGAGCATTTCAGCGGAAAACTAGGATATTCCATGATGACAATGTACGTTATGACGCTTGGAGAGTTGAATTACCATGACGAATTCATGCCCTGGGAAGATTTACCTTTCCCCACTCTCACCAACATTTTGTTCGTCGTGCTGGTGCTTGGCATGCCCATCATCATGATGAACATGCTGGTAAGTCTTGCCATGCTCTATTTGTTTACAAATTTACAATTTTTTTTGCCAACTCCTAAAGTTTTTCGAGAATTTCCGAGGAAACTCGAAAGTCAACGAGGATTGCTGAAGATTGCCGAAGATTGCCGAAGATTCCCCGAAGAGCAGTCAAAGATTTCTCGAGGTCAGTGGACGTCTTGCGGGCGTGCGTGAAGTTGTGAACAAGCCGTATTGTGGGTTAATTGTGCCTTAAGGTGATTCCCTGGAAAACGAATCTGTCATAGATAATTGTAATGAAACTTGGCACAAATATTCAACAAGTCGTGTAGGTTGTAAAATTGCAGGTTCACCGTGTTCGTTTGGGTGGTATACTGCTGAGGAATACAGTGTTTACAGGCATTTTCATGCACCAGGCAAAATGCTCAATATTTCCTCTGCAGATTGTTATTTCATGTATAACTTGACTTTAGACATAAGTGTAGTCATCTATTTCGTACAAAACATGTCTGAAAAGCTTGAAATTTACTGGACACTCAAAAAGTAGACGGTGACGGTCCTCTTCCCCAAACGGCTTTTCTCGGTGGGTTTTCTTCAAACTGTACAAAATCTGATCATAGATTTTTGCCAACATTTTTCTGTTGCGTTGAGAACACTATCGTTATTGAATTTATACAATGAAAAATGGGGTCGCCTCGCGCGATTAGGAGAAAACGTCCATCTATTTCTCTGAACAGCTCAATTTTCATAGAAAACCTACCGAATCCCGAACGTGCGCGCACTCGTAAACCTCAACTCCGACGATTGTTTTTGTTTTCGAAGATATAACATACGCACCATTTTCGTTAACTGGCAAATTAAGAGCGAAGAAATTACACAATCATCCGGAAAGTGATCTCTCACTGTGTGACATTTTCCATAGAGTTGCCTTTGTGGGATGCTTACCTCAAATGACAGTTCCTTCGTCCGGACGAAAGATCGTAATAACTGCATCTTGAGTAAGAATGGCGCCAACTCATGCTGGTATCACAGACTACCAGTCTCGATCTGTTAGTGTGGTTTGACTGTGCCACCTTCTAGCTTTACTTCTCTATTTTTTTAAAGATTTGATTCATCTTAATCAATCAGTTTGAAAGTCATAAACATCGCCTTCAGAGAACCTAATTTAAAAATAATTGACATAAACATTTAAAACCACAGTTCACTACATTAACAAAGTATGGCTAATGTCATGGTGGTAACGAGGTATGTTTTTCAATGCTGATCCCATTTTTGTACGCAAATTTCTGATCCTTGATTCCAAAGCGTGACCAACTTTGGTCCCTGATCCTACAAATATGGTAAAGCCTGATCACTGATCCCTTAAAAAACTGCTGATCCCGATCCCATGGTCTGTGAATCCGATCCCAGGGCTGTGATCCCAGATCCCACCCTTCTGATCCTTAATCCCACCCCTTTGATCCCAGATCCCACATACATCGTTACGACCGTGTAATGTTAAGCTCGTGGTGGCCTGTGAAGGATTGATGACCTAGTTACTTTGCAAACCTCTAACTGGAGATTATTGGTTGGTTCTGTTTTTGTTAGGTCGGTCTTGCAGTGGGTGATATAGACAAAATTCAACAAAATGCTTTGATGGACCGCTACGTATTGCAGGTAACTTAGCCAGGAATTAATTCGTTATCTTTGTATACAGGGAAGGGGCACCTCAATCTTGTCATATATTGTTTGTCTCTAAACTTTCTAAGGACGAGAGTGAGGTATGCCTAGTAGAATTCAAGCTTCATGGCCAAATTAATATCTACAATAGCACAGCCTTTGACTTGCGACTAGTAGAAAACTGTCATTAAGGTCTAGGCACGCCGGTCAAAATATTACGCTATTCACCTCTGGCATTTTTTTTGGGTTTCGCGAGCGAGTTTTTCCTCATTTCTCAGAAAAAAGGAACAATTTGGTGCTGACAATTCACTGGTTTGGTATATGCTAAAACAATAATTCACCTCCACTTCGGTGAATAATTGTAAAATAGCCTGGGTGTAGGGTGGGATTTATCGGCCAATTTTGATTTCCGACCACAAGCTATACATTTTCTACATTTTCTTCGGAGCGTGCAATATAAAATGTCCCTAAAAAGGCGTATAGAAATGGTGTCACTCACTTATGTTTTCTCCGTGGTATTTTTAGGTTCAATTACTGCTGGATATTGAGCGTTCAATGCCCATGTTTATCCTTAAACATGTTCAGGTTCACAGTTATTCAGAATATCCAAACCACGCCAAGACACTCAAAACAAAGGTAATTTAAAACCGATGACCTTTTTTTGGAAGAATATTGACTTTTTCATCACTTTTTTGGTTTTGGTAGACATGACTATTTATGATAACAAGGCGGTATTTTCCATTCCGTAGTTGGTGGAATTGTTTGTGTCGTTTGGAAAGCCAGAAACAGAAGAGGTGGAAGAAGAGGAAGAATTGTCACCTGGCATGCTGCAGATAATGGCAACGCTTGACCAACAAGAAAAAAGGTTCGTAACTTCTCCCCTCTTTCCCTTTCCCCAGGGGAAGAGGGGGGGGGGTGGTGTAGTTGGTTACGAGGATCGAGGCTCAATTCGAAAGGGATGCCTTTTTATGTCACGTCGCAGTACACAAAAGGATGGGGAACATTATTTTAGCATTTTGAAGAGGCACTAAACTACATGATAAAATTAGCATACAGCAACTAAAATAAACAAGCTGCATCATTTTGCTAGAAATTAAAACGTAAGAATTAATATCAATTATTGTGAGCCATTTTCAACTGACAATTGTAGTAGCAAAAAACCAAAGTACTCACTCTGATCAAGCACAACAATGAACCAAGTAAAACTTGAAGCAACTAAATGTAAGCGCGGGAAAACAAGTGCGAGCAAGTAAAGATTGGATTTGGTTTCAATTCTGATTGGTTGAAAAGGTGGTGCGACTTTTTTTGTTAACCAATCACGGAATGCAGTGAAACAAAACCAACGTAGATGGGAATAACTAATTAGATACTCTACTGAAAACCGTTCGCCAAACTGTTCCATGATAACAAAGAAGCATTCTAGCTAGTTGCCCATTGATCTGTAATTTTGAAAAATAAAGTTTAAGCTAAGTTTTTTGTGCTAAGTAGGAAGCTTTCCTCCTGTGTCTGGCCCACATACAAAAATATCATAGTTTGGTGGAACTTCTGTGAAAAAGGTATCAGCAAGTCATACGCAACTTTCCTCTTTGTTGTCTGCACTCTTGCCCCCCCCCCCCCCCCAAAAAAAAAGGTTTATAGGACTGAATTTTTTTTTGATGTCGCAAAATTCGCCATTTTACAAGAAAAAAGTTTCACTTTGCGAAAAGAAGATACATAACTCAAGTCAAATTAAAGGGGCTGTGACACGGATATTTTGCTTGCTTTTCGCCAAATCTTTGCTAAAATTATGACTAAATGCCTTCGCTCACACACGCACAAAATGCTGTAGGAGAAAGATATCAAGAGAATGTTGGCAAGAAGAGAGTACCGTACGTAGTGAGTTTTTTTGATGATTTTTGCAAGATACAAGTACAGAATTTAAACTTACTAGGCCAACTTTTTCAAGTTGTTATCCATTTTCATCCTGGCCATCGGTGGCCAAAGACACTTATTAATAGTTTCACTGTCAGATTAGTGAGGTGTCTGAACCAAAAAAAGGACCATTATTTATGTTTACGTTTTCATTCATGTGAATGTGACTTTTAGCATTTCAAAGTGCTACAAACGCGAGAAAAATCCCCCTGACACTGCCCTGTAACTGCTCTGTTCACACTGTGTATGTTAGGGTGGATCAATTGATCTGTTCACACTGTGTCTGTTAGGGTGGATTAACTGATGTGTCTGTTAGGGTGGATTAACTGATCAGTTCACACTGTGTCTGTTAGTATGGATTTAACTGATCTGTTCATACCGTGTCTGTTAGGGTGGACAAGATGTACGACATGTTGAGAGAACAGACTGAGATGATAAAGGAGCTGAATCAACTGATTCGTGTAAAGAACAGTGAACCAAAGGAGGAGAAGAAGGACGAATTCAAACTGCCAAAATTGCAACTGTTTGGATTCTAAGGGCTTGTTACTTAAACGAAGTCTAACTTAGACTGCGCTTTAAGACAATGACTTGACCTCCAAATCTGGTTATTAATGGTAGACGTTGTTGTAGTCTGTACTTCATGCCTTCTTGACACTGATTACAATAAACAACGTTAAAACGTCGGGGTTGGGCATCTTGAAATTGGTTTAGGCCTCGGTTTTGTTATACCCTGTCTAACCTTCGTTTAAATAATCGACCCTAAACGTTTGACAACAAAGTTTTCAAAACTGTGAGTGCTCAGGCTTAAGCTAAACACTAGCATGCAAAATTATTCAAAACCACCTTGTACGCATATTAACAAACGGGGGATTCTAATTTGAATAACTCAAGGATGATCTTAGGCCCCGTTTATATGGTCTCGGGTAGCAGAGAAATCCCTCCCCCCGAGTTACCCTGGGCGAGCTTATTTTTCACCTGTTTCTTTGAAAAGTTCAACGAACCGTTTACATGAGGATCACCAACTCGTCTCGGGGAGGCGAGACAACTCGGGGGGGGGGGGGGTTCTCTTACCTCGGAAGGTAGGGTAACCCTGGCAGGCGGGACAACTTTTTCTCATATAAACACTTTGTCCCGCCTACCCGGGACGACTTTTTGCGTGCCAAGTGTCACGTAACGTCTGGTTTTTGGTCTAAAAACGACTAAATCAATAAAATGTACACTGAAGAAGAAAAATTTAGACAAACAGAGGCTACAGTGATCAAATCAACGAACAATTCTGAAGGAAAAGGGCGTATTGAGGTCATGAATATCAAAGGAAGATTTTGGAGTAATTAAGTAGGGTCAACTTTATCTCGGTCAGCCGGGACAACTTCTTATCATATAAACGCTCGGTAAAGTTGTCTACTTATCTAGGGTACCCGAGACCATATAAATGATGCCTTATTTACAGAATAAGCATTATCAGGAACAATTCAAATGAGATTGCAAATATTTGAATCGCAAAAACTCTAGTTAGGGTGTTGGGTTTAGTTGTTTAATTGTTAATATATAGACCTTTCATAAGGGGGTAAAGGAATATGCCACTATACAAAGAGTAAATTAAAATTGAGAAATTGAAAACGTGAGCGGACTGTTACAAGGACAGTTTTTCTGGCAACTTGCAACGCAATGGTGACGAGAGAATTGCAAAACAAGTTGCACTGCGAATATGTTGCACTGCACAGCTCTCTCTCATGTGGCGAAACATGTACGACTGTAACAATTTCAGCGAGATTTGTCCTCACGTCAGTTTTACGCCCCATCGCGAGATAGTAGTTTGTATGGAAAACCGAACTGAGAATTCCTATTGATAAATGAATAAGCTTTAGAAGGTAGAGTTCTTAAATAGAGAAGATGAAATATTACCTGATGTTGTTTTATGTCTTTCTGGGATGTTTTAGCGCCATTGGAGAGGTTTTAGACACTGTTAAGACAGACGACCAAAAACCTCTCCAACAGCGCTTAACCTTCACAGAAGGACAAAATACAACACCGGGTAACATTTTATCTACTTTATAAAGCAGCTTTACTTTTTAAAGCTTATTTATTTATCGATAGGAATTCTCAGTTCGATTTTCCATACAAACTCTTATATTACGCTTGGACTACCTGTAATTTGTCTTTAGGAGAAAAGCTGCGTTGCGAGTTCCTGGAAAGATAGCCAAGTCTTTTAATTCTCACTGTTTTTTGTTTTAACATGTACATATTTTTGCCACTTTTCTCGCAGTCCGTTATCTACAGGTAGTGTCTATTTATCAGTCAGTGCCTACTAGACCCAAACAGTCAAACGAAAAAAAAAATTACGAACAGTTCCCAAAATGATCTCATCAGAATGAAGGCTGTAAAAATATCCAAGGAATAACTAACTTCTTTTTGTAAAAATGAAATTGTAATTTTTTATTAAAGCCCAAATAAGCTGCACTCGATAATTTTTAGTGCTGTGTGTCAGATTTCACCTATCAATCCGGGGATACAGTGGTATACTCAGGCATTCCAGCAAACTTCGTTAAAGGAAGGAAAAGCTTGATTCAAAATGGTTTATGCCCTTTGATTCCTCTCTTCGGGTTCTCAGCCCACACGCGCACTCTCACCCCCACCCCACCCCGCTTCCATCCAAATTTTCGGCCGAGTGGAACCTGTGTCCAAGTGAAGAAGCCATGATGGCGGGAAGCTTGGTGTGCAAAGCATGGCGTTTTTAAAAATTCCAGGCTACAGCGATAGAATTGCACCGCAGGAACATGGTTTTGCAGTGCAACATTCTTTGGCGGTTTTGCAACGTTTGACTCGTTTGTAATTGGATCAAAGAGGAAGCACTTCGTTCTGTTCCAGACGGCACTATCTTCACTACCAAAGCAACATCTTGATGGCGGATTGAATAATATTATTTCAAGCTTATTACAAAGTTTGCATGGTGACTTCAAGGTATGAGCTAAATTTCTCTTTTAGAAAAAATTAAGTGTCACTTCAGTGGCATTTCTTATGGAAGAATAATTTACAAACACACACAAAAAATAAAATTAAGTGTTAAAAGCACTGTACAATCTGCCAAATACATTTAAACTTAAGCTTAATATGAATGAGAGTGTTGAGTCTCTTCGCAAGGATGTTGACTTGGGAAATTACCCGCCAAAAAATCTTTGAACCAAAGGTTTTGAATCAATCATCTACACAGTACCCCCTTCCACCCAACCCCCCCCCCCCCCCCCCATACTTTGTGCCATCACCTTGAGGTAGATATTGTGTCCTGTCTGGCCGTTCGTTTCAGTCAATAAGCACATACATGTATTATTGTTCCCGTGACCATTCTGTGGAACTGCCATCTTCTTTGTGTCCTCCATAAGGCTGCAAGGGTTAGTGAAATACAAAAGGGAAATCGTAGGTAACCACAAATTTTTAGGAGATAATTACATGTACATGTAAGTGACCACAATAATTATTCTAAAAGCTTTAAAATACATAACAATGTATGGTATTTTCTTTCCAAATTTAAGTTCAATGATGTATGAAAAATGTTAACCTCAGCTTTCTCTTTGTATTCCAAAAGCCCTTTATTGCCAGGTTCTCAGCTATTTCAACATATTCATAAACCATGCAAACTTATCTTTGAATTAGCAGGAAACCCAGTTTTCTTGGACCATCCTGAGATGCGCAGAATGTGTGTGCAGTAACATCCTTAAACAAAATTTATTTCAAATTTCTTGTCTTTAATTTGCTGATAAAAGCCACAATTCTGGGAGGTCAAAATCACAAGGCTGTCAAATGCCCCAGAATAGACTAATATATGTGGAAAAGTACACCACTGGGGGAGGATGACCACTGCTGGAATTGACTGATTCATTGGCATATAAATGTTGAAAAATTACATGTACCCATGCAGTCTATGCCAGAAATCTTATGACGATATGTGACATACTGTTGTTGGATAGTCTTCAATACATCTCAGTCGGTAATTTGTGTACTTATTTTGCCTCTGGCTGTTGAACAGGCTTTTGTAACTTTTGGGGACTCGCCGTTTTTCAGTGAACAGTGTTATTTATTATTGCAAATCCTGTTTAGAATCATTTATTGGTTTTTGAAAATTTCGCCATGAGCACCGATTTCAGTATTATGTGAAAGCTTTTACATGGATTCCTTCAGCGTTTGATTTTTTTCAGGAGGCTGTTAATTGTAACTTTTGTAATATTAATTTTGTTTATTTCAGTTGCATTTAATTTGTTGTTTTACCCCTACTTTACTTGTCATTTGCAAGTGCATTTAGACAGTTTCTTTCTCTATACAGCTGCAGAGCTTCCCCTAAAAGAAGCAAAAGCCATTTTATGTGTATTGATCCCAGACATCCTTTAGGGACCATATGGTAACAACTTTAGTTGGCCAAACTGATCTGAAAGTCTCAGGTCAGAGTTTTATGTCCTAAAACGTTTTGGGCTTCTATTTAGAAAACTCTAAAAGCTCAGTCGGAATGGGGAGATTGGCTTTCTTGCTTAACCATTTAAGCCTCACAATTGACATTAGCACCTTGATCAAACATACAGCTGGTCACAAGAATAAAGGAGATGATCACCAAAGATAAAAATGTCTTGATGTTTAAACAAATTCTCGCACCAAGTAGTAACCAAAAGAAATACGTGGAAAATAGTGATGAAACATGCATGCTGACGTTGCAGCTTTTAAGGGTTAACCCCTTCACTCCTAGTCAGTCAGTTATGGAGACACCAAAGGTAATTCTAACTTCTGAGTCTGTGAACGAAATCCTATGGTGTGACCATTCAAACGAAACCTCTTTAGCAGTACTTTCACTTGGTAGTATCCATAATTTAGGATTTTACAAAAATGAAATTTGGGATTGGTCTTGGATTTTGATTTTAGGCACTCTTGGGAGTGAAAGGGTTAATCCCTATCCCGAGGGGCCAAGAGTAATCCTTTGTCTTTGTAAGACAATAGTCATGTTCTTGCTTTATAATCTGCATGAACTCTCACATTTTACATGTGAGGAGAGAAAATTTGTTAAATCTGAGATCCTGCTTTGTAAGTTAAGATCCCATGTTACAAAATTGAGATCTCCCATTGACCTGACTTATGTGTACACAAAATAAAACACACCAAGTGGATGGCCCTTACTGGCCATTGTATACATGTACATGTAATTACCAACAAAAAGGAGAGATGGCAACAAAATATAAGTGTATATTGAGTAATGCTGTGAACCCAAAAAAAAAATTTGAAAAACAGTATGAAACACCCACAGACACAAGCCCACACCAAAAAAGGCACTGTGTAGATTTTAAGATTGCAAGTTTTATTGCTAGCTTTATTGTTTCACGATGTCATCAGGTTCAGTTAATTTGACTCTTTGTTAATCTTGAGAGCTTGCCAAATCTAGAGTTTTGGGTGCCCCGAAAATGGCGTCTGAACTTAGGTAAGCATGCAAAGGCTCTTGGGTGGGTCAGATTCTTTAAGGTTAAACACACTTTTGGCTCTGACTTCACCTCATATATTGTTCTTCAGCCCATGCACAACTGAGCAAATGTTTAATTTGGGCACTTCATTTTCTAGGAACAGAATTTGTTGAGCCACCTTCCAAAATCTGTAAATAGTTCAACTGAAGGTGGACAGGATCCATCTGGCAAGAGATTCAGAGAATTGTATAACTCGTGAGTAAGTCAACTAATGTAAGTTGACTATTATCAACATCTTGACAGGAAGTCTTTGTCTACTGATTGTAGCGAGTTTAAGTAACTAGTTAAGTTGGACTGAGCACATAAATGGGAACTATAAGTTTATGTTTTTTTTACTTTTGGGAGTGAAAGATTGTTCCACAGTCAGATTTTTTTTGTTCTGCATGTGAGTAATGGTCATTCATTAGCACTGCAGCATAATTTACTCATTGATGTATCTTTTCTATTTAAGGCTTTTTGTGAGATATACAGTGTGTTCTTCAATAGCACTGCAGCAACATAGTCAGTACTGACAATATAATGACTCAAAGTTACAAAGAGAAGCCATCATACAGGTAAGTAGAGGTGTAAAATGTACCTTAGTGATTACAATTTTGAAAACGAAGTGGAACTGCAATTTTGGATACAAAGTGACACTGAAGACCAGTGAGTGTATTATAATTTGTTATAAAAAGCTTTAGGACACTGACAACTTACAGCACATTGTCTGTAGTAATTGTCTCATATAGTGCTCTTATTAGTGTTGCTTTATTTGTAAACTTTTAAATAACAGGTTGAATTATGATGAAGTGTACATGTGTTATTTTTCTAATTGCGACTGCACACTGATAGTCTTCATCAGATAAGGTGACTGGTTATGTTTCATCATTTATGTCATGATGGCCAGTTGTGATAACATTGTAATGGCATCCAATCCTCTTTCCAGGAGTATTTTTTCCTCTGCAGTCCAACTGAAATTGTTCCCTTGGCAGTCGGCTGCTGTACTGCCCTCCGTTAGTGTTTCTTGATCGTTGCTATCCACTTTTCAGGACTTTCTATTCTGTTGTATCCCTGTTGATGATATAACTAATAAGGGTGAGGTTTTATGCTGCATTCAAACTAGCAACGAAACATGTTTAGTTTAAACATATTAAAATCAAACACATTTCCCCAGAACATGATTGTTCATTTGCACTGTTCTCAAAAGGTATAATCATTTCAAACATGCTTCATGCCTGGTTCAATATAATTTATGTGGTTTTACAGAACATTTATAAAATCGTGATAATTACACTTTTAAAACTGAGAAGAAACAGAGCTGGAAATTGCTGTTGCATGTGGTTTAATCACATACGTAAGAGGTGAAGGGCCTTGCAGTTAGCAAGTAGAAAGCAAGTAGAGTGCATTTGTGCTATCTTCATCACAAACTATTCCATTTCCAACAAGCTTAGCCCTTGTTGGATTGGGCTTTTGTTTTTTTACAAGGGCTTTTGGTGTTCTGCTTCAACACCGAGAAATGCTGTAAGTTGCTTCCTTTCATCAGACCACAGTTGAACTAAAAATTGTATCACTGACTGTAGCCCCAGTTTAGGATCTTTCGGCCACTCTCTTCCTCTCTGCTCTAGGCTGCCATGTTTAGTGCGTTTTGTCTGGCCTAGATTGAAACTACCTTGTGATGTAGTTTCAATCATGCTCAGAATAAAAAATGTTCTGATCATGATTCATGCACTGCCTAGTGTGAATTAACACTTTTCTTAGTGAAACATGCTTCATTCGTGATCAGACTAAACATGTTTTGGCCTTTAGTGTGAACGCAGTATTATGTGGATAGCTGCTCTCCTTGACCCCATGAATGTACCAGTGTGAGTCTTGATCAATAAGCTTTCCCTTGTTCTAGAGGAGGTGGTTGCAGGTCTTATTGGCATGTTCAGGAATGGCAGAGGTCTGGATCTGGGTATGGGCAAGTCATATACTCTTCCATGCTCTTTGATCCTCTCCTGCATGGATCTCCCTGTCTCGCCTGTGTGACCAAAGGACACCGTTGGTCTGGCTAAACAAGTGGCTATGATCTAGAGGATTCCCTATGACGGTGACAATTAGCCTACATTGACAAGACAGAAAGATCTATATAGGAGGGGGTCAAAGAGCATGAAACGGATATAAGACTCACCTGTACCCAGACCTCTGCTATTTCTGAGCATGCCAATAAGATGAGCCACCACCTACTTTGGAGTAAGGTTAAGTTTACTGATTGAGACTTGGTGTTACACCCATAGGGTCATAATATAACATAATATAAGACCACCCTAACATAATATAATAACATAATATAACATAATATAACATTATGTTATATAAATATAACATAATATAAGACCACCCTAACAAGGTACATGTTAACAGAATCAAACTTCCTGAAGCATGGATTAACCAACAATCAAGAAAACACCAAAGGAGATGAGTACTGCAGCAAACCACCAAAGGGAACAACTTGAAATTGGACTGCCAAGAAAACAACTGTTCACCAGAATGATAAGGATTGAAACCAACCAACTGATTATCTCAATTAATGTAATTGCTGAGGACTGGCTAAGAACGATAGCATGAATGGCAAAGGAAGGGAAAGGATTTAATTTTTCGCTGGCTTATCTGATTCAAATCTGGCTTTCTGACTGGTTTAAAATTGCCTAAAAAGTGCTACAAAGGAGAGTATCGGAATAGAAAAACAACTTTTTCAAATGGGGTGTTCAATAACAGCTTCTGGTGCTGCAGGCCCATTGTCTCTGCTATTGCTCTTAGCCAGGGCATTATGTATAATTGGACAAGATGCTCAAACAATAGTTTCACAACTATATTTATGTACTCACAGTACATGTATATTACTAGTCTCTCAGAAAACTACAATGCTAAGCACTTGTGTCGTTTACAAAGAAAAATACATGTACTTACAAATAGTGTAATTTTTACACTACTAGCAAATACATCAGCACAGTGTATATTATGTTAATTTCAAAAATCTATATCTGTTAATTTTTATTAGTGTTTTAGTCACTAAAATTAATGTTGACACATTCTGTTCATTTCAGCTTCTGTGATGTACCTAATTGCCATCAAAATGTAATACAAGAGCACGTAACCAGACCCACAGAGGGCATACACAAGCAGGAACTGAACATAATGATGTGTGGTGATATAGGTTTGACTTTCGCTTATCTTTTACAGTGCAATCCTGGCTTAATGAACTCAGTGAAACTCGGTTCCGGCTCAAATTAATTTTTATATTGTTATAATTTCTCTTTTTCTTTGTTTCAACAAAATAAAATGAAGTTCAGTGTTCATTTTTTAATTTGAGCAATTAGAAGCAGAAATTCTATTACTTTTTTTTCTGTTGCATGTCGAAGTTCACTATTTGAATGAAGAGACAGTCAATATTTCTAATAGAGTTTGTCAAGCCTGGTTTGTACTGTATATGTATGGAGATCATTCTTTTCTGTTGGGGAGCGGTCTTTTTCCTTAATTGAAGAAGAACAATAGCTCTTTTCAAGTATTGATTTTTGCCATATTGTCAAATGCCATAATTGACGTAAACTACTCATTAGAAAGGAAAGCCAGTATCAGAAACTTCTTGTTCAGTTTAATTTCTAGAACATTCATGGACTGATAACCGAAGAAATACATCCATGCAAGGAATTTCACAGCTCAGACGCAAGAAAGCTTGCAGTGGCAATTAATTTTTTTTTGAATATTATTTTTTCTGTAAAACATGTCAAAGTCCGTGTGCCAAAATGTATCCTTGAAAGGATATCTACTGGAGTCGAAGTCGAATCCAGTTTGAAGATTTGTATGGTATGTGACAACATGGCTAGAATTAAACCTTAAAGGAACTATTAGAAAAAGAGAAGTAAGGTCATGCTTCTGTAGAGTCAATACTGGTGACAAAATCTAGAATAATGCAAGGTTTCACACATTTTTATGCACTGCTGATTTTCCATAGGGAATATTGAATTCTTTTTAGTTCTTGTCTGAAGACTTTAAGGAGGCTCGCAACAGTTCTTTTGGCTTTTAACTTCGTTGATACTACACCATGTTTTCAACACGCGTCTTACGTTAATTTTTATTGGTTTCCTAGCAACAGCTGTCACCATAGCAATGAAAAAGAATGCTCATCCCTGAACTGTATTTTAAGCTGAGAGACTTACTGGGGAATGTGAACAACGATTTTATTGAATTTGCATCATTTTTTTTGGCATTCGTGATTGTTTTCACATACAGCATAGCATCAGTCTATTTAGTGAAAGTCGAAATGCTTCTTTTGTTATTCAAATTGGAGTTTTCTTTGTCAGTTCGAAGAACAATTTGCAGTTGATAACTGGAAATTGTCCAGACAAATTTGATTTAAAATCACAAGAAATTAGTGCGGAAAAAATTTGCCCGAAATAACGTGCAATTTTGAGGAATAATCTCGTAGTTTTGGTTACTGCCTGGTAAATTAACAATTAACAAAACAGCAAAAACAAACCCGTAGTGAAACAAACCAAAAAATAAAAATAAATGTGGCAGAATTGCCAAACACAGTTGTAGTTGAAAACAAAGCTTATGCCAAACAGGATGCATTTTCAAACAAAAATCAGACATCCTCAAAATCTACAATCTCGCCAAATTTTAACTGGACCTTATACTATTTTACACTAAGATCGTAATCAGTTTTAGCGATAAATTGAGCAAACTGTGACTTGCTGGCAGTTGTTACTTGTGATTTACGTTGTGCTTACAATTTAACCAAAAATTGTCCGAAATAACACTAGATGTTCCAAAATTTTCGTTTCATTTGTATTTTTCTTTGCAAAGTGTGTAAGCGTGCATTGCTTGCTGTTTGATTTACATTAAATAAATAAAGATGTGAGCACGACGTAAGCAAATAATGTTACCAAATGCCAAAGTATTCGAGCTTTCATTGTAGTTTTCAAGACTATATAGCCGGGAGTCCGAAATTTTCGAAGGATTTCGACGGAAAAGCTTATTTTCACGTTCTGAAAGTATTCGATATTTGTTTCGAATTGCCAACCGATTCAGAAACGTATTTTACTTTTGTAGTTGACGAGTTTTCCGATCTTGTGTATCCTAGAAAATCGCGATGTTTGCGACACTTAGAATTAGGGAGCTGAAGCAACCACAACGGCAACGGGAAGGAAAACATCACTCTAAAATGACGTCACTTGCGATTATTCCGACTCGTTTAATCTGTCTTATGTAGCCGAACTGTCCAGGAGCTGAATATGTAAGGACGGCATTACAGTTCAGGTAGAAAAACGAAAATTCACCATCGTGTGGTTACGTTCTACACATTAAACTTTTAATTTGGTAATTTCACTTCGTAGTTGTGCAAAGAACAGCAAAGAAATGTTCCAAAAGGTCTAACACACGTGCAGAGTCTTTGGTTGTTTACCAATTACGCAGGCAAACCGGTCGGTTTACCGTTTGGGTCGGTTTGGGCAAATGGTAAGCAAATTTCCGTATTGGGAAAATTCCGTTCGGGACTGGCGCTTACCATTTGCAGAAATCCCTACCATTTACCAAAAAATTTGCACGACGGCGACGGCTAACGAGAAAGTCGCAAAACAAAAGCTTTGATTAACAAAACAACGACTCTGCAGTGCGTTATTTTTGCTATGTTTCTTTGCCGTTCTGTGCACAACTATATAACGTGAAATGACCAATTCAAAGTTTTGTGTAGGACGCAAACACACGACGGTGAATTTTCGTTTTTATAACAATAATAATATAATAGTAATAACTTCATTCACGTGCCAAGTGAGCTAGTAAAGACAGGGCGCCAACTGGGGACACAGCTATTTTCCAATTAATTTTCTAAACAGGTTCTTCCTGAACTGATACGCCGTCCTTACAAATTCAGCTCCTGGATAATTCGACTGCACTAGAAAGGTTAAACGAGTCGGAATAATCGCCAAGAAGTTTCAAAGATTGTAAAGTCAGTTTTCCTTCCCGCTAAGCTCCCCAATTAATTGCTGTTGGGACAGAAAATGACCGCGAGAACCTGAAACTGGTATCAAAGATTAGGTTTGAACAAACGGTACACGAATTTCCGTTTGGAACATTCCGTCCGGTAAAACAGGACTACCTTTTCGGACATTCCGTTGCTCCCGGAAATTTTCCACTGGAACGACCCGAAAAGTCGTGTACCATTCACTTTCCAACCGGAATTTCCGGAAAGTTTTTGTAAATGGTAAACAACCATTGTTTTGCTAATTCAAGCTTTTGTTTTGTGATGTCCTCGTTAGCCGTTGCCGTCGTGTTTGCTTAAGCTTCCAAATATTTGGCTAGACCTGCCAGTCAGAAACGCACAGAATTTGGACAGGATTTCTCATTCAAATGTCCTGCTAGTATTTTAAGTTTGTTTAGAATAACCAAGCGATTCAAAAGACCAATTTGGTTTTGTACTTGACGAATTTTCCGGGCTTATGCATACTAGAATATCGCTATGTGGGCGACACATTCAGAATTATTTGTGGCTAGACCCGCCAGTCAAAAACACAGAATTTGGACAAAAGTTCTCATTTAAACGTCCTGGGAGTATTCGAAGTTTATTTGGAGTTAGCAAGCGATTCAAAAGACCAATTTGGTTTTGTTGTTGGCGAAATTTTCGAGCTTGAGCAAGCTCTTACATGACCGGAGCCTTCATGCCATAAATAATTCCAAGTGCCGTGAACATTTTCTAGTATGCATAAGCTCTGAAAATTCGGCAACTGCAAAACCAAATTGACCTTTTGAATCGCTTGGTAATTCTAAACAAATTTCGAATACTCCCAGGACGTTTAGATGGGAAATTTTGTCCGCATTCTGTTTCTGACTAGGGGGTCTAGCCACAAATAAATCTGTGTCACAAACACCACGATTCTAGTATACACGAGCTTGGAAAACTCGTCAACTACAAAACTTAAAATACTTTTCTGAATCGCTTGACAATTCTAAACAAATATCGAATACTTTCAGAACGTTGGAATAAGCCCTTACGTTAAAATCCTTCAGAAATTTCGTACTGTTGGGTATTTAGTTTTGAAACATCTGTAATAACAGCTAACCTTTATTTTAATTTCTTCCGTAATCATGTGCTAAATTGTATGATTCATCTAGTTATGTTAAGGATACAACTTAAGAATTGTAGAATTTAAGTGCTTCTTTTAGTTTAATTTTGTCCATAATAAAAATGGCTATCATTACAGTTCAAGGTATTTTTGCAGTTTTTATTTTTGGAATAAAATGAGATAAAAATTAATATTCATATCTTATAAATATTCATACATGACGTCATCACCAATGAATATTAATGATATCAATAGCAATTATCATATATTAATATTCATTAGCATTAAACTCAGAATCAGAATCAGGTTGACCACCTCTTAGGGACTCGGAATCAGATTCAGAATCGGGTTCCTAAGAAATGGCAATCTGATTCTGAGTCTAATGCTAATATATTAATGCATATTAATATATGCTAATCACTGATGACGTCGTTTGTTAATATTCATTGGCGATGGCGTCATGTATGAATATTAATTTATGCTTATGTGTCTTACGCATATTTCATCATCCAAGATAAATTTTTTTAAAAATCTATTCCAGTTCAATTATCAGACAGCACTACAAATAGGTTTTCCAACGCTTTTATTCTCCTCCTTTTTTTCTCGTAAATAAACTACAATTCAGGTTTTTTACATACAATATAACTAACACTGGAAACAAGCTCTAATGCCTTTTATTTCTCTACAGTTTCAGGTTAAATTTTTATAAGCAAAATTTTCTCAATAATTCAATGGGTAACTTGGAAAAAACTGAGAAAACCAAACTATAAACCCACTATGCATTGACGCCGAGGATCCATTTTATAAATCGACTTTTCGGCAAGTAAGCATTAACCAATTTCTCTAATTCTTGTTATCCTAAATTCGGAATGTTCAAATTTTACAACACTTTAAGCTTTAGAGTAATCGAAGGAAACGATTTAGAAATACAAGCGCTATTTCAAAACCTGTTTATTTTAGAAAAATGCGAATATTTCCATCAAATTAAGATATATATACAATTTTGGAATTGAGCTCGATAGGTTTCAAGACTCCAAGACAATGTGTTCTGTGAAAAAGTTTCCAAAAAAAAAAAAAACGACAGGAGAGAAATTGCTGCACAGTTGTTGCCTTCAGAATATTATGCTTGTGTATTTCTACTCTGTTTAAAATTCGGAAAAGATTGCAAGCTCCCAGTAAAACCAACAACAAAATAACGAATAGCATGTTTACAGTGCGTAATCTGAATACATTCAATTTTGTTTGACTTGAGTGGAAACTACCTAGCATATATAAAAACGAGCTCACCTAGTTTCAGGCGTGTAACTTTGACAAAACCCGGCGAATTTGGCTCTTCAAGTTGGCTACTTCATGTCTTCCATCCTAAAACCGCTTTGAAACCCACGCTTTCCGTAAATTATTCAAACCTACCGCGTTCTGGGAATTATTTGCCACTTGGGAATCACAGACCATGTACAATTAAACAATAATGCACATGAGTGTATTTTTCTTTTTAATTTGTGTTGCAACGTTGAACAAAAGTCGAAAAACACCGAAACATACCATTTAAAATGTCTCAATAATTGTGGGTAATAGTCAAGGGAGAAAAAATGGGAAGTCATACCATAAAACGACGTTTTAGTTTTACTACTTAACATATTTTTGTTACTGACTTGGCGTGATCTTGGCATTTTAATTGTCCACGACCTCGTGAAACCCAAGTGGCAAACAAATCCCAGAATTTACGGAACAAGAGGGTCTTCCAAGCGTTTATAAAATGGAAGAAGTGAAGTAGCCAATTAGAACCAAATTCAAAGGGTATTTTCAAGGTATTCGCCTGAAACTTGTGAGGTCCTTTGTATGTACACTGGATTTCATCACATTTAGAATAAGGCGAAAACAAAACGGTAGTCTCCTCACAAGCGGATAGAAATGATTATCTTGTGTTTCACAAATTACGTACTATAAAGTTGCTGTTCGTCATTTTCGTATAGGTTTTACTGAGAGTTAGCTTTTGAAAAATATGTGCGATCTTCAGTGTTTTTGCAACAGCTGAGGCAAATACTATGAAGTGAAAAATCAGCAATCAACTGTGCAGCAAGTTCTATGCAGCCGATTTTGTGTAAACCTGCTCATAAAAAAATTGGAGAACTTTTTGAACAAACATCGCTCGTATCTCTTAATCGTTCACTTCGTTTACCGTAAAACCTAAAGCTCTGTAGAAACTGAACATACCTTATTAAGAAGACCTGAAATCGCATTATAAAGTGGTGCCTCCACGTCAAAAAATGTCCGTTCACATAATCTTTAAAACACCCACGATCAACTCGCCATATGTTGTGTGCCATGAAGTAATCAATTCCGTTTTCAACGAAATTGTTTCTCAGTAGGAATTCACTTACAATGTAGCAAAATACTTATTTTGTCGAAATTAATCTGTGCAGTCAACTAAGACTTCTATTCCGTTCTATGGCTCTTAACTTGTGCAGGGAACAATGAATTATTTCATGTTCTGTTTGTTTAGCAGGACAAAAGAAGTAAATGCACACAGTGCGTGAAAGTTGATCTTGGGTTTTTCAAACTGAACCAAAGAATATTTCATGGAACCGGGCAGGGATACCTATTTCATGCCAGCTAGACTATCGCAAGTGATGATTTCGTTGTCCTTTTGCCCTCACAATTGCTTACTTTGCTGTAAACAGACTTGGTCTCACCAAGCCTATAATGGTGCAAATTTACTTTTATACACATAGAACTCGCCAAATGTTTAGCCACTGTTTTTGCCTTTGTCCAGAAATGCCAGTAACGGCGTTTTGGGAGAGTTTGAGGAAATTTCGCGAATTTGCCATTTTCACGGTGCTTTTTCAATCAAATCCATTGTTTTTTCTTCGCCCAAACTTTGGCCAAGTCTTGCTAAATCTGTCATTTTTACTAAATTTATATTTTTCACCATTAACGTGTCTGATTTCGTCAAAAGCTTTGGTGAAATTTTATTAATCCTAAAATTGTGCCAAATTTGTTATTTTTGTCTAATTTATCATATTCTTCGGTCTCTTTGAGCCAACCAGTTGCATGAAGTCATAAAAATTGGTTAGTCCCTATTTGGGAAATTTCGTCATATCCGTTAAATTACAGCTAGCCATTCTCATGAATTCTGTCGTTTCTGTTAGTCTTGAAATTTCAACAAACTTAGTAAAATTAATTTTTATTTTTGTCATTGGTCATATAGGCATGTTACGTCACGTTGTCAAGATTGTACGAAATACTTTGCAAACATCTGGCAACTTGGAACCGCTTCCATATGTTTTAATTATACTGCTTTAGGAATTCGTTGTTATGAAACTTCACACCTCGCGAGACTTGGGATGAGAGTACCTAGTGTAGCTCGACGTAAACATTTACGGGGCCATTGTGCCCTTTTCGCTAAATTTGCATTTTTTGTCAGATTTTTTTTCGAGAATTTTGAATAAACTAACCAGAAACGTACTTGTCGAATTTTCTCAGATCCCTGTACTTTCATTAAGCGCATGCCTATTGTCGTAAAATTTGTGAAGTCGGTCATTCCGCCGCTAAAATTTTTGGCTCCATTTCTGGACCCTGAGCAACCCAAGCAAAGAGTAAAACATTTATTTCGATTTTCTTTAAACAAATGAGCCAACACTGCTTATTTGGTTATCCCAGAACAAACGACAACCAAGAAATCAGTCACTTGTGATAGTCTGGCCACAGGTATACTATCTTCTGCTTGTTTGGTGGACTGCGCGTTTAAGTGGCTGCGTTGATTATCAAATTATCTTTCGGTCTTTCTAACCTTACTTATAAAACGAAATAAAACACAAACTAATTGGGCGCGTCGTTAATGTGCTGGCGTCGGGTCTAGTTTAAGTACTTCAGAGGTCTGTGCGTCCATTTTTTCATAAATGTTTTGTCCATAACAACAGCCACTCGTCCTTTGTCAGCGGGGAGTACGACGATGTCTTTGTTGCTTTTCAGTCGTTTCAGTACTGGTCATTCGCCTTTAGTCAAGTTACTGTCAGGTAGAGAGGCTGATTGTATAGCAGAATCTATTCCAATTCTCGTGATGTCATCCGTGGTTGATTCCGATAGCCCCCTTTGACGAGACAGAATTAACACTAGATACAATGGCCTCGGTCGGTATACGTCTAGGCGTAACTGATTGTTTTAGTCCGTAGGAGAGTACCTGTTTTTCAGTCTTGTCTAGGGGACGAGAAGACATATTCTTGACCAAATTGTCGTCTAGCTATCTTTTGTCGTTTTCTTTGTCTTTAGTACGTTGTGTTGAACCAGAGTTGCTGTCGTATTCGTCTGACGTTGTTTACGTAACTCATGTAGTCGTTAGGAACTCGTTTAATCTTCCACCCAAAGGAACGTAACACTGAAAATAGTTTGAACTCACGAGTCATACCGTAAGTCGGTGAAGTACAATCGTCGTTATAAGTCGTTTGTAAGCTGCAAGTAGGTGTTGGCAACGCCGGGTTCAGTGGTGTTTGTTCTGAACTAGGAAAACAGCTTTCCAGGGTTATTCGTTGAAAGTAGTAGTCGGTACTGTAGGTAACACATTTAGCAGAGTCCCAGTCGATTTTGTGGTTTGTAACGTTACGTTTATAGTTCCCGTAAGTGTTGTGTTTAATAAAGTTCCCGCTGGAGTGCAATTGTTCTTGTTGAAAACGTTGTCTAATTAACAGCGGAAAGATTCCTTTGTTAGGAGAACACGTCACAAAGGAAAATTATTCTTAAACGCTAACAAATATAAACTGAAAGTTCGTCAGAGCTTTCGGGATGTATCCAGATCCCTTTTTCAATGACGAAATCAGTGTTGTGCAGCTACAGAAACGCTCAGTCCCTTGTTTGTTTTTAACATACTCCATTCACACCGCGTCAAACCAGGTGAAAAATACTGAAATCAGTGACAGAAAACAAAAGGATGACCTTCACACTACAGTTTCTAATCGCCCACGCTTCGACAGTTGAAGAGCTCGGTAGGAAAAGGTTAAAAGAGACATCAGTTTGGCCGAAAGCGGAAAAAAGTAAAAAGATAAGTGTTCTCATGTGAGCTTGTTTCTTGAGGCTAAATAAACGTTGATCCATATCTACACTTGTTTGGTTAAACTCTAAATTTCTATCGCTTTTGCAAAGCCTTTTCTACGCTTCCTTACTCTGTGTGCCAGAGGCTAAAACCTGTCAGCCTTCAGCCAATCTCCTACCCAGCGTCTTCAGTCTTCTTGGTCAGCGGGTGGTCGCCGGAAAAGACTCTGGGGTAATGACATTGTTAGTCCAGAGACTCTCCCGGCGACCACACGCTGACCAAGAAGAATGAGGATTCTGGGTAGGAGCTGGTGAAAGAACGCGACAGAAACCCCTGATCCCCAGGACCGAGTTGATGGAAAGCCAATCAACGCTAACACTGAATTTAAAGCCGACCAAAGTTTTAGCCTGAGAAAACAGCCGACGTTTCGCGAGGTCGCCACTTGAGCCTTCGCAAAACGACGTCTGAGTAACGAGCACGGAAATTCCATACTGATGACGTGCCACTAACCAGATCTAGGTAGTGCTTCTGATTGGTTGAAACGCGAGGGCTCAAGTGCCGACCTCGCGAAACGTCGGCTGTTTTCCCAGGCTACCAAAGTTTCTGTTGTGCTTGTTTGTATGCGTTTTCACTGCAAATTTTAAGCGACTACTCGAGAGCAGTCAAAGTCAAATTGCCGAGCGAAAATAATGCACTGTTCTAATGTGCACTGGTATTCACATCCTTAGGCTATAAAACTGGAATCAAACTAAGGCTAATCCTATGCTAAAACTGTGATTGGTCAGAAATAAATTTGTGTCATTCAATGAATTAAATAATTGCTCTGTTTGGTCAGAATTAATTGAGTGTATTTCAAGTACTTCACCGATTGCATTATCTTTGAAACAGACAACAAATTTTTTTCCCTCTAAATGAAGAGAAAAGTTTTGATACAAATAAATTTCTTATCTTTGTTTTTAAGCATCATAAACGGTACACGAGAAGTGAAACGTCATGAGAAGCGGTAACTGTGAAACTCCTCGCTCCGATTTTAAAGTCGACAATTATCTGATTGGAATCTGACTGGATAATTTTGACAGCTAGACGTTTCCCAGAGAGCTCAACTTTGGGTGCTATTTTAGGGGCGGCAACAAGAAAACAACAGTGTGGAAACAGGTGCCCCCCTCTTCTTCATCTCACACTTCGTGTGAAGTTATTCGTGAATAACTTCCCCCTTTCGTCATCTTTTTCCCCGAAGGCTAGAGTAATATACTTGCCAAAGTTGTCGTTTCAGTCTTCAACTGTGATCTACCGAAAAACTTGTAGGCAATTATTGTTTGTTCTCAACTTTTTTGGCCATAATATTCCAACTCAGAGATTCAGCTGTCAAACTTGGTTTAATCTGGTGTGAACAGAGTATGATCATTAGAGAGTCCATAGTTAAACACACCAAAACATGATTTTAACATCTTAACTTAAACATACTATTTGAAGGGAAATATTCCACTGTTCCACCTCTATCCAGTTTTCTGCTTTTGCCTAAAAGAAAAAGTGAAATAAGTATTTTACTAATTCTGTCTCCATATCTTCAAGTACCTTCAACTGTGACCTACTGAAAAACTTGTAGGCAATTATTGTTTGTTGTCAACCTTTTTTGTCATAATAGTCCAACTCAGAGTTACTAAACAGTCAGCTGTCAAACATGGCTAAATTTGGTGTGAACAGTATCACTAGAGAGCCCTTCGTTACACACACTAAAACATGATTTTACCGTCCTAACTTAAACTTACATTTTGAAGAGAAATATTCCATTGTTCCACCTCTATCCAATTGGCACTTTCGCCTGAAAGAAAAAGTGAAATGTACATGTATATTTAATACTAATTCTGTCTCCATCTTTAAGTATCAAATTAACCCTTTAAGCCCTGATATAAAATGTACATTCTTCTTACTGTTCTCCACACATTACTGGAACAAGTAAGGAGGACTTTGTCTAAATATCAAGATACCCTATCCCTGGTCATCAGGTCCTTTATTCTTTGTCACTTGAATGTTTGGACAAGTACATGTAGTGATGATGCAAAGAGAAATTTCATTTTCGTCACGGTTAGGGTTCAAAGGGTTGATGCATGAACATGCTGGGCTGATAATTTGCCCAAACAATCTAATTAAGGACCTTGTTTTAAATGAACCCTAAAACAGGATTAATACTAGTAACAACTACATACTAAACATACATGTCCCCTCCCCTAACAAAAATAGGCTTTCCTATGACATGGTACACTTCCCCTCCCCCAAACCCCTCCCTTCAAACAAATATTTAGCAGCTCACATAAGCACTTCTTTTCCATTTGTTTGTAACAGAACTTTTAATACTGTAGTATTTCTTGTCCAGATAAACTACGGATCTTAAGTTTTGCATTTTGCTGTTTCTGCTAGCTGTTGCATGTCAAGGTAAGAAATTAGGTAAGAAATTAGCATAAAATGCTCTAATGTTCTATAATTCGGTTCTTCATGTTTGTACATTGTAATAACCTCCTAAGAGATGCAGTAACCCTGGAAAATCTATTAGATTTCCTTCATCTTGAAATATTTTCACGGTACATATACTAATTTTACAGTCATGTTTGATACCATGCTTGTCTTTTTACCATTTATCATGATGACATTATGATGATTACGCTCTTCAGCAAAAATGTTGTACATCATGAGCAAGGTAAAAAGAGTAACTTGTTACAGGTTGCTAAAAAATATGTGATAGTTAACCCTCTAAGACACATTATTTACCGTGAATTTTTTCAAACTTACTACCATGGTTGAGAAAACTCTCATTATTAATTGACATTTTTGTTAACTAAAGACACCAAATGACACCGAACAAAAATGTTGAACTACCGATGTCAAACTGAAAACACCTCGACATAACATCACATTAGATGTAATGTAATATTTCCATAAGCTATATGAGCCCAGAAGACATACCATAAGTCAGTGAAGTGTGATAATCTGGGTGAGTGTAGTCCTGAGAAGGACTGTTTGTGATGATATTGACTGACGTTTCGACAACCCTTAGTGGAAGTCATCTCTAAACTCTAATGATGGCTTCTGCTTAGCTTGTCGAAAAATCAGTCCTTCTCAGGACTACACTCACCCTGACAATCACACTGCACCGATGTATGACTAAACAAAGTTGAAATACACATTAACCTGTTTAATATTTATATGATGGTGAAGTATGATTGTTTGGGTGTGTGTAATCCTCAGAAGGACAATTTGTTATAATATGGATTGATGTTTCAACAACCTGACTTCTGCTCATACTTCACTAACTTATGATAAATTATGACTCTTGGGATCAAACCTTTTGCAATCTGTTCAGCTTATGGGCAAGTTCCTTATGGCCCCAGTGGTGTCTGTTTAGTAACTTACAACCTGACAACCTTACAATCCGACAACCTCACAAACTGACAACCTTACATTACATGACAGCCTTACAACCTGACAACCTGACAGCCTACAATGTAACAAACTGACATTACCTTGCAACCTGATAGTCTGACAGCCTGACAGCCTCACAACCTAACCACCTTGCAGCCTGACAGCCTCACAAACTGACAGCCTGACAACCTTACAACCTGACAACCTGAAAACCTTGCAATCTGACAACCTTACAGCCTGAAAACCTTACAGTGTTACATGCAGCCTGATAACCTTACAAACTGACAGCCTTACAACTGGACAACCTTACAGCCATACAAGCTGAGAACCTTACAACGGTTACCATAACACCTGAAAGTCTGACAACCCTGCAACCTGAGAACCTGACAGCGTGACAACCTGACAACCTTGCAACCTGACAGCCATACAACTGGACAACCTGACAGCCTTACACCCTTACAACCCGACAACCCAACAACCTTACATCCTTACAGCCTGACAACCTGACAGCATTATAGCCTGACAATCTTTTAACCTGACAACCTGACATCCTTACAACCTGAAAGCCTGACAACCGTACAATCTGATAAGCTGACAGCCCGACAGCCTGAGAAAAATTACAGCCCTACAACTTGACAGCCTGACAAACTGACAACCTAAAAGCCTGACAAGCCTGGTGGCCTTACAACCTGACAGCCTGACTGTAAGGTTGTATGGCTGTCAGTTTGTAATGTTGTAAGGCAGTGTCAGGTTGTCAGGCTGTAAGGTTGTCAGGTGGTCAGCCTGTCTGGCTGTCAGATTTTTAGGCTGTCAGGCTGCAAGGTTGTCAGGCTTACAGGCTACCAGGTTGTCAGTCTGCAGGTTAATATTGCCAGTCTGTCAGGCTGTCAGGTTGTCAGGTTCTTAGGTTGTCCAGCTAGCAGTTTGGCAGGTTATTATGCTGTATTCCTGTCAGGCTGTCACGCTGTAAGGTTGTTAGGTTGTAAGGTTTTCAGGTTGTCAGCCTGTCAGGTTGTCAGACTGTCAGGCTGTAACATTGTCAGATTGTCAAGCAGTGAGGCTGTAAGGATGTCAGGTTTTCAGATTATCAGGCTGTCAGGTTGTCAATATTTCTGGTTGTCAGACTGTCGGGCTGTGAGTTTGTCAGGCTTTCAGGTTGTCAAGCTGTGAGGCTGTAAGTTTGCCAGGTTGGCAGGCTGTCAGGTTGTCAGGCTGTCAGGTTACCAGGCTGTCAGGTTGTCAGGGTGTAAGTTTTCAGGATGTCAGGTTGTGACGCAGTCAGGTTGTGAGGTGGTAAGATTGTCAGGGTGTCAGGTTGTCAGGTTGTCAAGCTGTGAGGCTGTAAGGTTGTCAGGTTGTAAGAATGTTAGGCTGTAAGGTTGTCAGGTTGTCGGACTGTAAGGTTGTCAGGTTTTTTTTAGGTTGTAAGGCTGTCAGGCCACAAAGTTGTCACATTACCAGGCTGTCAGGCTGTCAGGTTGTTAGGTTGTAGGGCTGTCAGGCTGTCAGGCAGTAAGATTGTCAGGTTGCTGGCTGTCAGGTTGTCAGGTTGTCAGGCTGTCAGATTTTCAGGATGTCAAGTTTTGATGCAGTCTGCTTGTGGAGTGGTAAGATTATCAGGATGTCAGGTTGTCTGGCTGTCAGGTTGTCAAGTTGTCAGACTTTCAGGTTGTAAAGGCTGTCAGGCTGTCAGGTTGTAAGGTTATCAGGATGTCAGGCTGTCAGGCTGTAAGGTTGTAAGATTGTCAGGTTTTATATATTAAGGTTTTGGGGCTGTCAGGATGCCAGGCTATCAGCTTGTCAGCCTGTCAGGTTGTAAGGTTGTCAGATGGTAAGACTGTGTTCTGCAATGACAATTTAAATCTAACAAAGAACACTTTTACTAGAGTACATGTATATGATTATCGAATTAATCAAACAATTAAAGCAAAGCAATCAAGAGTTTCTTTGGTTTAGTTCAATTTTGTCTGACTGTTCAAAACCTGAACACTGTTAACTGAACAGAACCCCATATAGCAAGCACAATTACAGTGTATGCCTATAAGAATGACTGGTATGTGTAGCACATAGAAATTCCATTGCCGGTATGTTTTTACATGACATTATTACAAGCCAATACTAAATCTTTATCGTTCCCATTTTAAAGGCACCTTAATAAATAATAGTTACAGTAGAGTTCTTTCCAACTGACCAATCAAGAGCCCCAAATCGTATTTGATTGATGTGATTCCTAAACTTTTTGGATTGTGACACAAAGATAAATTACCGGTATATAATCACGAGGACAAGGATTTGTATGGGAATTCAACAAATAATTTCTAGGGTCAAATAAATGCTGGGTCAACATGGTTAAGGTAACAGCGTTCACTTGAAGTCCAGCATTTAATAATTATTTGAAATAAGTTTCAAATTTTGAATGGTTAACAGTTTTATTTAGCATGATTCAGGCTGAACTAAGGCCGGACAATTTTTCGGTTCCTAGTATTTACAGGCTACAGGCCAATGTCATGCTCTTCTCCGGTTCTTGTTATGTTCTCTTTCACCCTAATGGGGAGATTAAAATGTCAGGCTCCTGTCTTGCTAGTTCCCGCTAATTTTCAGGCTCCATGACATGCTCGTGTCACGCTCTTTCCCACTCTGTCTGGTTCGCGTATTTTCTGCTCTTGTCCTGCTGATGTCTGGCTAGAACATCAGGCCAGAGTGAGGTTCTAGTCACGCTGGACATTTTCGTATGGGTTGAACCTTTATGTTACTGATTCTCATCGAAAATGATCTAGATGGCAATTCAAAAGGGTTCAATGAGCCACTATGGTACTTTGGCTCAATATAGTTTGCTCATTCCAAACACAGGAAGCTCTTGCGGGCGTAATGTACTCTACACTCTAGATGCTAATTATAAGCACCCAATTTTTCCATCTTGTTTTCAATTTTATGGACTATGGACAAAAATGGTGATATTTTATTTCTGTTTTACTTACACACCTTGCTAAATATTATTTTGCTACAATTTTAGTGAACCAGGAGCATTAAAGACCAAAAACTAAGCCTATCAAAAATGATGAAAAAATGAATACCCTTTTTTAATAAACATCGGGCCCCAAATAAACTCTGGATTCAAATAAACGACAGGTCCGCATCTATGAGGTCCAGTTTTAAATAAATGCTCCCAGCTTTAAATCAAGAAAATATGGTATGCTGGAACAAGATTCTTGCAATGATTTATTCGATTTAATTCACCATTCTTAGGTATAAAATTATTCAGCTTTATGTTTTTCCACTCTACAACATGTGTAACCCGGTGTACATGCAAGTAATGCGCCGATCAATTCGAAAGTTCAACATCCCCCCCGGACAACCCCCGGGTATTTGAACTTTTAAAGATTGGCTTGTTCTAATTCTCTCCCCTTGGGGCAAAAAGCCATTCAAATGCCCCACCAATTAGCACTGAAATACCTCTCCTGAAAGACAAATTTCGTCTTCAATCAAACACTTTACACACTTTTCAGAGAGACCCGCACTGACTTTGGACGCATATAACTTTTTGCATAAGCAAGCTAAACCCATCAAACTTGGTGACTTTTCCTAAAATTTATCTGGGAACAATTTGGCATAGCAAGTGCTTGTCCATGGGATCAAGTTTGATGTTACCATGGCAACCACTTTTTGACAGGCTGTTTTTTCAGAATTATAAATTTTCACCTTTTCATCAAAAATTATAACTTTTCTGAGGTAAGTTTTACATTTTTATATCACTTTCGTGTTCTTTTATTGATTTTGGTTACTTTTTGGTCAATTTTGGCACATTTCAAAGGTTCTGGAAAAATCAAGAAATCCATGATGGCGATCCAAGATGGCCACCATTTTAGAACCTGACGTAATGGTTACGTCATATGACATCATTAGCTTATGTTGCAGACCTCAAATGAAACATCCCTGGACGTATTATCTGCTCTCCAAGTTTCGTTGCCATAGCTTTTATATTCCTAGAGTTAAGAAGTGGGGGCTTAATCAGCCCCCCCACCCCTGGTCCCAGAAGACCAAAAAAAGCCCGGTGTGAATAGGGTTAAAGACCCTTTTGAAAGAGTTTTCTACTAGCAAAGGCGAAATTCTATCTTGGTAATCCGTCAAACCCTGCAAAAACCGAAAAAACGTACAGGCGTATTATGTCAGAACAAAAGATAAATCCGGTTCAAATTCCCCACCCTTCCAACGCAACGTTCAAATTCCCTCCTCCCCGTGCACAATGCACAGTCAAATGCCCGGGATATGCCTGATTGGGGGGGGGGGGGGTGAAGTTGAAGTTCATTTTGACTAATTTGTTGACAGTTATCGAGTATTATCGAGTACTATCAATTAATCGATTAGGACTTCGATCATCGATTTATAACGTCCCGATTTTTGAAAATGACATGGCTGTGGTCATTTCCAGTGATTACTCAAATGAAGTATTGATTTTCAGGGAAGGAGACCTTGCATCCAAAATAGGACTACCTTATCTGTAAAACACGATCTTAAAATAATAAGACACACCACAAGATTCATATGGAACTTGTATATGTGTTGAATACAATTACAATGGAACATAACATTTGCAGTTGCACTACAGACAAGCTCTATTAAATTTATGAAAGAACTGTTCAAAATGGCGCCATGCAATTTCTAACGCATGTTTGTCAACATTCATTTTGATTAGGGAACATTTTTAGGTTTAATAGGTATCGCTGTCTAAGAAAAACAGCGTCTTTCTACTACATGTAAAGATAGGACCAACTGATATAAGCTTACCGTTTATAAGCTCTTTAAGAGATACAGAAAATCGTTTCCCAGGAAAACAGTTGTTCCGTGTGGATGAAGTTGTAGAGGTCAGTCCAGACATTGTTCCCTCTTTCCTGCAAAATGGAAAGTTAAAAAAGCTGCATAACTCAATATTTAAGTAGTAAATAACCTTCTGTTGTAGAGAAAACTGAAATACAACGCCACCAACCTTAAAAACGTAGCGAAAAACAACCATGCCTGCACCCCTTTCGCGCGCCATCTTTAAATGCGAGAGTTTGTTCCCAGGGTCCTCAGTTTACACACATTCGCGGAATCTGCATTCACGTGGCTTTTTCGGGAAATAAAAGCACGAATAGTAATAGTTTCCTAAAAGATTTTATTTTACAGTGTTCTTTTGGTAGTCACAGTGGCTGCGTAGATGACCAGCCAATTCTTGCCTTCATTGACTTCGCTGAAAGATTTTATTAGACTGGAGTTCTCTGATTACTCAAGAAGCATTGATCAGCTGAAATTCTTCACCCTCACACCCACAGGCATACCATCCTTTGTTTGTGTGGTGTGTAGTGCATTTATAACTGTGCTGCAGTTATCAAACTATTAAAACTAAAGACGAAAATTTAGGGCATTAAAAACTGATGAAAATGACGGCAAAAATGTGCTTGAGTGGGTTGGGTATGGGTTGTTGTTTTTATATTGGGCTGTGGGTTTGATAAATAGACTGTAGTTGGGGACACTAGGGGCCCGTTTCTCGAAACTCCCGATAACTTTCTGGGTCCGGTAAGTATCTTTTGGAGCACATTTATTTATCAGCTAATGGTAATTATTGGCGCAAACTTAGCGAAATTATAAAGATTAAAATTTAGCTTTCAACATCAATGAAAATTGTATTGCTATTGGAGAATATTGTGCACCTAAAATAGTTTTTGGGCCCGGAAAGTTATCGGGAGTTTCGAGAAACGGGCTTCTGATCCCCAATCCATCCATCCATCCACCCATCCATCCATCCATCCATCCATCCATCCATCCATCCATCCATCCATCCATCCATCCATCCATCCATCCATCCATCCATCCATCTATCAATCCCTCAAACAATCAATCCATCCATCCATCCATCCATCCATCCATCCATCCATCCATCCATCCATCCATCCATCCATCCATCCATCCATCCATCCATCCATCCATCCATCCATCCATCCATCCATCCATCCATCAATCCATCAAGCAAGCAAACAAACAATCAATCAATCAATCAGTTAGTCAATCAGTCAATCAATCAACCAACCAATCAATCAATCCATCAAACCATCCATCCATCCATCCATCCATCCATCCATCCATCAATCAATCCGTCCGTCAATCAATCATCAATCAATCAATCAATCAATCAATCAATCAATCAATCAATCAATCAATCAATCAATCAATCAATCAATCAATCAATCAATCAAAATGTTCTTTCGGTCAGGTTCAGTTTCTTTCATTAATTAGCCACATTCGTACGACATCTAAGGGCGATTTCATGTCAATTTAATAGCTCTCGACTTTCAGTTGCTGTAAACAGGAAGTACCTTCACTGAAGGTTCTTATTATCCAAGGCATGCGAAATTTGTAAGAAGTCTCCTCTATCTCCAAGATATACCCCTCGACTGTTGAAACAATGTAAAAATTGGCGAAGTTGAAAAGAGACCTTGTGATGAAATCTCTGGTAAGGGCTTTTGGGTTTTTAATTACTAAGAGAAAAACACAAACCAAATCTCTTCTGAGTTCACAGAATAACAGTTTAATGGGAAATCTTACTACAGAAAATGTTATTTTCCTTTTTACGTTGCTTGCTAATGATGCATAATTTTGATGCCACTATCTGTTACACGCGATCATTCAAATGAAACCTACTAAGCAGTCCTTTCCTGTGGTCTGTTTGTTGTTCTGTACAAAGTGGTTCTAACTTTCGAGTCCCGGATGAAATCCTAAAATGTGACCATTCAAATAAGAGCTACTAAGCAGTACTTTCCTGTGGTGCTGTTTATTATGCTGTAGAGAGTGGTTCTAACTTTTGAGCCCGGGATGAAATCCTAAAGTTTCACAACTGAAATAAAAGCCACTGAGCAGTCCTTTCCTGTGCTCCTTATGATTCTGAATAATGTGGAGCAGACTTATGAGTTTGTAGATTCAATCCTAAATCCCCAAGGCGGGGGGGGGGGGTACTCAATGATATTAGTGACGGGGAGTCTAAAGCTTGGTCCAAAAAAGTCTAACGACCATGCAGGTAACCTTAAAATGTCCTTTTGCATGTAGTTAAAAGAAGTTTGGAAATAAAAGTAATACAACTCTTCTTGTACTGGCGAAGTAAGCTGTACAAGTTGGTTCTAACTTTTGAACCTGCGGATGAAATCCTAAAGTGTGACCATTCAAATGAAAGCTACTGAGCAGTACTTTCCTATGGTGCTGTTTATTATGCTGTACAAGGTGGTTCTAACTTTTGAGTCTGTGGATGAAATCCTAAAGTGTGACCATTCGAATGAAAGCTACTGAGCAGTACTTTCCTTTGGTGCTGTTTATTATGCTGTACAAGGTGGTTCTAACTTTTGAGCCTGTGGATGAAATCCTAAAGTGTGACCATTCGAATGAAAGCAGTACTTTCATGTGGTGCTGTTTATTGTGCTGTACAAGGCGGTTCTAACTTTTGAGCCTGTGGACGAAATTAGATTTCCTGAACTGTAACTATTCAAATGAAAGTTACTTAACAGTACTTTGCTATGGTGCTGTTGATTTTATACAGAGATCACAGTGGCAATGTTAAAATGGCCTCAGTGAAAACAATTTCTCCGAAGTTCGCTTTCCTTTTTCGTCATTTTCTTCTTTCTCTCGTTTCGCATTCTGTGACATGCTTTCCAACATTTCTGACTGCTTTCTTAGTATGTTGCAGATTTCACTGATTCTGAAAAAAGAGCAGTAACGTTAACATACGGTGATAGTTTACATTAGATTAGAAGCACCCTTTTTTTCGCTCAGGGATCGAGAGATAGTCGAATGATCGCAAAAATCGCCTGATGCATTGAAACGAGACTCGCGCGCGATAATTTCATTGTCTAGCGGATCTTCACGAGCTTTTCAAGTTTCCACGCGGGAGGCAATTTTTGCGCTTACTCGCGTGTTTCGTTTTTCCTCGACTGTCCCTGAACAGAAAGAGAGACTGCTTGCAGTCTAAGCTTATTCCAAGCTAATAAAAATAATCACCTCTCTCATACACTAGCTAAAGTGTCCAAAAGAATCCAGTGCATAATTTTCATGGGCTCCCATTGAAAATTGTTAATACGGCCATCGAATGGCCGGTAAAGTTTGGTTACGTTGTTCCAATGGGGTAGTCTGAAATTGAGATAGGCCCGCCTTGTACCAAGGCGTTCCCCTCTTTCTCCCTACTCCGCAGAGGCCTCCTAGAGTCGCCATAATTACGCGCACTTCCGTGTCTCTTTCCCATAATCTATCGTTCCGCGCGCTCCTTTTTAAAATGGGCGCGCAAAAAGGGAAAGTTTTTCCTTCCCATGACTCCTCGCGCTCATTTCCAGTCGCTTGCCCTATTACGCGCTAGGCCTGGAGCTAGTTCTTCTGGAGCATGTTCCCCTGGAGCATGTTCTCCTGGAACACGTTCTGCTCGAGCATGTTCTCCTCGAGCACGTTTCCCTGGAGCATGTTCCCGTGGAGTATGTTATCCTGGAGCATGTTCTTCTGGGGCATGTTTTCCTGGAGCATGTTCTTCTGGAGCATGTTCTCCTGAAGCATGTTCCCTTGGAGCATGTTCTCCTTTAGCGTGTATATCTTAAAGGCAGAGTTTCACGGTTCAGCGCATGTGCGAGCGATGACTTAAGCGCTGTTAAGATAATAGTTTTTAGACCAATTAGAAGCGCGTTCACATCTCTGGCGTGGCGGGATACGGCGGTAAATTGTTATAACTTGTTGTCGATAGTATATGAAATGACAGGCCGAGCACGACTGATGCTAGTTGTTGAAGTTATTCCAGCCTTCAAAATAGAGCTTGCTCACGTACAATCGTAACAGCTTTGTCCCTTTGATCAAGATTTCTCCCTTTGATCAAGATGATTTGAAGGCGACACAGCGAAATTGTGCCGGTAAATTGTGTGGTTGACCCATTGATCCGGGAGAAACCTCAAGCTGTGATACTGTTTGGAGTGTTTGATGTTCTTAGAGCCGTTTGAAATCTTTGTGCCTCTGTGTGTGCTAGTTCTTTGGCAACTAGTTAGGTTTTTGGGCTCAGTTTAATTGCAAGATTCCTAAAAGCCGCTTAAAAGAGTGACGTTTAATTTATGAAAGGATCCACAAGTTTCTTAATACGTAATTTGATGTTTGCGTGCAGTTACCTGCAAGACATGTATCTTTCTTTATCACGGATGTCAGATCCAAATTAATTATTCTGAGACTCATTTACCATCTCTTTTGATCATAAAGAAGCTATAGACAAGACAACAACAACAAGCTTTATTGTTAAATAGAAAAAAAAGTTAAACTTTACAATATAATATATTAATACAAAAAGAGGTAATGTTTACTCAGGATAACTATAAAGCTAATCGAGCTGAGTAAAACTAAGTGATGTTTAAGTACAGAGGTAGGTTGGCACTAAAGCTTGGTGAAAGCAATTAATTAGTCAATTGAAAAAAGACGAAAAGAAGAAATAAAGAAAATAAATAAATAAATAAATAAATAAAAATAAATAAATAAATAAAATAAATAAACAACTACCAGTTGAAAACTCATGAACAGTAAGACTGTAAGATGTTTAGCTTGACTTTGTTTTTAAACGTTTTAAGGGGGAGGTATTTAATGCTTTCGTCAAGGTGATTCCAAACTTTTACAGCTGCAAAGCGAATGTTGAATTTACCATAGTTTGTTTTGATGGTATTGACGTAATAGGTCGATTTAGAAGCAAGCCTAGTATTGTATGAGTGTACAGATGCTACTGTTTGAAAGAAATTTTCAAAGGAAGATGGAAGAAGATTATAGTAATAGTGATACATGAAGAGTGCATTGTGAAGGGTAACAAGATCAGTTAATTTAAGGATCTCTAATTCCTTAAAAAGAGGCTCAGAGTGTTCATCCGATTTTGAAAAAGTTATAGTACGTATAGCTCTCTTTTGAAGAGTTATTAAGGGTTTAAGAGTAGTACTATAAGTATTGCCCCAAATTAATAAACCATAGGTGAGGAAGGGGTGGATAATTGAATAATATAATTGATGTAATATGTTTCTATTTACATAATATCTAATTTTAGATAGCACTCCAATACCTCTCGAAACTTTCTTGCTCAATTCGTGTAAGTATGGTTTCCAGTTTAAATTGGAATCAAAAATGAGTCCTAAATATTTAACTTGATTATCAGATTTCACAGACTTATTGGAGATACTAAGATTCAACTTATGAGCTATTCTTCTTTGCGGAGAATGAAATACCACAAAGCTGGTTTTTTCAATGTTCAGAGATAATTTGTTAGCATATAACCACTGGCTTACCTTTTCTAGTTCTACATTTAAGTTGGTTTCTAAATTTAGAATGCTAGGATTATTAAGCTTCTGGCGCTGTCGTTTTAGCTCTACTTTCGTGGTTGTGGTTAAATTAAATAGAAATAGAATTCTTGGAGTGAAAACATTGCACCTCTGTTGTCTTATGGCGAACTACTAGCATCCAATTGATAGATCTCCAGCAGCAATTCGGACAAAGGTTATTGTTTGACCTTATTTTGATGGCCTGTTTGTAATTCTTAACGATTTTACATTTGTTAATTCCGCAACAGTTCACTGCTGAAATGCTGGTTCGTAAGACTCAAGGATTCTTCAATCTCGTGAATGTATTGTGTTCTGCCGTCCCGTTGCCAGTCTACCACGACGTCTCTTCTGACCATCCATTGACTAAAATGCCGATTTCGGCTGCTAAATCACTTTCAACATTATAAAAAGTTGAACTTATATTTACAACAGGAAATAAAGACTACAAAAAGTGGGAAGCGAAGAGCGGATGTGCAAAATTAGGGCTCGATTTCAACGGATTTTTCCATAAGCTCAGTTCAAATTTAGTGTCGACCAGTACAATTTATTATTGAGCCGTTCCGCTCGCGCATGCGCTTCTCCGTGAACAGGGGACTTTAAACATGTTCTCCTCGAGCATGTTCTTCTAGAGCATGTTGCCCCGAAGCATGTTCTCCTGGAGCATGTTCTCCTGGAGCATGTTCTCCTGGAGCATGTTCTCCTGGAGCATGTTCTCCTGGAGCATGTTCTTCTGAAGCATGTTGTCCTTGAGCATGTTCTTCTTGAGCATGTTCCCCTCGAGCATTTTCCTTTGAAGCATGTTTCCCGGGAGCAGGTTCTCATTGGGCATATTCTCCTGGAGCATGTTTTTTCTGGGGTATGTCCTCCTGAAGTATGTTCTCCTGGTGCATGTGCTCCTCGAGCATGTTCTTCCGGAGCATGTTCTCCTCGAGATTGTACTTCTGAATCATGTTACACTGAAGCATGCTCTCCTGGAGCATGTTTATCTTTAGCACGTTTTCCCCGAATGTGCTTTTCTGGAGCATGTTCCCGTGGAGCATGAACCCCCGGAGCATGTTCTTCTCCTGAAGCATGTTCTCCTGAAGCTTGTTCTTCTGGAGCAGGTGCTCCTGGAACATTTTCTTCTCGAGCATGTTGCCCTGGAGCATGTTCTCCTGGAGCGTGATCCCCTGGAGCATATTCTCATGGAGCATGTTCAATTGGAGAATGTTCCCTTGGAGCACGTGCTCCTGGAGCATGTTCTTCTGGAGCATGTACTTTTCGAACATGTTCCTCTAGAGCATGCTCCCGTGGAGCATGTTCTTTTGGAGCTTATTCTTCTGGAGCATCTTCCCCTTGAGCATGTTCTTGGAGCATCTTCCCCTGGAGCATGTTCTCCTTGAGCATAGTCTCCTGGAGCATGTTCTCCTAGAGTAAGTTCCTCTGGAGGATGTGATCCAGGAGGATGCACGCCTGGAAGATGTACTTCTGGAAGATTTGCTCCTGGAGGATGTACTTCAGGAGAAATTACTCCTGGAGAATGTACTTGTGAAGGATGTACTTCCGAAGGATGTAGTTCTGGAGGATGTACGCCTAAAAGACGTACTTCTCTAGGATGTACTTTTGGAAGATGTACTCGTGGGACTGTACTTCTGGAGGATGTACTCCTGGAGTATGTATTCTGGAGGATGTAGTTCTAAAGGATGTACTCCTGGAGGATGTACTTCAGGAGGATATTCTTCTGGGTGATGTACTTCTGCAGGATATACCTAATTCAATAAAGGTTGCTTTGGGCATTGGCATTACAAAGCATTGCATTGTGTTCCGTATGCCCAAATGCCCAATGTCCAATTGCCAATGACCAATTGCCAAAGCAACCTTTATTGAATTAGGTATATATTCCCGGAGGATGCACTACTGGAGGATGTACTTCTGGAGGACGCACTTCTGGAGGGTGTACTTCTGCAGGATACATTCCCGGAGGATGTACTGCTGGAGGATATACCTCTAGAGGATGTTCTCCTAGATGATGTACTTTAGGAAGATGTGATCCTAGAGGATGTACCTCTGGAGGATGTGTTCCTGGAGGATGAACTTCCCAAGGATGTATTTGTGGCGCATGTCCTTTTAGAGAATGTACTCTTGGAGGATGTACGTCTGGAGAATGTGCTCCTGGAGGATGTACTTCTGGATGATGTGCTCCTGGAGGATTTTCTTCTGAAGCGTGTTCTTCTGGATCGTGTGCCTCTGGAGCATGTTCCCCTAGAGCATGTTCCCCCTGAGCATCATGAACTACATCCCTTAGAGGTACATCCTTTAGTAGGACATCCTTGAGAAGTACATCCTTCAGAAGTACATCTTTTAGAAGTACATCCTTTTGAAGTACATCCCTTTAAAGTACGTCCTTTTGAAGTACGTCTTTTAGAAGTACATCCTTTAGATGTGCATTCTTTACAAGGTCATCCTTTAGGTCGACATCCCTTTAGAATTACATGCTTTTAAAACGTACATCCTTTAGAAGTACGTCCTTTAGAAGTACATCCTTTAGAAGGACATTCTTTAGAAGTACACCCTTTAGGAGGACATCCCTTAGAAGTACATCCTTTTGAAGTATATCCTTTAGAAGTATATCCTTTAGAAGTACATCCTTTAGGAGTACATCCTTTAGAAGGACATCCTTTAGAAGTACATCCTTTAGAAGCACATCCTTTATAACCACATCCTTTAGAAGTACATTCTTTAGAAGGATATCTTTTAGTAAAACATTCTCCAGAAGTACCTCCCCCAGAGGATGTTTTTCTGGAGGACATACTTTTGGAGGATGTACTTCGGAAGGATGTACCTCTGGAGGATGTACCTCTGGAGGATGTACGTTTGTAGGATGTACGTTTAAAGGGTGTGCTCCTGGGGCCGGATTTTCGAAGGCTTTCTGAGTTAAGGTTAATCGTAAGTATTGTTTCGTAACAATAGCCTATTGTTAGGGAAAAATACTTCAGACACATCTTAGCTTAGGATGGATTCATAAATTCGGGGCCTGGAGTATGCATATATGTACGTCTGGAGCATGTACTCCTGGAGCAAGTGCTCAGGGAGCACATACTTCAGGGGAACATGCTGCAAGAGCACATGCTCCAGGAGCACATGATCCAGTGGCAGATGCGCTAGGGCACTATGTTCCAGGGGCTTATGCTCCGGGAGCACAACTCCAGGGTACATACTCCGGAAGCACGTACTCCAGGAACACATACTACAGGAGCACGTACTCCAGGCGTGTGGTGTGTGAGCCGTTATCGTTTCCTTAACTATCGATCTCTGCTGCTTGTACCATAAATAAGCTAAGCCCCAACTCAGCATAAAAGCCATCTTCACGCTAAGTCAATAAATACTAACACCCCCCCCCCCGTATTCAAAGGTTTCAATTATATAACTAGTTATTAATGGGATTACATAAATGTTCAGTTTCAAGTCAACACCGGACGTCGACCTCAAATAAACGCCAGTGCCTCGAATACCCGCCGGGGGCACTTATTTCATATTTGACCGTGTAGACCCAGCGTTTATTTGAACCCAGAGTCTCTTTCAGGCGCGGCATTTAATCGAGAAATTACAGTACTGCCTAACCGGTAACATCTTACTTTACTTCCTGTTCTTCCAGTTTTGCTTTGATTTCCACAACTTCCGGCGAAGCCTCGATGTCACCCTCCTGCTCTTCTCTGTCCTCTCCAGGGTGTCCAAACCCACAGATGGCGTCATACAACTAAATATGACAAATAATTTTACAAAAATTAAAAAATCCTACATTTTACAATGTATGTATGTAATGTTTTAAAAGAAACGCCCACTCTTTATTGAACATCAGAGACGTCTATGTATTCATTGTGAGACGTTCGTGGGAGCGGGACGTTTAAATTACATTATTACCCTTGTTTTTAGCGGCGCTGGTTTGTTGGGATATTCTACGTGCTTTTCAAACTGAACATGTCTGCGAAGCCACCGAGGTAGCTGCTCCTCTGTTTCCAGCAACATTTCAATCTGTTTGGGAACAAAACATAAAAATATTTAAAACTGATGTGACTACTTTTTTATTTCAAAGTGTGCGTATGAGGGTTTACATCATGGGGAAACGCAGCACGCAATTTCTAAGATCTACCACCTGTCCTCCTTTGAAACTGTTGCGCGTAGCATTGCAAGCAACAATTTCCAAGTAGAATAATGGAAGAGTACCAGGCTTGTATTTACACTGAACATTGTTGTCCGCAATTTTGCTCCGTCATGTTCGCGATAAAAACGTGTAGTTGTTTATCGGAGAACCCTTAAAACGAATTGGTCAGACCAGAGGTCCTGGTCTGTCCTCGGAAGCCTTCTAGCTTCCTCTGTGCCCTTCCTCAGTTGACAAAACTGAGACTCAATCAGTGCATCCGCAGTCCAGATGTTCTTCACCCTGCCTGCACCTTGCCTATCTGTTCGCACTACTACCGTTCTTTTGTTGGTTCGTTCCTGCGTTGGTTCGATCAGCTCTCCGTTTCTTCAACCTTTTGTTCTTTCGTCGGTCCGCCCGTTTGTCCGTCTGTTTCGATCGTTCTTTCGTTCTAACGCTGACACACGGAGAGAAAAGAGAAGCCTACGCGCAAGTCTTTTCCTCTAAAAAAGATCTAGAGTTTTAAAAGCAGGCCTCGGTCTTCTGGTCGACAATCCCGTTGAGTTGCTAACCACAGCCTCCAGGAACGAAAGGGGAGGGAGAGGCTTAAGTAGTTGTAGGACTAAACGACATACCTGCGTGACATATCTGTCCATTGTGGCGTTCTTCTGAATGTTGTCAATGTCACCCACAGCAAGACCAACCTGTTAACAAAGATCCAGAAGAATTTCCTTGTTCTTTGCGATCGTACGTTTATGGATTAACCAGGAGCCCATAAACCGAAGCGTCCAACTCCCATACTAAGCCTATGTCACGGCATTATCACAGACTAGTTTACTTTTAGACAGGCCTGCAATTAGTATTTCCCGCGAAAATTTAAGTTTCGGTCCGATAAGGCCATCCCTCCAAAAATAGCGACTATTTACTTCTAAGACGCCCAATTCGTAAAGCAGGGGTAACGCAAGTTTAATAAATCATTTGCAAAGCTTGTGTTTGGCTAGCAAGGCTCCTTTGGGAGTCTGTGTTCGCTGGAAATTCAATCTAGAAATAAATTGGCAAAACGGGGAAAATTCACACAAGTTAATTTTAGACCCATTTTATACCCGAAAAGAACATAAAAACAAACAGTGCTGTCGAAGATTCTCCAGTCTGAAAACGGACACTTTCACTGGATTTCAAAGGTAGGAACCACTTTGTTCAGCTTAAGAAATATTATAACAAGAAAGTGCTGCTTATTTAACAGCTTTCATTTGAATGGTCAGGTCACACTTAATAAATAAGGAAATTTTGTAAATAAACTCAGTTATACATTTAAGGATAAAAATTAGCGAGAAAAGTTTAACACAACGTTTCGATGTCTCCATGACATCATTTTCAAGTGAGAAAAATAAAATATAGATAAGTTAATATATACAAGGTGAGGTGTTAAAAAAGTAAACAATAAGTAGCATATTTGGCGTGTAATTGTGTGTGCATGGTAAGTATGTCTAAATAAATAGTTTTGGACGGATAGAGTCTGATTGCGTGTTCAGTTTTGGTTTCTTCTTCTTTATAAACAACATTTCGTAAATCAAACAGTCCAATTTTCCGCCGCATTTCTTGAGGACGGAAAAGTTGCTATTGAGGTCGCCGATGGTTTTAATGCCGTGGTCGTTCTTTAGATGCTTGCCGATTGCTGAAAAACGGCAGAGTATGTCGGCTATACTAGCCGGCATTTACACCAACGTATTGACGAACACCGTTTTTCAGCAATCGGCAAGCATCTAAAGAACGACCACGGCATTAAAACCATCGGCGACCTCAATAGCAACTTTTCCGTCCTCAAGAAATGTGGCGGAAAATTAGACTGTTTGATTTACGAAATGTTGTTTATAAAGAAGAAGAAACCAAAACTGAACACGCAATCGGACTCTATCCGCGCAAAACTATTTATTTAGACATACTTACCATGCACACACAATTACACGCCAAATATGTTACTTATTGTTTACTTTTTTAACACCTCACCTTGTATATATTAACTCATCTATATTTTATTTTTCTCACTTGAAAATGATGTCATGGAGACATCGAAACGTTGTGTTAAACTTTTCTCGCTAATTCTTATCCTTAAATGTTTATCCAAATTCAATCTGATTCGAAAACTCAGTTATCTCATTTATAGCTACGTACCGGTTAATACCCATTACTTTTGTTCCACTGACCGGTTTTTCAGAGTAAATAAGGCTTTTATTTTTATTTTTATGATGATGATGATGATGATGATGATGATTATTATGTAGACAGTGATATATACTTCTGGATGCACTAAAAGTAAAAATACGGCGCCAATATAAATGCAAAAATTCAAAACCCTATATTAATTTTTATCTTACCAGCATGTTCATTAGTATAATCGGCATCGCCAGGACGAAAATAACAAAAAGCGTGTTGACGAGCGTAGAGAAAGGGAACTCCCACGGCATGAAATTATCGGCGTAATTCAGCTCTCCCAGCGTCATAACAAAAATCGTCAACAGCCAGTGGGGTAACGAGATGAACGTTTCCTAAAACGTAAAGTAAAATTCAAGATATTGCTACCTCCGATGGATAACACTCGTGTTTAATACAACTGATTTGACGAGCCAGATCGCGCTCATCGAGACCGGTGCTTACATCTGGTTTCTGCAGAATGAAGCTATAAAGAGTATTACATCGGCATCTAATATTTATCGAGTCGGTAATAAACCTAGATATCACACCAACTGTTACTACCCACCCCTTAATGGGACGCTAGTCCATCCTTGGGACCTCCCTCCAACTCTTCATTACGTTTACCAAACAGTTGGCTGAGAGACAGTCTAATTTTCTTTTTTTTTTTAAGTTGATATTTTCATGGTCGTCATCATTTCTTTGTATTAGAGATACAATGTGGAAACCAGTTAATCTCGACGAAACCAACCCTGAATCAGCGATCCTTTCATTTTCTATAGAAAAACGTGCTAAACACTATATATCTGCATCACTGTAACCTTGCGATCAGGCTCTAGTTTCGTTTCGCTAGATGAAACATTCATGCGGGGAGAGCGAAACGAAAAAGAATATAAGAACGATGCTAAAACTCGGCCTGTGATCGCAGGTTAGCACCACTGTGTTTCATACTGCCCCTGGAAGCCTGATGTTTTTATTATAACTCCTGAAGCGTAGTATACGTAAAAGTGTTATTTTCGGAACACAAATTTGGATTATTATTTTTTGAAGAACAACACCACACTTTTCAGTTTCAAAAACATGTTTCGGCATCCCTGATCCCTTAAGCCATCCTCAGTTGAAGGAAAAAGAGGATGGCATCAGGGATGCCGAAACATGTTTTTGAAACTAAAAAGTGTTGCGTTGTTCTTCAAAATATTAACTTGTTTCGTGCTACCAAGACCTTTTGGAAACCTTTTGGAAATTTGGATTACTTGGAACACTAGATTATACCCTGTTCTTTCTTTCCCTTCACTGTTTGTTCCCTTTCTCTTCATTTCTTTTCATTTCCTTTCTTTTTGTTTCTTTTGTTTTTTCTCTTCTCTTCTTTTCAGTTTATTGCCTTTCCTTTCTCTGTTTTTTCGCACCTTGCCTGAGCACCTTAGCGAGGCGCTATAGAATGGTTTTGGCTTTTTCTGTCTAGAATCCCCGATTCGATGTTAGGTTAACGTTACGTTTTTACATTTTTTATTGTCTTTAAATAGATATCACTTACATTTTCGTCAATCAGCATGTAGAACGTTGTTCCAAATGACAGGATGAACAGCAAAAATAGCACCAGAACCTTTGGAAGTATAAATATAGTTGTAGTTGTTAAAATTTCTAGGTAAAAACCTCGTCAACGTAGGCCTTGTGTTCTCCAGAAGTTTTAACAATAAATGAGGGAGGCTTACCGAAGTAGAAAAGGCAGCATATAGCACACTCATTTTAACTCCGAAAAGTGGAAAGAAGTCTTTACACCAGGGTGGACATAAATAAATCCTAGATATTTCGATGTTAAATGTTTAAAATCAAAGTAATACAGCCTTGTCCCCAGGCCTTCATGCGCTTATCGAGTGACTGAGGGAGGCTTGGAACCGAGCGCGATAGCGCGAGGCGTTCTTCGTTCTAAGCGAAAAACGCCGGGTGACGTCACATTTGATTACGCAACGAGGATGACTGGGAACGAGACTAGAAGTAACAGTCTCAACGTGTCTTCAGTCACGGATCGTCAAATAATAGAAAAGCGGGACAAGAATGTCACGCAATATTCAGCTTCTTCTCACCAGTCAAACATAACGCAATACATTTTTTAAAGCAAACAAACAAAAAACAAACAAGAAGAAAAGAAGAACACAAACAAAATGGCAAAAAAGGAGCAAAAAAAAAAAAAAAAAAAGACCAAACCCCCATCAACAATAGTCCGTGCCATGCCATATATTTGAGTTTGTGCTTGTGTTGCTAATAAAAAACCAGCTTAAAACCCACCTTAAACAACGTTACAAACATTGTCGCCAACATTATAACATACGATCCGTAGAACGAAAGTCTAAATAAAGAAAATTTGTACAAATTAGCCATGAGGGATACAATTTAAACTCGTTTAGATCTGAGCCATGATTTATGCGACGATTTTCCTTAGGCTACGCGAAAGCTTTCTATAAATATTCAAATATATCAGTAAATATTACATATTTGAATCTCCCATCTGACATCTGCTTTGATTGACTCTCTTAACCTTTGAATCCGTTTTTATTAAAAATAAATGCAATTCGAAAAAGGGAAAATTACGCAACACTGTGCAACACTTCGTTATCGCAAAAGGGCAGAGGCGGGACACAACAACTCAATAGGGCGGGAATCGGGATTAAAGGGTACGGGAAGAGGGAGGTTTAGACCCCCCTGCCCCCCGCCTATTCAACAAGATTGTTTAACACGCCTCCAAGATATGTGTACTTTTTGTTTCGTAGCAATTTGCAATTTTCTTCTTTTTACGATAGACCATTGTACTAGAATTTAACTTATATCTTTTCAAAAACTATTGCTTGCAACTCAGAACAGAAGTGTTGTTGGGGCGAAGGTGGCCAATTTCACGGGCTTCTACGTGAAGCTATGAAAAATGAATCTTAAATTAGGGTCTATGAATGTGAGAGGTCTCGGGGACTTTTCTAAGCGGCGGGAAGCTTTCAACTGGATGCGATAAAAAAAAACTGTCAATATACTTTCTTCAAGAGGCGCATTGCACAGAAAGCAATCAACATGATTGGAAAGCTGAATGGGGCTATCAAGCACTGTTCAGCTGTCATTCAAGCAAAAAAGCAGGTGTAGCTATACTATTTAATAATAACTTTAATTTTCAAATCCAGAAAAGTTACTCCGATCCCGGAGGACGTTTCATAATCTGTGACCTGACAACAAACGGAAAGCAATTTTCCTTGGCAAATATATATGCACCTAATGAAGATGATCCAAATTTTTTTGCGGATGTCTCTTATCATTTACTTGACTTCAAATGCGACGAAATCGTAATAGGCGGTGATTTTAATCTTGTGCTCGACGTTGAAAAAGACAAAAAGGGCGGCCTTGCCAGAACCCATAAGAAATCGTTGGAGGTTGTTAAAGACTTGAGGGAAAGTTTGGATTTAATAGATGCCTAGAGAGTCTTACACCCTGACCTGTAGACTTGATTTTTTTCTAGTTAGCCAAAGCACTTTTTGCAATACTATTGATGCAGAGATTATTCCAGGGTACAAAACAGATCATTCCATGATCACTATAAAAGTTTCCTTGCATTCCAATAACAGGGGTCATGGATTTTGGAAACTTAACACATCCCTCTTGGAAGATACAGAATATGTTGCTCTAATCAAATCAGTTATACAACAAACTAAAGACGAATATACGAAGGATGAGAAAATCGATCCCAATCTTCTGTGGGAGATGGTGAAAAGGAAGATTAGAGAGCACTCTATGCGGTTTGGTGCCTTCAAAAAACGTAAAATGGCAGAAGAACAAAAAGAAATCGAAAGGTCAATTTCAGCTTTAGAAAAACATATTATTGATGGTCACGCTGACGATTCTGAGAAGGAAAGGATCTGGACGAAACTTCAAGCTAGGAAACGTGAATTAGAGAAAATTATTGAGCATCAAACTAAAGGAGCGATCTTAAGATCTAAAACCCGATGGTATAATGAAGGGGAGAAAAACACCAAATACTTTCTCAATCTGGAAAAACGACACTGTAAACAAAATACGATATCTCAGCTTAAGGTTAACGACAGCGATTTCATATACACAGATAACGAGATTCTAAACGAATGTGAATCTTTTTATAAAAATTTATACAGTTCAACAATAGAATGCGGAGATCATTTGAGTCATGGAATGCTCTGTATCGCTACTTAAAGTGTTCACCAGTTTTTTGGCTCAAAACCTTCAGCCCAGACGCACTTCTGAGTACTACATTATCATAATAGTTGTAAAAACCTCTGGAGACAATGGTGTTCTTTTCATGTTATATAGCTACACGTATTTTTCTTTTGCTGTACTTGTAACTTTTTTTGTTTTGTTTTTTTCTGTATTTACTTAGTTGTCCTTGTAAGTTTTTTTATGTTTTTGTAAGTTTTTTTTTTCTCTTTCTCTTTTTTTTTCTTTTTGCGTGATTAGCCAGGTTTTTTTTTGTTTGGAGAGGGGGAAAAGAGTATAGTGAGTAAATTTGTAATCTTTGTATTTTTTGTACTTTGCAATGCCTGAAATAAAGTCTCACTATTACAAAAAAAAAGCATAAGAGAATAACTAAAAAAATGGCACAGTTTCTTAGCCAAGTTGTACTCCATTTCTATCTTAGTCATCCGAAGTGAAACACACTCCTTTATAGTTTGGGAAACTATGGTAGGTTGCGCGCAAACGTCTCTCATTTCCTTTTTAAATCAAATTAAATAGAAGACGTCTGCGCGCAGGTTAGAACACTACTAGAGTAAACTGAATCATTATGTTTAGTTTCCTTTGCTTGCAATACTCTCTAAGCTTTTTAAAAGTGGTTCTAGAATAGGTAACATAACCTCTTTTAATTTTAATCATTCTTGACTCACTTCCGTAGATAAAGAATCAGATTCATCCATCCTAAGAACATAGACACGGCTCCAATTTGAAGCTGCCTTCCTGTCTTGCAGTCATATGAAGGGAGGATGTACAACATGGTGGTGATGTAACCAGTGAGCTCAAAGTAATTGGAGAACTCTGTGAAGTAACTCGCGCGCTAAGGAGAAGAAAAAAAGAACGCCATGATTAAATAATTTAGGATGCACGATTTTGTTCTCAAGGCGTCGTTCACCCGTCCCGACCGACCTTAATACCACAAAATGTTAGTTAATTCAAATCGATGTTATTTAATTTTTCCCTACGATTATAAAGCCGTTACATGCAGCGCAATTTGCTTTTAGCTATTTGTTTGTTCGGTTTTTCTTGTTGCTGGCTGTAGCCTCAATTTTTTTTAACTGTCTTCGTATTTATTTGAATTTCATTAACTCTTTCATTCTCTCAATCGATAATGTTATTCACCAAACCCAACAAGAATTTAATGACATGAAGTATGCAGGGGTGGGCGCTCCCGGCGGAGGGGAGGGGGGGGGGGGGTTAGTAAATTTATGACCGCAATGAATTGGAAGGTTTACAAACATTTTTTTTAATATGTAGGCCAGCGTCACTTATCTTTGTGAGTTTTTGTAAAAATTATTTGGGAAAATTTTGTTGGACATGTTACTGCTCTCGGAATTTGATATTACCTTGGCAACCATTTTAATTAGCGAGCAGTTACCTGTTCTTTAATCAAAAACTACCTTTTAAGGGAAGATAAAACAATTTCATTTCGCGTTAGCGTTCTTTTATTGGTTTCGGGTTGTTCTTTTACTGGTCTGTGGGGTTTTTGTGAAGAAAAAACGTTTTCAATCTATCCAAGGACAGAAACTTGTTCAAACAATGGTTGGAATTTCCAATTGAAAAAAGAGATTGAAACAATGGATAGATTGGCCATAATCCAAGGGCAAAAAACTTTTGAAACAATGGTAAGATTTTCCAACTGAACACAAGATTGACACAATGGATAGATTTGCCATAAACCAAGGAGAAAATGATTAAAACAGTAGGTAGATCGTCCAAACAAGACAAAGGTCTAAAACAATGTATATACCCAAGGGCAAAAAAAAAAATTGTTAAAAAAATGATGCGATTTTCGAATTGAACGAAACATTGAAACTAAAGATAGATTGGCTATCTTCCGGACACAAGTATTGTATGTTTACTTCAAACGGACATGCACCAAACGGTCATACACCAAACGGACATACACCAGACGGACATACACCTAATTCAATAAAGGTTGCTTTGGCAATCGGTCATTGGCAATTGGACATTGGGCATTTGGGCATACGGAACACAATGCAATGCTTTGCTTGAGTGACCGCCAAACAATAGCTTCTCAATGCCCAATTGCCCAATGCCCAAAACAACGTTTATTGAATTAGGTATATACACCAAAGGGACATACACCAAACGGAAATACATCAAACGGACATACACCAAACAAACATACATCAAACAGACATACATGAAATGGACATACACCACAGGGACATACATCAAACGGACATACACCAGACGTACCTACACCAAAAGGACATACACCAAACGGACATACACCAAACATCAAACGGACATACACCAAACGGAGATAAACCAGAGGTACATACACCACCCGTACACACACCAAGCGGACATACACCACACGGACATACACCAGACGTAGTGTTAAGATGTTTTAGATTTTCGAATTGAAACAAAGATTGAAACAATGGATGGCTTTAATCCATAGACAAAAAATTGGTGAAACAACGGTTACATCTTCCAGTTGACCAAACGGTTGAAACATTTGATAGATTGGCGTTAAATAAATCCAAGGACAAAAAAATTTAACAATGGTTAGATTTTCCAATTTTAAAATACAGATTGAAACAATGGTTAGATTGGCTATAATCCACGGACAAAAAATTGTTGAAACAATATATGGTCAGATTTTCCAATTGAAACAAAGATTGACTCTATGGATAGATTGGCGTTAATCCACGGATAAAAAAATTGTTGAAATAACGGTTAGATTTTCCAATTGAAACAATGATTGCATCAATGGATAGATTAGCTATAATCCAAGGACAAAAAATTGTTGAAACAATGGTTAGATTTTCCAATTGAAACAAAGATTGAAACTATGGAGAGATTGGCGACAATCCATGGATAAAGAATTGTTGAACCAACAATTAGATTTTTCCATTGACAATAAGATTGTATCAATGGATAGATCGGATGGCCACCGGTTGAAAATTGTGACGCAATTCTTACACTTTGTGACATCATCAGTTCATGCTGTGGGCCTGACAGGAAACAAGTTTGAACTTGTCATGTGCCCTCGAGTTCTTACTGTTATATTTTTAATATTCTAGTAGAGATACGGATGGGGCGGAATTCATCCCCTTCCCTACTCCCGCTACTAAGTAAAGGTGATAGAATTATTTTTACCTTTGACACCATTTGCCAGACTTCTCTTGCTAGATGAATCGATGCGAAAATAATGACAACGTACGTCAGAACTTGAATGATCTAGTAAAATAACGAAGGCGAACTAAGTCTTCTTTTATCGCGAAATAAGAACGCCCAAAAAAGCTCTTATTTATTTTTAATCGTTTAAGCGGCTTACCGTGTTGGATTTATCCGTCGGCAATGATTCAAGATAATCCTTTGTGAGAAAAACGTATATTAGAAGTAACAAAAAGTAGCTTCCGTCAAGATATTATCCCTTTTCTATCCAGCGTCTCACATTAGCTATTTCAAAAAAGGGTTGCTTCATTGATGTATGATGCATTATCCCTGTTTCATAGACCGCAAAGCATCATGTTTGCTATAAATAAATGTATTGATCGCTTTTTTCGCTAACGGCACTCCGGAATAAAACCAAATCATAAAAAAAATATACATTTGCTCTTGCTTTAGGACTACTAGCTAATGAAAAGCAGCCATAAGGTCAGCGAGCATGATGCACTGCGGTCTATGAAACATGCATCACTTAAGCAACCCTTTTTTTTTAAAAAGGCTAATGTGAGAGGTGTATACATTGTACATAATTATGTAACGATAAATACCGCATGCTGAGCTATCACGAACTAGGGTGCCCAGTCTTCTCGCGTTGTTGAAACGCCTGGGGAGTAGTTTAGCGACAGCTTGGAACGATTTCGGGCGTTTTGTGCAGTCTTTGGCTCAAATATAAGGGATTGTCAGGTGATCTACGATCTATAATAATAATAATATTTAATAATATTTAATAATATTATAATATTTAATATTTGTTTTATAATATTTAATAATAATAATATTTATATTGCGTATTTTCTATAAGAATAATCAAATGTGCATTACTGACATTACAGTAAATACAAAAATAAAAAACCTATTTACAATGACTACGGAATCAAAAACGAAAACTACGCTAAAACTAATTACAATTGGGCAATCTGAGCGAGTTAACTGAGAGAGGGCGCACAAATCGTTCGAAATTGATTATTTTAGGCGGTTTTGTCCGTTCATGTCCAAGCTGATCAAAATTAGAGATGAAAGCGTGCTATTGTTACGATTTACACGGGCCAAAGTTCGACCGCTGGACTAAATGGAGTGAAAACACCCTCCACCCACCTCAACAGCGGTCAAACGCATGACGCGTGCGCAGTTCTCCCCATAATTTTGTAAGGAAAACAAAGACAAACGTGGGAAGTTTCATTTCAACCGCAAAACTTAGCGCCGCTATGAAAACGTAAGCTTTTTACGTTGAATATATGTTGAAAATGAAAAAAACTGTCCAGCACAAGTTTTGCCGGCGTGAAATTCGCTTTGCCGTGACACGTTTTGCATCGTTTTCATTCGAACTTCGCGCTCGTAAATGTTTGAACTGACTCAAACTTCAAGGCTCTGAAGCACCGGAAATGACGTAGCTTTTTGCGTTGACCGCTGTGAACCCACCACTGCCCTGAATAGGGTGGTTAAATGGGTGAGCAACTGTCTCTGTTGAAATCTTCTGGCAATTTTATTTACTTATTTGATAGGAAATAACACAAGCTTTAACACGATAACAAACACATGTCCTTTATTAAAAAGGAAACTTGCGAATTTCCAAAATAAAAACACGGTTCAAAATTCATAACATTGATTATTCACCCCCCTGGATGGGAAGGGGGCAAGAGATATATTCATGATGAAAACAGTTGTCATAGATGAGAACTGAACGTCTATGCCTAATTTTCCAGTCTCCACAAGTTTTCTGGTATTTAACTTTTTTCTGCTCCAATTTTGCTACATTAAGTTCAGTCTGGTAATTAATTTAGTATAAGCTGACTTAGAAAAAAGAAATAACTTTTTTCCCAAATTTCAGTTTAAATTTGATGAAGTCTAAGACTGCCTAATTACCATTGCACCTAAGTGTGAACAGTCAAATAAAAGCTGTTGATGCACAAGGTAGCTGTGATGTTTGTCTCTGCGATTAAAATTTTACTTTTCTGTGTTCAGTGCTGTTTAATATTAGCCGCCTTGGAAAACAATATCTGTATATACAACTTTGATTTCATATATACAACTTTTGATTTCAAGTAGGCAGTAACAAGTAAGAAAGAAAACCGTGAAAGTGAAAAGAAGCGATGTAAGCCTCTTCGGGGAAATAGTATCACCTATTCTCATGACTCACTTTCCTTGTCTCCGTGTCATTTGGGGAACAGAATTTCTTTTCGTTGTCTCGAGAGTACAGTGCCAACGCGGTCAGCGGAATGAGATAACAAAGATAAAGCAAAAGATTGAATATGAGAGAAGTAAAACCAAACTTTTTCCTGAAAAAATACAGAAACAAAAATAAAAGATTAAAATAATCCTTTACTAAAAGTATGAGCTTCAGTTTCATGTGTTGTTTATGCTGTTGTTGACAGCATAAGAGATCCTTTGCTGTTGTTCATGGCCAATCAGAACAACGTATTTTATCAAGTATGTGTCTCCCTTTCGCCAGGTCTTCAACTTTCCTTATATTTTGTCACTCGGGATCAATTTCTCCACCCAGTGTGGGATTTCAGTCTACGGCTCTCGGAACAGATGAGAGATAGTAATAGCAAACGTTAGGGCAGTAGACAGGATGGATGATAGGTGTACGTTAAGCTTGTAAGTGCAGTTGCCTGCTGTTTGACTTACCACTTCAAATGCATAAGGGTAAAAACGACTTTGTGTGTCAGGCAGTTGTCCCTGCGATGTTTAACCATCGTCTGAAAAGATAACAGTGAGAGAACTCAATTTTTAACAAGTTTTTCGTCCCAGTTAACTTATTGTATGTGTAACTAATTTGATTCGTTTTAATTTGGTGAGAAGGGTTTGTATTACGTTTTTAAACGTCAATAAGTTCACTGCTGTATTGCAACGTGATTTGGTAAAGAAATAGCTCAGTACAGTTTTAGTCCGCGTTATAGATTGTATTGCATTGTATTGCATTGCACTGTATTGTATTCTATTGCAAGTATTGCGTTGAAAACATTTACTGCAACTTTAACCGTGTTTGCTCACCTTCTTTCCCCCTTTCCCCCTCCCCCTCCCCCCCTAAAAAAAAAGCGGGATGGCATTGGAATCCGTGAATACGGTCCGTTTATTGCAGGAAAAACCAAGGACTTGGCTAGTATAGACCCAGTTCTTGATCGCACCGTAGCGTTTAGCAAGCAGCAAACAAAAGCAACAACATGATTACTTTTGCAGTCAATTGACAACCGCTGATACACCACCTTTAATACTGCGAGCTGGTCCTGCTGAGGATTCGGGGCGTACTTTCCTTGAACAATTGTCAAATCTCTTTTGACCTTCAAAAACAATATTGTTAGACATTTATTAAAAGTAATGGTCAGCTTCGCCTCTTTAGTAAAATTCAATGAACAAGATGAAGAGTGCCTTGTAAGTGTGTGTCCCTTCTTTAGATAGAAAATGATACAAGAAAATGCGCCAAACCTTATATTCTGGTTTCATTCCATCGCCTTCATCCGTGACACACTGGTCCAAAATACGCTAAAGGAGAATAAAAACGCTTGTAAGAGAGTCATGCGCAGTATATTTTCCCCACAATAACTGATCATTCCGTTTATTTTTTTATTGTTTATAGTCTGAGAAAAGTGTACAGGAATTAATGAAATTGCGTGTTTAACCGGTTTTACTTTTTGTCTCCTAAAGAATACTGCCCCTCGATTGGGGGGGGGGGGACTCTCATCGTAAGATGACTTGGGAATCGTCGAACATTTTGGAAGGAATTCCTAACAGGTACGAGAATCATACTTGTTTCCGAGGGCGTGACTGGAATTCATATTGATCCCAAAGTAGAACCATGCACAACTGTAACCTCTATCACCTCATCACCTACAACGGTGAGTCTCATCTGGGCCTAATTGTGGCAATCTGGCGCCTGTATCAGAAAATCGGAACACAAGTCGCGTTGTAAATAATGTCCCCAGACTTTTCCCACCTCTGCAACATCTGGCATTTTGATGACGAGTGCTTGCATCATAAGTAGGGGCCCTGGGGCCGAACAAGACAGTACTTCTCTCCACCTTAAAGGTAAATAAATAAATAAATAAATAAATAATAACGTAAAATTTCGATAATAAGCCTAGGCTTATATTTGTGCAGAAGACTTTTTTGTCGGGTATATTTTCGGGTAAGGGGGAGGGGGTGGGGGGCTATTATTGGAATATATGGTGCGGCTGAAAATGAAGGAGTTTGCATCTGAAAATGCTGCGCCCGAAGGAATGTGGGCAAAAGGTGGATTAATTGAACTTCTAGTTGTAATTTTAGTGTTCAGTTCGTTTTTAACGCATATATGGTAGAATAATATGGTAGTTTGTGTGGGGAATTTTTCCGTAACACATGGAGGACAATTTTTAAGTGGGTGCACGCAACGCATGGCAATTGTTAAAAATTTTTGTTTATTATATTTTATCAACATCTCTTCCTTGATGTGTATTCTTACATGTGTTGTTTCAGCCACTTAATGGGTGTAGTTTTTACCTGACGTGCTCAGCAATTGCCATGGCAACATCTCTCTTTTCCTCGTTGAGTGCAATGTCCAGTATATTCTGATTGTAAGAGTTCATCAATATTTCCTGATCTTTGAGTGACAGCAGATACACTACGATTTCGTCATGTCCCCCGAATGATGCAAGGTTTAGAGCTGTGTTCTGTAAAGGAAGAGAGAGTGTGTGTTGCTATGAACCCTTAAATTAATATTCTGAGGAAGAGTGCTGTTAGTTTTAATTAGAGAGTTAAAAAGATTACCATTTGAAAAAAAAAGGTCAGGCAAAGCAGAAAGTACTAGTGACTTAAATTAGAGCAGTTTTCAAGCTAAGCTTTCAAGATTCGCCCTGTGATTGGTTAAAAAATCTCGCACCACTTTCTCGACCAATCAGAGGTAAAACTCAAACCATCGTGACTTGCTCTCAGGCGTTTTCCCGTGCTTGGCGCAGGTTACATTGTATTTGCTTCGAGTTTTGATTGGTTCACTGGGTTATTTGTGTTTGTTGTGATTGGTTGGGATAATTACTTTGGCTTTGAACGGCGCTCTTTAGTTGACTGCATTTGATCAATATCTGATTAGTTCATTTTCTTTTTCTGTTCCTGTTGTGACTAGTTTTGGTCTTACAACACTCATTTGAAATCGTTCCCAGCTGTTACTTTTCTGAAGCAGTCTACATCCCCGAGTTCTCAGCTCCTTTGCATTACAAGCAGTTACAAGTGTTGTCAAAAGCTGACCTTGTTTTCATCCAAAGCATTCAGGCACTCCGGATGTTTCGCCAAGATGGACACAACACATCTCTTTGATCCTCGGGTGGCCGCCAGATGCAAAGCTGTTTTCTGGTGTTGATCTCTGAAACATATTAGCAGCGGTTACTCTAATCCATTTTACCGTGTTAAAAAGACAATGTAAGAAGATTTATTGACCTTCACTCTCGGTTATTGCATTGAAATGAACTGACCTTTCGAAGAGCCTTTTTTGTGTTAAAATATTATCACAATAGTTTTTACTTTATTACACGTAAATGGCAATTTGATTGTCTCCCCTTTTTCTGCCAACAGACTTCAACAAAACAGATAAACAGTCTTTCGGTGAAGAAAAAATGCAAGCCAACAGGAGAAAATATCAACTTCCCGGCGGTTAACGCCCATACCTAGTCAAAACGCTCTGTACGCAGGTAAAAGGTGAAGTCGCACACAAGCCACAGGAAGCTTCCCACAGGAAGCCCACCCGTTTCAAAAACATGAAGCATGAAAAGTATCGCTACTCCCCCTCTGGTTGGGATACTATAGTCAACTGATCGTAGGGCTACCCCTAGCAGTACCCATTTTATAATTGTACACCTTGGGTGGAGATAGATAATGTGGGGAAAAGTTTCTTTGGCAGGGACTGGGCCTGTACTTAAGATTTCCTTTATATTATCATTTATCCTTACTTCTCAATAGTGGCTCCTTGAGATAGCAGGAACTCTGCCACTAGATCATGTCCATTGCAGCAGGCCAGATGAAGCGGAGTCATTCCCTTGTTGTTTTGTAAGTTAATCATGCGGATGTTTCGCCCAACCAAAAGACTTTCTACTATCGGTAACCAGCCGAATCTGAAACGCATTAGTGACAAGATACAGTCAAGCCAAGGTCGTTTACAAGTAAATTTAAAACTCAAGAATACACCAAAACACAAACAGCACCACAGCAACATCCTTCTTTAGAATTTTCATTTGAATGATCAATTCAAACTTTAAAATTTTAACCAAAGACTTGAAAGTCAACCAACCGGTACAATTAAATAAAAAGAGTTAAAAAGCAAAGAAATGCTCAGTAGCTTTTATTTAAAACGTTAGAAGTTCATCTACAGGATAAAAACTACACAAGAACTTTCAAAAGGCAGAACCACTTTAAACAGCACAAAAAGCACTAGAGGAAAGCACTGCTGACTTGAATGGTCACACTTCAGGATTTCATCTACCGAATCATAAGTTAGAACAACCTTGTACAGCATAATAAACAGCACCACAGGATTAAGGCAATCTCATTTACTTTTAATTTTTTGTTGTGGAGCTCTGTAAATGTCCATAAAAACCTTAATGTTTTGTAACTAAGTCACAGATTAAGAGAGAAGGAAAGTCACACTTCAAAAACTTACTTGGCGGCAATGTGTAAAGGCGTGTCTAAGTCGTTTGACGTGACCCCAGCAGCGGCTTTGTTGGTAGTCATGAGAAGGGAAATGTTCTAAGCAAGGCAAATAAAAATGAAATGAAAATATGAAGTGCACTTTAAAATACAAAGTTTAAGACTATTTTTGTAATTATTAGTTTCTTAAGTTTCTTTGGACAAAAATTAATTTCTGGGTGTTTGAAATAGAGTGGTTTTTCTTAATCAATGAAACACTATCTAAGAATTATTGTGTAATATTCAAAGTTTAACAAAAGAAAACAATGGAATTAGTGGGTAATCGTGCGTAATAGTTTAGTATTGCACGGGTTAAGTGAAATCACTCTATTATCTGAAAACAATTTGCAGAATGATAGGGAAAGTAAGAAATGTTTACTTACCTTGGACTGCCCTCTTCTTGCAGCGTAATGAACAGGCGTGAAACTCTTGTGGTCTTTGTCGGTAATGAGATAAGCCGACGACGGCTCCTTCATGTGTTGAAACAAAAATTCAGAACGATTACAATTTAGACGAAAGTTTATATTCTTTATTCTACGAGCCGAGCTGGATATCAAGTGATGGATAAAACAATTAACCTTTCAGCTCAGTTTATTGTTGAGCGTTCATTGACCATATCTGGTCGCAGCAGGTCTATTAGCTCATAAGCTGTCTCAGTTGAGCCAATCAAAATGCTAGAAATCCAATATAACTAGTCCAGTTTTCAATAATATCATCATTTTTCAATAATATCATTATTTAGATTGGTTGACATCACGGCACAATTAATTTTCTTGAATGCTCAGGAAATACTCACACCGGTATGAAAGTCGTACGGTGTCATGCAAAAATCCCTACGAAGGCGTATTCGTAGTATAAGCAAAACTCTTAATAATGACACACCTTGAGTAGCAGCTCCATCGCGCCAGCATGAGGAACTGCCGCATGAAGAACTGATCTCTGCTCCACGCTTTTAACGGTGACATCAGCACCTCGCTCAAGCAGTAGCTGAATGGTATCAACCCCACCCTTCTCTGCAGCTTTGAACAGAGGGGTGCAACGATCTCTGTCAGGGGGGTCTACTGCGGCACCCTGCGAAGCAAATCATAGACAATGAGACCATTACCTCCAACTATTCGTACAACGTAGCATGATCATTCCATATCGCTGAGACAATTAGAAATGCCCGTGGTCTCCCATTTGCGATTGAAATTAGTGGAGTCTGACAGATGAAATTCAAAGGCTCTCAACCTATTACAAAAGGTTTGTATCAATTTCCACCTATCCAAATTAAACGTATCAATTTGTTTGTGGTTTCATGCTATGTAAAGTTTTGAGGATGTTTTATTATAATTTTAATTTTGGGAGACTTGAAGAGAAAGCCTATGGGGGTGGGCTGGGGGGGGGGGGGGAATTGTAGCCTTAACTGAAAGATAGTAGTCAAAACAGCCTGCTATAACTGGAAATATTCTCGCATGAAGACAGACTAACTGCTCCTGTTCCTAGCATTTTATTTCGTACAACCGTCATGCCCCTGTAAGAACTCGTCAGTTACATAACATAATATGACATGAGTATGAAGGTGGATGTGATCATGCGGGTGACTGTAACCATGGTAACCCTAAAAAGGACTGTTTTACATAGTGACAGTGGTTGACGTATTTACAACCTGTTTGTCAACCTTCATCAGAGTCAAATAAACAGTGTGTCGTCGGTTGACAGTGTAAAATCTCTGGTTATTGTCTTGAGTGGTCATTAAAGTCACAATGTTATTGGTCGTCTGTCCAATAAACCGTAATGTTATTGGCTGTGAAGACATTAAAAGTGATTGGTGTGCTTCCCAATATGTCTAAGTCCCCATATTACGCTAACAATCCCTTACCGTCCCTAAAACCCACAATTTTACTTAGTTATCTGAATGGGACGAAATTTCTCATACCTGATCCAGAAGGTATTCGACAACATGTACGTGATTGTTGGCAGCTGCTCTGTGTAGAGGCGTCTGACCTTCAATGTCAATCAACGTTATTCGGCAAATAGAAGGATCTTGATTGGCTAATAGTTTTACAATCTCAAGTGAGCCTTGTGCACACGCCAGATGAAAAGGTGTGCTTCGGTCAGAGGCCTGGAAGTTGAACAAATTAAAGTAGTATATTATGTTTATTAGTGAACTGGACTCACTACGCTCAGGTGTGTGCACTTTGCTCATCTCCAGACTGAGGTAACACACCAGCCTAGCAGTGGACAGCTGTTTCGTCCTCTTTGGGACTCGTCAGCACTGCGTAAGGCATGGTGGTAATGGGAGAAAAGTTCTTATTTCTCCCACCTCAGTGATCCAACACTTGTGGTACACAAGGTGGATCTCTGGAGACGAGCGCACCAGTAGTCTTAGTGTGTTACCTCAGTCTGGAGATGAGCAAAGTGCACACACCTGAGCGTAGTGAGTCCAGTTCACTAATAAACATAATTTTATATTATGTCTCAGGGTTACACTATATACGTGTATATATGTGTATGTACAAGTGCTTACTTTATTGTCTCGCTCCTGGACGGCGTATTTTTGAGGTGTTTATGGTTAGTTAAACTAACCTATCCTCAACGGTAGTCTAAGACTACTGGTGCGCTCGTCTCCAGAGATCCACCTTGTGTACCACAAGTGTTGGATCACTGAGGTGGGAGAAATAAGAACTTTTCTCCCATTACCACCATGCCTTACGCAGTGCAGACGAGTCCCAAAGAGGACGAAACAGCTGTCCACTGCTAGGCTGGTGTGTTACCTCAGTCTGGAGATGAGCAAAGTGCACACACCTGAGCGTAGTGAGTCCAGTTCACTAATAAACATAATTTTATATTATGTCTCAGGGTTACACTATATACGTGTATATATGTGTATGTACAAGTGCTTACTTTATTGTCTCGCTCCTGGACGGCGTATTTTTGAGGTGTTTATGGTTAGTTAAACTAACCTATCCTCAACGGTAGTCTAAGACTACTGGTGCGCTCGTCTCCAGAGATCCACCTTGTGTACCACAAGTGTTGGATCACTGAGGTGGGAGAAATAAGAACTTTTCTCCCATTACCACCATGCCTTACGCAGTGCAGACGAGTCCCAAAGAGGACGAAACAGCTGTCCACTGCTAGGCTGGTGTGTTACCTCAGTCTGGAGATGAGCAAAGTGCACACACCTGAGCGTAGTGAGTCCAGTTCACTAATAAACATAATTTTATATTATGTCTCAGGGTTACACTATATACGTGTATATATGTGTATGTACAAGTGCTTACTTTAAAGTATTATAGCTTAGTATAACTGTTTCACTGTATCCCGGATTCAATGTAAGTTGTCACTCTGGGCTGCCTGGATTATATCTCTCCAGTGTCGGCGGGATACTGCCGAGCCGAACCAGCGGTGCACTAATACTGACCAATACTGTCCCGACTTCTGTAACTTAGGCTTCGGACAAAGAGATTCAACATCAACCAACCTTGTTGTATAAAACTTCAGTGTGCGAATGTTTCATGACAATCAAACCCTGTTCAACTCCATTCAAAACCATTCGACATCCGTCAGACATGTCAGAACCACTTTGTACAGCACAATAAACAGCACCACAGGAAAGCACTGCTCAATAGCTTTCATTTGAATGGTCACACTTTAGGATTTCATACACAGACTCAAAAGTTGGAACCACCTTGTACAACACAATAAACAGCACAATGGAAAAGTTATTCTCAATAGCTCTCATTTTAATTTTCTGACATTTTTTAAATGTCATTTCGTCTCATCAACAGACTTGAAAACAGTAGAGCCACGTAATTAAGGCTCCATTGTCGGTACCCAGTTCACAGACAACTGGGGAAAATCGGGATTAACGGGTACCCTGTATCTACCTGGGTGGAGAGAGGTATGTGAAGCAAAGTTCCTGGGCCTCCAGTCGAAGCACCGACCTTCAGATCTGAATTCCAACGCACCAACCACTACACCACCAATTCACGCCACCACCATGTCATATTAATAGCGCAGTAGAAACTAGCCAACTATTGAATGCCGAACCTAGCTCATTTCCCACCTCCATCAGTTTTGTCTCTTTGACACCGAAGGGAAACTTAGAGTCTCCTTTGGGAGGAATCAGGACTAATCTACGTCTTAGTATTCAATGAAAGGTGAGTATACCAACCTTTGGACATCGCACTCTTGATCCGTTTTGTAGACACAGTTCAACAATCTGTCAAATGTGAAATATTCATTAAATTTCCTCTTTTTCTATTTAGAAGCATACGTTCATGTTAATTAACAATATTGTAAAAAATTAACATACCAATGTTATCAGTATACTATCGTAGTTGTTATCGCTATAGTCATTTTCCTCAACATGTTTCAATATTGTGCTAATATGTTGTTTTTAATATTACCATCCTTATTATCATCGTTACCACCACCTTCGTCATCATCATCATCATCATCATCATCATCATCATCATCATCATCATCACCACCACCACCACCACCACCACCACCACCACCACCACCACCACCACCATCATCATCATCATCATCATCATCATCATCATCATCATCATCATCACCATCTTCGTCGTCGTCGTCGTCGTCGATAATCAAGAGAACAAATTATTTCAAGAGATGGTATCACTTATGTTAGGTAACGTTTCCAACAGCTCACCTTTACAACGCCGCCATCAACAGCCATGTGCAAAAGAGAAGATCCGTCCATGTCCGCTTTGTACAGAAACGACTCCTTGTCAAGCTGTTGACGTTTTGCTGAAATTAAAAACGGAACATCCGAGGATTAAGCCACTGAATAAGAGAAACGCCCTCGGTAGCGCAAAATATAACTAGATATCCAAGGTAAATTTCGACAAACGTTGAGTGAAAGAAGTCAGTATACCGTTGACTAAAGGTGGTTCGAAATCCACATGCAGGTATGCAGAGAGAATCATAAAATTATAAACTAAATGTACTTTACAGAACTGACCGACATATTTTCTATCACTCGTGCAATACCTCCAGCTTCAAACAGTCCGGGATCGTTATCAATTTTGATAACTCAGAGCAAAACAAACCATTAGCCAATTGCCTCTCAAATTTTTGTGCACGTGACGCTATTTGCGAGGCATCGGCCATAAATTCAATATGGCGGACGAATGCGAGACGATTTCGGAAAGGCTGAGAAGAAGTTACATTGTACCTTCTTCAAGTGAATTTCATGTTTATATCACAGGAATATAAAAAGAACATTATTTGAGAATGGTATTACGTATTAGACGTCTCTTCCCTCCGAACGGGGCAAGCTGCCGGAGCGCGGAGACGCAGCTGTATTCGCAGGCTAAGAAATTATTTCCAAAAGCTGTGACAGGAATTTCGAATACTTCATTGACCCAGCTCGATATCCTGTTAGTAGAGTCTCCTTCGATCTAGAAAAATCGGAGGAAGATTGAAGGAGACTTTGCTCGCAGGATACGACGTCAAATTTTCTCAAGCAACGACTGTTCTGAGGGAAATGACAAGTGAAGGAAGACAACGATTATTCTATTAACAAAGCGTTTATTCATTCATTTGATTACATTTTATTTTCACAGTGTTCGCTCTGTTCTTGCTTCTTTTTCTTTGCCGTGTTCATGGCAGGGAAGGTGAACGTTCATCAGTCTGTAGTAAAAACGAAATAATCACCATGAACAAATATTGCTTTCACAAACGACGATACAGCTTATACTGTGCTTGTATATTGAAGTATTCTATTGCACGGGAGGTGATTGAGGCTGCAATTGTTCATGTATTTAAGACTTAATTTGCATGTGCGGAAGTTTGTTTAGAACGAAAGATATAAGCTTAGCTCTAAAGAAGCTACAACTTTCAATTTCTTGACGAAAAAGGTCTATAGCTACACTCCGTGATGCACAACACAACATCCTGCAACAGAATTAAACACAATAAGCCGCGGCCGGGCCGGCTAAACTTTAGAATACCCGGGCACATATTTGCATGTCATTGAACATTAAACAATTGTTTCTTTTTTATTCATATGGCTCGTTTTTCAAAGCATTGAAAGATATGTAGATAAGTGGCCAGGTATTCTAAAGTCGCTCCGAGAGCAGCTCATTAAAACCACATTTAGTCGCTTAACAGACGATCAGATTTGGTCAAATTTAACTAAGAATAACACACAGGCACTAAGCCACAAGATATCAGAAAAAGACAGATATGAACTCGAGATCAAAGTCTTAAAGATGCGACGCCTAACCTTATAAACTGCTCAATTCAGTCATCATTCAAACATCCTCCAAACTAAACCCACTACAAAAATATAAGAAGCAAAATTGGTCGAAAGATCGAGATATATCAGACGCGGCTTACAAAGACGTGAAGTAGGAGTCGTGCAGGTCCTCTAATACCATTTTATAGCCGTAAGCTTAAGCTTTAAAGCTTAAATTTGTCACAGAAATTCAAACGCATCTGCGTAACAATGTCTGGGGATTACCACAAAAATCTATTTAACGAAGCATCTTAGACACGACGGATCAAGCGACGCAGTCAATAGGGTCACAAAATGGCGGTTAGTGATGCAATCGGACTGCAAATCAAAATACTCCAGTGCACTTTTTAAATAAATCGTGCACAACGATAAACAAACGGCAAATCGAAAGGAATAAGGTTAAAGATTACGACATAATTTTTGTGGATGCCACAAAAATCTTTAAACAACTCAAATTTAACGGCAAAGTGGAAAAACATACCTGATTTGGACGCAGAATCTGTAGTGTTCTTTCTCTTTGCGAGTAAAATTTGCTTCTTCATCGTCTGCCTTCATCCGCCATCTTTGACACACGTGGAGTTCATTCCTTCCCTGGCTTTCTCGAATAGAACTATTGGTATATAACCCGAGTATTACCGAACAAATAACGAATAAAGCTGACCAAGTACGAACATCCCCGATTTCTGAAATGGCCGCCATGTTGTGACGTAACATGGTTATCAAAATTGATAACGATCCCGGACTGTCAAAGAGTAATACCAAGTGAACCGGATATACAACGTTTAAAGAAATATGAATTTCATTTACCATACTGAAAGAAATAATCCACAGCGTCTTTTGCCCCTCTTTCCACGGCGTGTCCCATGGGCGTCATCTGGTCTTCATCTCTGCTGTCGATCAGAGCTTGATGTTCAATCTAGAACGTAAAGAAATAGGTGTTCCCTTTGTAACTGATTATCTTAACAAAACAGAGGATGAAGACAAAGAGAGCACCATCTTAAGCTTATTCTTTCTTGAGGACGACTCGGTACTGCCATGTTTCAGACAGGTTGGGGTATGAATAATAAAGATATGAACCAACAAAAAAGTTCTGGTACGAAGAACTTCTGTAAAACACGCTAAACATTTTTTGTAGCGCAAACTTTCATAAAATAATTTGAGACTAAAGCAACTTAAATCTTTATAAACGTAGAGAATCAAGAGAATCAAGTAACTACTTTCAAGGACATTTGCTTACGTTCTCTTGTTTGTTAAGATCAGACCATATACGGTCTCCTCTTACGTCCAATATACACGAACAGACAACATTTGCTAAAGGTATCGGTCACCATTTTACAAATGATGAAACTGGTAGTCCATCGTTAACAATCAGTAAAATACGTCTCGTAAGATCATTAGATAGCTAACAGATCGTCAAACTGCCTTGACGAGTTGTATCCGTTCGTATGTGAAAACACCTTCAATATATGCTACAGTCACGTTCAACGATCCTCCTCCCCCTTCCCCCTCCCCCCTCTCCCCTTATCACTAAAGTAACGTAAGAGACTGCTGATGCCATCCGAAAGCAACGATCATAGCGGAGGTTCACACCTTTTTCAATGTAATAAAATTTTACTTACCAACATTTTACAGACATTCACTCGATCCATGCCTGCTGCGAGGTGGAGGGGTGTGACAAGGGCGCGGCCAGTGGCGTTCACGTCACATTGTGGGTTTTTTAGTAATGCCTAAAAATTACTGTTATGTGAATAACAACTAAAGAGAAGCACTTCTTGATGGGGATCCTTTAAATAACAAGAGGGGGGTTCTTGTCAAAAAACAGAAAGCCATTTCTTGAAACGAATAAGACACATTTTGGGGACTGAAGAAAAACGATTTATCTTCCGTTGGTGGACGAGTTAACGGGGTTGCACTGTAGTTTGGTTCAAACTCGACGAGTATTTAGGCTTGTAAGAGTAGCTTATTTTGGTATAAAGTTGTATCGGGCAAAGTTTGTATCAGGTTAGGGTCCGAATCATAGTGGTGTCCAGAGGTATCCTTGGAGACTTAAACCTCCGAAATTATTGCCATGAAGCCTGGAGTCTTAAATCCTTGTCCACTTGGATCCCGGGAAAAATGCTGATTCTGGGTAAATGGAGTCTTGGAGTGAAATGATGGAAACCTAGAGTCCCGATTTTTTTGTCTTGAAGCCTTTGAGCCCTTTTTTGTTGGCCCAAACCCTACTGGGGCTACTAAGGCCCCGATGAAATGACTGACTAGCACCGAGTTATTCTAATTAAGCTATAATTGCGCACATGACTCACCAGTTGTGGTGTACTCGGAATACAAACTAAGTACCGCATTTTTTCGATTTAACACCTGGGCCCGAATAAACGCGGGCTTCAAAGAAACGCCGGGTCAACACGGTCAAGTTTAGAATAAACGCCCTCGGCGTGCATTCAGGAAGTACCGGGCGGGGGTTTATTTGAGGTCCGGAGTTTATTTGAAACTGAACTTTGTGTTACTGATTCTCATCGAAAATTAGTTATAGCAATTCCCACAAAGTTTCTAGAACCACTACGGTACTTCAGTTTAATTTATTGCTCTCATTCCAACTAAAGGAAGTTGGCATGATGTACTTTACACGCTATTAAGCACCCAATTCTTCCGCCTTGTTTGAATTTTATTGACTACAGAAAGGGATCGGTGACGTTTTGTTTCTGTTTTACTTAGGTTGTGCTATTTTTTGCTGTAATTTTAGTGAACTTAAATAATGTATTATGTATAATGTATTTAAGACCAAAAATGAAGGCAGGCAAATAAAATATGGGCTCTACGAGGTCTAGATTTAAATAAACGTCCCTGGCGTGTTATCGAGAAAATACGGTTAATGCCTACACAGCCACATGAGTCGTAGAAAACTTTCTTATAAACTACCTGAAGTATTCTTTTGTCACCAACTCTGACAGCAGTGTGAAGAGGTGTGTCACCCCTCTCATCCTGAACTTCGACATTTGCACCTCTGCTGAGTAACAACTCCACTATACGGAACTGTTTACCCAGAATAGCGTTGTGTAATGGCGTCCGGCCAAACTCATCCGTGACACAGAGATCTGTCAACGTGACAGAATGTGATGCTTTAATTTTAGTTACAAGGAAATCTCTTTAATAAGACCATCGATGATCAATTAAATTTTTATGAGAAAAAGAGATAGCATAAATGAGGAGCGGAAATAACATATGCAACTTAAGAAATGCAGCTTTTAAAAGATAGTTTGTCTTCTTCCCAGATGTCTTACCAAACAGACAGGGAGGTGCTTGAGCTTAATGTACATAGGTTCTCTATTCAATCCTATATGTGACAAAGTAAATAATTGTCACTAATTCTTTCTTTACTCAAAGAAATTTTTAAACCATGATTGTGAATTCCACAAAGATATGTTTTTTGACTTCGAATTCTCTGTGTTACAAAAGTGACACCGCTAAGTGCGGTGTTTCATGAGAACAGAACAACTTGCTTACCAACTCCTTTAGAAATCAATGCTTCAACGGCTCCTTCATCTCCAGACATTGCGGCTTGATGAAACTGCTTAGATTTAGATCCTTTCTGTAATTCGAAAGAATATAAATATTAAGAACATTGAAATATATTCGAATTAGTTTTCTCTCTGCGGCCTGAAAACAGTTTGAAAATTAGCTCTGGTACTATATCTTTTACAAAACTTTGGATTTATCAACTGAGTACATAAGGTAAATTTGCCACCGTGAAGAGATTGAAAGCTGACGTTTCGAGCGTTAGCCCTTCGTCAGAGTGGGATTTGCTCTGACGAAGGGCTAACGCTCGAAACGCAGCTTTCAATCTCTTTACGGTGGCAAATTTACCTTATCAACTCAGTTGATAAATACAAAGTTTTGTCAAGTTGACGTCCCCACTGACGCAGCACCACAATTTCTTTAGCAACTAACCCCCTCGTTTGTTTACTATAACTTTTAATTTGACTCAGTTCGAGAGCTTCGGTATTGATAAAAAGTACCACGATGTTATTTTATAAACCACCTTTCGGATTTCATCCAGAGAATTCACACTTCTTATACAATGCCAAAGTGAAACTGGCAAAACAACTTATGGCATGGTTCCCATGGCTTCAAATGGAGGTCGCCAGAGTTGATGGCTAGACTCTTCAGTTACTCAAACCAGGATTTGGTTCTACCGTGCTTTACTTTCGCTTACTCGAACAACACTACCATAGGAGGCACTGGAAACAATTTCTCAGTGAACTACGCCTTCTGTGACTAACGGTTCTTAATGACAGTGGAAAAACAGCAATGGCATAGAATTTTAATTTATGGACATATGAACGCATTTAGTTATATGTACGATTATGGTCACGTAATGGGCGTTAATGATAGAATGTTTACACTGTATTGACATATGCTAATATAGGTGATTATGTAAGGGTTAGACAATGAACGCGAGTGTTCTATGGGATATAGTGTCCCGAGCAAAGATAGAATGCCGCGAGGCCGTAGGCCGAGTGGCATTCTATCTTGCTCGGGACACTATATCCCATAGGACACGAGCGTTCATTGTCTAACCGTCTTAGAACATGGTCACACCCACGAAGAATTTCGTTTTTGCGTGCAGATTGTATTTTTGCATTTTAATTTTTTAGTTCTCACCTTGAAATCACGTTGCTATTTTGTTTACGATATTTTGCTATTGTACACACGCCTTTGAGTTGCAATGTTTTACTGAGAGTGCTTCACCGCGCGGTTTATCGCAGTTGATGCGTAAACAGCCATGAGCCAATACACGGACTGAGGAACTCGAGGCAGTGATTGCCCCACAAGATTTACTAGATTTACACTGGTGAAAGCAGTCTTCTACGCGCTACGACCACCGGCACCAGCAAGTGGGGAACCCGCAGGGAAAGCCAAGAGACCAAAGACAAGTTCAACTGGTACAACACTCGTAGTCCGGCAAACGCGGAGAAACAAGTCTGTCCTTCTATTTCAATTAAGGTCTGAACATTTTTTATTTCATGTAAAGCTGTTAAGTAATGGTTTTTCTTTCGATTTGCTTTTTGCTTTGCTATTGCAAGATTGCATTTTTTGTTGTTTTTTTTTACATCGCCGTTGAAGCTGTTGTTTTTATCGATTTAGTTATAAATATTGACAGAGAATTTGTGCATTCATTAGTAGTTTCTACTTAGTCATTAGTATGCTCTATATAGAGCATACTAATGAGGCTTCCAAACAAAGGAAAACAATGCCTCATTAGTATGCTCTATATAGAACCACTAATGAATGCAGAAATTCTCTGTACTTTTACCCCGCAACTTCCCTGTGCTTCAAAGCCCCCGCCACTTTACATAATTTAAGACCGTTTATGGAATATAGAGCATCGAAATGCTGGACACTGATTGGCTGAGTGGGTGTGACCATGTTCTAATAAAGGCTTAAACATTCATATTTTTTAAGAGTTGGCCTTTTGAACGACTCCGAGCGCAAATTGTTACCAAAGTTCCGACAGGATTTAATAACAGGGCATGACAATAAAGTATTGTATTAACCATTCCACTTCGGGGCTCGGTTGTTCAAGACAGCTTTAGGTAATCCAGAATTGCCGTCAATTTAGAATTCAGTTGGTGGCCATGGCTTTACGTTGTGGATTTCTGTAATTTTTTTTATCTCTACAGTTTGACTTAAGGTCCTTAAAGACGGTGCTTCCTAATACAGAGGTATTTTTGCAAAGGCTATGACTATGAGAAAAAAGTAGATCTTACTGAAGGGTTATTGGAATCCAAAAGGAAAACTGTTGGTAACGACGCATTTTTTTTAGAGAATGTATGGCATTTTCTTTCCAAATTTAAGCTGAAAAATTCGTGGTTACCCCTAGATTTCTTTTTAAATCGGATATCCCTTGCTAAGATCTGCTTTTTCCACATCGTCATAAGCCGGGCAAAAATACAGTGGTATTAGTAGGCAATTTTTTAAAAGAAATTCCAACATCTTTGACCAGAACAGAGATGCGCAGAACGTATGCTCTGACAGCAACAAAAGGAGGCACCGTTCTTAAGTTGCTTTCAAGCAATAACTTAAAATAAGCGGTGGAAAATTCTTTTTAACAAGAGGGACAGAAACTCGCTTTGGTAACTTTTAGACCCGGGCTCGCAATGTTCGGCTATTGAACAACTGGGCCCTGGTGTGTACAGTTATTTCAATGAAGTTTGTCGGATTTTAAATCCTCGAGCTTACGCGGCAGGACCGGTAAATCTTTTCTGACATGTCCCTGATGACCAATAAACCAGTACAGTAGCTTAAGGCCTCTCTCAAATCATTGCAAGACGTTTGTGATTTGGCTGTAATTTCATGCTTTCAATGCCAATAGGATGGGTGAAAGTACCATAAACACCTGTCTACGTGATTTGGTCCATGAAGGGGTGAGCCATAGATAAGGTTGCTAAAATTATTAATAAATTACCGATACACCTTGCGATCTTATCGCGTAGGCTTTCAATGTAAATTGAAACATCTGTATACATGTCAGACAAGTGAACGGTCTCCAGAAAAAATCCGGCTCTAAACGTCTGCCTCAGCGACTTGCCTCTTGAGCAATGCGTACGAGGGGGCTTATCGCAGAAACTTGTCCCTTGACTTGTCGTTTAGTGTGGCTTGATTTAGAGCTCAGGACCAAATAAGAACAAGAGTCGACGAGTGTTCAAGCTCAAGTCTCGTTTTGCCCGAAATTCCCATGCACTCCCGGCAACTCTAGTGGGCTCTCGTAGAGTTTAAATTTGTTGAAATTTTTACTATAGAATCAATAAAAGTTCAAATTTTCTCTCTCGTTTGGCTCTTGTGTCAGACTGTCATGGACCCTAACACCCTCCCAAAGTTCTTTTTTTTTATCTAGCAGTGAAACACTCGTCTACTCGAGTAGAGATCGCGTTACTAGCAAACTGCTGTAACTCTGCGATGGAAGAGTCTCCAATCCAAGGGGAAGTAAAACACTCCTACTGTTTCTTCACGCTACCGGGAGCTGAGTATACATGTGGCCAGGTCGCCCCTGACCCACCTGTACATGCCGATTCGAAACCTATATATATAAAAATGCTGGCGTACTACGGAAATCTTCGACATCCTTCAGCATTTTTCAGTCCTTTAAGGAAAAAAAAAAAACAAGAAAAAAGTACAATAATCTTAGGCGTAGAATGTTGGAAAATTTTCCGAAAATCGTCCGAACTAGAATGTAGTTAGAAGGTTCTCCCATTGAAAATGCGCAAAGTACATTCCCAAATGATGGCGAATTTTTATACATATATTATAAGCAGCTCTGATATGAGCATTTTTCAGGACAGTGTACCTCATACGTCATACCTAGGTAATTGGACAGCACCCGTCGTTACGCTCTTTAATTCACAGAACAGCTGCTTTCGACTGGGTTCATTTTTTTTTCATGTATCTTTAAGTGAATTAGTAAACAAATGAATTTTGTGTTGTCCGAAATGGAACTCGGTCTGTAGGTTACGAACAGTCTCTCTTTTGGCTCAGGGATAGTTGACAGAAACGAAATAGCGAGCGCGAAAATCGCCTGCGGCTAGCCGCATCTCTCATATATCTCTTAACCTCTTTATCTGATTTCGCTTGGTCTTCCTTTGTAAGGGGACCGACGGGGGACTAAAGTCGAACGCTCTTCTTTTTTCCCCTCCCCCCCCCCCCCTCCACCACAGTCAAACGTCTGAGGCAGTTGATCGAAACATGAGTAAGGATATATAAATTAGTGGGTGAGTGTAAATAATTTCCTTATCTTTAAAGTACTTTTCTTATTTTTCTCGTTTGACCGCGGTGACCCCTCCCCCTCCGCGCTTTTTCAGTGCTCTCTCTCCTCAGTCCTTCTCTTCTTTCCTAACACAGGAAGTCTGAAGCACGAGAGATGCCTGCGGCGTTGAAACGTGCGCACTTGTCGAGCCCTTAGTGGTATGAGCCGGCTGACCCCTCGCACACGCTTCACGCTCGCTCGCTTGTCCATTTTCCTCGACTATCCTTGAGCGGAAAAGGAGACTGCTTGTATTCTATTCCGTCTGTAATCATCGTGATTAACGCATGGACTTTCTCTACGCGATGTCGTTGACCACTCGTATTATTACAGAACAAATTGGACTTCACTCAGTCCTATTATCATCGTTACTGATCACAAAAAAGTGTCCATACTTGGCGAGGATCATCTTCGTCAACCACTTCTTCTTTCTGCGATGATAAAGACCCCATGCTAAACGTACGATCTCTGTCGCTGAGCCCACCATTTTTCATCTCTATTACATTCCCGTTAGCAGCACTCTTTTTCTTCTTCTTTGGAGGCATTCCTAGGCAGCAATACAAAAAAAGTTACTAACTGCCTTGGTGCAGTATTGGTACAGCCAATACTGATGCTGAAGTATCAATACTGCAGTATTGATGCAGAACCATCGTGCATACAAAAACGTTTTCTGTTATGTAGTGCATTTAGTGTTTAATTTTTCCTAGTTAGAGTGGAGCGCGCAAGCTGTACATCTGAGCGTTAGCGCAACTCAAGTTTGGCTTGGCAGACGAGAATATTGATGACAGACATTGAGAATTCAAATTCTGGCTGCCTTTGGTCTTAATTTCTTGCGCACTCTCGGAAACCCTTTTCCGCTTTTAAGGAGTTTAAGATTGACGTTCAAATTCTGACTCGGTTTTGTTTGGCCTGAAACTTTCGTACGCTCACAGCATTCTGTTGGCCTCTCGAAGATTTTTCAACTTGCTCAAACTTTGATTGCCATCAATGGAAGTTCACAATGCTCGCTCTTGCTTGACCTGAAACTCCCGTAGTACACTCTTAATTACAATCGATGGAAATTCAAACTCTTGCCCTCTTTTGGTCTGAAAATCTCATGTATTTCTCACCGACTCTTATCTTGTTTGGCCTTGACTCGCGAGCGCCAAAGCCGCTAGCAAATTGCTCTACTCTTGTAAAATTGAAATAAAGGACTGTTCCCAGCTAGCACAAGGCCTTTAGTTTTCAAAGAACCATTTTTTTCCTGGATAAATCCTCACCCCATCTCTAGGAGCTTGTTTTGGACCGAATTCTACGCCGGGAAGTGCACCTTCTGCCCCTGCCAAAGAAGGCCGGCAGTGTTTACGTAGCGATCTAAAACGGAACCAAATTTGTACGGTACTGAATAAAGTAAAGCAGCAAAGTGTTACAGTAGTATTTGCAGGTACAAACTTCTACGGATAAATACTGTACCGTTATTTTTTTCAAGGCAGCCTTCGCAATTGTATTTTGGGCGCAGTCAATTCTCGTAAAAAAATATCATGGCACTTTTTCTACCAGAATCAGTTGTTAAAAATATATATGATCAAGACGTGGGTAGATATAAATTCAGTGTAAATTACTTATTTTGAATTATGCAGGGCTAATAAAACGGAAATTGCACCAATACTGTTAACAACCGCCTAGCGTGACATGTTTCAAGAGTTTTGTTTTAACAACTGGCGAGTTTTGGAAGCTGTGTGAAAACAAATTTCTGCGATTCATAAGAATTGTTCTTGTCTGGAAAGATTTTGTCGTTATGATTGCATTTACGAAGTGGTCGTTTTCTACGCGCTTAGCTATAAAAAAAGAGATTTTACGAAGCTCCAAAAACTTCCGCAATGAAAATGTTGCTATTTAATGAAAAACTGAGGCAAACGGGTTCTAAGGAAATTTGCTTGTCTGGTCAAAGACTGGGGACTGGGGGATTTTTTCTAGATGTCAAATTATTAAACACTTGTGGGAACTGTCGGTTTCGGTGTATAGTAAAAAAAAAAAAAAATCGCAACTATTAAAACCGTAAAGATTTTATGCCTCACTGGGTAAATAATTAACGTGCTCTCTATTGGTAGAAAGCTTGACAGATACCGATATGGTTTTTTGAGGATTCAAAATGTAAACTCCACAGAACACGTTTTGGGGTGTAAAATTGGCACGAAATGTGAAAACAACCGGTATTCGCAATCTGGTACCCAGAGTCCTCAGACCCCTTGGGGTCGACGGGAGAGACTCTGGGGTACTGGAATTTTTAAAGCAGAAATCCTGCGGTTGCCAGTTCCTAGTTTCGTGACGGTGAACAACCAATCATAACCCAACCGCGTCCCCAGGGCATTCTCCTCGTTCAAAATGGCGGTCGGAGAAACCCTTGGCCAAGGCTTCCAAAATGGCTCCAAAAATTCGTTAGAAATGTCTTCGTTTCGTTTGAACAACGGTTTTAGATTGCAAAAAACAAACAGGACCGCCAGACGCTAAAACCAACCTCCGAAAAAGCCATTTTATCATGTGTCACGTGACGAAATACTCCACGATTCTTGGAGTATTTCAGCAGTCTTGGCCGGGGGTTTCTCCGACCGCCATTTTGAACGAGGAGAAGGCCCTGGGTAGAAGGTTAATCATAAACATCTCATTTTTTCACTACGCAATCCGCAAGCCCTCAGAGTCTCCCCGGCGAACACCCGCCCACCAAGAAGCTTGAGGACTCTAGATACAAAATCCCGGAGTTCAGTCCAGTTTCGTGGAAAGTGGAACGCGGGCAGGACTTACGCCGAACGATATTATTCGGCTAAAGTTATGGGCACCGGCAAAATCATCATATATCAATGCTTTCGTTACTTCCCGAGTCTTGACCTTGTCTTCAGATACAGGCATCGTGCCCGAATTCTGTGGGCACTTTAAAGAAAGGTGTGCTCACATTAGCGCCCAGCGAGGATCGTACTCAGGCACCGTTCTTGGGCACCAAGTGTGAACATAGCGTAGTATTTCCTGACATGTTGTTTAGTGCCAGTCAAATTAAGGGCCGCTAAGACAGGCGATTTTTGTTGCAAATTTTAGAGAGGACTATTTGCAGCTCTTTCCAGTGCAATTTCAAATCGCCCGAGTGATTTTGAGTGCGATTTCATGGCCATATGATTGCGATTTTGATGCGAGGCGAGGAAAGGGCATGCTTGTGACGATTTTTGTTGCGAAGTTTAGAGAGGACTATTTGCAGCCCTTTCCAATGCAATTTCAAATCGCCCGAGTGATTTTGAGTGCGATTTCATGGCCATATCATTGCGATTTTGATGTGAGGCGAGCAAAGGGCATTCTTGTGGCGTCCCTTCCACCCCCCTGCAGCCCCCCTCCATCACCACCCCCACATTTGATGTGCATCATGACTGCCTTTAGGACCCCAACGGAATTTCAACGAGTTTATACTCTGTTACCTGCGCTATGCTAATCTTGCCGCTGCACAAATTTCAAAATCGCACCAAAACGCCGTGGAATCGCTGTAAAATCACAGCCAAAATAGGTATAGTCTTAGTTTGCGATTTTTTTCGTAGAATTCACTGCTAAAATCGCGTCAAACATAGCTTGTGTATATGGCCTTGTAATAAGTATGTAACATGTAGATCTGAAACTGGTAATACGGTGGTTATCTGTCGACAAAAGCCCAAAGCAAATATGATGAAACCACGCAGTAAAATTATTTTCTTTGACGATCCACCTGTGCGTAGGTGAAAACTTTGTTAACTATATACGGAAATAAGATGATGTATAAGAAAACAATCGAGAAAAGGCGTTCCTTTCATCATTTAAGACGAACCACAACGTGTTTACAGCTAAATTATCACCGTGCTCAGATCCTACTGATTCCTGGAATGAAGTTATTGTGTTGTCAAAGTTGACCTTACGATATAACTTTTAAGCAAAACACATTTATAAACTGCGAAACTGTCAAATTTTAGCAACACTGTGCTGAGTTTTACTTACCGATTGGAGCTAAGTGTTGTCCTTCACAGATAACCACAAAATATGAATACGCACTACCTACTCAAAGTTGACAATAAACAGTTTGAAGTATTTTGCATACAAAAAGGTTAATTTGCAAGCTGTAGGTCTCAAGGGGATACTCAATCGAAAAAAAAAGAAAGAGAGAATAAGCTATCAGAACAATTCCGAACAAAACAACGCTTTGATAAACAATTGTGTTTCTTCACTAGAACTTAATCTTCTTACGTGCAGAAGAATCTATTACTTCTTAGATTCTGTCTTTCTGATGCTTGGGTCTCAATTGGATCCTTTCCTTCCTTAATAGTCCCACTTCTATCCTCTTTTCTCCGTCTATCAGTAGGTTTCATACTCTTTATTTCTGTTAACATTGTTAACTGTTCCGTCATGATCACATTTTGCTAGAGATTTTTCAGTAGAGCAAGTACTAGTAAAACAGAACTTTCTTTGAACCTTGCAACGCCGCGACTCGTGGAAAGAAACCGTAGTTTTAAGCCACGAGTTCCTTTTTGGCGGTTGTCAGGGGCACCCAACGAGAAAAGTTTGGCAAAATACTTGAAATATCATTTTCTACTTTCATACATTGTTTCAGAGCTTTTAAAGGCATATTTGTGTAAGCTAATACAGATTGATCTGTTCGGCGTTTTTAGCTGAAAATTCAGGCCGCAGAAAATTTGGGGAAACAGAATTCTATCCACCGAGCTTCCGAGCTGCTGATGGCTCTCCGAAGATGCTAGTTGACCTTATTTTACACTGTAAACGACATATTTATCCCTACGTAAACAATACGAACCAATCAGTCCTCTTGTTGCGAAAGTCCGAGGTAATGTTTCTCCAAAGAAATCTCTAGCTTACACTGAAATTAAATCCGAATATCTCAGGTAAATATCTCTTTGTAAATGACTGGATGTCTCTCCCAGTATTTTTAAGAAAGCCAATGCCATGCACAATTTTTAAGAAAAACCTTACAAGATTCTTGATGGATAAACATTTTTAGACGATAAATAAAAATTTTTTCAGATGTACGACGTATTGTTAATAGATAATTATTTGTAATTAGTTTTTTTAGGACAGTAGTTAGTTTTAGTAGTTTTAAGCATTGTATATTTTATATTTTAGATCTGTGACATTTGTATTTCTTATTTTAGATTTTAATACTTTTTATTTTATGGAGGACCTCCCTGAAAACCACGTACTTACGTGACGGGCGCTTCCTCGTTAAAGATTGTTTTTATTATTATTATTATTATTATTTTGTGATTTTAGGCCTTCCGAACAGATATTTCCCGAAACGAACCGTTGGGTGCCCCTGTGTTATTGACTTAACTTGTCTTAACTTAACTAAAAGAGCCAACCAATCTACAAAAACTATACATTTAATTTTTTTTTATCTAACTGGAGTAAATTTTGGGAGATTTTTATTTTAACACATGCGCAGAACTCAAAACTTGGGTTTCTTCTTGTTATTACAGTCAACTCTCGCCTTGCGGACACCTCGCTATTACGGACTCCACGCTATCCTGATGAAAAAGAATTACTGAAATTACACCCGTTATTACGGACTCTTTCTATCACGGACACCAAATCGTGGTCCTGATGGTATCCGCTATAACGAGAGTTGACTGTATTTAGTATTTTTTTGCGATCTTTTGCGATCCTAAATCGATCCTTACTTTTCTCCTCTATCTTTTCATTTTCTTTTATTGGTGTGTTAGCCTCTTTATCGCGTTCCTTTCGTGATAGACGACGTATGGCTTACTTTAGTTTTCAGGAAATTAAAGTGAAAATTTTTACCTGGAAAGAGTAGCAGGTGAATAGCTAAATATGCCATCGATTTGGGAAGAAAAGATTGTTGGTTCCTTTGTATACGTAACTCGGGCAGATTTGGTCAAAATTTCGAAATCGAGGCATGCATGCAAAGATATTTTCTTCTTTAATCCGTCGGCTATCAAAAAAGCTGATTTATACGCGAGAAATGTTTCAGCCGGCCGTCAAGGTTTAAATGGCGTTTTCAGTTGGTCACTGTACTGTTACTACATCGCTACTGTTACTGCCTATTAGTTATTAATTTGCATAAGTTTTATAATTTGAATAAAAGCCATGCTGTAAAATGGCCAAATTTTTATTCCAAAAAGAGGTTTTGCGTTTGTCCCTTAATTATAGCTCTCTTAAGCTAACTAAGTTTGGCTGTTCATCAAGTCGCCCCGGATTAAGGTTATTTATTTGAATTCACTATCATTACCTGTTACACTTAGAGAGGAAACACAAATACTCGTTTTTTATGGTAAATTGTATGCGTAAAAGTATTGTTTGTTTTTTAGGGAAGTTTTTATGCGTTCATTGATATTAAAAAGTGACATTTGATCAATCGACAAAGTGGAGGAAACCGACGGTTTTCAGGGATATTTTTTGCGAAACATAAAGAAATATGTAGAAAACACTGCTAAGTAGAAATTTGGTGTCATGAGGCAAACTGTCGCTTTACTGGAAAAAATCAGGAAATGCATTTTAATCTCGGCAGCATGAACAAAATTGGAAGGCTAAACAAATTCAATTTACTCACTTGATAAGTTTTGTCGCATGAAGACGGCAGAAAATAGTAATACAGTTGTCAGTTTCAGTCAGTTAACACACATTAGTAGAAATACATCTATTTTCGTTAAGTTGCGTTCTTGAGAAAGGACTCAGCGTTAAAAGCGCAAAATTCAAAGTAGCGAAATATTAAACACGTTTACTTTAAATAATTGTATTTTCTTTTGGAGACGGATTCATAAGAGCTTGCAGAAAATTATTTTAGGGAATTCGAATTGCAGGGCAGGGGATCACAAATAACACTTTGGATTAGGCGGAAAAAAGTTCAGGGAGAAAGCGCCCGTCACGTTTAAATGGGGGTTTCAGTTGCTCTTTGTTACCACACGCTAGTTATGGATTTGCAAACCAGTTATAACTTGAATAAAAGCGATAATGTCGCTTGAATAAAAGCGATAATGTAATAAAAGGAGGTCTTGTGTTTTGGTGTCCGCCAATAAAACTCTCTAGCAAACTAAGCTTGGCTATTTTAAATCAAGTTACCCTGAATTAAGGTAATGATAGTTTTACTTTGTAGTTTTTAATTTTTTTCCATTTTTTAGCTGTACGTACGTATTCGGAACGAGCTTTTTAGGTAAATAAGCAATTGCCTTATTAAGACAATTGCTTATTTACCTAAAAAGCACTGACTTAAGGTTAGTTATTTCACCATCGTTACCCGTTACACTAAGAAAGGAGACATAAATAAACGTTTTGTTTGATGGTAATTTTGATGCTTTTAGGTAATTTTCATGCGTTCGCTTTAATTAACATTGAGCTGAAAAAGTGATATTTGATTTATCGATAAAGTGGAATAAACGGTTTGCAAGAATTCAGCTAAAGATAATTTATTTTATTATAAAGCAACATACAGGAAGCACGTTTAAGCAGAAATTTGTTGTCCTAAGGAAAGTTGTCACAGACTTTGCTGGAAGAAATAAGGAGGTTCATTCTAATGCGCTATAAATAAAAATTGGAAGGCTAAATAAATTTATTTAGTCGTTTAGTTTTGTCGTAAAGCTTTGTCTCAAGAAGAAGGCAGAAAAAAGTTGTCATTTTTAAGCCAATTAAGACACATTAGTAGAATGATAAGGCGGCTTGCGTTAAGAGCACATAATTCAAGCAGTGAAATTAATTATGTTTACTTTAGATAGTTTACAAGGCAATAACTGTATCTGTTAGAGCTTAAGGGGCATAAGAGTTTGGGGAAAAACATTTTAGGGAATTTGAATTATTTTATTGGATGAAGGGTAGGGAAATACATATAACACTTAAAAGTGTCACTAGATAAATTGCCAAAATTATTCACACCCAGTCTCGGAGGAAAGCCGTCAAATCGGTTTACAGGGCATGAATAAAACATCCATTTACTTGAGATGCCTTGAAGCAAAAATGGTACTCCTAATAAATACCCAGGTGTCACTCAAAAATAATTTTTAGCCAATGAATATACTATGATACGAACTACTTGTCATACATTCATGTATGAGATACGTGTCTTCAATTAGTATATCCCTTGATGGGGCTTTTCAGCTATTAGGAGATACAACGAAGAAACACGTTTGTGTTCGATAACACCAAAATCCTTTGGTAGAGTTTAACAATTATTGTTCTCACACAACACCCAAAGAAAAACGAGGTGAGACACTTTCATTATAGATCTTTTCAAAAATTGTTTTTTTTTTGCCTCCTTAATCGACTAAGAAATACTGAGGTAAGAGCGGTGGCTGCTTAGATGTGGGAAAGTAATGAGTGGTTTTGCAATTTTTCACGATTTTGTTTTACAACATAGACAAGGGTGGGGATATGGCAAGGTGTTAATCGGAGAAAAAAAGCTAAAAGCTGCATGGATTTTTAACTTTAATTTTATAAATTAATCCTTCAGGAATAGCATTTACTGTGGAAACGTTTAAATGCGAAGTAACTTAATGCGAGAAAGAAAAAGTATTTACACAGGAAAATGCAGCGGTAACGATTCTACCAATAGGAGAATAACAACGCCAACGTTTTTTATACCCTTGAGCGACTCATGTTTTGCAACGATTCTCTCTCACTTCAAACAGTCGTTCAAGACGTCGTTATATATATCGTCGTTATATATATATATTCACACCCAGTCTCGGAGGAAAGCCGTCAAATCGGTTTACAGGGCATGAATAAAACATCCATGACTTGAGATGCCTTGAAGCAAAAATGGTACTCCTAATAAATACCCAGGTGTCACTCAAAAATAATTTTTAGCCAATGAATATACTATGATACGAACTACTTGTCATACATTCATGTATGAGATACGTGTCTTCAATTAGTATATCCCTTGATGGGGCTTTTCAGCTATTAGGAGATACAACGAAGAAACACGTTTGTGTTCGATAACACCAAAATCCTTTGGTAGAGTTTAACAATTATTGTTCTCACACAACACCCAAAGAAAAACGAGGTGAGACACTTTCATTATAGATCTTTTCAAATATTGTTTTTTTTTTTGCCTCCTTAATCGACTAAGAAATACTGAGGTAAGAGCGGTGGCTGCTTAGATGTGGGAAAGTAATGAGTGGTTTTGCAATTTTTCACGATTTTGTTTTACAACATAGACAAGGGTGGGGATATGGCAAGGTGTTAATCGGAGAAAAAAAGCTAAAAGCTGCATGGATTTTTAACTTTAATTTTATAAATTAATCCTTCAGGAATAGCATTTACTGTGGAAACGTTTAAATGTGAAGTAACTTAATGCGAGAAAGAAAAAGTATTTACACAGGAAAATGCAGCGGCAACGATTCTACCAATAGGAGAATAACAACGCCAACGTTTTTTATACCCTTGAGCGACTCATGTTTTGCAACGATTCTCTCTCACTTCAGTCGTTCAAGACGTCGTTATATATATCGTCGTTATATATATAGCGGTCATTTCAATTTAGCAGTTTCGTTTTATGCTACTCGCCCCCCGTGGTGTTCACTTACGAACGAGTGTTTTAGCTCTCGAAGAGATTTTTTGCTCATATATTCCGATATATTTAACTGCAGCATTAATATTATGCAAAGTAGTCCAATAAAACCTGTGATGTTCCTTCACGAACACATAGAAGACTAAAATACAACTGGTATCTTGAAAACTAAGTTCGATTTTGAAAGTTAAAATTAGAGAAATTGACTTATTAAATAATATACGCTTACAGAAATTTAGTCTACATAAATCAACCTTTAAACAGGCTTTGATGTATGAAGCAGCAACAATGTAAATTTTGAAATACTAAGGTCACATTAGGTTTACTCAGTTGTATATTAAGCTTTTAAATTAGAACCTTTTAACATTCAGCGAAACATATCTATTAACTTGATTTCTTGAGTACACTTAACAGTAGTCAATTCTCTTACATTAAATTGTAAAATGTAAAAACTCGTAAACTCGATCCTGTCAAAGAATCGATCATGAACTTTCAAATCTTTTCATTGGTAATTTTATACCATTTTTGAGACAAATAATGGAAGAAAGGTAATTAAAGTGCGAACATTGCTTTGATTAAAACTCACTGAAAAGGCAGAATCACTATACGTTTTCATATTATCGCCTTAAATTGGCATTTATTCCACAGGCGCATGTTGGATATATACACCCTATTCGGTGTTTTAATAGATGATAATACGCGCGAATATTTCACGAAGTGCTTAGTATTTACGCAAATAATAATAATAATAATAATAATAATAATAATAATAATAATAATAATAAATTAAAAAATAGGCGCAATGATTAAAATGTTCTCGCTAATATTATTTACCAAAAAACCGAATAAGAGGTTTATTATTCCACTACATTTTGTCAAACCCGGATTGTACCGTGCAATACGCTGGCATACTTTGCGCGTTCTCTTTCCCTTATACGGTAAAATGACACAACAGTGGAGTAATAAGAGGTGATAACTACCCAACAAGTCGCGTTGTGCCGATCGCGAGTTGGTTACAGTCAACTCACATCAAATAAACGCAAGTTGGATAATTGTTTTTACCATATAGCTCTCATTGAATTTGGATTTGCTGACTTATGTTCCATACTTATGGAAAAAACTTTTGCTTTGCGGTGATATTCAACTTTTTAGTAAACTTCGCGGAACAAAACATGGCATCCGGTTTTCCGTAACCCTTTAAGCCCTTTCAGTGACAAAAATGAAAGTTATCCTTACATGATCAATACTTGTTAAAAGGATGAGAATAAAGGAAGTGATCACCAAGGATAAGATGTCTTGATATTTAGACAAATTCTCCTTACTAGTTCCATAAGAAATGTATGGAGAACAGTTAGGAGAATATGTATTTTTTATATCAGGGCTTAAATGGTGAAGGGCAAAAATCTGGTCGGGTTGTTCGCTGATGGCTTGTTTGCAGCGAATCGTGAGAATGCTGGAACTTTTGGAACCAGAATTTAGAATTTACAAACAGGCAACATTTAACGTATAGGCAATCACAGGTACGGTGGAGTACACGCTTGCAAAAAACTATATTTATTTGGCTTTTTCGCATCAAAAAACTGCTCAAAACCGCCAATTGATATTGTCATGTAGTAAATAGCCAAAGGGAGCCACACTTTTCTCGAGCAAATGGAGTGTTAGTGCAACGCAGCGTGCGTTGAAAGCAAAGAAACAACCAAACCTGCAAGCAAAAAATGTGCCACCAAGGTACTGCTAAACAGATATATTCCCAGAGTTGAAATGTTCTTTCTAAAGAGAGCAGAAAAAAGTCAGACTGTTGTCATATGGTTTATAGCCAATAAAACGAAACACGTATAATTTAAAACAGTTCCATCTTCAAAACCACATACGTGTCATGACAGGACGGAGAAAGCGCGAACTGTAAGTACCTCCTGTTGTCCCATACAAATTCTCAGAAAACTTTTCTAAGAATTTTTGAGGGGTTTTTTAAGCGTATCTAATGGGCTTACCGCAAGGCGTCTTAATCTGCTGCTTCATGATCGAAATGTCACTGCATCAAATGTAAACCAGAACCGCGGAGACGTAAGGACAGACTTATACATGTCATCAAGTCATAATAAAACGTGACTTGATTTTCCCATAGGGGAGTGTTACGCATCATTCAGAAGTCACCACCAGACAATTTTGGAAATTCGAACCAAAAACTCGAAATAGGAAATTTGAACAGGAAATAGGAAATAGGAAATAGGAAATAGGAAACAGGAAACAGGAAATAGGAAATAGGAAATGGGAAATAGGAAATAGAAAATAGGAAATAGGAAACAGGAAACAGGAAATAGGAAATTCGAATAGGAAATTCGAACCAAAAACTCATTTATAAAATTTATCTGCGGCAAGGTGAGACCGCTCAAGGTGTAAGCAATCGAAAAAATAAAAATAATAATAAAAAACGCGACGAAAAGCAAAATAATGACGCTTGTAACCTCGTTCCCGGGGTCTCTCTCTCCCCGGGGAGAGAGAGACCCCGGGAACGAGGTTGTGACGCTTGTTCTGTTCGTTGGATGCGACTAGTATTTGACTGTTGACTTTTGTACATTATTATTTGTCACCGGATGCCATTAACGAAAAGGATCAATGAAGTGTTTTCTTGCAGTTTCTGGTTTCATTTTCTTGAGAAACGATGCGATGTCACAAATGGTTGTTAAACGCTGATTTCAGTGGTTATTTTCCTTCCAATACCGTCAGTGCACTCGTTTCCGAAGCCTAAAGGCGATGTGATTAGATTGACGTTATACTTGAAGTCTGGGAATCGACATCTTGTTTTCGTTTTGTATCAAACAATGGGATAAATTCAAACTAGATTACAGTGAACAAGATTAGCAAAATCTTCCCTGATGTCCTTTACAAAAGTCTCGCGTAGTGGACTCTGTTAAGTTGAATCTGTATGTAAGCCGCGCAAAATCATTACCGGTATAATTGTAGGTGCTAGCTCAGTAGTCTTGTCGGCATGGGAAAATATTAGAGGGCTACAAGAACTGAACAAAGCCACATGTCCGGTATATGAGAGACGGCCCCACGTGTTCGATCTGTAATTCTCTGAATTTAACAGCGTTGTTATTTATCTCAGATATGGCTTGGTTGCATTTAAGATTTCGTCGACTCATTACAGCTATAAATCATTGCTAATCACAAACACGAAGTTACGTGAATTACATGCCAGGTTTTTCTTGCCACTATTTTGGATCGGCTTCGATCAGCAGGGGCGTTCCCAGACATTTTTTGGCAGTACGCACAAAGTCAGATTGATACTTAGGGACGGACCATTAGAAAAGTTATTGAGGTGGGGGGGGGGGGGAATTTTCGAGCTGCACGACATTTCCCTTGTAGGAATATATATTTTTTCCGTATGCAGGAACTTTTTTTCTGGGCTACTCGTTGTGTATGAATTTTTTCACTCAATTTTCCGTTGCATGAATTTTTTTGTACTTTGCTCGCCCCCCCCCCCCCTCCTCCCCCCCATAACTTTTCTAATGGTCCTTCCCTTAGCCGAAGGGAGACAAACATAGTTACAGATTATGATTTCAGTCAGAAAAAACATTTATTATTTCAATCGTATTGTCGTTCTCGCATAATAACATAGGCTACAGCTAATTTCGTTTTCCAGCAGTGTTTGTATCTCCTGTTATACAATTGCACGCACTTATATCAGTTTTACTTGAAAGTACAAGATGAAGAGAGAATATAATACGTCCGGGCGCACTCCTCCGTACTATGAAGTGTGTTGAAGAAAATGCCAATATTGAAATTGCACAACATTACCATATTTACTTATACTTGAGTTCTAATTTCCTCTTCTATATTATAAGCCGTCAAATAGAAAAATATCATATTAAAGGCGAGAAATTCTGGTACGCATTTGCTTATTTCGCGTAAAGGCAGGAACGCTCCCGATCAGTGATCAGTGCTCAATAAAAGCACTATAATGTCTATAATTTCGGCAGGAATTTGTGTGGACCGAACAAACGCAAAACAGCATTGCATGACAAGTTGGATAACAGATTTATTTATTAAAATTAATTTTAGCTAATCCACATTAATTTGTTTACAAGGTCTGGTTGCACTAAGATGTTAAGGAAAGAATCATAAGAAATCAGTAGTGTTTGAAATCGGCTTTGCTTTTTCGGTCTATTAAACAAGTCAGACGATGGAAGAGGTACCTCTTCTGTTAGAAGGACTGTTCACTAAGTTGACAGTATTTTTGCCACTTACTAACTCTGATTCATGGAAACTTAAGATATTTGAAATTGCAGTTATTGTAATTTTTTATTTTTTATTTTTTATTTTTTATTTTCTATTTTTTAATTTTTTATTTTTTATTTTTTATGAATATCCAGTGAGCAGCACAAGACTAGGACAACTTGAGTTGATTTATTGATCCTACGCGTTTCGTTTGTTACTACAAACTTCGTCAGGGATATGTTACAACTACGGATCTTTACAAGTTAGGCTTCTATTTATATAAAAACCACTAAAGCGAGATAGACACAATTATCTCACGAAAAATTCCCGGAAGGGCGAGGTGTATCGGGAAATTCGTAAAGACCATACAGGTGATAAGATATTTAAGATATATAATTTTCGGGGGTGGATAAACGTTTATCGTGGATAAACGTTTATCGGGGGTGGATAAACGTTATTGCGATGTTCATTTTGCCAGTCCATAATTTAGTTAATACAGGCTAATCCCTCTGAGTAACATTACGAGTCTTCTCAGCTCTCACAGGAGTAACGTTTAAGCAAAAATATGCAAGAGTTGAAACTCAGTTGAAGAATATTTGTTTTTTTTTTGTGACGGTAGCAACCATCCCTGCTCTTAAGATGACTCATCTTTCGCTAGCATAGACTGCGAGTAGTCTCTAATTTTGGCGATGGCGATTGTGGGGCGGGCGAAATACACACACGCGCGCGCGCGAATTTTCGAGTCGACGCGACGCGAAGGGAGCGCCGAAAATTTGATTTCATTTTCGGCGCTCCCTTCGCGTCACGTCGCCTCGAAATTTCGCGCGCACGCGTGTGTGTATTTCGCCCACCCCACAATCGCCATCGCCAAAATTAGAGACTACGCGCAGTCTATCACTAGCAGAGCTGCCAAGATGTCACATCTTTTGCCAGTTTGTGTTTGCTGTTGTCACAAGAAATATGTAGCAGTTGATAAAAAGCAAAAAAAAAAGCAACAACGACGACAAACAAACAAACAAACAAACAAACAAACATATGACAATAATGACCCGTCCGTGAATAAGAAACGAAAGCTATGGTTACAAAGCCTTTGTGATCAGATAATTTCTTGAAACAATTTGTCAACCTACTCGGCCACAGTAGGTAGAGTTAAGGACGAGAGCGGCCTGCATAACTAAGTCTCGAACTGGCAAAATGAACATAGAAATATTTAAAAAGTTCAAAGTAGCGACCTTTAGTCGGAAAGTAGCTTTTAGCGAAATACGTGATTAACCTGAGCCACAAATAGTCTTCTCACTTCTCATAGCAATGAAGTTTGAGAAAAAAACAAAACAAAAACAAAAACAAAACAAAAAAAGGAAGAGTTGAAACCCTGGTGGAAACTCAATTAGCGGAAGACTATTTGTTTCTTTGTGACGGTGGCAAACATTCCTGCTTTTAAGATGACACATCTTTTATTAGCGGGGCTGCCAAGATGACACATCTTTTGCCAGTTTTTGTTTACTGCTGTCACGAGAAATAAATGTCGCTACACCAAGAGCAGTTGGTAAAAACAAAACAAAAAACACACACACAAGAAAAACAGAACAACAACAACTATGACCCGGCCGAGAAGAGAGCGAGAAGGCTATGGCTGAAAACCCTATGTATTAGGAAACTGTCTTCAAACAATTTGGCAGCCTACTAAGACAGTTAAGTAGACTTTACTTAAGAACGTATACTGCAATGACAGCCAGATTTTGTTTCGCCCTTGAACGTTGTTTTCTCCACGCTTGTTACTGATCACATGTATTTGCTACGAGTTCCCATTGGCTCATTTGATTGTCTGCATCTTGTAATTGGTTTGGTTTTAGTATACGGTACCTCATTGTTTTGAAATTTGTCCTGCCTTAACGCCATGCCAGAGCTAGCTAGTGAAATGAGCTGTGTCAAAGTAAATAAAAGAAGTTGAAACCGGGTGGGTTCACTTGGGAATCCACCCAGTATGGTGTGTTCAATGACCCTAATCCGCCCAGCAAGTTTCGAGAAAATGTTTGGATAAAAGCCAAGAAATATTTGGTTTGCAACTTGCCAAAACCCCGACAGGGGGGGGGAGGGAGCGGGGAAGGGCTCAAAGGGAATTAGAAATCCACTGACTCTTGCCTCTACATTTTTTCCTCACGGCTGCTCTTCATCATGTGCGCTTTTCGTTTGTCAGTAAAGCGGTGATAAAAGTTCGCTGAGTCTTGGGAGATGTTTCCCGCTTGCTCAATATCAGGATCGGAAAGAACTACATTTGAAGGCTTATGTTACGAATATACATGCATCAAAGAGGGTTCATCACGTGCAGTATATGTTGAAATTCAGTTATAGACTACGAGTAGTCTCTCTTTCCGCTCAGGGATAGTCTCACTACACTAGCGGCTCGACACGCGCTTCACGTTTCAATCCCGCAGGCGATTTCGCGGTCGCTCGCTCGCTTGCTCGTTTTCCTCGACTGTCCCTGTCAGAGCGGAAAGAGAGACTTCCCGTAGTCTAATTCAGTTTAAAAATGATTTGTGGAAGCGAAACATTTTTCATTTTTCATTTTCATTTTTCATTTTTCAAGAATGCGGTTCAAACTTGCAACTGAAGAAGGTGACAACAATCACAGACGCATTGACTGAGTCTTTTAAAACTCGCGCGAGAATATTTATACAGGCATACGCTGAGCAAGCACAGGTAGCCTAAGCTCCAAAGGGAGCCGTCAACATGACATTGCGTAACAGCGTTATATTTACAAGAGTTTGTATGGGAATAGAACGATCGTACAATATAGTTCAAAATAGGGGAAAGAGATTTAATAAAATCGACTTTCCTCCCATCTTCTATGTATAACTTGTGTTTCTACGGCATTCGGAGGCGTTTCAAAGCGATTCCAGTGGGTTTTAGGTTCTCTGTTTTCCTCTCCATATGGAATTATATATGCTTGTTTTTTGTTGATTGCGACAGGATAACTTTATTATAGTCTCAATCGCTCGCACACTCGCACACATATATTTTTGCTCGAATAACCTGTGTAGAAAAGCCAGAGACACTGCTCCTTGTTTTTTGTTGATTGCGACAGGATAACAAAGAACCTCATGTTTTCCTTTCCATTCTTCGAGAGATTAATTTTACCCTCTGTATGCAAAATCGAAAAGTTTACTAACAGGATGGACGGAAATCCGCGTGAATTATTGAAAGACATTAGATCACTTCCTCTGATACGCCTTGATTTACGCTTTGTTAGCCCCCAAGAATAGTCGGAGGATAAATAACGAGGATAAATTCGAAATCGAACACAGCTTTGCCTTCGAAAACAATTTCATCGGCTAGCGAAGAGGTGAAAGACTGTGTACAACTTACTCGTGGCGGAATGTCACAAAATCCAGTCTTTTATTTATTTCAGGGAATCACGTTTCGACGAAAACCAGAACTTTATGTCTTTCATTCAGAGCATAGTGTCATTTTACAATATTCACCATGGCTTCATTAGAAGCGATGATAGCTTGACTTCCAACAGTTAAACAGATTTTCACACTTTCCTAAGAAAAGCCGAAAAAAGCTCTGCGTGAAAAGATACTTACAGTTAACGCAATAGAAGACAATACAGTAGTAGTTTATAGGTAAAGAGGAGTAACACTCGGTTTGCAGAAAATTATTTTGTGCAAGTAACGCAAAGTGCTAAGAGCGTGGCACAAGTGTCAAATCGGTATTTCTTGGGGATGAATAAAGCATACTTTTCATTGAAATGCTTAGTAAAACAATTTCAGCTTATAGTAGGGAACAGTTTTATCAACTTCAAACTTCCTGTTATGAAAGATGTTGAAAACTTCCTCTCGCGAAATCAAAAGTGCAATTTCGATGGTGTTGAAAGAGGAAGAAGCCATTAGTGCCCTTTATGATGTCCCTTCATGTTTAAGGCGGTAGTTCGCTTACATTGTTGGAAGACCGTCGGGTAATACACGAGACAATAAAAAGAGACTTACTATAGCCTATAATTATCTCTTTGCAGTTTCCTAGTTGCTGGGTTCGTTCTCGAAAATGAGGGTTTTTGTTTGGTTTCCAGCCGTGCTGTTGGTGTCCTGGCTAGGCTGTACAAGCAGTGACAAGTTAGACCCTAACGAGCAGGCCCAAGTATCGACCGCTCTGGACACAGCTCAGTTCGCGATTCAAGCGATTGATGATGAAAATAAGGCAGCAGCAAAAGCTCTCAAAGACGCACTAAAGGTTTCCAATGAAATGGAAAGTGTTGAACTTCTGAAAAAGCAGACAAAATTAGTCAAGTACGCTTCCATGGTGGGCAAAGCTCTCAAAGCTGTACAGGCCGCCTCTGCCATTGCAAGTTTCGTATTTACCTTTTTCATGCCTAGCCAATTGGATGTCATCACGGACTTGATAAAAGAACGCTTTAAAGAAGTCAACGCAAAGCTCGATCGTCTAGACGAGAAACTCGATGAGATGGAAACATCGATCAAGGCAAATAGTGCATTCAACACGTTTTTGTCTGCCTGGATCAAGTGGGAGTATGCGTTAAGGAACGGGGCAAAGAAACTGTCTGATATCCACAAGGCAATGGAGACTAAGACCCGAAGAATAGAACAGGTGAAGCTCGCCGAAGAATACGTCAATTACTATGAAGACAACCAGTTGTTTGGGAACCTGGAGAACCTCTACAGGATGGCAGCTCTGCCAAAGGGCATAACTCAACGAAACATCTTCGACATTTTCACTGCCGAACACGGTTGCGATGTTACGAAGCTCTCCGAACTAATGATCCTCATAAAAAACATAATGACTAGTGCTGCCCAACAGAAAATGTCCTACTACTACTTCAAGGGTGATGAAAAGAGAGCCACTGAGGCATTCAAAGATGTTCAGACGTATTTCTTCAGAATACGCCGGGCTTTTGACGATCGAGTTTTCCTCTGCAAAAGAAATTCTGTTGATAACGCAAAAAAGGACGCCAACAAGATTTTAAAGAAAATGAAAGGATTTTCACAAGAAAGCATCGTCCAATCCATCTTCAATGAACTTAGAGTCATGTATCCGTGGTACACATGGGCTGTGGCAGCTATCAATGGCAACGGTCCAACGATGCACAGCCTTGAGTGGCGTGGAAGCACGTACTTTAAGTTAGAAGACCGCTCGGATCCCGATAAAGTCAAAGAATATTACGTTGTCTACGACGACACCGAATCATTTGCCAGCTGCCTTTTTGTCAAAGACGCAAATACCTTGTTGGTTTTCAAAGGATGCGACGGGTGCAAATCCGACTATATCTACGCCTCTAACAACATCGTTTCTAAAAAGAGGTGCGGAAAATCGACTTTGGAAGGGCTTGTTGACTTTCCATACGAAGTTGCCCATAGCTCGTACGAAGTCCGAAAGCATAATATCCCGCATCGTTGGGTGAGCTGCTCTAAGTGCTCTAATAGGAGTCATCCCGATTGCGTATATGATAAATGTGTCGATCGCGTGAAACAGGAAGTCCAGACCTGGGACTTTATCGCATCGGCAGGTAACTCTAACTACGATATTTGTCGGCTGTCTGAGAAGTGTAATGGCCACGGTCAATGCAAGCAAATACCCTTTACGAAAACTCATCAGTGCATCTGTGAAGAAGACTATGAAGGGCAATCTTGTGAAAAACGAGTCGACTTTGATGATACCATTCAACAAATGATGTCCGAATTAAGGAAGACTTTCAATTTTATAAACGGCGTTCCCACCGCTGTTGATGTGTTCTTTTCAATAAGATCCCTGTCAGAGAAGTTAGACGCTGTTTTGGAGAAAATTAAGGCTTCCTTTGCACATACCAAAAATATCATCAAACATTCCAAAGTAATTTACAATGTCGAAGATATAGCTGATCTTTATGCCAAACTGCAGAAAAACCAGCTAACTTTTGATCAATTTGGTCAAAGAATTGATGCATATTTGCGCACAGTTACTACTTTTGAATTGCAGAATCGATTGAGGAAGATGATCCTTGGTAAAGGAACTTTAGACAAGCCGGGAAATGACATCTATAATTCGTACAAGCGTGAATACTTCAGTTACAATAGAGGTGGTTGTTCTACTAAGTACAATAAGGATATTAAGGGTTTCAAGGACAACCTGGCCTACTTAGACCATGCACTTGGAGAAGCGCTGCTACTGCATCAAAAGTGGCTTCTGGAAACAAAGGGGACAAAGGAAAACCTCCGAACAAAGTACAAGAAGGAAGCCGAACATATACGAAACATCTTCAAAAATCGTCAGGCGGAATACAACAAATACTGGAAATCCTACAGCTGTGGCACCTTAAGTGTCGATGGTACAGATATTTTATGCAAGGACGAGTTGACTTTCGAAGGGATGACTTTGACTTTAAAGTGCGACAAACGGAGACAATCAACTCCGAGTCAAGTTACCTGTAAGAAGATTGGTAACGTCCTCAAATGGGACTCACAGCCAAAATGTAAATTCGTTTGGGGCAGTTTTGGTGGTTGGGGTCATTGTTCTAAGACTTGCGGTGGGGGAGTTAAGTACAATTACAGATCCTGCTTGGGTTCAAACAATGTCAATGATTGCATTAGAGACCAAGGCGGTTCAAACTACAAGACTGAATCCTGTGAGACTCAAGAATGCTGTCCAGATCAGTATGGAAAGTTCAAGTGTTCTAATGGCAGATGTATCCAGAAAAGTTTGCTCTGTGACGGAAACGATGACTGTGGAAACAATGACGACGAAAGTTTTTCTCAGTGTCCAAACTACATTACTTCAGGTGAAAGCATCGCATTGAGAAGCAACGCTAAAAGCAGTCAGTGGTTAAGCTGTTGGTGTACCATCAACTGTGGTCTCGATCGATGCAAGCTTCGAGGATGTCCTGGTAAAGAAATGGAGTTCAACGACTGGCTTTCATGTAAAGGCGAAATTTTCGCGTTGTATTTGACTGACTATCCTGTTGGGGAACCTGTCCGAAGCGGTGACCGAGTCGCACTTTCTTACGGTGGTGGTTATTGGCTGAGCTGCGGGAGTAAAGGTGATGTGTGTCCAACCAGGGAATGCCCTGGGATGGATTGGGATAACTGCTTCGGAGAGATATTCTGGATATATTCACTGGAACGACAGGGTTCATGTTCAGGCGACGCAACCGTGGACTGCGAAGGAAAGCCCATACAGAAGGGAGACACCCTTTTCTTACTAAAGGACACGGATGGGCCCGGATGGTGGCTAAGTGAAGACGATGGGGACATCAAAACCCGGTCATGCCCTGGTCTTTATCTCAACAACGATGACAAGCGTTGCAGCTCGGAATTGTGGACCATCATTAAATAGTACTACTACTACTACTACTACTACTACTACTACTACTACTACTACTACTACTACTACTACTACTACTGCTGCTGCTACTACTACTACTACTACTAGTAGTTAGTAGCAGAAAGAACTAAACATGTACTGAAGCGTATACAGAAAATTGTTTTGTCGCAAAGCTTGAATGTTGCTCACTCTTTTAAGATCTTGTTGTATCGTGGAATGGACTTAGATTTCTATGTAGTTTCAGAGAACGAACTCTAAAATTTTGAAGTGCAAAAGGTATCTTTTAGACTTTAGCGTGACAACTTGTAAAAGGAATTATTTTAAGTTTCTCGGCTTGTATTCATTTGAGATATTTTAGTATCGAAAACATTTTAGCGGCATTAGTGTTTTATTTTCATTTTAGTAGAAGTTAGGTTTTTCTTCGAAAATCAGCTGCATAGGCTACGTTCATGCCCACTGCATGCTATTTAGGGACATAGCATATATACGTCTTGTACTGCTGTAATTAAACATAGGCACGCAATGCGCGCAGAGCCAACGACGTTTTTTTTCACAATATGGTGAAATTTATCCTGACAACCTATCACCTAACCCCTCAGCCCCCTCCCCCTCCCACACCCCCAACAAAAAAATCTTGTGGTTATCCACTATAAAACCTGGTAATGATCGAGCAGCATGACTACGTAACAGTTAACTATAGTGTCGGACATCAAAATTACGCGTGGAGTAAGGAAACCGAAGAAAGCTCTTTGTTTCACGGTTCTTCAAAGACAACATAGACAACAACAAGTAAACTTAAACTTGAATGCACCGTCGAAAAAAATTGCATACACAATTTACGCAAAGATCAGTGCAAAGTTAACAATTTTACTTCAGAAATAAAATGCAAGTTGCAGTCAGGAACCTTTTAATTTCTTACTTCTACCGGCGACCACCTTTCTAAAAGGTTTGACGCTCTGCGTGATTTGCGTGACACGCGACTCGCTTTACTTTGTTTAATTTGTAAGCTTTCAGACGTTTCAGTCAACCACCTACGTTCTTCGTACATTGTATTGTCAAAACAGGAGTCTGCCATCAAATGTACCTTTTTTGTATCCACAAAATTTTCGTTCGAACTAGCGTTTATAAACACGACTAAAATACTTTTGCAACTCCAATTATTTCCCCTGTAGATTGAAGTTGCTTGCTTTGTAATCAAGACGGCTATAATAATCTTCGTCTTTTTGCTTCGCAAATCGACCAAAACGTGTTTACATTTGTAATTTTCCCGCGGTCAAGTTATTTTTAGCTCACGTGTTTTTTTGGGTCTCAACCTACAGCCGAATAAATTTCTTTTGCTTTGCCTTCGAACAGGGCGAAAATGTTCAAATTCAGCTCGCTTTTACAAAACCTGCTCGCTTTCCAGTAGATCCAACAGGTCTCTATTAGAATGCTTTGTCACATATCTGTTGTTGTTAATCGTTCGGTCGGTTCGAGATGTTTTAAGTGTTGCGTTACATTCCTAAGGTTCAAATTACAGCTGTCGACCATGCAAATTTGCTCAACATACGCTTTACACTTTGAGCCATGAGTAACCCGAAATAACGTTTTGTATCTTGTAAAGATTTTACTCAAATTCCTTGATCACCACTGTAACTTGGATTTTAATACTAGTATCATTCAAGTTTTTCAGTTTTAAAAATAGCTAGCAACAAGCCGCGCAATTTCCGATTTTAGTTTGAAAGGGTTTCATGTTTTATAATGCGCCGATCAATTCGAAAGTTCAACATCCCCCCGGGCAACCCTCCGGGCAACCCCCCGGGCAACCCCCCGGGCATTTGAACTTTTGAAGATTTGCTTGTTCAAATTCCCTCCCCTCGGGGCAAAAAAGCCGTTCAAATGCCCCACCAATTAGTACTGAACTACCTCTTCTCAAGACAAATTTCGTCTTCAATCAAACACTTTCACGCCTTTTTGAGAGAAATATGCCGTGATGACACCTCCAAACTTCTTTTACAGACCCTTTTGATAGAGTTATTCACTGATAAAGGCGAAATTCTATCTTGTAAATCCGTCAAACCCTGCAAAAACCGACAAAAACTCACAGGCGTATTACGTCAGAACAAGAGATAAATCCGGTTCAAATTCCCCACCCTTCCAACGCAAAGTTCAAATTCCCCCCTTCCCGAGCACGATCCACACAATCAAATGCCCGGGGTATGCCCGGGGGGGGGGGGACGTTGAAGTTTCGAATTGATCGGCACATAACACGCACGCAAAAATGACACCGCAAATTTTAGATTCGCTGTTACCGAGAGATAACCCGAAAAATTTTATGCTGTTTTACTCTAGTCTTTTCACTATCGTTATAAACTTGGGCCTTAAATATTGTTTCTTCCACTGTTAATTAGGGATCGAAGTAACGTTAATTGCACGTTCTGTTCATACAACATCTCAAATTGGAAAGTCCGTCTTGTGTTTGCTGCTGTGGAAATTTGTACTTCGGCTAATGCACCTATCAATGTTAAGCCCGAGGGGGGGGACCTCGGGCATATGTGGGGCATTTGATTCTTTTGAAGAATTTTTGATCAAAACCCCCACCCTGGGGTCAAAAAAATGGTTCAAATCAGGTCAAATCTCCCTACCCTGGAGACAAATTGTATCGAATATCAGAATATCTGGCCGTGTATTTGTGAATCTTACTACACTTAAGGGACATTAAAGTGTCGTCTCTGCCTCAAATACGTTGTTCGTTCTTGTCTTTTATAATAACAGATGACAATTTGAAAATGACTGTTCTATTTAATATTAACCTTTTGAAAAAAACCTGTAGCAACGTAGTAACTCTAGCGTTCGTCTTTCATTTGTTGAACACTTAATACCAATAATTCATGTAGTGTAGCATAGGGGAGAGTTTTCACATTTATATTTATTATAAAAGTGGAAAATATGAAAGTTGTCCACTGCTATCGCTTAAATCTCACTTTCATGTATTATAAACTGAGATGGCTTGACATGGGGCAAAATCTTCAATACATCCAACTAATAAACATGACAGAACAACACGCTATTAGGGGTAAAAAAAATATACGGAACGACTGATCCTTACGGCAGTTAAAGAAACAAACACAGAAGACGAAATACGTAAAGCAAAAAAATGTATGAAACAAAAACACGGTGGGGCCAAACCACCCCCCAAATGGGTCATGAAATGTCCCGTTTTTTGGTTAATTTTTAATAATTTTGTTACTTTTCATCATTTCTTTACCAAACTTGGTAATTTGATATGGGTCTTTGTGCCAAACAATTTGACATGAATGGTGATGCCAAATGTCAAATTATGACGTCATAATTGGTGACGTCATATTATTCTCTAAAATAAAATTTTATAATTTCTAAATTTTTTCTGGTGTTTTAGAAAGAACACGTCAAGAGGAGTTGAATGCTGAAAACCGTTTGTCGATGTGATAAATAATGGATGAGATATGGCATTTTAGATTTTGAAAATTTCACAGTCTCAAAATAGGGTCCCCCCCTTGTGTAATACGTTTGAATTTAAGTGTTGTTTTGTTGCGTCAACGACACCATTTAAGTTGCAGATAAGATGTCGTAAATGACGGAAGCTAAATGAAAAAGAAAAACTCGGAAAATTTTTTTCCTGCCAGAGCTAGAGCCCCCAAACCAGTTTTGTGACGTAATTAAGTGTCACGTGATCAGTTATGCTCTTGCTAATATTATCGTTTTCAAGCCGAAAACTTAAAATCTAAAATGATACGATTTTTTGGAACAACAAGAAGTCCATTTTACCAGATTATTAGCTTGCATGGAAAAAAACTGTACAAAATAGATCAACAGGGTTGTTTTTAGAAGAAAAGTATGGTTCCGGGGGGACACTTTAAATGTCTTTAAATTGCCATAACTCAAGATACGTTTGTCTTAGCGAGGTACGGTTTTCAGCATTTTACTCCCCTTGCCAAGTTCTTTCAGATGACATAACTTTTTATTTCAAATTTGAAATTTTCAGTTAACTCGTTTTGTGACGTCAGCCATTATGACGTCACAATTTGTTTTTTTAAGTCATTCTCATACTTAAAATAAATTGGGCGACAATCCAAGGTTTTTTGCCAAGTTTGGAAAAGAAATATGAAAAAGAAGCAAAATTAGTCTAAATGACCCATTTGGGGGGTGGTTTGGCCCCGCCGTGAAAATTGCCCGATATTTCGGTTTGCAAAACAAACCTTCTTCAGGGGCTACAAAAGTAGAATGAGTAAATACGTTACAGGACCGTTAACATAAAAGTTTAAAAATTTAAAATAAATGAATATAATAGGTTGGTAGCTGAACAAGAAGTGTCATTAATGTAGCTCATCACGTCTGTTTAATCCTTGCGGCTCAAGTGCCTTGGCCTTGTCAATTAAGTGTGCCTCACGTGCTTTTCTTACGGAGTCGCAGTAAGTATGTATTAGTTCCAAGGGAATGAGACGGATGTCGTTGACGGAGTACCCGGGTAAGTTGAAATGTTCCGAAACAGGGGTAGGCTTAGCAAGCTGTTGATGATTTTGGACGGAACGACGACGATATTAGGGCCCAGTCCACCTCTCCAAAACAGTCAAACGTCCCCACCCAGGGGCCCAGACTCTCAGTCAAATTCCCAAGGGCGGAGATAGCAAAGGTAATCAAATGCCCCACATATGCCTGAGGTCCCCCCCCTCGGGCTTAACATTGATAGGTGCATAAGTAAACACAGGACTACAACGTGAATAAAATCGTGCCAGACCTCACGTACACAAAACAGGCATTCAAAGTAGATCCACACTCGCGAATGCAAAACACTTCAAAGCCCGGGGATCTTACTCCCATAGTATTAGCTGCATGGGTATGTGCTGCTGTTGAGGCAAGGGCCCAGTTTCAGTATCCCGGTAGCACAACCTCTCCCAAAAACCTACAGAATACCCCCCCGGCCTCAAAAAGGAAAGACAGACATCACGACAGGTATATCGTTGATTTTTAGGCTCTGACAGTAGCCATATGACGTGACTAAAGTGACGTCATTGGCTAAAAACGATATTATAATTATAATAAGAACCTTCCCAGCATGCTTTGCTCCTGAAAATTTTCAATGCTAAATAACTTAGTTAACTTGTGGTCGAAGAAGACGATGTACCGTGCGGTATTTACAATTGCGTGAAAGTTTTCCCTCATAAGTTTAACTTTTCCGAACCAAACAATCATCAAATGTCTTCAGTCGAAGAAAGTAAGAAAGTGGATCATTCGCGGCCTGATTTTGTGTGATGATGTGGTTTCGCAGTATGCGCAATCTCGCAGTGTAAAACCACATGGCTTTCTTTAGCGTTTCAAGATCGAATTCTAGCATACGTTTTGCCCTTTATTTTAACATTTTTAATTGCACTACTTAAGGGCAGTCGAGAAATAAGCTTGAGTGATTTTCTTCTTTTATATATCTCTCGGAAAACAGGAAGAAAGACAGAGTCGAGTCAATACTGACAAGAGTGTGCAGCTGCCATTTCAGGGATGGTAATAAAGCTTTCGGACTAGAGATTTGTGCGAGAAATGAAGACAAGATTTTCCCAGCTTAAGGAGGACCACCAAAGAAAAAGAAGAAAGTAGCAACAAAGAAGGAGACATTGCAAGAGATGGTGGAGGCAATGATTAAAGGAAAGGAGCAACAGCAAAATGAAAGCCCCAAGGATACAAAGAAAGCCAGCACAAAGGAAATTGTTCTAGAGGCAGAGTTAGATCAAGCAAAGAAAGCACTTGCAGACGTACAGGCCAGAGAAAATTACTGGAAGAAAAGCTACACTATTTCACGATTGACTGTAGAGGTTATAAGAATGGAAACAGGGCTTCCAACTAGAGAGGTTTTTGATATTGTAGTAAATCATGCATTAAGATTCAAGGATTCCATCACTTTCTTTTCTGGTTGGAAAGTGGAATCAATCACTTTTGAAGATCAAAAGTGATGAATCTAATGATCAAAAGTGATGATCAAAAGTGATGAATCTAATGAAGATAAGGCGAAGGTACACCAACCTTCACCTTGCACAGTTATTCAGTTGCAGTGTTGGAACAATAGCAAATATTGTAACTACTTTTATTCATGTTTTGCATTCTATTTTATTTCAAGATACATGTATCATGACATCTGTCCCCCCTAGAGATAAAAATAAGCTATTTGCACCATCTTGTAGAATGGTTATTAGCTGCACTGATATTGAGGTTGCAACCCCTAGCTTAATGAGTCAACAAAATGCTACATATTCAAGCTACAGGAGTATGAATTCGTTCAAAGGCCATTGTAGGAGTGGCACCAAATGCAGTTATCACTTATGTACGCAAGTTGTACCCTGGTGCAATTTCTGATAAGGCTATATTGTACAGCAGTCGGGATAAGTGAATCATTTTGTGCCTGGGGATACGATTATGGCAGACAAGGGTTTTCTAATTCAAGGTATTCTGCCAAATGGTGTTTCTTTTAAAATACCACCCTTTCTGAATAATGGTGTATTTACAGCAAGTGAGGCAAAGGCCACAAAATCGATTGCCAGAGCAAGGATCCATGTAGAGACGGCAAACGCTAGGTTAAAAAAATTTAAAATATTAAGTTTCGTTCCCTCCTACCTAGGCTGTTAGGCAGACATTCTTTTTCAACTGTGTGCCACTCTTGTAAATTTACAGTTTCCACTCATCAAGGAAGGATGTGAAGCAACAGACTTTGAGTGATTTTAATAATTTATTTAAATATCTGTGTTGATTGTTCCTTAATAAAAGTTAACTGTTACCAAGAAGAAATTTGATTTGCTGGTTACATTCAATAAATGTTATTGATTCCCGTGATTACATTTCAAAAACAAGAATTAAGAATTAAACTTTTCTAAAATTATGAGCGTCATGTAACCTGTGTCGAAGTATCCCTGACAGTAACAATTAGGGAGTCCTCGATGGTTTCTTTATCAGAAACTAGTTATTCCATTTTGCTTTCCTTAGTGTCTATTGGTCCATAACCGGAGGTTGTGAATCGGCAATCCACTGGATGATATTTTTGATTAACCTCAGCCCACTCTACAACTACTGGTTACTATCTGGCTCATGGTGTAAACTCCTGGTAGGGGCACTTAAGGGAAGCTTGGGTGGGGTAACGCCACTGAGGCCTTCTAACCCTGACCCTTTTCAAGACAAAAATATTTTCATTTTACATAAAAGTACAACTCCAAGTAACCAGGTCCAACAATACCAGTTTCAGATTACCATAGCCCCCCCCCCCCCAAAATGTCCATTACTCAGATTAAAAATCTTGAAAAGATCAATTGCACTTCAATTTTCCTTCCACTGTTTTTGGGAAAATGTGTTCGAGGTAAAATTTGTTAAGCGTGGGATGTTAGCCGCCCAATTTTCTTCCCTTTCTATTCTTAGAATAGCTACATCTTTTGTAGTCCATACAACAAAATAACCAAACTTCCTGTGTGTGAAGTATATTTCTCCTTAGACCTGGGAGGTTTACCATTTACAAGAAATTTCCGGAAATTCCGGGTGGGATGTAAATGGAACACGACTTTTCGGTTCGTTCCACTGGAAAATTCCCGGAAAAAACGGACAACCTGAAAAGGTAGTCCCGTTTTCCCAGTGGAAATTTTCCCGATGGAAATGTGTGTTCCATTTACAAATTTCTCGTCTTTCTGACCAGTGCCAATCCTTTCACGGTCTGTTTTCCAACCAGGCCTTTCTTGTTGCCCTCAGACTAAAATGGCGGGGGAAGTTCCTTTAAGTTTTGAGGCTGATTTGCAAGGTTTGTTCCAGTGCGGTGATTGTCACATGCTTTTAGCTAATCTGGAGAGTTACCTGCATCACGATTGTGCTTCGTGTGTAAATGGTATGTACAATTTTGGTCAATTTTTGGCAAACCCGAAACTTTCTTTGAGCAAGATTTTCGCGCGTAAAATGTTACATCTGAGAGCAAGCTTATTCCATCCAAAGTTTTTATTTTTTGTATCATTCTTTGTTTTCAGCTAACATTTCTACCATTTCAAGTGGGCCCATACTTGAACCGCCCACTGTTGATCAACCCACACTTGAACGGCTCACACTCGAACGATGGGAGGATACAGATGTTAGACTGCTCATCACAACAAATGCCGATAACAAGCATCGGTTTGGAGGGAAAGCGACGAAGAAAGATGTATTCGAGAAAATAGCCGAGCAATTTACCAAAACATCTGGTCGTTTGGTCTCCGGAGAACAATGTATGAGGAAGTGGGGAAAGATTACCTCAAAACAAAAGGAGATAGAAGATCACAATCAGAAGACTGGTAATAGCAAGAAGACCTGGAAATTTTATGATGAACTATCGGAGTGCCTTGCAAAGGATGCTACCGTTAATCCCGTAATTACGATGGAGAGCGCAGTACATTTGGACGATCAGAATCCAGTTGGTCGTGGCAGCCAACAACGATCAAATGACGAGTCGTCCTCGGAGTCGTCAGGAGAAATGTGTACAAGTACTAGCGATTCATCTGGCAAAAGAAGCAAGGCCACCAAGAAAAAAAGATGCCGAAAGAAGCCAAAAAGTCGCTCTTCTGCGGCTGAAATGCTTGAATTTTTAAAATCCTACAACGACAAGCGAGAAAAAGTGGAAGAGGAAAAGCTGAAGGTGTTAAAAGAAATGAAAGAGGAAAAATCAGCTTTCTTCAACCGTTTCTTCGAATATATGGACAAGAAGTAATCATTCATGATTGAAACAAAATGTTGCTGGTGTTGGAGTGTGGGCAACAGGGTAGGTAATGCAATATTGAAGTGAAATTGTCAGAACCCCTCCCCCCCCCCACCCCACGATTTCCTTTCTGCTGCTTACCCTTCAAGACCAGCAACAAAACATTTTGTTTCTAAGTTTACTTTTTGTCCATATATTCAAAACATGTAGCCTGGATAGTTCTTCTGGCATTGTGTTCTACTTGTTGTTTGTTAAGTGTTGCGTTGTCAGGCAATTTAAATTATTTAAAAGAATTAATTTTTCCTTAAAAGAAAATATGTTGATATCATTGTGTTTGTTTTCCCTGTTTGCAAAAATTATCTTCAGTTCAAGATTCAACTTATCGTTTGCTGGAGGTATCTTAGGGTCCACTCCCTTATAAATGTGGTACTGGTCGCTCATTAGTATTACTAATGAAGAGACATGAGGGACTGGGAAAGGAGCTGTGTTTCTGTGAGAAAAATAATTTGGTTAGATTTACTTCCTCCTCCCCCTCCCCCTCCCCTCATTACTCCCTTTTAAACATTTCTTCGTAGTTCCACCAACACCTTCAAATCAAAAACCAATGTCACACCGTTCACTGCTTTATTTGAACTCTTGCTTAGTGAGTCTACAAGTCACCTGATAAAGACTTTAAAATTGCACAACTATAGATGTTACAAGAAAAAAACTTTGCTCGTGTTGTTGATCAACACTGAAATTTTTTAGTGGTATGAAGCAAAACAAGCTAAATAAAATTTCATATTGTGTTGTTTGTTTCACAAGTGCCATTGATGTACCAAAAATATTTAAGAGATTTAACAGATGATATTCATTAGTTGCACGCGCTTAGCCTGAGCTGCTGGAGCACCTCCATCCAGGTGTCCTGCAACTGCACCACCATCATCTCCATCATCACCATCATCATGATCTAAGAAGTAGCTGTCATCAAAATCATCATGAAGAAGACAAAAATTGTGCAGAACACATGCAGACATTATAAGGTGAACCAACAATTCCAAATCCAGGTGCTCTAGTGTGAGGAGTTTCCTCCATCGCCCTTTCAAGAGGCTGATTGATCTTTCCACAATTGACCTCAGAGTAGAGAGTTTAGTGTTAAACCTTTTCTGCCTTGCAGTAAGGTGCCCATTGTCTCTGAATGGGGTTATAAGCCAGCTGAAAAAAAAAACATACTTAAGGCAACTCGTTCAACTTCTCAATTTAAGGTATTTTGAAGCTACCCGCAATACAATACAGTAAAAATTGGTGAGTAAGAACTTAACATTTAAGAACCTGTTAGGCTAAAAATTTCCAAATTAGATACCATTTTTATTAGAACCTACTAAGCCTAAAATTTGAAAACAGGTTCCTTTTGTTTTGAATTGATTCAATATGTTTACTTTTGGGAAAATACAAGTCAACATTCTGGATCCTCTTTGGAGATAGGAAACCTAGAAGCCTTATTACCCCAGATGCAATGTAATGCCAATTTTTTGTGTTAATAACCCTTTATGCAAGAACCTGTTTAGGTTAATCTGAAAAATAATAGGTTCTTACTCAAAGGTTTTTACTGAAACTTAAATGTGTTGCTTAGTTCATTTTACATTAATGAATGGAGGAAAATGAAAGATGAAATACATAAATACTATTTTGCTTGGCTTACACATAATATACATGCATGTATATGACGATATTCATGTGTGTGTGCGTGTGTATGCATTTTTGTGTTTGTGTGTAATGGCAGACAGCCATTAGCAAAATACAGTAGAACATCAAAACAAACTATACAATCTAATGAGAGAATAAACCTCTTAAGTGGGTATCCGCCATCACCAAGAAGATGTGTGTCCCCAGGGAACTTGGATGCAGCAGTTGCAAACAGGGAGGAGTTTCTGAGCACCCTTGAGTCATGAACTGAGCCTGGCCAACCCACTAAAATGTCTCTGAATATCATGTTATCATCACACACAATCTGTAGTGCAACATTAAAAGTTAATTTTACTTGTTTCATTCTCATTGTTTTAATCAATACATTTATTTAATACCCACAGTAACAGCTTGTTGCTGGCTCATTATTTAAATTGTAATGCCCCAAACAAGGAAAAAAGTGATCCTCACCTGGACAACAAGAGAATGGAATTTTTTTCTGTTGACATACGCATCTGGCTGCCTTACTGGAGCTCTTATCCTTATGTGAGTCCCATCAATCACACCGATGATTCTTGGGAACCCAGGATGTCCTTTCGCTTCAAAATTCCCCATTATTTCATTCATTTCATTCCCTATTGAGTACATGACATTGAAAATAGCTAGTTCTTTATTCATAAATTTGAGGACGAGAACAAAAAAGGAAATGAAAAAACGTCAATAATATTTATTTCGAGAAAGAAATTTGCTCCAAAAGTTCTAGAAAATTAACAGATATTGCAAATTACCATTGGGCCACTTGATATACTGTTGTCGCAAATCGACCAAGGCACTTGACACGCGATGAATGATCCTGTTAAGACTACTTAGGGTCACATTGAACCTGTCTGACACAGAACGGATAACCTCTGAATTTGCAACAAACCATAAGAATGCTAAGACTTGCTTGTCAAGGGGGATCGGTGGCCTTCCAAAAGACTGTCGTTGTGGCACCCTTCCAGTGGTCTGTACCTCTCTGCAGAGAGCCTCTACGGTGCTTCTTGTCATTCTAAAGTGACTTCTAAACTCATCGATCGAGTATGTTGGAACAGAAACTTCAAAAAACCCTTGATTTCGGTTGAGGTCACGCTTCATAAAAGTTGCAACCGCTGCAAACAAAACGATTTCGCCATCATCCTCGGAATTTATTACAATTTCTTCTTCAACAGAAGAATCCATGATCTCATGCAGCATCAACATCTGAGCCGCCATTTTGAATTTTCGCGGGAAATTCGAGGGGGGCGACAGAGAGGAGCCTGAGAACGAATGAGATTAGTGTCTAAATGGAACGCACTCTTCCCAACGGAAATTCCCAACGGAAATTTTCCGAAATTTCTTGTAAATGGTAAACAACCCTGATGCCAATAAACATGGTGTTTCCTCAATGCATACTGCCCACTTTCAGTTTTCTCAAGGCAAAATGTTTCTGATTTGGCTGCCTCTTCGATGGTGAGGTTTCGTTCAGTGTATGGACACTTGACCTCAAGACCAGTTTCATGGTCAACAATGCCACCCGGAGAAGCACCAAGAATTCCAGAGGGATGAAACCAGATCCCAGTGTCTTTCACTGTTTTTCCTGTTCGCAGCGTGTTAAATCACAATTGTACAGCTTTTACTCTGGATAAATCATATTCTCCAAGGAGACGTTTTAGGAGTGAAGGGGTTTCTCTTTTTCTGCCTTGAGGACAGAACCGACGTCACCCAAACAAACACGGTGAAGTTAGCTTTCAAGTTTCGGCACGTAACGACTCGAGCGCTACTAAAAATATGAATGTATCTACAACGCTATGTACAATATACAATCTTCATCTTTAATTAAAAAGTTCTTTATTATCTGTAGTTCTTATACAGAATCAAATAATTCAACTAGGCGAAAACACGCCGTGACAAATTAGTGACTTGAACCGACTTTAAAGCTTTCGTTCAGCTTAACTCACCGTGACTTTATAAACCTTCTTTTTCATGTTTGCGTGTTCTTCTCCACGTAAAACGCCCTGTTGGTAAGTAAATGCCTCTACATGTTCTGTTTTGTAATGATTTTCTCCTTTTTTAATGGATTTCGTTTCTTCTGAGAAGAAAGAAAGCAGCGAAGCGATAGAAAGCGACGCCATTTTGAATGGAATGCGCTTTTGTTTAGAACAGAAAATTTTGCTGTCATGACAACGTGACGAGATGGCTTTAGAACTCTATAAAAAACGGGTTGAAGAGATGTTTTCCTAGCTTTCTTTTCTGTAAATTGTTAATAGTTTCTCGGAAAGTGGACAACACTTCATTTTTCGCTGCATTGCTGGAAAATTTGAGTTAACTGTCAAGTCAAACAGGTTACAATGTCAGGTAAGTACTTACGTGTAATTTTTATATAAAGTGCTGCTTTTAAGTTATATTCTTATGACTTTTGTTGTGAAATAGGCTTAGTTGAGCTTTTTGTTTCTGTTTAGTGAACAGCTTTTTTAGAGCTTTTCCGATTGATCATTAGCTTGACGTTTCAAAATTATCGTTAGTCCAGTGGTTAAACAATTTAATTTTCATTCCGGTTGTAAACAGCCGACAGATGTAGTTTTTGCTCATTCGACTGGGAGTCATATGTTATTTGTTGGCAAAGGAAAAGGGCAACAAAGCATCCTTTTTGTTTTCAGTAAGCTTTAATTACATTGTTGCTGTTAAAATTAATATTTCAAACCGTTCTTTCTTAAAGCAAGAAATTCAGGCTATTCCCCAAATGTTGATGTTGGCAGATAAGCTTAACTTCTTTTGTGTAGCATCATTTAAGTGTTGTTTACATCTCCCACTCGATTGTTTCAGGTTGATTAGCTGGGCTTTTCTTCACTGCTTGCAAAATATTTATACATGTCTAACGTGTTACCAATGTTTTTTATATCAAGTAACGCTGAAAAGCTCTACAGAATCTTGTTTTTTAAACAAAACTTTGGATTATAGTTTAACCATGTTTAATTTTGATGACAAACAACACATTGAAATTTCGAATAACGCATAACTTTTATTAAACAATTATTCTACGAGGGCGCGCTGGATATCGAATGATAGATAACCAACGAGGCGCGTAGCGCCGAGTTGGTTATAATCATTCGGTTTCCAGCAAGTCCGAGTAGAATAATTGTTTTATTAAAAACTCAACCACTGTAACTGTCATAAAAGCAAGCAAGAAAGAAAAAAAAACATGGGAAAAGAGATAAAAGGGAACAAGAATCGGTCACATGACTGAACGAAAGAGGTGCCAAAACTTTGCGAAGTGTCACGGGCAGCGTTTCGTTCCAAAGCTGAATGAATCAATGAAACTGCTCTGATGTGAACGAAGTGGCACAACTTTTGGCGAACAAATCTTCTAATTATTGGCTCTGAAATGTGTTACGTGTTTGATATTTCTTGAAACATCGTTGTAATCATCGTTCATAGGGGATTGAAGCTTTACGACTTTACCATATTAGCTGTGGCAGTTGAACCGAAGAAGTTTGCAATCTGTTCGCACAACGGCGTCATCATGTGTCGACATGCGCCTCTTTTGATCGAATAGAAGACAGAATTTGAACTTGAACAGGTAATTTCTATGCAGCTCAGAAACAAGATAACTGTTGTGAGGAACGTCAGAAGTCACCACCTTAGTTTGTTAAACGCAAAGCACAAAACGCAGTTGTTCGCAGATTAGAGGTTGCGGACGGAATGGTTAAAACAACACTCAAACAACTGGGAAAGCGATGCAACTCATTTTACGTGGCATCCGATTTGTATCTTAACACTTGGAGCATATGGAACACAGGGCTACAACGAGTGCAGGTAAACCAGTGTCAGTTTTGCGTGGTATAGCTAGCCGAAAAGATGTCGCCCTTCCTTTTTTCTTGGTAGTTTGTTCAGTACTTGTTTAAATTGCTTTAAATTGCTGATTTTCGTACTGACTCGCCATGAATGTGTGACAGCTTTTATTAAAAGCTTCTCTCCCATTTTACTGTGTTTTGTTTTATGTCTTGTCTTGATATTTCGGAGTGAAGCCTTCCTGGCAAAACCTCTACCGTTTGTAAAATGATTAAATGATCGACGTGATAATTGTAAACACAACGCTAAATGCTTATATAAATAAATTTCTATTTGTACACAGTTTCTTGTCGTCCCACGAAGTCAGGCACTCTGGAAGAATTTTGATTTGTGTCTCATTGACGCTGTTCGAATTTCTGCTTAGTTTAAATTCGCTCCAAAGTGATTTTTCTCGTCCATTTTTCTCGCCGGGGACTTGCTCACGGGGAAAAAAACTTTCAGCTCACTTTGTTGTTGAGTGTTCATTGACCATATTTGGTCACAGCAGGTATATGAACTGATAGCCTAGCTCCGTTCAGCCAATCAAAATGCTAGTTATCCAATATACCTAGTCCAGTTTTTAATAATAAAGGTAATATGTTGATCACTCTTGGGAAAATACGTTTAAGATAATAGAGTTCAAAAAGGTGGGTGTAATTTTGTATATGTCTTCTTAACTCCATAATTTGTAGGGTTAAAAATTAACTTCAGTGCTTGGTTGCTGTTCGGCTAGTATCCTTAAGTAGTATCCGGGGGTTGGCCCGGGGAGGGATGGGCATCGCTGGAATTGACTGATGCATAACTGTTCAGTTAATTGAACTGGATCGACGCAGTGACCAGGTTAATTTGAGTTCGGTGTCGAACACCAAAAATATGCATACAGCTGTGTTTAATTCCATTCAATTTCTGAACCCAGTCAAACATAATTAAGCACAACGAAACGGTGTTAAAATCATTCTAATATACCAGATATTGAAACCATCTGCCTTTTAGTGTGTGGAATTTGACCATGATCTGTTTTGTATTGTCACGTAAACACATACAAGACTGAGTAACTTAAACAGCCTTTTCAGCCAACGAAAATTTGGCAATCCTATTATTCTCAAAGGAAAATAAAAATTGAACCAAAGATATAAAAGCACTTAAGTTACAAAATCCATTTTTCACGGTGATGTGAGGTTTATTCTGGATGGCTAAATGGTTAAAACTTAGTGAAAAATGAATCAAACAGTTATCATACCATGTTTACGTGATACCGGTATGGGTTTCCGTAGCAGAATGAGAATTTTGATCCGGTACTACTACCGGGGTGAACTCACACAGGTATGGCCCACACTGTTATGAGAAATTGTGCTGTAATCACCTAACCAAATACAGAGAAACAAGAGGGAACTGGGATGAACTTGTACCAGAATGAAAATCATACTGATGTCATGTAAACACCTCCTTAGACTAAAGTCGAGCAGCTCTCGAGGATGTTTAACAACATCCTCAGAGACCCAGGAGCAGTAACACCCTGATTTCATGGAAGCGATGCAAACTCAGACCGGTACGATTTTGTTTACATGAGACCGGTCTGAAAGTCAGACTGGCATGAAGTGTTTAAATTCATCAGGGGCACCCAACGGTTCGTTTCGGGGAATATCTGTTCGGCAGGCCTAAAATGGCCTGAGATTTTCGGATTTAATTATGGTGAAAGCTAGAGATTTCTTTGGCAAAACATCACCTTAGACTTTCGTAACAAGAGGACTTATTAATTCCTATTGTTTTCGGATAGAGAAATATGCTGTTTAGAGTGTAAAAAAAGGTTAGCTAGCATTTTCGGAGAGCTATCAGCAGCTCGGAAAATTCGGCGGATAAGATTCTGTTTCCTAAAATTATCGGCGGATTGTATTTTCAGCTAAAAACGCCGAACAGATCAGTCTGTATGAGCTTACACAAATATGTCTGTAAAAAGCTCTGAATAATCTAAGAAGGCAGAAAATGATATTTCAAGTATTTTGCTAAAATTTTCTCGTTGGGTGCTCCTGATACATGAGACCAACCATCCCTAAAAATCCAGTTTATCTATTATCAACCAGCTTGGAATGCTTCAGCCCCACTTATTAAATGTGCATGCTCAAAACAAAAATCTCAGACCGGTCTGAACTCAATTCATGTTTACGTAGTTCTCCCGTCTGATTTTAGACCGTTGTGAGTCATTCGTATTAGTTCAGCAACGGTAATGAATCAAACCAGCCCCAGATGATAATTATTTTATACCCGCTTAACATTTCATATCGCCTTCATGTAAACAGAAGCAAGAGTTAGTATGGAGTTGATCTGAAGTTGTAATGCCCTATGTTGGTACCATTCTCATAGACTACGAGAGTCTCTTTTTATTTTCTCTGGTGTGTGCACAGTGACTGTTCATACGTAGGTACGTCGGCTCAGATGAAATTGCATTCATATACAAAGTCTTAAGGTGTCTTTGAGCAGTAACATGCTTTTTCCGGTGAAATAACAGACAGCCTATAGTTCTAACCCTTAAAACTTTCCTGGGGAGCTACAAGTAGAAAGGATATAATTATACTTCCATGGATATTTTACTAACTCTATCAGGGGCACCCAACGGTTCGTTTCGGGAAATACCTGCATGTTCGGAAGGCCTAAAATCGCCTGAGATATTCGGACTCAGTTGCGGTGAAAGCTAGAGAATTTTCTTTGGCGAAACATCACCTCGGACTTTCGTAACAAGAGAACTCATTAGTTCCTGTTGTTTTCATGGGGACAAATATGTCGTTTAGAGTGCTAAAAAGGTCAGCTAGCATTTTCGGAGAGCCGTCAGCAGCTCGGAAATTCGGCTGATAGGATTCTGATTCCTAAAATTTTCTGCGGCCTAAATTTTCAGCTAAGAACGCCGAACAGATCAATCTGTATTAGCTTACACAAATATGCATTTAAAAAAGCTCTGAAACAACCTAAGAAAGCAGGAAATGATATCTCAAGTATTTTGCTAAACGTTTCTCGTTGGGTGCCCCTGCTCTATTAGAGCCTAAAAACAGATCTTTACAGGTAATGAGCAATACTTTTGCGAACAATATTGCAAATTTTTCAAGATTCCTTTGTCTATTGATTTAAAGAGGAAACTGAAGCGAAAGACCAAATAAACCAAATATAGAGGTTTGTCTCTAAAGCCTTGGAGTCATGTTAGAATTTTGAGATATCTGACGTCGGCTATTGGGAATTTGCTGGACTATGAACAAGATCTTCGACATGGTGATTCCATCCAGGTGACAAGTTGTGCTTGTTTTGTGGCATGACGTAGTCCTTGCGAGCTCCTCAGTTAGGCTAGCATATCTGTAAATATTACTTTGGTTTCACCAAGAGATTTAAAACCTCCAAAAAGCCATGGGCTTACTATTTGCAATTGAGATAATTGAAATCTGCTTTGTTTTTCCTTTTCAGGTTTTTATTCCATCAACCTGATGTCAAGCAAACATTATCAGTTCAAATAAAAAATTTGAAGATCAGTTTTGAAATAAGGTTGTGTATGTTTTGTCTTTTTCTGTTAAATATTTTGATGTCATTGATCAGTTTGACTGTAAGCACTTGCACCAGAAACTTAATTATAAGGAATTGAACAACTCATTATGGGGTCCTGCATACACTTTATGTTCCCTCAGTACTACTAAGTGGTTGATGTGTGAGAATGGAATGAATCCTGGAGTGCCTCTTAGAAGTAAAAGTAACTCGAAGCCACACCCAGAAAACAATACCTTGGTACCTTTTAGGGCTTTACTTCAAAATATCTGATTAAGACACCCATAACTTTTATTTGGGAGTACCCCCATCCCCCCACCATCCCAGGAATGAAGATTCAGACCTATTTGATTGAATTCACTTTATGGGAAAAACTATTTCAATTGACTGATTCACCACAGTCTGATCCCTTTTTGTCAGTTCACTGCCTGATAGGTTTCAGACTATTCTGAAACTATTTAGGAAGAGGTTTTTCTTTTTGTTTTTCTTTGGCACCAGATTATGGCAATTAGTAACAATGCTTATCGGTGGCATTAGTTACAGTGTAAAGGCTAATAATCAAACCAAAAACAAAATTGAAATCACAACATTTACTTCCATCATGGTCTGCGGTAGTGACAGAGTGAGTCATAATCTGCGCATCGAATAAAGCCATTGGCAACACTTTTAGTCACGGATTGGTTAATTGACTGATTTTTGATTTTTAATTGGCTGATTGACTGATTCATCAATCAGGTGGTTGAGTGGTTGATTGATTGACAGATTGGTAGTTAAATAGATGAATGAATTGATTTACCTGAGGCAAGGTGAACAAAAATTGCGCCCAATAATTAGTTTAAGACCTACAACAGGGGTTTATTTGCAATTAATAAAACAGGTTCTAATTTAATGAGAGGTTTATTACTAATAATTAACTAATAATTATAATATTGTTTTCCAGTCCCACTTGTAATAATAATAATAATAATAATAATAATAATAATAATAATAATAACAATAATAAAGGACAGTGCCTCCTAGTACAGAAATGTTTTTGAAAAGGCTACTGGAATCTAAGAAAGCTTTAAAATGCAAAGAATGTATGACATTTTTTTCCCAATCTAAGCTCAATTAGCTCTGAAAAATGCGGGTTACTCCTAATTTTCTTTTTGGATTCTGATAGCCCTTGCTAAGGTCTGCGTTTTCCACATGGTCATAAACCGCACAAAAAACCTTTGTATCGAACATTTCGGACCAGGGACCCGTTTCTCTAACGTCCCGGTAATTTTTCGGGTCCGGGGCTATATTTTATAATCAAAATCTATAGAATGGCAGTGTAACTTTTATCCCGAAAACCAGCTCGACTTGTTTTGTTTTGTCAACTTACAATTTCACTGCTAAGTTTTAAAAACCAACAAGAATTTGAATCTTCAAGATAAACCATGCGCTCACAAAATAGCTTTCCCGGTCCGAAAAGTTACCAGGACTTTCGAAAAACGGGCCCCAGACCCGAGAAGCGCAGAATGTATAATTAAAAACAATATTATAATTATAATAAGAACCTTCCCAGCATTCTTTGCTCCTGAAAAATTTTCAATGCTAAATAACTTAGTAAACTTGTGGTCGAAGAGGACGCTGTACCATGCGGTATTTACAACTGCTTAAAAAGTTATCCCTTATATCAATGTCAGGGTGATGACGTCATTATTCACGTGACTATGGCAATAAAAGATGTTTTAGCTCACTGCAAGAACAGGCCAAAGAAGGCCGCAGTGTTAACGTAAACGGAACCAAATTTGTACAGTACTGGATAAAGTGAAGCAGCAAGGTGTTACAGGAATATTTGCAGGTACAAACTTCTACGGATAAATACCGTACCGTTATTTTTTCAAGGAAGCCTTCGCGGTTGTAATTTGGGCACATTCAATCTCGTGAAAAACTGTCATGGCACTTTTTGTACCAGCGTCTCTTGTTAACAATATATGTGATCAAGACGTGGGTGGACGGTGTGAATTAATAATTTTGAATTATGCAGGGCTAATGAAACGGTAAACTACACCAATATTGTTAAAACCTGTCTAGAGTGACATTTTTCAAGGGTTTTCTTTTGACTCGAGTTTTGGAAGCTGTGTGAAAACAAATTTCTGCGATTCATAAGAATTGATATTGTCTGGAGATATTTTATCGTGATGATTTCATTTACGAAGTGGTCATTTTCTACGCGCTTAGCTATAGAAAATGGATTTTACGAAGCTGGAAAAACTGCCGCAATGAAATGTTGCTATTTAACGAAAAACTGGTTGGAAGGAAATTTACTTGTCTGGTCAAAGACTGGGGACCGGGGACTTTTTCCAGGTGTCAAATTATTAAATTTTTGTGGGAACTGCCGATTTCGGTGTATCGTAAAAAAATTAAAAAAAAATTCATATATTAAAACCGTAAAAATGTTATGCCTCACGGGGTAAATAATTGACGTGCTCTCTATTGGTAGAAAGCTTGACAGACATCGATATGATTTTTTTGAGGATTTAGAATGTAAACTCCACAAAGCACGTTTTGCGGCGTAAAATTGGCAAGAAATGTGAAAACGACCGGTTTTCGCAATCTTGTACCCGGGCCAGAGTCCTTAGACCCCTTGGGGTCGCCGGGAGAGACTCTGTGGTACTGGATTTTTTAAAGCAGAAATCTTGCGGTTGCCAGTTCTTAGTTTCATAAGGCTTGGTACCCACTAGAGACATACCATCATAAACATAATCATAATCAAAACCATAAACATAAGGTTCTTATGATTGAGTGGGAACCGGTATGATAAGGACGACATAATCATAACCAAAGATATAATCATAATCATAAGGAAATAGTCGATCATTTTCTTATGATTATGATTATGTTGATCGTTAGCGCATTTATAATTATGTTTTAAGCGTTCCCACTCGGACATAAGCGACATAACGGTGTTATGTTTGTGCTTATGATTATGATTATGATCGTTATGTCGCTATTGGGAACCAAGCCTAACGGTGAATAACCAACCACAAACATCTCATTTTTCCACTACGCACTACGTGCGCCGACAGAGTCTCCCCACCAAACACCCGCTGACCAAGAAGCTTGGGGACTCTGAATACAAGATTGAGTCCAGTCAAGTTTCGTGGAATGCGGGCAGGAATTGCGCCTAATGTTCTAATATTACTCGGCTAAAGTTATGGGCACTGACACAAAATTGTCATATCTCTGTGCCTTCTTTATTTCCCGAGTCTCGACCTTGTTTTCAGGTACAGGCTTCGTGCCCAAAATCCTGTGGGTACTTCAAAGAAAGGTGTGTTCACATTACTGCCCAGCGAGAATCCTACTCAGGCACCATTCTTGGACACCAAGTGTGAACAAAGCGTAGTATTTCCTGACATCTTGTTTAGTGCCAGTCAAATTAAGGGTGATTTTTGTTGCGAATGTAGAGAGGACTATTTGAAGCCGTTTCCAGTGCAATGTGACTTTGAGTGCGGTTTCATGGCCATTTGATTGCGGCGATTTTGATGCGAGGCGAGCAAAGGGCTTGCTTGTGGCGTCCCTTCCACCTCCCTCCAGCCGCCCCCACCTCCCCCCACCTCCCCCCACCTCCACATTTGATGTGCATCAAATGACTGCTTTTCGGACGCCAACGGAACTTCGAAGAGCTTATACTCGATTGCATGCGCTATGCTGATTTTGCCGCAGCACAACATTTTAAAATCGCACCCAAACGCCGTGGAATCGCTGTAAAATGGCAGCCAAAATCAGTAGTAGTTTTAGTTTGCGATTTTTTGCGAAGATTTCACGGCTAAAATCGTATCGAATATAGCTTGTGTCAATATAGCTTGTGTATGTGGCCTTGTAATAAGTATGTAATATACAGATCTGAAACTCGTAATATGGCTTTTGTCTGTTGACTCGTAATATGGCTTGTATCTGTTATATGATGAAACCACGCGGTAAAATAATTTTCTTTGGCGATTCACCTGTGTATAGGTGAAAACTTTGTTATGTACATACGAAAATAAGGTGATGTATAAGAAAACAATCGAGAAAAGGCGTTCCTTTCATTATTTAAGACAAGCCACAACGCGTTTACAGCTAAATTATCACCGTGCTCAGATCCTACTGATTCCTGGAATGAAGTTATTGTGTTGCCAAAGTTGACCTTACGATATAACTTTTAAGCAAAACACAGTTATTTATAAATTGCGAAACTGTCACTGTGCTGAGTTTTACTTATCGATTGGAGCTAAGTGTTGTCCTGCAGAAAAAACTACAAAATATGAAGACACACAGCCTACGCAAAGTTGAGAGTTTACCTCGGTGTAAGAACCTGACAAGATTTTCTTTGTTTGTTAGCTTTTGTTTTGCTGTACGGTATTGTTTAAAATGTTTTTGTTTCCTTTGTTTTACGTCATCCGTGAGTTTCACAGGTTCTTACACCGAGGTAAAGCCAAAGTTGACCATAAACAGTTTCAATTGAAGTATTTTTCATACAAAGAGGGTTGATTTGCAAGCTGTAGGTCTCAATGGGATACTCAATCGAAAGAAAAAAGAAAGAGAGAATAAGCTATCAGAACAATTACGAACAAAACGACGCTTTGATTCTTTACTGGAACTTAACCTTTCGTACAATCTATTACTTCTTAAGGCTGGTTTCCATATGATCGCTGCTATCGCTATGATCGCTACAAAAAATTTGAGCGATTGTCGCGACTTTGATCGCTGAGCGGTTTCCATAAGATCACTAGGGTCGCTGAAAAAAATTAAAAATGACCGAAAAGGACTGGATAAAACAACATCTCTTTCGCGCCATTTTCAAATCAGCCACATGTTTGCAATCAATCGCAGATTCATGCTCGAAGGTTGTTGTTTCCTTGTTGTGACTATACGAGAACCAGATAGCACTGTTTTCCTTTTTCTAAAAAAAAAACTACTGTACACTGTTCTTGTATTTTTTAACTTCACGTTGGTATCTTCGGCAAACATGCCAAACTCTTCGCCAATTGCTGTCCAGCAACTTTCCCTTAATGTATTCATTCTTGTGATGTCTTCTGTTAACTTGTTGTAATTTTACTTCTTCCATAAAGCCCGCCACGCTGTTTGCCTTCATCTTGGAATGCATCAGTACAGGACGCGCGCAGTGCCGTATTCTGGCATATTTACCATCGCAATGATCGCTGTGATCGCTAGGATCAATGAATGGTGGTTTCCAAATGATCACAACGTTCGCTGAACTTTTTTTGCAGCGATCGCAGCGATCGTAGCAATTAAAGCGATCATATGGAAATCAGCCTTTAGATTCTGTCGTTCTGATAGGCTTGGATAAATTCTGCTTGTAAAATGACTTATTCTGCCAGCCGGCAGTGCTCGTAATAATCGCTTATAATCTGCTCAAAATTATGCTCAGACACCCTTATTCTACTCGAATTCTGCTCGGTACCCGAAAAATTTTCGGCCCTTCGGGCCTTATGTATTTTAGCAAATATGGAAGGGAGCTTGGGCCTAACCCCGAAATTCTAATGAGATATTCATTATGCGTAGCAAACTTTTAATTCTTCTTACTTTATATCACTAATATTAGACGAAACAGTGAATCATGTGAGTGCGTTTTAGCTAATTACCGCATTAATCGCAAGGTATTTTCCAGTTGTTTTGCATTTAGTTTTCAATTTTTTCTTACAACTGTTATGCATATCATTAGTGTCACTGATTTTCCCTTATTCTGCTCAAATTCTGCTCGAAAATGCCTTATTCTGCCGGCAGAATGCTCGCCTCAAAAATCGCTTATTCTGCTCGTAATTCTGCCGGCAGAATTTATCCAAGGCTACTTTCTGATGCTTGGCACTCGATTCAATCCTTTCCTTCCTTAGTAGTCCCACTTCTACCCTCTTTTCTTTTTCTATGTTAGATCTTAACTGGTCCGTCATGATCACATTTTGCTAGAGATTTTTCTGTAGAGCAAGTACTAGTAATACAGCACTTTCTTTTACCCTGCAACGCCGGGACTCGTGGAAAGAAACCGCAGTTTAAGCCACGAGTTCCTTTGTGGCTGTTATGGTCTTAACGTGCATTTAAATGGCTAAAAGAGCCAATCAGTCTACAAAAACAATACATTTAATTTTTTTTCATCTAGCTGGAGTAAATTTTGGGAGATTTTTATTTTAGCACATGCGCAGTACTCAAAATTTGGGTTTCTTCTTGTTATTACAGTCAACTCTCGCCTTGCGGACACCTCGCTATTACGGACTCCCCGCTAACCCGATGAATAGAATTACTGAAATTTCACCCGTTATTACGGACTCTTTCTATTACGGACACCAAATCGTGGTCCTGATGGTATCCTCTATAACGAGAGTTGACTGTATTTAGTATTTTTTGGGGATCTTTTACGATCCTAAATCCTTACTTTTCTCCTCCATCTTTTCATTTTCTTTTATTGGTCTGTTAGCCTCTTCATCGTGTTCCTTTCCTGAGAGACGACGTATGGCTTACTTTAGTTTTCAGAAAAGTGAAAATTTTTATCTGGAAAGATTACCAGGCGAATAGCTAAATTTGCCATCGATTTGGCAAGAAAAGGTTGTTGGTTCCTTTGTATCTGTAACCCGGGCAGATCTGGTCTAAATTTCGAAATTGAGGCATGCATCCAAAGATCTTTTCTTCTTTAATCTGTCGCCTTTCAAAAAAGCTGATTACGTTAGAAATCCTTTGGTCTCTTAAAGGGTCGTAAACGACCCGAGTGGGCGGAACTGAGGATAAGGGAGGAAGCGGCCGTCAAGGTTTAAATGGCGTTTTCAGTTGGCCACTCTACTGTTACTACATCGCTACCGTTTCTACCTATTAGATATTGATTTGCATAAGCTTTATAATTTGAATAAAAGCGATGAATAAATGTAAAATGGACAATTTTTTTTTTCCACAAAGAGGTTTTGTGTTTTGTCCTTTAATTATAGCTCTATTAAGCTAACTAAGTTTAGCTGTTCGTCAAGTCGCCCCGGATTAAGGTTTTTTTTTTTTTGGAATTCACTATCATTACCTGTTACACTTAGAGAGGAAACACAAATACTCGTTTTTTATAGTAAATTGTATGCGTGAAAGTATTGTTTGTATTTAGGGAATTTTTTATGCCTTCATTGATGCTGAAAAGTGATATTTGATCTATCGACAAAGTGGAGGAAACGGTTTTGAGGCATATTTTTTGCGAACCCAAGGAAATATGCAGAAAGCACTATTAAGAAGAAATTTGGTGTCATAAGGCAAATTGTCGCTTTGATGGATCAGTTTAATCTTGGCAGCCTAAACAAAATTGGAAGCCTAAACAAATTAAATCTACTCACTTGATAAGTTTTGTCGCATGAAGACGGCAGAAAGTAGTAAATTAAATACAGTTGTCATTTTCAGCTAATTAAGACACATTAGCAGAAATACATCAATTTTCGAAAAGTTATATGTTCTTGAGAAAGGCAGCGTTAAAAGCGCAAAATTCAAGGCAGTGAGATATTAAGTACAATTTAAATAACTGTATTTTGTTTTGGAGACGAAGTCACAGGAGCTTGCGGAAAATTATTTTGGGGAATTCAAATTGTTCAAATTATTTTCTAGGAGATGCGAAAGGGCAGGGGATCACAAATAACACTTTTGATTAGGCGCGGCGGAAAAAAGCTCAGGGAGGATTAGCGCCTGTCACGTTTAAATGGGGGTTTCCGTTGGTCATTGTTACCACATGCTGGGAATTGATTTGCAAACGATTTATAACTTGAATAAAAGCGATAGTGTAAAATGACCAAATTTTTTATCTCAAAAGGAGGTTTTGTGTTTTGGTGTCCGTCAATAAAACTGCCTAGCAAACTAAGCTTGGCTATTAATCAAGTTACAACCCTGAATAAAGGTACTGATAGTTTTAATTTATAGTTTTTAATTTTTATACTTTTCTAGCTGCAAGTACGTATTTGGAACGAGCTTTTTAGGTAAATAAGCAATTATATTAACACTGACTTAATCGTTACCTTTTACGCTAAGAAAGGAGACATAAGTAAACGTTTTGTTTGATGGTAACTTTGATGCTTTAAGATAATTTTAATGCGTTCGCTTTAATGAACATTGAGCTTAAAAAGTGATATTTGATTTATCGATAAAGTGGAATAAACGGTTTGCAAGAATTCAGCTACAGATAATTTATTTTATCATGAAGCAACATACAGGAAGCACGTTTAAGTAGAAATTCGTTGTCCTAAGGAAAGTTGTCACTTTGCTGGAAGAAATAAGGAGATTCATTCTAATGCACCAAAAATAAAAATTAGAAGGCTAAATAAATTTATTCAGTCGTTAAGTTTTGTCGTAAAGTTGTGTCTCAAGAAGACGGCAGAAAAAAGTAAAAAAGTTGTGAATTTTAAGCTAATTAAGACACATTAGTAGAATGATAAGGCGGCTTGCGTTAAAAGCACATAATTCAAGCAGTGAAATTAATTATGTTTACTTTAGTTAGTTTACAAGGCAATAATTGTATCTGCTAGAGCTTAAGGGGCGTTAGAGTTTGCGAAAAACATTTTAGGGAATTTGAATTATTTTATTGGAGGAAGGGTAGGGAAATACATATAACACTTAAAAGTGTTACTAGATAAATTGCCAAAATTAGACACAACCAGTCTCGGAGGAAAGCCGTCAAATCGGTTTACGGGGCATGGATGAAATGCTTTGAAGCAAAAATAGTATTCCTAATAAATACTCAGGTGTCACTCGAAAATACTTTTTAGCCAATGAATATACTATGATATAAACTACTTGTCATACATTCATGTATGAGATACGTGTCTACAATTAGTACATCCCTCGATGGGGCTTTTCAGTGAACTTTTCAGTTTACAAGGCAATAATTGTATCTGCTAGAGCTTAAGGGGCGTTAGAGTTTGCGAAAAACATTTTAGGGAATTTGAATTATTTTATTGGAGGAAGGGTAGGGAAATACATATAGCACTTAAAAGTGTCACTAGATAAATTGCCAAAATTATTCACACCCAGTCTCGGAGGAAAGCCGTCAAATCGGTTTACAGGGCATGAATAAAACATCCATTTACTTGAGATGCCTTGAAGCAAAAATGGTACTCCTAATAAATACCCAGGTGTCACTCAAAAATAATTTTTAGCCAATGAATATTCTATGATACGAACTACTTGTCATACATTCATGTATGAGATACGTGTCTTCAATTAGTATATCCCTCGATGGGGCTTTTCAGCTATTAGGAGATACGACGAAGAAACACGTTTGTGTTCGATAACACCAAAATCCTCAGGTGGAGTTAAATAACAATTATTCTTCTCACACAACACCCAAAGAAAAACAAGGTGAGACACTTTCATTATAGCCGGATCTTTTCAAAAATTGTGTTTTTTGCCTCCTTAATCCACTAAGAAATACTGAGGTAAGAGCGGTGACTGCTTAGATGTGGGAAAGTAATTAGTGGTGCTGCAATGTTTGACGATTTTGTTTTACAACATAGACAAGGGTGGGGATATGGCAAGGTGTTAATCGGAGAAAAAAGCTAAAAGCTGCATGGATTTTTAACTTTAATTTAATAAATTAATCCTTCAGGAATAGCATTTACTGTGGAAACGTTTAAATGCGAAGTAATTTAATGCGAGAAAGAAAACGTATTTACACAGGAAAATGCAGCGGCAACGATTCTACCAATAGGAGATTAACAACGCCAACGTTTTTTATACCCTTGAGCGACTCATGTTTTGCAACGATTCTCTCTCACTTCAAAGCGTCGTTCAAGACGTCGTTATATATATCGTCGTTATATATATATAGGGGTCATTTCAATTTAGCAGTTTCGTTTTATGCTACTCGCCCCCCCGTGGTGTTCACTTACGAACGAGTGTTTTAGCTCTCGAAGAGACTTTGTGCTCATATATTCCGATATATTTAACTGCAGCATTAATATTATGCAAAGTAGTCCAATAAAACCTGTGATGTTCCTTCACGAACACATAGAAGACTAAAATACAACTGGTATCTTGAAAACTAAGTTCAATTTTCAAAGTTAAAATTAGAGAAATTGACTTATTAAATAATATACGCTTACAGAAATCTATTCTACATAAATCAACCTTTAAACAGGCTTTGATGTATGAAGCAGCAACAATGTAAATTTTGAAATACTAAGGTTACATTAGGTTTACTCAGCTGTATATTAAGCTTTTAAATTAGAACCTTTTGACATTCAGCGAAACATATCTATTAACTTGATTTTTTGAGTACACTTAAGAGTAGTCAATTTTCTTGCATTAAATTGTAAAATGTAAAAACTCGTAAACTCGATCCTGTCAAAGAATTGATCATGAACTTTCAAATCTTTTCCTTTGGTAATTTTATAGTAGAGCCAGCGCGCTAGCGCGTCAGCGGAGCTCCATTGCTAAGGAAATTTGGTAACCTATCAAGCCAAGAAATTTTGGTGGTGACGTAATAGTCACGTGACCGTCCGTCCGTCCGTACGTACGTACGTCCGTCCGTCCGCACCACAGGGTTACCAATACACTTCATACACTGAATATAACCCTGTGCTGAATCCCATGTGTTTTTGGCGCGAAATCGCATGTTGACCCGCGTTGTAGCAAAACAAGCAAAGACAACACAAGTCAAAAACAAATTTGTTAATGGAAAAAAAAAAACGTTCAAAAGAATACCCAGTTGTCTTTTTGGTGGAAGGGGAATAGTTCAATTTAGGCGAAAAAATCAGGCGATAAAGTTCAGGCGAAAAGTTCAAATTTGCCTTGTTGGTTCTGTTCGAAGTCGGTCGGCACACCGCTTGAGTTCGCAGCTTTTCGCAGCAGTTTCGACGCCAAATATAGCAGAGCTAGTGCTTTTTGGTTTTTTCTGTCCACAACCATGGTTTTTACGGTGTTCCGAACGCATTTTGCCAGGAAAAACACCAGCATTTTCATGCTGATAGGCAGCTTGTCACGAAGAAAGAAATAGGTATTAAAATTAATTTAGAAACTGTCAATAAACGCTCATGTCCAAGTGGACTAATATCGGGCTCGGCTCCCAGCGAGGGTGGAAATTTTTTTCTTGTGTTTTTTCTTTTCTTTTTTGTTTTTTAATTTAACGACTTGAATGAGAGTATTTTCACAAATTAATAACTGCCAGCAAAAAAACAAACAAACAAACAAACAAAACAAAAAGGGGGGTTCCGCTTTTAGGCTTGGCTAAATCTATATATTACCATTTTTGAGACAAATAATGGAAGAAAGGTAATTAAAGTGCGCACATTGCCTTGATTAAAACTCACTGAAAAGGCAGAATCACTATACGTTTTCATATTATCGCCTTAAATTGACATTTATTCCACAGGCGGATGTTGGATATATACACCCTATTCGGTGTTTTAATAGATGACAATACGCGCGAATATTTCACGAAGTGCTTAGTATTTACGCAAATAATAATAATAATAATAATAATAATAATAATAAATGTGAAAATAGGCGTAATGAGTAAAATGTTCTCGCTAATATTATCTACCAAAAAACCGAATAAGAGGTTTATTATTCCACTACATTTTGTCAAACCGGGATTGGACAGTGTAATACGCTGGCATACTTTGCGCGTTCTCTTGCCCTTATATGGTAAAATGACACAACAGTGGAGTAATAAGAGGTGATAACTATCCAACAAGTCGCGTTGTGCCGATCGCGCGAGTTGGTTAAAGTCAACTCACATCAAATAAACGCAAGTTGGATAATTGTTTTTACCATATAGCTCTCATTGAATTTCGATTACTGACTTATGTTCCATACTTGTGGAAAAAACTTTTGCTTTGCGGTGATATTCAACTTTTCAGTAAACTTCGCGGAAGAAAACATGGCATCTGGTTTTCCGTAACCCTTTAAGCCCTTTCAGTGACAAAAATGAAAGTTATCCTTACATGATCAATACTTGTTAAAAAGATGAGAATAAAGGAAGTGATCACTAAGGATACTTAAGATGTCTTGATATTTAGACAAATTCTCCTCACTAGTTCCATAAGAAATGTATGAAGAACAGTAAGGAGAATTTGCATCTTTATATCAGGGCTTAAAGGGTGAAGGGCAAAAATCTGGTCGGGTTATTCGCTGATGGCTTGTTTGCAGCGAATCGTGAGACGGCTGGAATTTTTGTAACCAAACTTTATAATTTACAAACGGCAAAATTTAACGTATAGGCAATCACAGGTACTGTGGAGTACACGCTTGCAAAAAACTATATTTATTTGACTTGTTCGCATCAAAAAACTGCTCAAAACCGCCAACTGATGTTGTCATGTAGTAAATAGCCAAAGGGAGCCACACTTTTCTCGAGCAAATGGAGTGTTAGTGCAACGCAGCGTGCGTTGAAAGCAAAGAAACAACCAAACCTGCAAGCAAAAAATGTGCCACCAAGGTACTGCTAAACAGAAATATTCCCAGAGTTGAAATGTTCTTTTTAAAGAGAGCAGAAAAAAGTCAGACAGTTGTCATGTGGTTTTTAGCGGAGCCAGCGCGCTAGCGCGTCAGCGGAGCTCCATTGCTAAGGAAATTTGGTAACCTATCAAGCCAAGAAATTTTGGTAGTGATGTAATAGTCACGTGACCGTCCGTCCGTACGTCCGTCCGTCCGCACCACAGGGTTACCAATACACTTCATACACTGGATATAACCCTGTGCTGAATCCCGTGTGTTTTTGTCGCGAAATCGCATGTTGACCCCCGCGTTGTAGCAAAACAAGCAAAGACAACAAAAGTCAAAAACAAAAGTCAAAAGAATACTCAGTTGTTTTTTTGGTGGAAGCGGAAAAGTTCAATTTTGGCGAAAAAAATTAGGCTTTAAAGAATAGTAAAAAGATTGTTGTCACTGACTAAAATTTGAAAGCGGACGTTTAGCTTAAAAATTACTATAACCTTCTTCAGCGTAAGTTCAAATGGCGTCCAGATGTAAATTAGATGTTTTTTAGAAAGGCGAGAATCCACTAAGGATTGGCCAGGATTTTGTACATCTCAGGAATTAATGTGCACGTGTTCACTGATCGAGTTCGGTTCACGGATGGAATGCCATGCTTCTAAAAACAGTCTGCGTGACCACTGAGAACAGCGGTCCACAATCTCGACATCGTCGAAATTAAAATCGTGATTAGTTTGCGCGCAATGTTGTGCCAACAGGGAGTTCTTGTAACCTGTTGTGCCAACAGGTGACAAGAACTGTTGTCCCTCTTGGCACAACATTGCGCGCAAACTAATCACGATTTTAATTTCGACGATGTCGAGATTGTGGACCGCTGTTCTCAGTGGTCACGCAGACTGTTTTTAGAAGCATGGCATTCCATCCGTGAACCGAGCTCGATCAATGAACACGTGCACATTCCTGAGATGTACAAAATCCTGGCCAATCCCTAGTGGATTCTCGCCTTTCTAAAAAAACATCTCATTTACATCTGGACGCCATTTGAACTTACGCTGAAGAAGGTTACACTAATTTTTAACCTAAACGTCCGCTTTAAAATTTTAGTCAGTGACAACAATCTTTTTACTATTTTTAAACCATGCCTGACTACGATTATAGTATTTTTAGGCGTTAAAGTTCAGGCGAAAAGTTGAAATTTGCCTCGTTGGTTCTGTTCGAACTCGGTCGGCACACTGCTTGAGTTCGCAGCTTTTTGCAGCGGTATCGACGCCAAATATAGCAGAGCTAGTGCTTTTTGTTTTTTTTCTGTCCACAACCATGGATTTTACGGTGTTCCGAACACATTTTGCCAGGAAAAGTACCAGCATTTTCATGCCGATAGGCAGCTTGTCACGAAGAAAGAGTTGACTATTAATATTAACTTGAGTACTGACAATAAACGCTCAAGGCCTAGTGGACTAGTATCCGGCTTCAGAAGCCGACGTCCCGGGTTCGGCTCTCAGCGACGATGGGAATTTTTTTCTTTTTTTTTTTAATTTAACAACTTGAATGAGAGTATTTTCACAAATTAATAACTGCCAGCAAAAAAACAAAACAAAAACAAACAAACAAACAAACAAAACAAAAACGGGGGGGCTCCGCTTTTAGGCTTGGCTAAATCTATATATTAGCCAATAAAACGAAACACGCATAACTTAAAACAGTTCTATCTTCAAAACCACATACGTGTAGTATTACGTCTTGGAAGTAAGACTCAAACAGCGTTAAAAGCACAGAATTAATACAAAAAAAGACAATACAGTAGTAGTTTATGGGTAAAGAGGAGTAACACTCGGTTTGCAGAAAATTATTTTGTGCAAGTAACGCAAAGTGCTAAGAGCGTGACACAAGCGTCAAATCGGTATTACTTGGGGATGAATAAAGCATACTTTTCATTGAAATGCTTAGTAAAACAATTTTAGCTTATAGTAGGGAACAGTTTTATCAACTTCAAACTTCCTGTCATGAAAGATGTTGAAAACTTCCTCTTGCGAAATCAAAAGTGCAATTTGGATGGTGTTGAAAGAGGAAGAAGCCATTAGTGCCCTTTATGATGCCCCTTCATGTTTAAGGCGGTAGTTCACTTACATTGTTGCAAGACCGTCGGCTAATGCACGAGACAATCAAAAGAGATTTACTATAGCCTATAATTATCTCTTTGCAGTTTCCTCGTTGCTGGCTTCGTTCTCGAAAATGAGGCTTCTTGTTTGGTTTCCAGCCGTGCTGTTGGTGTCCTGGCTAGGCTGTACAAGCAGTGACGAGTTAGACCCTAACGAGCAGGCCCAAGTATCGACCGCTATGGACATAGCTCAGATTGCAATTCAAACGATTGATAATGCAATAAAGGTGAGGGCAAAAGAGATTAAAGACGCACTAAAGACATCTAATGAAATGAAAAGCGTTGAACTTCTGAAAAAGCAGAAAAAATTAGAAAAAATTGCTTCCATGGTGGGCACAGCTCTCATAGCTGTACAGGCCGCCTCCGCTATTGCAAGTTTTGTATTTACCTTTTTCATGCCTAGCCAACTGGATGTCATCACGGACGTGGTAAACGAACGCTTTAAAGAAGTAAACGCCAAGCTCGATCGTCTAGACGAGAAACTCGATGAGATAGAAACATCGATCAAGGCAAATAGTGCATTCAACACTTTCTTGTCTACTTGGATCAAGTGGGAGTATGCGTCAAGGAACGGGGCAAAGAAACTATCTGATATCCGTAAAGCAATGGAGACCAAAACCAGAAGAATAGACCAGGTGAAACTCGCCGAAGAATACATCAATTATTACGAAAACAACAACTTGGATGGCAACCTGCAGAACCTCTACAGAATGGCAGCTCTGCCAAAGGGCATAACTCAACGAAACATCTTCGACATTTTCACTGCCGAACACGGTTGCGATATTACAAAGCTGTCCGAACTAATGATCCTCATAAAAAACATTATGACTAGTGCTGCCCAACAGAAAATGTCCTACCTCTATTTCAAAGGTGATGAAAAGAGAGCCATTGAGGGATTCAAAGATATTCAGACGTATTTCTTCAGAATACGCCGCGCATTTGATGACCGAGTTTTCCTCTGCAAAAGAAATTCTGTTGATAACGCAAAAAAGGACGCCAACAAGATTTTAAAGAAAATGAAAGGATTTTCACAGGAAAGCATCGTTCAATCTATCTTCAATGAACTTAAAGTCATGCATCCGTGGTACACATGGGCTGTGACAGCTACCAATGGGAAGCGTCCAACGATGCGCAGTTTTGAGTGGCTTGGAAGCAACTACTTTAAGTTAGAAGACCGCTCGGATCCTGATAAAGTCAAAGAATATTACGTTGTCTACGACGACACCGAATCATTTGCCAGCTGTCTTTTTATCAAAGACGCAAATACCTTGTTGGTTTTCAAAGGATGCGATGGGTGCAATTCCGACTATATCTATACCGCTGACAACATCATTTCTAAAAAGAGATGCGGAAAATCGACTTTGGAAGGGCTTGTTGACTTTCCATATGAAGTTGCCCATAGCTCGTACGAAGTCCTTAAAGAATACAAATATTCCGGCGATCGTTGGGTAAGCTGCTCTGAGTGCTCTAATAGGAGTCATCCCGATTGCGTATATGATAAATGTGTCGATAGGGTGAAACAGGAAGTCCAGACCTGGGACTTTATCGCATCGGCAGGTAACTCTAACTACGATGTCTGTCGGCTGTCTGAAAAGTGTAATGGCCACGGTCAATGCAAGCAAATTCCCTTGACGAAAACTCATCAGTGCATCTGCGAGGAAGATTATGAAGGTGAAGCTTGTGAAAAACGAGTCGACTTTGATGATACCATTCAAAAAGTGATGTCCGAGTTGAGGAAGACTTTCAATGTTGTGAACGGCGTTCCCACCGCTGTTGATGTGTTCTTTTCAATAAGATCCCTGTCAGAGAAGTTAGACGCCGTTTTGGAGAAAATTAAGGCTTCCTTTGCACATACCAAAAATATCATCAAACATTCCAAAGTCATTTACAATGTCGAAGACATAACTGATCTTTATGCCAAACTGCAGAAAAACCAGCTGACTTTTGATCAATTTGGTCAAAGGATTGATGCATATTTGCACACTGTTACCGCTTTTGAATTGCAGAATCGATTGAGGAAGATGATCCTTGGTAAAGGAACTTTAGACAAGCCGGGAAATGATATCTATAATTCGTACAAGCGTGAATACTTCAGTTACAATAGAGGTGGCTGTTCTGCTAAATACAATAACGATATAAAGGATTTCAGGGACAATTTGGCCTACTTGGATCATGCACTCGGAGAAGCGCTGTTAATGCATCAAAAGTGGCTTCTGGAAACAAAGGGGACAACGGAAAACCTCCGAACAAGGTACAAGAAAGAAGCCGAACATATACAAAACATCTTCAAAAATCGTCAGGCGGAATACAACAAATACTGGAAATCCTACAGCTGTGGCACCTTAAGTGTCGATGGTACAGATATTTCATGCAAGGACGAGTTGACTTTCGAGGGGATGACTTTGACTGTAAAATGCGACAAACAGAGACAATCAACTCCGAGTCAAGTTACCTGTAAGAAGATTGGTAACGTCCTCAAATGGGACGCCCAACCAAAATGTAAATTCGTTTGGGGCCGTTTTGACGACGATTGGAGACAGTGTTCTAAGACTTGCGACGGAGGAGTCAAGTACAGGTACAGATCCTGCTTGGGTACAAACGATGTCAATGATTGCATTAGGGACCAAGGCGGTTCAAACTACGAGACTGCATCCTGTGAGACTCAAGCTTGCTGTTCTGATCAATATGAAAAGTTCAAATGTTCCAACGGAAAGTGCATCAAGAAAAGTTGGCTCTGTGACGGAGACGACGACTGTGGAAACAATGACGACGAAAGTTTTTCTCAGTGTCCAGACTACATTACATCAGGTGAAAGAATCTTCTTGAGAAGCAACGCTAAAAGCGATCAGTGGCTTAGCTGTTGGTGTACCAATAAATGTGGTCAAGATCGATGCAAGCTTCGAGACTGTCCTGGTAAAGAAATAGAGTTGAACGACTGGCTTTCATGTGATGGCGAAAATTTCGAGTTGTATTTGACCGACTATGATGTAGGCGAAACTGTTCGAAGTGGTGACCGAGTGGCAATTTATTACAGAGGTGGTCACTGGCTTAGCTGCTGGGGTAATGGTGTTGTATGTCCGACCAGAGACTGTCCTGGGATGGATTGGGATTCATCAGACAAGGATCACTGCCGTGGAGAGATGTTCTGGATATATTCACTGGAACGACAGGGTTCATGTTCAGGCGACGCCACTAAGGAGTGTGAAGGAAAGCCCATACAGAAAGGCGACACTGTTTTCTTGCTATTTTCTACGGATGATGCAGGATGGTGGCTAAGTCAACAAAATGGAGATATCAAAACCCATTCGTGCCCTGGTCTTTATCTAAACAACGATGATAAGCGTTGCGTCTCCGAAATGTGGACTATCATTAAATAATTAATGATAACAATGATGATGATGATCTGAAGATCATAAAGGACGGTGCCTCCTAATACAGATGTATTTTTGAAAAGGTTATGACTATGGGGATAAGGTAGATCTTAGTAAGGGTTATTGGAATACAAAAAAATGTGGGTAACCACACATTTTGCGCGGTTAACCCTAATTTTCTTTTTGGATTCTGATAGCCCTTGCTAAGATCTTCTTTTTCCACACAGTCATAAACCGTGCAAAAATACCTTTGTATCGATATCTCGGACCAGACCTTAGATGCGCAGAGCTTAGGTGCAGTAACAAAAGGATACATCGTCCTTAATTAACTATCATTATTCATATTATTATTAACTATTATTATTCATATTATTCATATTATTATTATTATTATTATTATTATTATTAGTAGTAGTAGTAGTAGTAGTATATTAAGTAACTTTAGCATCAAATTATGCCTGTCAGTTATTATTATGACTGAGTTTTCGTTAATGATTTTCGAGCTATTCTACTTAGATTTAAGAATTATCTGTTACAATTACCATCTATATATTTACCTAGCTTTGTCCATTAACTTGGGTAGCGAGTAGTACCTCTGAACGGGTGCTGCCTCAGGGAGTGTCGTCCCTGCCCACGCGAGACTCGGGCTCAGCTGGCTCCGGCTGTCAGTACCCGGTAAGGGCCCCTGCTCAGGGATACGAGCTACGCCCCTTGTGGGAGTCTCAGGAGAGACTGAAGAGTGAACTACCAGACTGTGACTTTTTTATTTTATCATTTTGAAGATCAGTCGCTTTTAAAATCACGTGACTCTTTTGAATTGCTCTGTTTGTTTTGTCTAAAATAAGAATGCAATTGTAAGGCAGGTAATCAGTAGGTAGTCACGTGATCACCAAGCGATTGCATACTTTTATTTGACTGGATTTGACCTGTGTAACGTTCGGCTAAAACGCTGAATTGAATAAACCTCAAAAAAACTATCACGTTTACTGCCACGTTTACTGCGTATGATGATAATAACGGGCATAATAATAATAAAAAAAGGTTGAAGACCGTCAGCCAAAAATATGACTAAAATATGGCATAGATTCTAGAATTCTTTTTCAAATTGAAATTAGGTAGGGTTTCGTTGTTTGGCTTTTAAAAGAGAAGGTGTTTACAATAGCTTTTCTAAAACACCCCTACGCAGTTAAGAAATCATGTTCCAGTTGGGATGTGAACAGCAAAAACAGCCCAAGAAAGTTTGGCTGTCTAATTTCGTTTGTCCGCTGCCTTCAAAATGCACGAAATGTAGCGGGGAGCATGCACCTTGAACCCCAAAGGATTGTACGCCTTCGTCGCTCATACTCACCCACCCACCTACCCACGTAAAAAACTGCCTTTAACAATCCCCCGAAGAAGCACCGCTTGACTGTCCAAAATATCATCATAGCGTATTTTAATTGCCTTTAACAGGTCTTGTGCGCTTGATGACTGTTTCATGTATTTGCTTGGAGTTCTGGTTGGTTCGTTGGGTTATTTGTAGCTGTCGTGATTGACTAGGATATTTACTTTTGACAATTGTAGACAATTGTAGATCGCTCTGGTAAACTGATTGAACTTCAAGCGTACAAGGAAAGGGGGGGGGGGGTAGGTGGATGCCAACCCCCCATAAGATTTCTCTTGAACTTTTCCAAGTTTATTTTTCATCAACACCTGCCGTTCTCAGTTGCTGTGCCCATATCCCTTAGACACAATTTGAAAGAAGTTTGGTGAGAATCAGTGACTATGTTTACCAGATATGGCGACATAAGTAACGAGTGGCCAAGCCATTTTTGAGCAAGAATGCGTGTTTTTCACCTTTGTAAGGTAATGAAAGCAAGAAATGATAACAAAAAGAATCAAAGTGCTTAATTATGTCATATTCTACATGCCCAGCATCACAAAATGTTAATTTCCGCCTTAATAATTTCCAAGTTGGTAGCCTTGGTGACGTCATAGGCGCCCAGCAGCGTTGCAAACCATAATAAATTATGTACCTGATCTTGTTGAGCACATCACAGACTTTCTTCTTATGACTAAAGGTGAAATCTTTTCGAAATATTGTAACATATCATAAACCGGGGGGGGGACATCAATCCCCTTGTACCATGGTGGGCGTGTGAATTTTCTTGCACGTCCGAGAGTTTAGGAGTTCAGTAACGGGCTTAAGTGCTCTCAAAGGTTTGCTTTCAGTCTATGAGTCCAATGTTCTCATCACACAAGGCTAACTTACAGGCTCTATCTCTATCAACAATCCAACTCAACAAAATTTCAGCCTATTTTTTTGCTAAGTCCACAATATGAACCATTATGTTCGACAGAGCAATTACAAAAACAATTCTGTTGATGTTGACAAATCATGAAGCAATTTGAAGATTCTGAAAACTGTTCAAAGCCGAACTATGAGACAGGCAGAGTACACAGGAAACGGTTTTTCTACTCTAATTCAAGACCGTTCAACAGATATTAATCTGCCCTAATTACAAGCACCGAGAAAATGAAAATGATGACGGTCCACAAAAGTATCCAGAAGGGAAAAAGACAAATATCGATGAGATAATTAGCTCTTCTTGATCGCCACTTGGGATTACATCATTCAATTATTTTGGACACTAAAAAATGAAAGAAATTTTGAACTATTGAATATTAAACAATTATTGATATAGGGCAACACAACTCTCGATGTATTCTACAGTGAAACGCTTCTCAGAAGTGAAAGTTCGCCTTAAATTTCGATCATAGGGTTGAATACTGACGCAGCCAACTAGGTTCCATCCAAGTCAAGGTAAGCGATTTTGACAAATTGACGTATTAAAATAAGTTCCGATTGCTCTAGAAGAAAAATTAGGAAAGAGCACGGAATTAAAACAGTAAATCCATGCCATGGAAGAAGAAACTATAGAAAAGTATACTTTATACCTGATGGCGTAGGTCTTTTAAATCGATATTTGTAGACGTTTTCTCTTTTCAGATACTGGCGGCGTTTCATAGAACGAAGTTTTTCTTTTTTTTTTTTTTAATTATCTTCCGAATTTTCGAACCGCTTCCTTTGCCTCTGTTACTCACTTCTTTTATCTCAGCGGTAAAGTAAAGTAGTACATATTTGATCGCACATTTACTTCGTAAGAGCTGTTCGATTGTGAAAGTAAATTCCATGTCGAGTGGAATGCTAGGGGGCAAATTTACACCAGGCGGAAATTGATTGCGTTTTCCCCGGGCAAACCGGCAATAAATTGCTCATGTTAAAAGCTTGTCTTCCTTATTCAACCATGGAATTTTGTAAATAAGCGATCTGGTGTCAACGAACCCTATCCTATTGCAGTACTTTTTCCCTCCGTGAAGAGATGAGAAAATGCAGTGCGTGATTTTTAAGTTTTTGTCTTTTAAGTTTGAACAATGAGTATTTGGCTACCTGGCTCTAAGGCGAACACATCAAACTGAATTGGTATGTCGCCGAAGTCTTTTCTTGAATGAGCTTCGAACTGGAGGATGACTTTGTACTGATATGCAACTGGCCGGGTTTGATACGACAGTTTCCGAGGAATTGAGCCAAGAAAACAATGCAAGTAGGTTTAAAGGTCTAAAATGGGCCGAGCGTTTTATTTACTTTCCGAGCAAGTGTCGTTTCGGAGGCAACTTTTGTCCCAGTTAATCGAGGAACAGCAACTTAGAACTAATTTAGGTTGTCGGCAAACACTGCTGAAATTAATCTATCAGCCGTAAAAGAACTAGTCAGTTATGAACGCGCGACGCGACTGATGCGTCAGCTATTCTCTTTTCCGCTTAAACTTTAATTTCTACGTATATGTTGTTTAATTTAAGTTAACGGATCCATTCAGTTTACAAACCGAAAAGAACTGTGGAACTGTTTCAGTGTTTTCATCCAAGCATACGCCGGACCATTTTTCATTTAGTTGTTTAGCTGTTTGTTAGTTGTAAGTTGATTACTTTTGTCATGAATAGCGTTTGTTTGCTAAGTTGTTTTGAAAACAGATTACGTTGGAGAAAGATACGGCGCACCAAGTCCAGCGATCTCAGTGATTGGCAGTTAAAAAATTATTTCAGTTTGAATTTACCTTTTCCGGTTTTATTTAACTGTCACGTTTGGTTTGGATTTTATTGGCGTTCCTTGGAGGAATGAAAGCGGGCTAAAAATCAATTAAAGAACGCCGCTGCCGCCAAAGCGGTTTCCACCCAACAAAAGAATGCGTTTCCTAGCCAAACACAGCGCGTCGTTCGGAATATATTCGGCGTCCTGATCTTATCGTCGGTAAAAGTACATTTTCAACATCCTTTTGTTTACTTTATTCCTTGGGCACATGTAAACTTTCTCTGCCAGTCGAGTTACAGGTTTCACAAATAAATTGCTGCACCAACAGTTAATGAATTGGTGGCAACCAAATGCTTAAGAGACTCAGAGCCAGCGTCTTTGATTGGCAAACACCTAGGGCTGTAAATTCAGAGAGAAAAATTAATCTCAAATTCTGGAATGCTTAGCTATCAGATAACGAACATATAGTTCAATCTATGTTCATTGTCAAAAATAACATTGATGCTGCTGAACAATAAGCGCCGTGTAACTATGGCGATCGCCTGTAATCGTCTTATAATTGATAACAGAGCAACAAAAGCTAATTACGATTAACCGTACTTTTTGACAGTAGCACTTATATACGAAACTGCAGTGAAACCTGTATTGAGCGAACTCCATGAGGACACTAGCGAGGGTCTCAAGGTTATCAATTGTCTGGCATGTTTCTTCCAAGGGATAATTAAGTGAAGGAGTTCTGCTTGTGGAAGTTTGCTAACGCTGTGACTCTGTGAACAAATTAAAGTACACATCGTAAGACAAGGCAAGAGATCTTGATTATACTTAATGTTTTTGACACAGTTATTGTGCCTTTGTAATAACGGGACCACCATAATTAATTCATAGTTTCTTTAGTATCAAGGGGGCTCAAAAATGTGAGCAGAAAATTCCGTATTTCTGTGTTCGTACATCATTCTGAACTTTTCAAAATGGTTTTTGTGTATCTAAATATTGTTTAACTCCTACCTCACCAAATTCGTGGCCGCTGTTCTTTCTACCCAAATTTACCATTTTAATTAATGTACGTACAACATTTCCGTTTATACGGCATAAGGGGGACAAATTCAAGCTCATTTTAACAATCTAGCCGACAAATAAAATACTTTTGACCAAATGCGTCGCCAGTAGAGTGAATTGTTTGGCATGTTTCTTCCAAGGGACAATCGGTACTATCAAGAGAGCCTTTTTGGCTCTTTTGGAACTATGCAATTCATATTTACGGAAGCTATATTGCGCTTAAAACTAAATAGTTTTTCAGAAATTCCTTATTGGCAAAGCTTGTACTAAGGGAAGCGAAAAATGTTCAATCCTTTTTTCGGCAAAAGAACATTTTACCAGTTTCTTTTATTTCCAATTGCTGTTTATTAAATAGCTGCGCACATTTTACTGAATTGTTTTGTGACAGTCAGATTATCAGTGTCTCGGAGGTAGAATAATAAGAAGTACGATTTAACTTATAAAAAAGAGTTTTCTGGCAACGTAATTCGACCTCTTTGTACAGTGGAGAATTATAAAAAAGGTTAATTGGACGTAAAAATGTCCCCAATTTCTGAAGAAAGAGGCACACAACACCAATGCAGATGTCCGTATCTTGATGACGTGATAAGTCTTCAGCAGCCACCACTTAAACGCTTAACCTTTTGTAGTAACTTGGTCTTGCAGGAATAAATAGGCCTGAGGGGGCTGGAGTAGGGGGTTACACCAATGGTACCCTTTTTACCGTCAGTAGAAGTCTGACTTCGCTTGTACCTCCCAGGGCATCTACTGTATAATCAAATAGCTTAAGCATGCCCACACCAGAAGACAGTGATTATATTTCCTTGATTGCGTTTTTCCCAGGCAATCTGTCAATAAATTGCTCATTTGGAAAGCTTGTTCTTCCTTTTTTAATCATGGAATTTTGTAAATAAGCAATCTGTGGAAACAAACCCAATCCTATTAAGTCTTAACACTGAAATTTTAGCTAATTGTGCTCAAAGGCGAACACATCAAACTGATTAAGTATGTGACTGAACTTTTTTCTTGAATGAGCTTGGAGGATGACTATATACTGATTTGTAACGGACCGGGTTTGATACGACAGTTTCCGAGGAAGCGAGCCAAGATAACGAAGCTAGGTTTCAAAGGTCCAAAATGGGTCGAACATTTTATTTACTTTCGCAACTGTTGTTTTAAAGGGAACGTTTGTCCCAGTTAATCGAAGAACAGCAACTAATTAAGTTTTCGGCAAACACTGCTGAAATAAATCCATTTCGTCAGAGAGCTTGTTTTATGAGCGCGCGACGAGAGTGATACGTCAGCAATTCTCTTTTTCACTTAAAATTTAATTTCTACGAACTTGACCTCTAACTTAAGTTAACAGATTCGTTCCGTCTACAAATCAACAAGAACCGTGGAACTGTTTGGTTTAATCTTAGCATACACTAAGATTACGTTTAGTTGATAACTTTTGTCATGAATAGCTTTTGTTTGCCAAGTAGTTTTGAAACAGATTACGTTGGAGAAGATACGGCGCACCTAGTCCAGCAATCTCAGTGATTGGCACTTAAAAAATATTTCAGTTTGAATTTACCTTTTCCGGTTTGAGCTAACTGTCAAGTTTGGAGTTGGGTTTTACTTAATAGCGTGCCTTGAAGGAAAGAAAGCGGGCTAAAAATTAATCATAGAACGCCGGTGCCGCCAAAGTGGTTGCCGCCCAACAAAAGAATGCGTTTACTAGCCAATCACAGCGCGTCGTTCGAAATTCGGCGTCCTGATTTTAGTTTCGGTTTGAGTACATTTTCAATAGCTGATTGTTTGATAGGATTTAGAAATAAAATTGCTTGCATTAACATTCAATGAATTGGCGGCAACTAAACTCTTAAGAGAGGCAGTTTGTTTGTTTGGCAGACACCTAGGGCTGTATATCCAGAGGAAAAAATCTCAAATTCTGGAATGTTTAGCGATCAGATAACGAAGAAATAGTACAATTCTTATTCATTGTTACAAGTACCACTGCAAACACACGCCTATGTCAACCGCCGGTAATCGCCTATAATTGATAACAAAGCAACAAAAGCTAATTATGATTAGGCGTAATTTTCGATGGTAACACTACAAACGAAACTGCAGTGAAACCTGAATTAAGTGGACCTCATACAAAGCCGAAACCAGCTAAAGTCTAAATTTTTCTTCCCACGTTTACTTTAAAACGATCCTGTACTCAGCGGACACGTCTATTAAGCGGACTCGGACACCAAGCCATTTTGTTACCAGAAACCTACATCAACAGACACTTTAAGTGTTTCCCGAAGGTATTTTTATAACATTCTGGCATTGCTTTTTGCTTCGAAGAGCGTGTTTTCAGATAATTCAGTAATACTACCCGAAATGGCCAGTTGCGAAATTTTTACCATTAATAAAGCGTGTCAAGTATACGGGTAAATGTTAGTCTCTTCTGAGTTGCGTAGTATATAAAAAGGGCGAGCAATGAAAAAACTGTCCGCGCTTATTTTCTACCAAAACACTTCTGTTTGGAGGATAACCACCCAAAACTTCCCCTTTGGGTAGGTAAATAGGGGCAGTTTAGGATGGTTATTAGGGTGGTTAATAGGGTGGGTATTAGAGTGGTTTAAAAGGGGAAGTTTAGGGTGGTTAATAGGCTGGCTAAAAGGTGGCAGCTTTGTGTGATTACTCGGGTGGTTAAAAAGGGGCATTTTAGAGTGGATTATTAGGGTGGTTAAAAAGGGGCACCTTAGAGTGGTTATGAAAGGAACAGTTTAGGATAGTTATTAGGGTGGTTAAAAAAGGGCAGTTCAGGGTGGTTATTATGGTGATTAAATAGGGGCAGTTTAAGATGGTTATAAGGGTGGTTACAAAGGGGAGTTAAGGGTGGTTATTAGAGTGGTTAAAAGGGGAAGTTTAGGGTGGTTAATAAGGTGGCTATTTACTTATTTATTCAAGTGCAAAAAATCGAAATGCAAAAAAGTTGTCCCATATGGGAAAAGCATGATCCCTTTTTGTGGTGCGCCTTCGTGTTTAAGTCAACAGTTTGGTTACCTTGTCGTAAAAGTGTGAGATAATGAACGGGCTGGCCAAAAAAAATGGTATGCTCTAACCTTAAATTTTCTTTTGCAGTTTTATCGTCGCAGGGTTCGTTCTCGATCGAGAATGAAACGTTGTATTCAGGTTCGCAGCCGTACTATGGGTGTCATTGCTGGGTTGCGTAAGCAGTTCCAGTTTGGATCCTAGCGAACAGGCCCAAGTCTCAACAACTTTAGATTCGGCTCAGTTTGTCATAAATGAGATTGCAGAAGAGAACAAGGCAGCAACAAAAGCCCTCAAAGACGCACTGATGATTTCGGATGATGCAAAAAGCGCGGAACTACTGATAAAGCAGACGAAATTAACCAAGGTCGGCAAAGCCCTCAAAGCTGTACAGGCAGCGTCTACTGTCGCAAGTATTGTGTTCACCTTTTTCATGCCAAGCAAGCTGGATGTCATCACGAGCTTGATAAACGAACGCTTTAAAGAAGTAAATGCCAAGCTTGACAGTCTAGACGAGAAAATCGATGAAATGGAGTCATTGATCAAGGCAAAGAGTGCATTCAACACATTCTTGTCTGCTTGGATCAAATGGGAGTATGCGTCAAGGAACGGGGCGAAGAAACTGTCGGATATCCGCAAAGCAATGGGGACCAAAACGCGAAGAATCGACCAAGTGAAGCTCGTCGAAGAATACGTCAATTATTACGAAAACAACAACTTGGATGGGAACCTGCAGAATCTGTACAGAATGGCAACTCTGCCAGAGGGCATAACCCATCGTAACATATTCGACAGATTCATTGCCTAATACGGTTGTGACATTACGAAGCTGTCTGAACTAATGATCCTCATCAAAAACATCCTGACTGGCGCTGCCCAGCAGGAAATGTCCTACTATTACTTCAAGGGTGATGAAAAGAGAGCCACTGAGGGATTCAGAGACGTTCAGATGTATTTCTTCGAGATCCGTCGGGCGTTTGATGGTCGAGTTTGGCACTGCAAAAGCAATGCTCTTGATAATGCAAGGAAGGACGCTAACAAGATTTTGAAAAAACTTAAAGGCTCTTCACAGGAAAACATCGTTCGAGCCATCTTCAACGAACTAAAAGTCACGTATCCGTGGTACACATGGGCTGTCGCAGCTGTTAAAGGTGATCGCCCAAAGATGCGTAGCCTCGAGTGGCGTGGAACCATTTACTTTAGACTAGCTATAGAAGACCGTTCGGATCCGATTAAGGCAAAGATTATTACGTTGTCTACGAAGACACCAAGTCGTTTGCCAGCTGCATAGATATCAAGCAAGCCAAGCCCTTGTTGGTTTTTAAAGGATGCAACGGGTGCAGCTCTGTTTATATTTACGCCGCGGACAACATCCTGTCTAAAAAGAAGTGCAGAGCTTCGACTCTGGAAAGGCTTGTTGACTTTTCGTACGAAGTTGCTTATAGTTCGTACGGTTTATGGGTCTATCCGCCTCACCAGAAAGAAAAGTATATCTCGTGCTCTGAGTGTTCTGATAGAAGTTCTCAAGATTGCCAATATATATATATGACAAATGTGTCGATCGCGTGAAACAGGAAGTCCAAACCTGGGATTTTTCTCGCCTCAGCAGTTAACACTAACTACGACGTTTGCGTGCAGTCTGAGAAGTGTAATGGCCGTGGTCAGTGCAAGCAAATTCCCTTAACGAAAACTCATCAGTGCATCTGTGAGAATTACTATGAAGGTGAAGCTTGTGAAAAACGTGTGGACTTTGATAATACCATTGAAAAGATGATGTCCGAATTGAGAAAGACTTTTAACGTTGTGAACAGCGTTCCCACCGCTGTTGATGTGTTCTTTTCAATAAGATCTCTGTCTAAGAAGTTAGATGTTGTTTTGCAGAAAATTAAGGCTTCCTTTGCACATACCAATAATATCGTCAAACATTCGAAAGTTATTTACAACGTCAAAGAAATAGCTGATCCATATGCCAAACTGCAAGAGAACAAGTTGACTTTTGATCAATTTGGTCAAAGGATCGATGCATATTTGCAAACTGTTACTGCTTTTGAATTGCAGAATCGATTGAGGAAGATGATCCTTGGCAGAGGTACTTTAGACAAGCCGGGAAATGATATTTATGATTCGTATAAGCGTGAATATTTAAGTCACAATGGAGCTGGTTGTTCGGTGAGGTACAATGAAGATGTTAAGAGTTTTAGAGACAACTTGGCCTACTTGGACCAGGCACTCGGGGAAGCCTTGTTACTGCATCAAAAGTGGTTGCTGGAAGGAAATTAAAGGGGACGACAGAAAACCTCAAAACGAAAATAAAAAAGAAAGCCGAACATATCCGAATTATCTTCAAAAATCGTCAGACGGAATACAATAGTTACTATACTGGAAATCCTACAGCTGTGGCACCTTAAGTGTCGATGGTACGGATATTTCATGCAAGGAGGAGTTGACTTACGAAGGGATGACTTTGACTGTAAAGTATGACAAACAGAGACAATCGACTCCGAGTCAAGTAACCTACAAGAAGATTGATAGCGTCCTCAAATGGGACTCACAACCAAAATGTAAATTCGCTTGGAGCAGTTGGGGCGATTGGAGTGATTGTTCTAAGACTCGCGATGGAGGAGTGAAGGTCAGTTACAGATCATGCCTGGGTACAACCAATGTCAATGATTGCATTCGAGACCAAGGCGGTTCGAACTACAAGACTGCATCCTGTGAGACCCAAGATTGTTGTTCTGATCAGTCTGGGAAATTCAAGTGTTCTAATGGCAGATGTATCCAGAAAAGTTTGCTCTGTGACGGAAATGACGATTGTGGAAACAATGAAAACGAAAGCAGAGATCAGTGCCCTAAACACATTCGATCAGGTGACCTTATTGCATTGAGAAACTACCATGGAAAAAGTCGGTGGCTGAGTTGCGGTCGCGATCATCAATGCAAGCTTTCAACCTGTCCTGGTAGCGAAATGTCCTACAACCGTGACTGGATCGACTGTAGCGACGTAATGTTCAACTTGCACTTGGTACACCTGTTCGAAGCGACGTAATGTTCAACTTGCACTTGGTACACCTGTTCGAAGTGGTGACCGAGTGGCGTGTCATTACGCAGCTGGTTACTGGCTGAGCTGTTGGCCCGGTAAAGATGTAGAGTGTTGAACCAGTCCATGCCCTGGCACATGGAGGGATTCGCCAGCTATCCAAAGGTGCCGCGGGGAGATGTTCTGGATATATTCACCGCAACGACAAGACAGGTGTTCAAGTGACACCACTAAGGCGTGCCGAGGAAAGCCAATAAAAATACTCCAGTCAGAAAGGAAAAGGATGGCGGCTAAGTGGAGACTCTGGGGGCCACATCGAAACCCAAACGTGCCCTGGTCATTATTTCGATGAAGAGGGTAAAAGGAAATGTCGTCGTGAAGGCTGGACCATCTTTACCAGCTATTAGATTATTATATTTAATAGACTCTTCACTGAGTGTGTAAAAGTGAGGATGCAATAGGAAGTCACGTGAGCTATACGTGACAGTATGAATTGATTATTGTGCGTTTATATTCCTTCGGATTTGACAAGTGTAACGCTCGAATTAAAGGCTGAATAAACCTTTTAACCAGATAAAGGTGCCTAATTTATCGTCCTCTTTCCAGGGAGGGAGATGAGTGGTTAACTTGTGTATAAGCTTGAAGGAGTTACGAATGACTTTTTAAGTGGGAGGGGGAGGGAGAAAGAAAAAATTAGCAGTTTTGATGGGTTGTAATTTTCATTTTTTGCCCAGTATTTTTGGGAGTAGTGATGATTTGCGTTTGTTCTTTGGGAACATTTTCTTCGGTATATAACAACTTTAGTGCAACAAGCGAGATACCTAAAGTGCGCTCGAATTTGGTTGAACACCATAGCTTTGTGGTAAAAATCGTGGAATTCAGTTAGAAAACTAACGAGCTGTGTGAAAATTCGCCTTCTCGATCGTGTTTTGACTCCTTGCTCGATCGTTTAAAAGTCTACTTGGTTTGGACGTCGTTTATTGCGCTCGGTCCTTGGAAACCAAACCAAATTTTCTTCCGATCCATTGGCAGCATTAATCACTACTAAAGGCCAAGTAGTACATGCAATATTTTCGTGCAACTTGTCCCGCAACATTGTTGCGTTGCAAGTTCAGGTCGTTTGTTGCGCTTATTACCACCTTCTCGCATTACCACCTTCAAGTTTCCATGTTGCAGAAAGTAGACGTCACTTCTACTTTTTACAACATGAAAATCTGTTGTGCGAAGAGATCATGACAGGTATGCCCAAAAAACAATCTCTCGGCTAAGAATCGGTGCCACAATACAATGACGTACGAATTGCGTTCCGATGCTTTCGGCCAGAGAAATCGGGACGACAAATCGCCGCTACTGTAGCGTGTAAACCAGCCTTATTATAATATCGACGTGCACGAGGTGCAAAGCGGGTAGTTTCGTTGCCTGATTTGAGTTTTAACATATAGGCAGATCTCGCAGGCGGTGGCATGGACGTCGAGCTTAAATTTCGCGAGTGTTTATCATCTCTCTCGTGCATATGTGCGCACGCGGCTATCTCTAAAGCGTGATTTCTAACGACGTAGCCAAAGGGTAAGCACAAGAGAAACACCCTTAAAGACAAGAGCGCGCAGAGATAGTTATCCTTGTGCTTAAGTCTGCGGTTATCGATGTTTTTAAATTTTTGCATATACTCTTATGCTCCCTCTTGCAAGTGCGCCGCTTCGGAATCACTCCCATGCTGATGAATAGAGAGGTGGCTGCTTGCGCTTAGCATACAGAAAAAGAATTTCTTCTGTTTGGAGTAACTTGTTGTACCTTGTTCCTACATTCAGAAGATTTAAAGAGCCAGTGTCACCCAAAGCGCTTTGCGCGCTTGTGTTTTTGTTTTGAAACAGCTTTTTGCGTTCGGCTGGCGCGTTTGCCGGACTTTTCGCAAATTATACCTTGCAAACTGGCCTTTCAGCGAACTGATATGTACAATAGTAACCTCTAAAAATAGAAATATCTTCATTGCTAGATGTTACTGGAGAAAACAACTCAAGATCTGAATTTGTAGTCAACGCGTATGGAGCTATTATAACAACCGATCTCAATGGACGTAAAACCAGAGCAGCCACTTCCACTCGATATAAAAATAAAACAAAAACAAGTGTATTAAAACAACAAGTGGTAAGAATATTGATGTCTTCACCGCTAGATGTCACAGGAGAAAAGTACTCAAGATCTGACTTCGCAGTCAATGCGTGTACATGAATATACTAGAAATACGTGACTCGCAGAACCTCGCGAAGCTCGGGCACGGGTGCACCACAAAATTGATTGATGGGGGTCGGGAGAGGATAGAATTTCGGTTTAACTGGAGGTGTGGATGGGTGGCCACAATGGTCCCGAATTGTGAGTTAAGATCACATTCTGGTTCCCAGTCGTTTCCATGTAACTTGCATCCAATCCTCTGTCATGTATAAGAAAATACGTTTAGCCCCCCCCCACTTCTCTTCATTCTGACATAAGGTAAATTGCTCTCTAGAGAGGATGTATATAGTATTGCTGTGGACCTGTTGTCAGGGCCAATGTGTGGTGTTTCTGTTTATTTTGGTTGGGTGAGAGTATAGGTTTATCAGAAATGCAGTTGAAATTCCAACTTGGAACTTGTTATCTCCAACATTTACCCAGCCATTTCCTTTAGATTCTGTTGTACAGCTTTTGTTCTATTTACTGGGTATTGACACGTGTCAATAGCTATCACAATTCATTATTTCCCTTGAATGGTTGAGATACTGTAGCAGGAGTCTACTACTGCTGAAGAGTGATGCGGTGTATTAAAAAAAATTATCCATTTTTACCCAAAAATTGAAAAAAGAATAATACAGAATAATGGCAAGCAAAGCACAGAGTTTCATATTGATGTGGTAGCATGTTTATTCATTCCCCCCAACACACTATAAAAATTGGATTAGATAATTGTCACAATAAAATAATAAGTTAACCCTTGAATCCCCAGTTACCAGCATCTCCCTACAATAGCAATGCTTTAATTAGGTCATCAGAATTAAGGAATTGATCACCAAACATGAATAGTGTTAATTTCAGTAGAAAGAAGTTCTCTGCACTAATACTACAAGAAATGTATAAAGACCAGTAAGGAGAATTTGCAGGCTTACATTGGGGCTTAGGGAGGTCAGTTGGTATGGAAAGCAAGAGTAGCTAATTAAGGGAAAGGGTGAATGTAGATTATAGCATGTGAAACCTTCAGAAGTAAGTAAACTTTCACATAGACAGATCATGCTGAAGGTGATCAGGATCTCAATTCCCCTGATTTTGGTGCTTGCTTGTGCACTGCGAGGAGACCTGTGATGCTGGTCACTGTATGTAGCATGAAACTATTGTCAATAATTAATGTTAAGCAGTAATTTTTGTTTCACATCAAATACATGCATGTATGTACCTATACCCGCTACACATTTTAAAGTGGTAATTGCTAGGCAGAGCAGTACTTGTAAGTGCATTTCCAAACCAAATTGTGAACAGAAATTGCCCTTTCTGATCCATCTGAATATTATTTTTAAACTATTAATAGGGTCAATATCCATAACGGAAAACATAAACTTTTATAAATTCTTACTGATCCAATATGAATTATTTCTTTCAAATATTTTTCGGGAACGTCTTAAACTTAGAATTTAAATTCTTTTTACTGCTCATACACAAATATGCAAATTGTTGTGGGAAGTGAAACCTATTTCGTGAAATAATTTCATTTCTCTTGTGTAATCTTTAATTTTGATCATATATACTTGGAAAAGTAATTACATGTTGATAATAATTACTAGTACATCAAGAGTAAAGATAAGGGTAGAGAGAGGAAATAATTTTGAGCCAACCTGTTCAGTCACCGTCCGTTGGAAAGGTAAATTTCCTGCAAAAGTATTTTGATGATCATGCATTTTTTGTCGCCTCTCGCTGCTTCTATAACAAAATCCTTTTGTCGAAGCACTTCTAGTCGGTGTCGCCGGTCCTGATCGGTTTCAGCACACATTTTCTCGAAGAGTTTGTAGCCGCTGAGTTCATTGTCATTATTCAACTGGTGTGACTGAGTTATAATTTCGAAGACCTTGTATCGATTCTGGCGTTGTTGGGGAATCTCGTTTTGTGCTATCAAGCTAAATTTAACCTACGTTGTGTATGTTCCAAGATTTCTCGCCTGTAATATTCCAGTCTCCTGTTTGTGTCCTGCTGACGGCTTTAGTCTTGCTAGGTTATTACCGGTAAACGATGTTCTCCTACCCGTGCTTTCTTGTCGTCGACTCTTTCGGCGTTCACGTTCAGTTTCAGTTGTAAATCTACCCCGGAATGGATTTTGAGCCACTTGTTAAACCAGGGGTTGCTGTCTAATTACTTGTTCACAGACGATGAATAAAAATATCAGCACGTAAATGTACGTAGCGAAGCAGGCAAGAAATGAAGAAACACGCCGAAGAAACATGAGAGTGCGCAACTGTCAGCGGTCGCGATTTGGTTTTGTTGCTAGGCAACTGTGCGGACACCATCGAAATATATATCGGCAGATCGAGATTTGACCGCCCTTAGCAATCCTCGCGCGATCCCCACGCGACAAATTTATAAACCTCGCTACGCTCGGAGGGCCTTCGGCCCTCCTCGCTTCGCGAGGAATTACAGTCCGATCGATTGATCGTGCGATCGATCGCATCGATCGCAAAACCAGAAAAGTTACTTACACTTTTTGTAAACATAAAACATAAACAGAGAGTGAACACAAGGAATAATTAAGCAAAACACCACAAGCTCGTGACCATAAGCATTATTTTGGAGCAGGCCCGTAGCTACTGTTATTTTGTGACCACGATGTAAAGTAACGTTCCTTCTGTTTTCATCCGGCAACGAACGTAGCACTATTTCGGCGAACGCAGTGTCAGTACTGTTGCTGAAACCCACAGTTGTTTTTCTTTCTCTCCTCTACTGATAGACGGACTCCTTCAGCCGTACAACTTTGGCAGAGCGCGGAAGACTCGGCCTTCGCCTCAGCTTTCCTGAACCCTACGAAGCATCCAATTTAAAGATCTCCTTCTCCACCGCCAAATCACTTCAGAATTCGGAAATATGCAACGAAATCGATACGACGGCACTTAAATGTCAAGTCAAAATTCACACTAGTGCTTTCGGATCGCTAACGGCAGCGATGGAAGAAGATACAAATCAGACTTCACAACAATCAAGAAAATGGCGGATTTTTCATATATGAAAATTGTACCTCGGGGCGCAAAGCACTTTGGGTGACACTGGCTCTTTAAAAATCTTTCCGGTCATTGAATTTCCAGCTTCCTCGTTGGTTGAAACCCCACACAGGTTACCAGCGGATGACTTCTTCTTCTTCCTCGATGCTTCACCTTCTTCATGTGAAGATTCTCGTGGGTACCCTATATGATAGACATCACAAAGTGTCCCCTATTCCTAATCCTCATATAAACGCAAGGAATTTTGTCAAACTTAGCTCATAGCTTAGTGGTTAGAGCATCCAACCGGTAACTGGAAGGTCGTGGATTCGATTCCTTCTGTTGGGCTCGGAAACTATTTTCGAGGATTTTCATTGTGTACTTATTATCAATTTCATTTTCATAGCATTGTATTGGGTGGTTGGCTGGTTCACTAAATCTCTAAGAGTGCATAACACTTATTTAATGTGCTTGCGAGATGCAAGATTTAGTGTGTTGCTTATATGATTAGTGTCCAGTGTACTCGCGAGATGCGAAGTCCTGAGACCTATATATGACCCCAAGCCTGCGACCTGATCACCGTATGAGTCACCACAGCTTGGTGGTTACAGCATCCAACCGGTAACTGGAAGGTCGTGGGTTCGATTTCTGCTAGAGGATCGGAAATTTTTTCCGAGGATTTTCATTGTGTACTCATCATCTATTACATTTTCATAGCATTGGGTGGTTGGCTAGTTCACCAAAAATGAAGTCATATCGAAATGACAAATAACTCTGTGTAATATGAAGTACCAAAGTTCCGAGTTACATGCATTTCTGGACCTAAGTGTTGGTGGGGGGTCTTTAAAAAAGCAGTAGGGTTAGTGGCTGGCAGTCAATATTACCGGGTTTTTTTTTTTACACCAAGTTTGGCATGCAGTTTAACAGTGTCCTCGGGCAAAATGTTCCATTCCCTTATAGTACGTGGGGAAAAAGAGTACTTATGATAATTGATTCTTGAATAGGGTACTTCATATGTATGTGACCTTCAATTCCTGCTATTTTATTGCACTGGAGTTAACGAGGCCATAGTGTAACTACCACAACATACAGAGTCTCATTGACTTTGTTTTGCTTTCGAGTGATTTCCACCCCAGCTGATCGAGCATATCACTAGCACTAGAGGATCGATTAAAATTTCTAAGTACAAATCGTGCAGCACGACTCTATTTCTAGTTTACTGAGGTTTGCTTTCGTGTAGGGAACCCAGACTGCACATGTTGCTGCGTATTCTAAGGTCGTAAGGCCCAAGAGTGCTTAGATTTTGTCTAAGGACGCCGAGAGTACCATTTGCTTTCTTAGTGTTGTTATTAATATAAACGTTGCAATTCAGATCTGATTAAAATAATAATGGCTAGATACTTTGATGAATCAACCAATCATGGAGTATTGCCATAGAATATATAATCACGTGGAATGAACTGAAGTTTCCGTCCAACTCGGAGGACGAAACGTTCTAGCAAGTAGAAGAGAATTGGGCGCCATCAAACGTTGTCAAAAATACGCTTGTGGCATAGTTTTTAAAGGGTTCCATGGAAATTTCTGCAGCTGCTTGGCTTCGGGTGTTATCCTCCATTTTAGTTCGCTTCTTTCTTTTGTTAGAGGGGCAGTTTATCCTTTGTATTGAATCTCATTGCTTGTTTTTACCTGTCTGTTGGCGTTGTAGCAGTCGACAACCCTGCAAAGAGGCCAGCAATAAACTCAAGTAAATTCTGGAATCTTTTGAATTGTACTCGCCCTGCGTCCCATGAATATTTCTTTTTTTTTAAATTGGTAAAAATTTAATGATGTACGGGGACTGCCGGGCACTACTCAAAAGATGTCTTGAAGCTTGCGTACAAGTCGCCATGAGTTTTTACAGTTGCTTCTTCTTGTAGAAGGAGCGGAATGCTGATTTCAGTTCGAAGGTAGTAGGCCCGTTTCTCATAACATTGATTAACTGGAACACTTTTAAATTGAACGTTAATACGAGGATGTATGAACCGGCGGAGAAGGTTGCGTTACAAATTCACAGTTGGCAAGTTAATGCTAATATATTCAAAGTAATGCGTAATTCATTGCTTCGTGATTTTTATCTGGTTTCTTTGTTCTTTGTTGCACTGTAGATTACAACGAAAAGTAAAAATCACGGAGGAATGCATTGCGCATTACTTTGAATATATTAGGATTTACTTGCCAACTGTCGGTTCATGCATCCTCTTTAACGTTAAATCTAAAAGTGTTCCAGTGAATCAATGTTAATAAGACTCAAAAGTAAAATTGGTCACATCGACAAGCACGCGTGTTTAATGTTTTAAAAAAATCTATCGAGCCGTTCTCATGATTTTCGTAAAAGCGCTCAAATTCAAAAATTACCACAAAATTATTACACGAATGATCTTAGAAAAACAAGTCGTCCTCGAGATCGCGAACACCAGTTTCAACAAAACTTTCTAGGCGTAAAATAGTAAGTAAAAGACACATTTTAACAGTATTTTCTAGCCATTTCGTCAAAGCGTGGATTATTTTTCGGTGCATTTACTATTACTAGGCAAAAACTAAGGTTCAAAATGTTTTTGCGATTTACTTCAAAACAAACATACAGAATTTTTTTGTTCTTGAATATTTTGTTTGCCATACACCACAGTTTACGATGTTGGTATTTGCTTTTCAAAGCGAAATCTGGATCGTGCAAAATTTTAATTTTACTGTTTTCGAGGATTTTTGCTTATCGTTGTCATGGAAATATCGATTTTTACAAAATGTAAACCACGCTAAAGTTCAATCCAAAACCAACAAGTATTGCAAAGTTCACGTTGATCTGACAAGGAGAAGACTGTCTAAGAGCCGATTCAAAAAGTTAGGTGTGGTCCCCAAAAAACTGTATCGAAACACCTTAAAATGTGACCATTTAAATGCAGAGCAGTACTTTCATTAGTGGTACTGTTTACTATGCTTTGGAAGGTGCCTCTAACTTTTGAGTCTGTGGATGAAATCCTAAAGTGTGACCATTCAAATGAAAGCTACCGAACAGTACTTTCCTGTGCTACTGTTTATCATGCTGTGTAAATTACTAAATGTTTTAGGCTGTGGATGAAAAGTTTAACTGTGACCATCGAAATTCGAGCTCTTTACTGGCTTTTTTGGCCAGTTACATTGGGTACTGTTTCTTGCTCATTATTTTGCAGTCAATTCTGTTTTAAAACGTTGTACTTGTTTTGATCTCGGGTTCCCTTAAAGAGTGAAACAGTTAAGGTATTTAAACAAAATCATTATTAGGTGAACCTGTAGAATAAATAGCGATATATCGTTGTCCACCACAGCTCCTCCGAAAGTCCCCTTGGCAAGGTAGCTTGCACTGTTCATTCCCAACCTCTGCATCATCATTGAAGTAAAAGCCACAGAAACATTCTGAAGCTAATAAAAGTCCAGCAAAGGGAAATCCTTTTGCAGCACAGTGTTCAACGCAAACGTCCGGTACCATGGCGGGATGTCCTTCATATCTGTGCTTAAGTTGTTTGAGGGGGTCTGTATTGTCGAAACAACCCAGATACAATCCAGTTGAGGACTTGAAGGAATCTGACACAGACAGTAATAACAAGAATTAAAAGCCCCAGGGGCATTAGACCCCGCTGTTGTTCTCCCTCCCCTCGGGGTGTAAAGATATATTATGGTCACTAAAGATTCAATCTCTAGCCTGTGTAGCGGAAGATGCGGCGAGTGTTTTTTGGCCAAGCGAAAACCGGAGGTCTGGGGCAAGTGACTACGGAAAAAAAGAGCACGAAAAAAAAAAAACGGGAATTACTAGATCCCGTCCTGACGGCGGGGTACTGAGTGTCAGACAGGCTGGGACATGAGACCAAGTAAGTAAGATTTATTTACTTCTTATAATTAATGCGAGCGTTCAATATATTAACATTCTACCACACAAGGCAAACACAGATAGAATCTCAAATTAAACTACGGATTTTTATTTTCATCCAAGGAAGGAAGCAAGGACAAACAGACAGAGAGACAGTCAAATGGCTGTGTGTCACATGCAGGATGGAACGTACAATTATGTATTTTTCGTACCTGCTAAATGAGTTTCCTGATCATCTTTGGACTCTGGAAACTCGTCATCTTGTTCGTCTTCATCTTGCAGCTCATCAGAGACTAGTTCTTCTTGACCAAAAGCTGATTCTTTCGGTTTGTCTGTAACTGGAGGCTTCATTTGTGGCTTTATCGCAAACTGTTTGCTGTCTTTTGTGGAAGTAGGATCTTAAAGTAAAGCGGCGTAAAGGTAAATGATTCCACATATCGTTTTTTTTTTCAAATAAAATCCAGTAGAGACCGGCGTTACATAAAAGAGAAGGTTCTAATTGGCTATAGACTACGAGCAGTCTCTCTTTTTGCTCAGGGATAGTCGAGGAAAACGAACAAGCAAGCGCGCGAAATTACCTGCGGCGCCGTTAAAACGTGACGCTTACTACACTAACAGCTCGACACGCGCGTCACGTTTCAACGTCGTAGGTGATTTTCGCTCTCGTTCGTTTGTTCGTTTCCCTCGTCTATCCCTGAGCAGAAAGAGAGACTGCTTGTAGTCCAAGAAGGCTATTTTACTTTGTTACACGTACATCTTATGGTTAACTGAGTGGCGCTAGGGCATTTTCGAAGAAAAAAGTGTAAAGTCTTTATTTGATAATTTCATGTCAAACAATGGTTGTTTCCAGGACGCAATTACCTTCAAACATTTCGGGTTTATTGTTCTCACAGGAAACTGCCACCCGTTTTAACAAATATCATTTCTGACCGCATTTGAAATGTCTAAAGATACCAGTTTTAATTTCCCTTACCAGGCAGAATTGGCCCTCAAAATATGCGCACTAGTTGATTAGGGTAGGAACAATTTAAAAATTTTATTCACGATATATAATGGGCACCAAGAAACATCATGCGATATATTTTTAGTAGCATACCACAATCCAACTTACCTGGCAAATGAAGTTGAATGATAAGAGGTTTATTCCCAGGATTCAAACTAAATTTCTGAGTGGTGGTCAGTCCATTCGGAAGTTGTAGTACTACATCGTAATCTCCAAAGAAGCCACGTGATTCAAAAAAGGCTTCTGATTGGTCAGTGTATGTAGGTATTAATGTGTCATGCGTCGTCCACTGCTTCAGGAGACTGCGATAACGCAAACCAGCGGCGTTGATCTAATGTGAGACAGAAGAAAAAAATCGAGGTTCTGATAAAAAGTTTGTGACGATTGAGAAATACTTGGTACTGACTGGCATTTTAAACTGACAGTAAAAGCCATTAAGCCGATACTTTCTGTAGTACTGTTTGTTATGCTGTATAAGGTGTTTCTAAATTTTGCGCCTATGGACAAAAAATGGTGGTTCTACAAAAGGTTTGAGTCTGTGGATGGAATCCTACAGGGCGACTAGTCAATTGCAGCTTCCTGTGGTGCTCTTTATTTAAGTACAAGATCTTGTTACTTTTGAGTAAAAGGAGAAAAATACAAGTGTGGTATTACGTTTTTGTCCTTGTGTTACAAAACGATGAAGAGTAAGATTTATAAATGTAAAGAAGATCCTCGCAGTTATTAACGCAACTTATGCAGTTGCGAAAAGAAAGCCTGAAAAAATCAGGCTTGCGGGGATTCGAACCCTGACCTCTGCGATACCGGTGCAGCGCTCTGACCAATTGAGCTATCAAGCCAACTGGGAGCTGGTCATTAAATTGGTTCGTAATATACCCGGGAAAGATGAAGATGAAATTATGAATATATGAAATTCATATGTTTGAACTGCGGAATGAAGAAATAAATGTAAAGAAGATTCTCGCAGTTATTAACGCAACTTCTGCAGTTACGAAAAGAAAGCCTGAAAAAATCAGGCTTGCCGGGATTCGAACCCTGACCTCTGCGATACCGGTGCAGCGCTCTAACCAATTGAGCTATCAAACCAACTGGGAGCTGGTCATTAATGCAGCCGTTCTTAGGGTGGTCACGCTAACGCTTCTCCACGTGATGACACTAAGAACGGCTGCTTAGGAGACTAAGATTTATGTTAAAATCTCATTCTACAATCTCGTAAATATTTTAACCCTTTAAGCCCCAACAATGATCAGCATCAAATTTCTCCTCATCATATCTGTGTATTAGAGCACAGACAGGTCCTGAGAATTTAGGATTTGATCACCACAGATGAATTGTCTTAATGGTTAAACAAGTTCTCTCAATAAGTTATCAAAAAAATATGTGGAATCTAGTAAGGAGAATTTGTATACTGATGCTGGGATTTAAAGGGTTAAACCTGCCAATCGTTCCCATCCACAAGAGACGTGTATGGTCCTCTCCAAGAACTCTGACTCCAAAAACTCCACAGAATCAATCCCTGGACACCTGGAGTACTGAACGCAGTGCGCATGACCGTCTCAAGGCTGTCCGCTCGTTTCACGGGATCCTTTTCCAGTACGTCAACTTCCGTCAGCCATATTGGAATGCCGGCTTCTCTCAGAATATTTAAATTATGCTACAGTGAGTGTAAAAAAGTAATTGTATAAACAATAACAGGGTGGTAAAAAGTCTTGGTATACATTTCCTTTACCAAAAAAAAAATAAGCTCACATTTCCCCTCCTCACGTTAGATTTCGAACATCTCAGTTGACAGTAGGGTTGTCAATAGAAATTGTTGTTGATTCTCAAGAAAATAAAACAAAACAAATAAACAAATAAACAAGCAAACGTAACAATAAAAAATTGTCGTTTAGTTCGCATATGTCAGAAAGTAACTAAGCCCTATTCACACCATGGGGGGGGGGGGGGGATCTGCCCGCACGGGCTTTGGACGTTCCTAACTTTTTCAGCACGCAAGCTAGACAATTTGTTGCAGCAAGTCCTTCCTCATCAAATTTGACATTGCCTTGGTAGCCACATTTGAAAGGCCGGTTTTGCCTCTTTCTAATGAGAAAGTATGACTTTTCTTGTGGTAACCTTTGCATTTTAAAATCATTTTTAGTTTTCTTTGATTACTTTTTGATGAATAATTTGTGCGCTTTTCGGAGGTCTTCAAGATGGCAGATCCAAGATGGCCGTCGTTCATCAGGTCATTTTGCTGACCTCAGAGAACACATTTTTGGATGTACTGTCTGTTTCATTGTCATAGCTTTAATATTCTGGGAGCTACCGAGGGGGCGGAGTCCCCTCCCCCCTCTGCTTACAGGGTCTCAGATGAGCAAAAAAGGTCTATTTGAATAGGGTTCCCTTAGTACTACCAAAGCCCTTCCACCTTACGCTCTACTCACCCTGAGTAGCGTTGGATTCACGTGACCGTCAAAATGACCCTGGACGCCAATTCCGTCCAGCGGAATTCCTCGTAGGAGTAAATCTTTGACCTCCTCAAGATACGCCTGGAAGTCAAAAGCATATGATACTGAGAAATATTGTTTGGGAGCACAGTTTTACTCGTATATATTTTCCAATAGTCGAATTTGATCTAAAAATTAATAATAAGGCTCTCCCATGGTTTACATTATACCCATCGTGAACCCTTTAAGCCCAAGTAGTGACAAGCATCTAATTTCTCATTACAGTATTACTACTTGATCAAACATACAGGTCATGAGAATAAAGAAATGAGCACCAATGATCAAATGTCTTGATTTTTAATCAAATTCTACCAACTACTAACATAAGACATATAAGGAGAATAGTGGGGAGAATATGGATGTTAATATTGAGGCTTATAAAGGGATAAAAAACGTCTTGTGTGTTGAAGTAGGTTCTGTTTTAGTAACACCTCAACAAGCAGTTGTCCGACGATTAGGTGCGCCTCTACGTTGCTTTTTGTAATTCTGTGCTTCGAGTTAGGAAGAGTGCAACTAAAGAAGTCATTCCTAACAAACCAAGAATCAAAAAGCGATAATGGATTAGTATCTAAATCACATAAGTGTTTTCACATAGAGTTTACCTGAGTCAACTGCCCATTTTCTATAGCATCGAAATCATTGACAAACAAATCTACATCTGGGTCGGTTTGGGCGGCAGCTCTGTACATCCAGTCACGGATAGCTACACCTTCACGATCAGCAAAAAAAGAGCCATGCAGCATTTCATTGTTAACATCCCACTGCATAAAGCTATAGAAAAAAGAGACAATGCTGGCTTATGATGAACTAACTTGCAAAAATGTAAAAGGTTGTCCTACTATTGTACCACAACAAAACCAAAGATGGAGGTATGGCCCATCCTTCCCGAAATTGGATTGTACGTTGGAGGGTCATAATGGTTAGTCTGTCATGATAACTCATTAACACAAGAGTTCGATGCCGTAGTAATTCGGCAACCACAAACAGGAATGACCATTTGCCATAGGTCAAAGTTTACAATATGCAAAGGTTCTATTCGATCACTGTCAAACCCTCCAAGGCACACCAAGCCCAAAACAACATTTGCTTTTGGAATACTTGCTAAAAAGACCAAGCTAAAAGGCGACAAAAGCAGCATTTTACGAGTTGAAAGTGTCATCTACACACTTAAGGAGGAGTCTCCGCATTAAAAAAATATGCTTAAGGAATATAGGAAGAAATGTTGCAAGGACATTTTGGAAATACATATATAGGTTTGGTCACTCGAGGCGTGAAAAGTTACAAAACCAGCTGTTATTTTGACTTCAGGACCAGCGCGTCTTGTGAATGACTTGGAGTAGCATTTTTCTAAAGCAGTAGAGGTAGTCAGAAACAAACTAAGAAAGAAATGATAGAAAACAAGAAGTTGCTGACTGACCGTCCTCGATATCTTCCAAGAAGACTTTTTAATCGTTCCTTGAGCTTTTCTTTCAGCTTGTAGTTCGGGGTTTTCTTCACCCAAAATGGAACTTCTGTGTCAACAGCCCAGAAAACACAATGGCCGCGTATCAGCTTGCTGAAACACAACGTGAACAGAAGTTAACTTTTTTAATAGATATATAATGTCGTATAGCGTAATGGCACTGTCTTCAAGAAGTTTATCATACCTAGGTACAAGGTTTTAACAAAAGAGTAAACTTACTTGTGAGCTTGAAGGAAATCCACAGCCTTGTCAGCAGTGTCGTAATTAATATGGCCCTGAAGTGAAACGTACCTATAATAAGTCCAAAACGCAAACGGTGCGTCAGTTACGTAGCGTGGAAGGTTATACAACAAACAAATTGCATTAAGATTGTTGCAAAACTTGTTACGCAAGATTTTGATATTGATACACAATATTCTTCTTTCTTAGCCTGTTCCAGGCTTTAAGATAGTAGTAAAAGCTAGGGAGAAAAGGGGCTTGAAAAACGCATGGGGGCTGAGAAGAGCAGAAGGCTGCCGTACTCTTTTGATCCAGACCTAGCACGTCTTATTTCGCACTTCCTTACTAATTTTCGCCGTCCCTACTATCTGAGAGCTTGGAACAGGCTAAGTCTTCTACTTTCCAGACAAGTTTCTTTACTGATCCTCTCACTGCAGAATGAATGTCAAGTATGTACCTTGTAAATGACCTAATTCGCCACAAGTCTCCCTGTTACGTTTATTCATTGATAACAGAACATAATCAACAGGTGTGTGAAAGGTCCTCAGCTTGTTCAACCATGCACGTAGGAACACCGTCTTCTCACTGCCTTCATCCGCGAGTTTAATAGTTGCCCTTTATCAAACTGCTCTGATCTTCACGAGCAAATTGTGGGGAAGAAGTTTATACGACAGTGATTTATATTGTTCTAATATGATCAACCTTGCCATTTCAGGGTGGCTTTCCTTTGGTATTTCTCTGAATAACTTTTCACACAGTCCCGCACTCGAAAATCATGACAAAAGTTTCGATCTAGTTGATATAGCGGCCCACTCAAATCCACTGTCGTTTTCGGAGGCTAGCCAAGGGGGTAGAAATACTCCTAGCAGGCAAGGAACGTCCCCTAAGCTTTGGAATTTTTTTTATATCGCAATACAATGTCGCATCTTATTGTAGATCAAAGTAGCAACACTTACTGGCTTAGGTTCGACGTCACCCCATTTTAAAGAACTCTCCAACACCGCCCACTGGAAATTGTTCAGGTAGAAGTCGCGATATTTGGGTTTTCGTAAAAGGAAGTTACTGTTTACGGCTGCTCCGAAGGCAAAGAGATGCGATTTTTGTCTTACCTAGAAAAAAAAGAAAAAGACGTATTCTAGCTTCGTTAAAAGCTTGAACGCCTGGCTAATATGATTATACAGTGCAACATTTATCAGTTGCCGATAATCCATGGGTGTGTCAGCGGTCAGAGGTGTAGCATCATGTTCAGGTTTAAAGCGTTATAGTATTTGGTTAAAGAGGCTATGTAACCGATTTGTAGTATTAATTTGAGAAGTCAAAAAACATGTTTGTACTGATCACCGAAAAAATGTTCCAGTTTTGTTATAAACTGCTCTACTAGTGCACTGAAACTTCAGGCAAGTACCTTTATTTGGCCACAGATGGTCAGGATGGAAACGGATTGCAACTTGAAAAAAATTGGGCCGCTTTTTTTCAAGTTTACTCTCAGGTCTAGCAAAAACAACTCATGTTTTGTTGAATTCATATCTTTTTCTTGGAGTTCTAAGACCATTTTATGTGTACGAAAATTCTCCTCGTCTTGATTTGACAAAATATTGTCCCCAAAACATTAAATACTCGTGACATAGCCCATTTAAACAGAACAGTTACTGCAGAAATTGAAATTATTCACAACAGGTGAAACTAAATAAGTATTCCATCCTGGGATTTACCCACATAATGAAAAGATAAAGGCACCTTGTGCGGAAAAGAGACAGTAGCACAAAAAAGTACTGCTCAGTTAAGTTCTTATTTGAATGGTCACACTTAGTAATTCATCCACAGACTCAAACGTTAGAACCACGTTGTACACCATGATAAACCGCACCACAGGAAAGTACTGCTGAGTAGCTTTCATTTGATTGGCCACACTTTAGGATTTCATCCACAGACTCAAACGTTAGAACCACCTTGTTCAGCATAATAAACAGTACCACAGGAAAGTACTGCTCAGTAGCTTTCATTTGAATGGTCACACTTTAGGATTTCATCCACAGACTCAAAAGTTAGAACCACCTTGTTCAGCATAATAAACAGCACCACAGAAAAGTATTGCTCAGTAGCTTTCATTTGAATGGTCACACTTTAGGATTTCATCCACAGACTCAAAAGTTAGAAACACCTTGTACAGCATAATAAACAGCACCACAGGAACGTACTGCTCAGTAGCTTTCATTTGAATGGTCACACTTTAGGATTTCATCCACAGACTCAAAAGTTAGAAACATCTTGTACAGCATAATAAACAGAACCACAGGAAAGTACTGCTCAGTAGCTTTCATTTGAATGGACACACTTCAGGATTTCATCCACAGACTCAAAAGTTAGAAACACCTTGTACAGCACAATAAACAGCACCACAGGAAAGTACTGCTCAGTAGCTCCTATTTGAATAGTCACACGTTAGAATTTATTATGAGCACCTACATGAGTCAAAGTGGGGGGATTAATAGATTGACCACTTACTGTTACTTTGAGATTGGATAGCAGCTCTGTAGTATACCGAGAACCAGTAATGTTAACTCTAGAAAGAGAGCAAAGAGGAACATAGTCTGCGTAAACACACTTGGGGGGGTCTTCGTAAATGACTTCTATTCATGACATGTATACTGTATAGAAGGCTGAACTATCACCATAATAAAATACAGACAATCGCCAGTAGTGAACTATCAGAATTAGTCTTGTTTATACTAAACACGAACTATAGTGTCGTTTAAACTAAATATATCGTATATTTCTATTCTATAGTGACGTCTTGGGCGATGGTGAGCTAAAGTCTATAGTGAACTACAGAGGGATGAACTACCTGAAACATCACCTATGGTGAACTCATCTTTGTACAAACCTAAATTGTATGCTTCGTTTTCTATATTGGTCGATCAGCATATCACTATTCTTCTTCCAATCAGAAAGCTGAAGGACCTCTCCGAGATATACATCATCTAACAGAATGTCCACTGTTGGCTTGGGTCCTTTGAAGTAAATAAATACATACTGGAACCCTGCCTTGGCAAATGGCATTTCAAACGCAGTACGCCAACGAACCCAGCCGTAGTCTGAATAATAAAACGACAGATAAAGTTAATGTCTACTTCTGCGTATAACACCATCCCTGTTAAGAATCGAACCACTACAAAAGTGCTGAGATGGGGGTTGAAAACTAAAGTTGTCAACGTGTTTAACAATGGATGTTCCTTCTGACCGTAAACTACTGGGTCTCGATATAACGCAGGAAAAACACTTTTGAGAACTATTTCCCGTGTCGGAAACAAAGGCTGTTAAGAAGCTTATTGAAGGGCTGAGAGAGTTAATCTCCCAAACAGGCCCAATTCCCGTCCTAATCCCTCTAAAGTTGTTTTTAGTAACAAAATTCAAATTTCAAAACGTTATATCTTTTTAGTGGATAAACATATGTCATTAGCTTTTTTTCAGTTTTGAGATCTGTGTAACAAGGTCATTCAGAAACCGACGTAAGATATCCCATAATGCTAAAAGAAAAATTTTGCGCCAACTTTGTGACGTCATTTTACAGGCGAAAAATGTCAAAATTAGAGAAATTAAATCATGAAATTGTATAGAATGAAGAGCCTATACCGCTGCTAAAATTCACGCTAATTGCTTTAAAACTCAAAACGTTATTTCAAATTTGAATTTCCCACCATTTGTTACTAAAAATAACTTAAGAGGGATTAGGATGGGGATAGGGCCTATATGGGGGAGTAGCTCTCTTACCCCTTTATCCTCTCTTGATTGCATAGATTATGGCGTTTAGTCTCTATGTGGTAATACTATGTGACTAACTCAGCTAAGTTGTTTTTAAGGTCGCAGAACTAGGTTTCTCGGGGTCGTTTATTTTTGGACAGAATTTTGTTTACTGTTGAAGTCCCGGTTAATCAATATGTCCTCAAATATTTGGGGGACTAAATAATCATGCGCAGAAGAGCATTTCCAAATTGCCGCCAGGTAGATAGGTTTTCTTGCTACTTGATATTCCCTTAGGAATATGGAGATGGTATTGGGAGGTACACCACCACCAAATGTAAACTATCTATTAATTAGCTAGTGCTGCCCGTTCTAACTGGAAGGTCTCCTTATATACATACCTTGAGAGTATTTTGTTCTTCGAGCGAGTCTTATGTTTTTCTGTTTCTTGTCTCCGCGCTTCTTAAAACGGATCCAGAGCTCAAGACTGTGAATGTCTCCTGTTCTCTTCCTATCCAAAAGCTTTGTCCACCCATCAAACTTGTACACACCACCGGGTAAAACTCTGTTTCCTGAGAAAAGTAGGATTACTAAGATCACCTCTTGTGTTGTTAATTGAAAATTCTCAAAGAGAAAAATCAACCGAAACTTTTTGTAAGAGAGCACCTGAAAAACCGCAAAACCTGTATATAAGTCTGATCGAGAATTGCAGCTTGGTTGACAATAAAACCAATCCTTTAACCTCAAATCTTAACTTCATAAACATCCTGAAAAGCTACATATTTCTAAAACTTAAATTAATTAAAAAAGCAGGGGGGCCTACTGCAGTTTTACTGGCACCAGTTGTTACGTTACATTTGGTTATTCAAACGGTTCCCAGACGTTTATTTGTGCGTGATCATGTAGAAATCAAATTAAAAATTTGTCTTGAAGGTATACTAATCGAACTGCCTCACCTATATACTGTCCAGGACCTGCCCATTCAGAGAGTCGAGCCAAGCAAATCCCACTAAACTGCCCTTGTTTTGGATGCTCACGAGTGTATCGAGCAATCACTCCCCCACGCGGATCATCTGTTTCTCCCTGGCAGCTCCATCCCTTTACTGGGTCATTCACAAGAGGCTGTTCAAAGCCGGGGTTGGTTAGAATGTTCATTCCACTCACTGGGGGTCTGTACGCTATAAATGACAACAGATAATGTCCATTAGTCCTAACCACTAGTATTATTCCCGTTATGTCACTGTGTCTTTGGAAAAAAAACTAGTTATATGCAAGGCGAATAAATCACGGGTCGTAAGGCTAAGTATCATTGTGTTTTTTTTTTGTTTTTGTTTCTGTTTTTTTTTTCATTTATTTATGGGACTCTTTTAAATTTGAATTAACGAAGTTTGCATTTTTTTTGGTAAATCACTGAAGTGAATCGTGGCATTTTGCTCGCATAAGGTACCTTATATGCATTTCAATCCTACCAAGCCTGGTGTATTTTTTGGAGTTTCACAGCCTGGGTGGGGGGACATTAACTCCCCACTCGTTAACGTTAAGAGCATAAAACAACCTCGTTCCAAGACTTTTTCCCTAAATAAAAAAAGGGAAAAGTCCTGGGAACGAGGTTGGCATAAAAGCTAACACAACGAAACTTCAGTGGCCTATAGTACATCTAAATTTGTTTTTCCCTTGAGGTCGGCAGCATGAACTAGCTAGTGACGTCACTTGACGTGTGAATATATTAATTACGTTAAAGGGACACAGTCAGCTGGTGCACATGCGCATTAGATACCATTTTCATAGCTAATTTCCATATCACACTTCATCACAAGAAGCGCGCGCGGAAAAGAAATTGAGAAGCGCATCCAAGCAAACCTTGTAGATTCGACGTATTTCCCAGTCAAAATAGTGCTTATATCCGTGTCATATTAGAAGAACAGTTATTTCATTGATACGATGGAGAATGTACCGATGGACGTGTCCAGGGAAAGCCAAAGGTCAACGAATACCTCGGAAGTTGAAGAATCCGCAGAGGTGAGAAACACGAGTAATCGGTCATTTCTGCTTTCAGTCGGATATTTTGCTTTTCTAATTTCGTTCTACGTCTTCTACCCTTTCTAAATTTAGGAACCAGACCCATGTCATTGTAAAAGCGCTTGCTCGACCCGCAGAAAGCAAGGTTCTACAAGAGGTTGTCCTTGTCGAGGAGAGAATCGACTCTGTACCGAAGCTTGTCGGTGCGGGAAACCTTCCAAACCCTGCCAAAATAAGGTGAGATAGTTTTACTAAAACGCTTTTTCATTCATCGTCGTATGGCATGCATTAGTTCGATTTCAATTTCTGCTAGTGATACTCAGTCACAATGAAGTGGTCCAGATAATTTACAGAAATTCCGATATGTGAATGAATTAGATCTACGCAAACCGAACTTTTTTCGTTACTCGCGATTTTGCTTTGTTGTCATCGAGGCTATATGTAAACAACTTGCTACTGAAGAAATGTTCCTCTTCAGTTGAGATTAGCTTACGCACAAAAATAAGTAAATAATCGATACAATAAATTTGTGTTTTGAACAGGCTAATGCTACGACCGCTTCCAGTGACAATCAAGCCACTCAGCGCTCCACCGAGGAGGATGAGCGAATTACGGCAAACAAGCAAGTCAAGGTGAGATTTCAAATGATCCGGTGTTGTCGACTTTATTATTCTGTGAATTAGTACATTGTTTTTGCATATCGTAGGACCTCTATTCTTGTGCCGAACGATGCATCAAACTATATATCGTCACGCTGGCAAAATTATTTTTATTTCGCAGCATTTGTATTTGCTCGTGTAGTTGAAATTATTCAAATTCAAAATTCAAAATGCAGGTATCGAAACTTGACTGAGTTGTGATGTGAAATTGAACTGGTCGACATTCATTATGATTTTGAAGAATCACAGTGGCTGATTGTTTGTTTGTTATACTCTTTTGATGCCATTGCTCTAGATACTTCTCCATAACTGCCACCTAAATGAATACCAATAAAGTCTTAGGATCTACACATTTCCTGTCCAACAAGCGCTCCACCTCTTCTTTTCATGTTCTTTTGGAGACGCGATCCATACTGTTTTTAACCAAAAATGATAAAATAATATCCTAGGATGAGCAAAAACACACTCAAAAACAGGTTTTTCAGTTTACGATTGAAAATTGAGCAAAACACTGCGAAGACTGAAGCGGATTTCTCTACGTACTCGACGCGTAACTTTGATTTCAGGTTGAGGTGAACTCTTTTCAAAGTAAGGAAACTAGTGTCCAGGTCAGCGCGGTCCCAAAGCTGACTGTGTCCCTTTAATATTTCCTATTGGTGGCCATCTTGGATCCACCATCTTTCATTTCTTGAAAAAAATATTGATTTCCAAAAGAGTGAATATAGGCACGCACCTCCAAAATCACGCTCATCGATCTCCTTGAAAAGTGGCTGAAGCACAACTGGCCTCACGTGACCGTTTCTAACCAATGGATGTTTAGCGATATTTGAAGGTACTTTCCTAACAAACGCGTTGTTTAATGCATATGAGGAACTGTATAAGTCGTAGATGAAATTCCTCTTTTCTTGTGCTTCGGCTGCATGAAGGTGACCCTTGTTTCCTGGCATGAAAAACAAACAAAAAACACTAAAATGTTAAAGAGTTCCATGACATATTGATTTTGTCCCGTCATTTTAAAATAGGGATGTGCCGTTGACCCTTGGATAGAAAAACGAAAATTGAAAATGTTTTGAAGTCCCAGTTCCGCAAAATGACACCCTGTTCGAGGGAAAACCGGTACCTAAATATTGTGTCGTTTCTACTTTAGGTAGTTTTATTTATTTAGGCATTTACGTACTGCAATTTTTACTAAAACAAAGGAGGGAACACTGTATAAGGATCACATCGGGATCACAACCCCAAAAAGGTGCAAAATGGATATCCTTTTTATGGGACTGAGAAACTCAGAACCCATACGCTATTCCACGGCACTAACCTGTTTAGCTTTTTTTTGGGAGTTCCCCCCCCCACCCCCCTCGCCCTCCGGCTTAAGGTCTCGGTCACAAGTAGCTTCTTCCAGGCTCCAAGATAGTGGATAAAGCGCGATTTGAGAAAACCAGCGTGAAAAACAAGTGGAGGCTCTGAGAGCCTGGAACAGGCTAGGTCACAAGATTTCACATCATCCAAAAGTGTTGTGGTACGAATGTTTCATGCAATCAAACTTTGTTCAATACCACTCAACATCACGTAGCATCCTCCTGAAACACTCAACAGGGTACCCAAACGGGCTTACATTGCCGAATTAAACAATGTTGAACAGTCGGTGTTGAATGGAATATCGAATCTGTTCTCCGGGGCCTATTGCGCAACAAATATGTAGTATACACAAAATGCTTCTAGGAATTAGACAAGGCAGAATTTCTTTACTAACTTTAGTTGAATAAATCAGTTTGCTCAACAAAACATAATCAACTCCTTTTTTCGTAGTAAACCGAGTTCTTACCATCCAAACTATAGACGTCCATCGATCTTGGTCCTCCTGTGCCATTGTAACACCGTGTTGAAGGGCCATAGCGCATGTAGTTAAGTGATGCATGCACACTTCCTACGCAGGCTGAATTGTTTCTTATCCCAAACACAGGAATCCCATGCGAGACAGCAGCTTTAGCGCATTTATGCAGAGATGAAGCGTGATCTTTTGGACTCAATGATCCAATTTTCGGGAGAAAGCTTTTGTCACCATTGATCGTGTCTTTCCAGCAACCGAGATGATCATAAACTGCAAGAGTGAGAGACAGTTTATCAGGTCCTAGTGCTGATTAGTGGCGTGAGTGTTTATAGAGCGGTTTTCACTTGAGTGTCGAAAGTAATTTGCGTGTTGCTTTGGTTTTGCTTTACTTCGCTCTGTGATTGGTTAAAAAATCTCGCGCCTTTTTTTCTACCAATCAGAAATAAAACTCAAACCAATCGCGACTTGCTCGCTCGCGTTTTCCCGCTCTTGTCGCCGGCTACGTGTGTTTGCTTCGAGTTCTGATTGGTTCGTGGGGTAATTTGTCTTTTTTGTGATTGGCTGGGAGAATTACTTTAGTTTTGGTTTTAAGACACTCATTTGAAAAGCGCTATATAACAAAGTCATACTCGACCCTTAACCTTTTTTTTGTGACGTTTTAGCTTACCCTTTTATTGACTCTAAACATTAAAATAACAGAAAGTATTGATAATCATGACCATATTTTGTTAAAAAGGAAAGAAAAAGATCTTGTGACTGATACAACTAAGCACTGTTAAAACCAAGTCATGTAACACGTTGCGTTATATCGTTGGCTGGGTCCTGATTTTCGGTAGTCTAATAATAGCTCTGCTCTCCATGTGCCGGGTAAGTGAAGTTACTGTTTACGGGCGAACGATAAGTGAGGGTTGGGGGGTACGTTAAAGGGTCAGTGAAAAAAGCCGGCTCAGCACACAGCTGGCATTTTGTCATGAGTTCCTAACTCCCTCGGGTTGGGAGGGAATGGGGAGGGACAGGGGGGGTTAAATCTCCCCGCTTCATGTACCTTTTAATCGGCTTCCGGCTCCTTGCGCTTTTTCAACTGCGAAATATTGTGTATTTTTCTCCTATCTCTCCTGCTTCCCGCCACCTTGGGAATCCCCCTTCCCACCCCCTCTTTTCCCACCTCCCGCACACTTTCAGCCACCTCCCCCCCGGGTTCCCGCCCCTCCCGGTCCCCATCCACGAGATACAACCTGGACTTCACAGAGCAAACTTTCTTGTCTAGGAAGGGAATATTCCGCATGATCACTGAGGGTACTCTCAATTTTTACATTGTAAGACTTTGGGGGAGGAGGGGGGTCATGTTTAAGTTAAATTAACTCTTGACCTCACATTCTGTCGACTGGAGTTAAAATTAACAGAACAAGATGCCTTAAGGAAAATTGTGTGAATATGTGGATTCCATTGATAAAGAGAAACAACAATACCTTTGTTCACATTGAACGTTTCTGTTAGTCACTGTATACCATCAGCAGAGAACGCCAAGTGACGCCGTTAATAATGAAAAATCTTACCTTTTTGAGCCCATGAAAGCGTGAAAACCTTCAGTAGTACAAGCACTATAACAGGTTTCATGGAGAATCCATATTTTTTCTCCAACAGCAATCCTTCTTGGCCTTGAAAATAGTGAACCACTGAAACAACGAAACAACATGATTTCAACAAAACATAAAAAGTGGCGAAGGAAATTAGTTGTACTTTTAACGGAAGAAATTGATTTAGGTTTATTTTATGGAAAAATGGAATCTTATCTGTTTACTCTCACATCCACCCGAACGGTCTTTGATGTACACGTAATAAAATGACATGTAGCCTTTATTTAAGCACGATTAAAGTGAAATCGGTACAGCTTATGGCGACGAGCTGAATTAATGAGTCAAAAAAAATTTGCTGCCAGCTAGTGGGGTGCCAGAAGCACTTTGAAAATAAAAAAGACTACTTATGATTTCGTTAGCATCACGTTTTTCTCTCTGATTTTACCCTCGCCCACTTCCAAGAACAAAATTTATTACAAATTATAAAGCTGGCTGTAAGAAAGAAAAGATTTTTCATCAGAGTGGTAAACACAGTTTGATTCACGCGACTCAGGTTGCGTGACCTAAGAGCTGGCCTTTAAATCAAATTGAAAAAGAGACAGCAAATGAGCTTTATTGTCCCTATCGAAATCACGTAAGATTGATGTTCGTTGACAAATATTAGACAATTAAAATTCCAGGGAGGCCTTAAAAGGTAAATAATAATAAAAAAAACTTACATATGTCATCCAGATTTCTATATATTTTGCCAGAGTAATTAACACTGTTGTCATCTAACATTTTTTACATGTAGCAGTACAGTTAAGCAGTCAAAGTCTAATTGTCTAACTTATTTTAAACAGATACCAATCAAGTTAAATTTAAGGTTTCATTTAAATAACACTCACGCTTACCGCGTACCGTTTAGTGTTTTCCGTTAGTTTAGAACTGACTGGCGGATTCAGAGAGCGGGTTTAGCTTCAACAGATCCGCACAGCAAGTACCTGCTGTAAGTCCACCTTAAGAAATCTCATCTCACAAAATGAAGATACCCTCAGCCACTTTCAGTCGTCAACGATTCATTCCTATAACACAAATCAAGATGTTAATTTATTAGCGAAATTACAACATAATATCATTTCAAAAGTTGCTTTTAGGCATCGATTTCCTTAATGAAGATGGAAATAATTTCTAACTGTGTAATACAAACAACAGGGGAACGTACTTACAAAGATTTGCTCCGCGAATCAAGCAAAAATCGTGCTTTGATTTTTGTACACTAGCTTAGATCTTTGGTCATCTAGCGTGTGCAATAACGTGTATTTCTCAGTTGTTTAATCCCCGTTGTATTTCAATATTTTGCTGTCAAAAATGTTGAATCCTTTTTGAAACTTATTGAAGAGAAGAAGTTGACATTTAGTTTGACATCAACAGGTTGTACGTTTACGATTGGTCCTTGAAACATAATTTAACAACCTGTGAAACTTCTTAGGTGTCTTTTTGCATTGTTCAACAATAGTAATTTGCAGACCATCTTGATAAAATGATCTGTGTCCTGATAGAGTTTCTCAGGAGAGTTTCTGAATAAACTGCGCGGAAGGTTCAACTCTCTCGTATTCGTCCAGAAGTTGGCATATTTTAGATAAGCCTTTCTTCATCTTCAGAAATCTTCGGTAGACTTCGTGTCCTCTTCGGAAATTCTTTGTAAACTTTGTTTCATCTTCGGAACTCTTGCCGGACGACTTCGGGCAACCTTCCAAAACTCAGGAAGACTTCAAGTCATCTAACCAATACCAACTTGAAAAAAAGCCATTTCCCAGACTTAGTATGGAAGTTGTTCTCCCCAGTTAGCGAGCTTTTGACTAAATCAAACATGTCCTGAGGTGTTCTGCCGGAGAAGGAATAAGTGAACGTCTCCCATTTTCAATTTTTTTTATTTGAAATCTCTGATTTAGCAGCCCTATCCATAGTTATCAATTGCACAATATCAACTGCTATATCAGCAATATAAATCAGTATATCGATGAGATAATTCCCTTAATTAACTTGTATTATATTATTATACTAAGTTAAACAAGACCAAATAAGTATTTTTTTTCGGCAGTGTTCGAAGTAAGAAGGAGAAGGAGTCCACTGGTTTTCCCCTATATTCGTCATCACTTGAAATAGAGATAGATAGAGAGATCTAGAGAGAGATAGTTTATTAAAAGTATTTACATAAGCAGCCTACTTAAAGGCTAAATTGCGTAAATATTACAGGGCTAGCTAAACGCATCATTCTATAAAGAATCTAGGTGTTAAAAAGAGCGAACACCCTTCAGGTGAACTTAAAGGAACAATCCCATTAGTTTTTATCTTTAGTTTTTAGCTTTACTGTAAAGTTCACCCTTTTTCTTTCACTTGTTGGGTACGTTACGTAGGTTACTGTACGGTACAGTGTAGAAGATTGGCTTACCATCCTCTGTTTGTGTGGTGGGCTGTGCATTTGTAATGGCTGTGTCGGTTTATCAAATTAGCAAAACAAAAACCGAAATTTAGGAGTTTTAAAACTGAGGAAATGAAATAAAAACTCATAGAATTGCTGCCATGGTGTTTTGATTTGTGTTTCTGTGTTTATTTTGGTGATTAAGGCTCACGAAAGCGATGTTTTCAAAGTGACGATCGGACTCACTCAAAAGTAGCATACCTAGTTGCATACCTTTTCTATTTCTCATCTTTTGAGCAAGTCCGACCGTTATCTTGAAAACATGGCTTTCGCGAGCCTTAAATCACCAAAATACACAGAAACACAAATCAAAACACCATGGCAGCACTTTTATGAGTTTTCAATTATTTCATTTTCCTTAGTTTTAAACCGACACAGCCATTATAAATGCACAGTCCACCAGACAAACAGACATACTAGTTCAGTGACACAAGTAAGGGAAATTCACAATATTCTTCTGCAGTAAATCGTTGTCGCATTTTGATTCCCAACCCAAATCCACTCAGCTGGTCCTGCGATGCCTTGGATATGGGTCATCGGTGAAATGGGCGCTGTGTTGTTACAAAACACCACTGCACTCGGCCAATCTTGATTGCTGTAGTCGGGAGCTTTCCATCCTGTTTTCACTGCGTTTGTGCATTTCCACGATTCATCCGTCACTAGGGCTCCTTCTCCAAACGAGGCTAGCACGCCTCTTTGGATCCCTGGAAAAGTGCTGCGAGTTCGAAAGGTAACAACACGTGTTCTTTTGGGAATAATAATGTTCCGTTTTCCGCACGAAGAGCTTCTACTGTTAATTCTTTTTCCGTCCACATAAAAGGATATTTCTCCTGTAGTACAAATCAGCACTCCCTTTAACTCTGGGGAAAAAAAACGCGGGAATTTTATTTGGCCTGCAAATAGGTTTTGGCAAGATACAGAATAGTCACAATCCTCCCTTCCCCACCCCCTCCCCCACCTTTTGGATTTCACTCAATTTTTTATTTAATTGTAATGAATCAGCGAGGCTAGAACGTCTTCACTCAATTCGCGGTTTAATAGAAAAGCCCAGATTATGTTAATAATATAATGAAGACTGGGCAGAAATTTAGAAAGAAGAAGAAAGAAAATCCAGGTATTACAGCGGGTCGTTTTGTTTGAGACTTGCTGACCTAAAAAAGGAAAGACGGAAACAAAAATATGAATATAGATTACATTATTGAATTTTAAGGGAATGCAGTCATCCTCAGGTGTTTGGCAACCATGTAAAAAAAACGCATTCTTATTCAAGAATTAGTGGCTACCAGCTACTTATGGCGTCATATCTCGTAACCATAGCAACCGATTCTCACCAAACTGAAGTTAAAATGTGTCTAAGAGAAAAGTTTACCGTTACTTAAAACGGCAGGTGCAGGTGCAAAAATTCTAGCCGAACATCGACCAAAACTTTTTTTTAGCTAATTAGTCATTCTAAGCGATTTATTTACCTTGTATTGTACATTTAATGAAATTTCACACTTTTACTTTCTTAATCTCATGATTCGATTTATTAAAATCTATGTAGTTCAAATAAGAATTTTTGTATTAGCTTTAATTTTTAACTGTAGTGATAAAAACCAGCAATTCGAGCTACATTGTACACTTAACCTCAAATGAAATCCACAAATAACTTTTGTGTGTTATTCAGTATTGCGCTGTTCAAGATGATTCTAACTTTCGACACTTTGAGATGAATTCATAAAAAGCAGTGACATTCAAGAGAAAGCTCCTTAAGATGTTGTTTCTGTGGTGCTGTTTATTTGTACGAGGTGTTTCTAACTTTTGCCCAGTCTGCGGATGAGACCCATCCATTCCAGTGATAGCGTTAAGGATTGCGTAAGCGCTGCGAAAAGTTCCTTAAAACTGTTTAATTCTGGGTCTTACCAGTTTACGAGCGACGGAATCACAAACGCAAGCATAAAAAATCTTGAAAACGGGCTCGATGTAAGGAAGGATATCCAAAGGCGTGTAGGCAAAAATCTTCCTTTTCCTTGCGTTTATTCTCATATCACATCGATAACCATTGAACACTAAACACTGTTTCTTATGCTTGTAGGTGCATTTAACTGCCGTTTTCACAAGAAATTCTCTCACGTTACGAGTTAACGCTTCTGCTTGTCTGACGGTTTTAACTAGGCTTGTCAACAACCAGACCTAATGGTTCTTACCTTACCTTTGTGAAACTGATGAAAAGCAAACTCGGCAGCATATTGCAAGGCTTTTTCCTCAGGGCATCCTTCACAACCACCGCAGCTGTTGAGCTCACATAAGCTATCAATGTCCTTGTTAAGTTCATAGTTGTAAGAACAGCATTTAGGGTCTCTGTCACACGCCATCACACACTGCATCCAGTCAGATACGTCCATGCAGTGGAACACATATCCGGTTAAAATTCGATCAAGAAATGTTCGTCAGTGTTGTTAAGGCGAAACTTGTAGTGAATAACGGTGGAAGCGAAATGCAAATTAAGAACGCCGACATCACTACATACCACGGAGTGCGAAGTTCAGTGGAAGGAAAATCCTGATCAACTCTCAGTATGTTAATAACACAGTAATAAGGTATATGCACTACGTTTGCAATCGTATCTCAATTTCAATTACAACACCATAAGGCCAATTATAGCACTCAAGTTCTAATGAAAAACACGTGGAAGGCAGCTGCTTGCTAATTTTACAATCGTCTCTGCAAAGTTGTAAGACCTTTACCCGATTCGAATTTAAAAAAAAGAAAAGAAATGGCAAACGCTTTTATAATTAGAGATCGTAAAAGGGCGGGAAATAACGCTGGCTAAGTGACCTTGTTCATCTCGGTTTACAGGTCAGTAGTTGGATCAATCAGAGTTCTGCAGCAAATGACAAAAGCCCTATTTTCTTGCCTTTTAGCGTAGGAGAGTCGGCTGGTCTGCAATATTTAATGGCTCCTAAGTCAGAAACGTGTTTTTGTTTATGCAGACTATATCAGAGACCTACTTTATCCTACTCACTGCTACAAAATCCCTGTTCATCAAAAGATTTAGACTGGCAGCACCTGACACGCTTGAAGAAAGAAAGTGAAGTGCTAGTTCCAGTTAACTGTTCTCTGAAAAAACAATCTATGACATCCGGTTGTGTTGTTAATTGAAACCAAAAAAATGGAAACTGTTAATAAACGGAGTGCTAGGGATTTATTTCTCAAACGCGCAGTTTGAGACCGGCACAAGCTACGCATGCGAAATGGCAAAACTCGGCGCCAAAACAGCTTAATACAAAAAAAAAAAAAAAAAAAAACCGTTCTGGTCGATCCACAGTAGCAACGGCAGTAGATCAGTAGTTAAGATTTACCCCACGAAGAAATGAGAAAATGTTTTGTTTTCAGTTGTTTTTGTTATTTTTTGTTTGTTTCCTTCTTCTTCTTCTTCTTCTTCTTCTTCTTCTTCTTCTTCTTCTTTTTCTCCTCCTTCTTCTTCTTCTTCTTCTTCTTCTTCTTCTTCTTCTTCTTCTTTGGCGAGTGGACTAATTACTTTGATTTAATTCTTACAAATCTCTATTTAGAATCGCTCTATTTTAAATATTAATAACAGTGAATGTATAATAGATGTCTGGGTTTTATTATCTTTCAATTCCTTTATCGTTTAACAGAGTTCAAAAGTAAACTTTTAGAGGCTGTTTGCATGGAGGGAGGAAGATCCTAGCGATAGGAAGATCCTAGAAGGCGGATCATTACATCCCAGCGCCATATGTTTTGTGCATTCAGATTACATGCAAAATGACTTGTACTTGGCCCTAGCGCTAGGGTCTTTCTAGCGGTAGGATCTAGCACCATGTAAACTACCTTCGCTCGGAAGTTCCTAGTACTAGGGACAGGAAAACAAATATGGCGGCGGCCGGGCGTTCAGCTGCTAAAGGCCGACAGTTTTACTTATTCCCCATGCAGCAACCATCCCAACCGAAATTTCTGCATGTAAAACCGAACGAAAATTTTTTCCCCTTCTAGAATCTTCCTAGTACTAGGGTCTTCCTCCTTCCATGTAAACAGCCCTTTAGCAGCAGAATTTTACAGAAGTGGATTTCTCAGTCAGTCAGTGTTATAAACTAGGCCAGTATTTCCTTTAAGTAATAGCAATTGGCATCATTTTGTTATTAAAAGTGACTTAAAGCCTCTTGGCTATTTTCTTCGCGACTAATCTGCTTTTCATTTTCCAATAATTAAAGTTATCTCAAAGTTAAATAATTTTTAAAAGTCTCCACGGGGCTGATTAGTCAATTGAGGCGATTTTGGGAATAGGTGGAACAAAGGATGATGATTATCCGTGGGAAGCAATCATCCGAGGACGTCGATATATACCTTTTCAAAAAAGGTTGCTTCAGTGATGCATGTTTCATAGACCGCAAAGCATCATGATCGTTAAATTGACGGCTGCTTTTCTCTAGCTATTAATCCTAAAGCAAGAGCGCATGTAATGTTTTTAATGATTTGGTTTTCTCCTGGAGAGCCTTCAGCGAAAAAAATGATCAACACATATATTTATAGCAAACATGATGCTTTGCGGTCTATGAAACAAGGATCGTGCATCGTGCATCGCTGAAGAACCTTAATTGAAACAGGTGTATGAGGATGTAGATAATAAATGTATACTAATAAATATATTTACATATTTTGATTTGAGTAGTCAGAGCGTACATGTAATATTACAGTATTAACATATTGTTACTCTAAAATTAGCGAAGTCTAAATCATTTTCCAGATGGAAGAATAGTCTATCGGGTCCAATATAATTGACAGGTAACAGGACTGCGTTCAATTTATATTAGAAGCAATTTAGTGACTACTAATTCAAATATTATTTAGTGTTACTAAACGTGATGCTTAATCTCTCTAATGAGTTCTCATGTGCCTGCGGTAGCTGTTCGCGAGAAACTCTGCATGCCACCAGGTTAAACTAAAACTCCAGCCCCTAAACTAGCCATATTAGAAAATTAACTTACCGTATTTACTCGAAAGAGCGCCACGGCGCTCATTAATTAAATTCTCGACCCGTAGGTGCGGCGCTTATTCGTGGGCGGCGCTTATTTAAACTGCATACCTGCGAATAACACAGTCAGATGTGATCATTCTTAATCTTTGTTTTGTTCATAACGATAGCATTGTAAGAACGCAATAAAATGTTAGTTTTACATGTAAAGGTCTCTATCACTTTTCATATCAAAATAAATGACATTAACAGCAATAACAACATCAGCCGTATTATCATTTCAGCATTAGCCATGTCAAAAATGCGGCGTTTATTCGGGGGAGGCGCTCTTTCGAGTAAATACGTAATACTAAAAAGAGTTTCAAAAATTGCAAGATAGTTTATAAGTGTCAGCATAAGGTCTCCAATGAACAGACGCTTCTGACACACGATTTAGATACAACGGTAAGAGATTCTTAAGGATCTGAACATTTCGTCTTCGCATTCGTTGCTTATTCTTACTTGGCAGATTTCGTTTCCTTGACATTTCCTTCTGATTTCTTTATACGAAATTGAAGAAGAACATAAGAATCCCACGTCATTGCATGATCCACATGAGCAGTCACATTCAACGTACTTCAATGTTTCCAAATGGATTCGTTTCCCATTTGATTCCGCGCATTTTTCAAGAAGAATCGTTTTGTTTCCGCAAACCTTTGCTTCAAAAATGCCTTTTCCGCCTAAAATGAAAAAAAAAAAATTAAGTCTTGATCTTTGCTAGATAAATTTAAAACCATTTATGGGAAGGAGAAATAGTTTGAAGAAGTAACTAGGAGTTCCACCTTATTTATTTCAAGCTTAAAGAAGGTGATGGGGGGGTGGGGGTGGGGGTGGGGGCTGAAAGTCGGCTTAGTTGTAGCTACAGAAACAAGAAGAAATTATGAAGAAAATGTTTCTTTCTTTTTTCTTTTTTTCAAAACGGGTTTGCTTTGCCGCTTAAAGGGGCTATGTCGTACTATTTTAGTATATTTTTAAAAAGCTAAAAAGTGTCTTGGCATCAATTGAATTCAAAAAATAATGGTCTAGTTTTGTTATTAAAGACTATCTGACATCACTGAAACTGTTTCTTGCCATCTGTTGCTACCGATGGCAAGGATGGAAATGGATTGAAACTTGAAAAAATTGGGCCAATTTTTTCAAGTTTTGATGCTGTGTTCTCAAAAATCTCCAAAAAACTTATTATGTTTGGCTCTCCCTGATAAAATTCATTTGATATCTTCCTCATAGTTTCACAGGAGCATTTTGTGTATGAGTAAAGGCACTAGGTTATGATTTTGGCACAGAATTGACCCAAAATAGCAAAATCCTCGTGACATAACCCCTTTAACGAATGTGACTTTGTCCATAACTTAGAAACATGGAACCATACATGTAGTTTTCCCTAACAAACTGACAGAAACCTTTGAAGTTCTTTCCAACCTTGTATTGATGACACACTGTTAAGCGATAAAAGTACGCTAGCTAATGTTCACCAGTACATTCACATATTAATTTTAAAAAAAAACATATTAAGGATTTTTATTCTGACCTTGCCTGGAACCGTGATTAGAATTTCTTGAACATAAATCGGAGTTACGTATTGCAATTACCGCATCAGGAATGGCTTTGTCTAAATAGAAGAAGCAGAATCGAATATTCGTTATATAAAAGCCTATTGTTAGTAAACCTAATTGCCATTTTATCCTTGGTTCAATTTTTATTTTCCTTTGTTTTAAGCTTATTACCATATATTACTATACTTAAAGGCCCCAAAAATATTTATCACTCACATTTAATTGTCTTGTGGCAATAACTGCTTTGTGACTGAAAAATAAGATACACAAATAATGTATCGTTAGACTGCTTTTCATGTGTTGATTGACTGGTTGAAAATTGCGTAAAGGAGTAACTTTTTATTCTGATGATTTAGTGTCACGTCTTGTCATTTTTAGACCGTTTAGGCTGGCTGTTACTTGAAATACTGGTTACTGACAACTTATAAAGCAAATGTACGATTATAACTCTCCATCAATAATGGGGCGTTTGAAGCATTTTTCGCCTTTTGGCTGGGCCAAACTTTGGGGCGAGGGCCTCCCCCTTCTCGCACCCTTTGGCGATCACCCCAGTTTTTGTGCGACCAAAAAGCGATAAATGCCTCGAACGTGAGGACAAATCTACAGAAACGCTTGCTATACGGGCCACCTTCCTTTTTTTCAACGTCCAACATGTTGAATAGACTACTTTTAACATTTCACACTGCATGATACACTGCTCAACAACTGTTGAATAGCATTTGCACATTTGTCGATCAACAAATATTGAAATGTGTTTCACTTTCTAAGTAACTGGACTTCATAAACCTTACGGAATGAGTCTACTGTGACATTTTCAAACGAACAAGAGAAATTTGTTTGGAGGATCAGAGGAAGATGTCATTGCCTTTTGAAAGGTTGACAACCTTTAATAATGGACCAAATCCATACCAGTTTGGGCGAAGAATAGATTCAGAAAAAGTTGGCTAAAAATTGTCACATTGGCTCTCGTTGGTTGGATCTTGATCTGTCTGTCCAGAACTTCTGTTATGGGAAAAATTACACAACCAATAGTTTCGATGTTTATAGTTTAGCCATGGATTGCACAAATTTAAGGCAAAAAAAGTGGCTGGTAAGTCTCTCTTTCATCATCTTACTGCAACTATCAGAATCCTTTTGTTGTTTGTTTTCAATGCAAATTGGAGCAATTGTTTTTCAAACCTCATCTCGAAGAACGGAAACACGAATGGCCCATTAAAACTTCGCGCAGTACATTGCTTCTTTTAAATGATTATCTCAGCTGTACATTCAATTTTTCTTACAAATTATTATTTTTTCAATGTTTTAAATCCCTGGCGACCATTCTAAGTTCTAGAATAATGTCTATTTTATGCAGTTTTAGGTCTTTTAGGTTACCTCACATGCTTTCTCGTAATCTCAATGTAGTTTTTATTTACAGAAGCAAATCAATAGTCTATGCGGATGTAAATTTCATCCTTATTATCGTTATTCTTATTATTAAAATAAATGTTTTTTTCCTTCTCAGACATATAACCGACAACGCACTCAGCAATTCCTTAAGCCGAAATATCGCCTCAGCAGATCGGATTTATAATTGTGCTGAAAGACTAAAGAATATCTCTTTGTGGGTAAAACATTACTTCAAACTTTGTAATATAGAAATATGAACTCATTTTGTTTTAAGTGCGAAGTAAGGTCACTGAGCTTATAACTCCAACAGCTTTGAAATTCGGGGAAAAAATATATCTATCTTCCTAAAAGTTTTGTTCTATTTGGGTGTTCAGCTTGCCATGGCTAACGAGCAGTTTCAGAAATCGTCCTTTAAAAGCCCCTGATGGTAACTGGGGAAAACGGAGAGGGAATTGGGTGGTCCTGGCATAAAATAAAAGATAAAAAATGTTTCAGATAATTTTACACAAACCTCGACTGGCCTTAATTGGTGGAAAAAACAATCCTTGGAGAAAATAAGAGTATCGAGTGCAGCGCATTCGTTGAGGAAACCACATTCATGCAGAAGGCAATTTTCATTCAGAGCTTTTTGCTTGTCAAAGCTGTACGATGTACATCTATTGTTTGTAGCACAAGCTTGTAAGCAATGGCCCCAGTCTTGAGTAGCCAACTTCCTGAAAGCAAGGCCTTGTAGAAATCTGTCCTTGAGAGTAAAGTGGCTTGACTGTGTCAAATGGACAAAATAAGCCCCAGGCACTGAGATCACGAAGAAAAACCAAACGGCAAGGTACGTTTTCATGTTTCAAGCCATTGATGTCCCAGCAGGAATGATCTGTAATAACTGCTAATTTTGAATTATATTTATTAACAGGGAAAGGTATGAATAGGTAATAGTGCTAGGAAAGATAGTTTTTGTTTTCCGTATTTTGTTTATGTCTAAGCTATCCAATGGTAAAGAAGCTCACAGCAGCTGAAGGCGTCATTATTGTTTGAGCGTAAATACGTGTTCTTTAGTCGTATTTCAATTTTCATGACCACACGGTACCATAAGACCAACCAATTGAACAAAATGTGCTAATTTACTTCAGACCGTATGTTTTATCTGCAACTCGCGGATACGACGAGATAAAAAATACGTCGTCACACATTCACTGAGCAACAAAGTTGTTAGAAAATTGCATTTGTAGTACAAAAGTAGAGTGATTTTATTTTCCAAAATTATGCTGTTGTTTTCCAGTATGGGGTAAAGTTTTTTATGTAAACAATCATGAATTAAACAACAACAAGTACAAAGAAGTGTATTCTATTGCGCATAATGTAATAAAGAAGTCATCCATCTGTGTTGGTGACTTTTGTGTACACAGCTGGATAAACAGATTTTGCCCTTTTATTCATTACATTTAAACGATTTCACATTCATCTGAACACGCAAAATATGAAAAAATGGGAGTTTATATGCATGTATCATACAACGCTTCCCGAATACAAAAAACTAAAATAACAGAAACATAATATAATATAAATATATAAATTATCGTATTTTGTTCTCTAAAGTAAAAGTAACGTCTTAAAATGTGAAGGAATATGTTTAAAACAAGTCAAAAAATTAATACTAATGTGGAAAGTGTGAAAAACATTAATTTTTAATATTGACTGTTCAAAAGGTAAGGTTAAAAGCTTGAGTATTAGCTATATACTTGGTAATAAATGTGCCTTAATCTCTATAAGAATATAGTATATATCTCTAATTCTAAAAAAGGATGAAAAATGTTGTGTCCCCAACGAAGAATGGCACTTGGGATAAGGATCCGGGAAGACATAGAATGCTTCAACTCAACTACTAATATAACTCTAATGAAAAAATATGTTTCCTCCAGCAAACTTCTCACATACCTTGGTTTAATACAGACCTCTCACCCGTTCGCGCTTCTTTAGTGTGCAAGGCTATTAACAATACGTCGACAAAGTCAACACATATACGGTGGAAGAATACAATGTAAAAATAAGTATAGAGTATAAAGATCTTTTTTTATTTTCAAGGAACGTTATGTAATCATATTGCATGATCATGAGTAAAAGAAGCAAAACATAATGTGAATATGTACAGATAAAAATTTAGATTAAAACACAAAAGCGGATAATGATAAGAACTAGGAAACAGTCGTTGCGGAAACATTGTTGCAGACGCAAATGTTTCCCAGATTAGCCGCGCGAAAAGGATAATTTATGTATTTTGCGGAAGCACAGTTTGCGTCTTGGAAGCGAGGAAATGTTTATGAATCAAGTCAAAAACATTTTTGCTTCACAGACGCAAATTCTGCTTCCAAAACGTATGTTTCCCAGTTTAGCCACCTAAGGAAACATGTCTTGAAACAATCTTTCCGCAATAACGTTTTCTAGTTTAGCCAGATCCTAAGACACGAATGTCAAAAACATTTAGCAATACCAAATTCTTTAGAAAGAGGAATTGAGTGCATGAACATAATAGCAGATAGCAATGACTTGAGGAGGTGGGTTGTCGCATCATTTTGCGTTTCTGGAAACTTCCCACCTACCCCTCTCCTAACCCAACATTACACTTAGGGCAAAATGCTGAGTTAGGGGAGAGGTAGGTGGGAAATTTCTCAGAAACGCGTAATGATTGGCTGTCGCAGGTTGCAGGTGGATTAAACCGAAAGAACAAAGCATTCGTCATGGAAAGCGGAAACGAATGGCGGGAAATTAAATCAAGAGCAAAGCAAAAAGTGGTGGCACCGATAGGTGTTAAGCAAGTGTTAGGAATGATCGACATGCATGTTCTTCTCCGTGTTCTCAATATACTTCTTCTGGTACTATTTGGGAGAATTTGATTAAACATCAAAGCATTTTATCCTTGTGATAATTTTCTTTACTCTTTTGACCAGTATAAAAGACCGAGTTTATTGATATTGGAAGAAGACGCTAGATGAATATGTTTGTCACCATTCGCGCGTAATGGTTTAAAGGTTTTTTCGGAGGGGGGGGGGGGTGTGCAACGGGCACCATTTGCGCCGTCGTAAGGATAAAGAAGCAAGACGTTTCTGACAAGAACATTAGCATAAAAACGTCTTCAGATAATAGAAAAAAATGTGAAAATTAGGTCTATTTTAATAGTCATTGGTGCAAAAAAAGCAAAACATCAGCAGTAAAAATACAGGGATAGAAAGAAAAATAAAATAAATATAGTGGAAACTGGCAAAGGTCAAAATTTTGCGTTTTGTGCATAAGGCCGGTACTGAGCTTTGATTTTTTTCATAAAATTCAGTGAAAAAGAGTACTTGATATTATCATTTAAGGTTATTGAAGGGACGTGCGCTCCTATTCAATGAACGAAATTGAAAATAAAATGATGCTAGAAATTTTCTTTTATAAAATTCAATAAAAGTTGCGCTTTCATCATATTAACCCCCTTTCCAAAATGAGTGCCGTCAATGCTTCTAACTCCACTGGTCAAACTAAAGGTATCAAATACTGGTATACCAAAGTCTGTAAGATATGTTTCCATATCTCGGTTAAAACGCGCAATACGTTCGTCACGAGAGAGCGTAGAATAATTTGTTTCATGTAAGCTTCCAGTGGCGTGGGTTGAAACCCACAAAATATATGGCCATGCTGCACCAAATGATCTCTTCAATTCTAACACAGGCTCTAGCATTTCCTTTTGTACTTTTTTGGAGTTTAAACCCAGATGTAACCCCACTCCAATAGCAATTACAACTCTGTCTTTATTTAGGTGCCGGCGAACTGTCGCTAGCAGATCTGTTGCTTGTTCAGCGCTATAGTGTTCTTTGAACATAATATCAAATTTGTAGTCCCCTCCACAAAATGACTGCCTTCCTTTGTCGTGTGGGATTCTGTCAAGAGATTTTAAATGGCAAGAAGATGGGCCTGCGTCTACAAACTGCATGTAGCCTTGGCAATTTTTTGTCTCATTGCTACTTAGATCACCTCTAAGGCTCCCTCGCTCAGAATCGTTTGTAAATAAAATCATCAGTGCGTTAAAGAGATGTCGAACGAGAGAATCTCCTATCAAAACCAGCCGGAAAATCTTCTCCGACATCACACTGCAAGCTTCTTTACTAGAAAACTGCGTGAATGTACAACCGTTGGGTGGTGTCCATTCATACATTTCGGCGGAGATTTCATGTCTAAAGTCAGTGCAGTGATTGCAAGTGCAAAAGTCGGGTCCAATTCCACAGAGATTCCTTTTGTGGCTACAACAAGGCCTTGAGCTAGTGACGTCACAGATAGCTGCGAGCCGGTATTCAAATCGTGAAGAAGTGTGAAGAAATGGCTTTCCACCGCAACGCAAATCTCTTCTACACAGTGTTGTCGGCAATCTCCGTTTTCTCCGAATCTCAGTCTCCTGTGCAGCTTGACGGGTTTCATCTGCTAGAGTAATATTTCTGCGTTTAATCCACTGGCCTTTTCTCATTAGATCTAATACTCCATAGCATAAGTTGGATTGATTGTTCTCTTTCTTGTGTATAAATGGATTGCTGTTTACCATCGAAATTTGGTTTAAATTCGACACAAGCCTTCTGTAATTATGTTGTATATTCGTAGAGGAAATGTTCCAGTAAAGCGTTACTCCTATGAGGCTTAAAACGATAGTTACAGAAGGAATCGCTCCAATGTGGTATCTTGTCACTGTTTGGAGAAAAGAGATATAAGACTTAACGCTGTTTGTTAATTTCGCTTGGGCCTCGTTCTGAATCTGCTTGGTTGAGCGATGTAAAAATCTCCTCTTTGAAAACAACGATCCGAGTCTGAACTAAGCTCATACAAGTGGAAATGATGGAAAGCTTGCTAGCATATGCAAATCTTACAAACATGTAGGGCGTTTTTCTAACTTGAACCCTAAAGTTATTAACTTAAGTATCGTTTAATGGGTAACATGGACCACGTAAGAAAGAAGCAACCACGACTACTGTGGAAATCACTGCCTAAACCTGTAACGCATGCGCTATGAATGAAATGAGGCTTTCGATTTTGTATTTATTTAATTTAGCCTCGAAAACTATCGGACTTTTAAATATCGGAAGAAAGTGAGCGTTTGTGTGCAATCGCGTATATAAACTTCCAAACACATAGAGTACCCGACCATTCAAATTTCCAAACGTATCTTTCTTCCGTCATTAGAGAAAGCTGTTTGACGAGGAAACTTAATCTACAAGTATCTAAGTATTTGCGTTTGTTTATTCGGAAACGACTACCGTCAATAGAACTTTTGAAAATATAAATCCAGATCTTCTGCGTTATCATATTCTAACTTGCCATCTAAGAAACTACCAATTGCTTCTTCAAGACTGGAAACTTTTCTATTGACGGGCTAATTTACGGGTCTTTCTTCAGGTACCGGAGCACATTGTCCTTCTTTTGTTTGCGAGATATTGTAATTTGGTTCTATTTTGGAGTTGAATTGTTTTCTGTCTTTTGTTTCTTTTGTTTTACGTCATTCGTTCTCCGGTACTCACAGAAGGAACCTAATTTTAGGGTGCAACGAATTCAACTGGGGCCACCCGACGTTTTCAGCTGCCAATCACAAGGCGAGTCAGTCAGAACAAAAGAATCGGGGTTGCGGTTGCTTTCGGACCAATCACAGTAGGGGTAAATTTGAGCGGGAATCGAGACGAAGGGCAAAGCGAATGTACACTTCAACGCTGAATATTTTTATAGCAAAATGATGTTTATTTCGGTCAACGGCGAGGCAAGCAAAATCAGCAAACGGCAAGGGAAACAATTATTTACCAACTGGCGGCCGGTATTTTTGAAGACTACAACGAACGAAGCCCAAAATATATTTACCGAATGACTGCCTGGATTGAAGACGACTGAAACGGATTCAACGAAAATATGTTAACCAAATGCTGGGGACGAAATGGGCTAAACACGAATGTTGACCGAATGACGGCTGGGAATGTTAAAGACGAAATGGATATAATGCAGTTATGTATCATCGGAGGACGGCGGGGAATTTTGAAGACGAAACGGACTGACAGCGCACATAGTTAAACCTACCGAATGACAGCCGCGTCCCCAACAAAATACTCTAACTTCGGTCGTAGCACAAGACAGTTGAGAAAAGCTGTAATTAAACCGTAAGGCTGAGAATAATTCTGTTCGAATTTATGTCATCGGTTGAAAACTTATTAGCTGCGAAATATTTTTGCTGATCAAAAAACTGCGCTTCGTCGACTGTCATCATGTTTTAAGTTACAGTTCAGTGATTTCCAATTAGCGGATCACGGAAATCTCGCATAGAGATTTTGGCCTTCGAGATTTATTTTGTCCCTCTTTATATCCCCGTCATTCAGAAGTATTTTTGTGTTGAGTCTCTTTCGTGCTCAGCATTATCGGCTTTCATTCAACAAAACACATTTGTGTCGAATTTCATTCGTATTCAAAATTCTCGGCTGTCGAGCGGTAAAACATTTGCGTTGAGTCCGTTTCGTCTTCAAAATTACCGGCCGCCAGTAGGTAAATAATTGTTTCCCTTGCCGATTGCTTGCCTTGCCGTTGACCGAAGTAAACATCATTTCGCCATAAAAAGATAAAAATAAGCGTTAGTTAGCGTTGAAGTGCACATTCGCGTAGCCCTTCGCATCGATTCCCGCTCAAAACCAGAGGAAAAATTTTACCCCTACTGTGATTGGTCCGAAAGCAACCGCCACCCCGATTCTTTTGTTCTGAACTCGCCTTGTGATTGGCCGAAAAACGTTGGGTGGCCCCAGTTGAATTCATTGCACTGTAAGAGTGAGTTTAGTCAGTTGTTTTCTAACGAAACAATTTTATGTAGTTCTATACTGCTGGTGGTTTTTCTGTAGATAGAGCAAGAGAAATTATTGGACAACTCAGTCAGTCTAAATCATACACGAATGTTATAATATACCGGTGTTATAATGATTTCATCCATGGACTCAAAACCTAGAACCAACTTGTACTTATAAACAAGACTATTGGAAAATACTTCTTTCAATAATTTTCATTTAAGTGGCCACACTAAGGGTTTCATTCTCGGACTCAAAAGCTGGAACCATCTTGCACAGCATAGTAAACATTACCGTAGGAAAGTATTACCTTCAATAGCTTCCACTTCATCCACAAGCTCAACTGAGAACCAAGTTAATACTACCTCAAGGTATAGCACAGGCGGTAAAAGGTTAAAACAACAAGCAATACTTCTGAATTAACGCTCTCTGATTTTTAAGTTGTTTATAAATTGAAAGCACCGTTACCAATTTGAATACTTTTGAAAAGATAAAACATAATACCTACGTTTAGGAAACCAGCCGTATAATTTTCTTCCAACAGGCATCTTCGCACCCTTTTTGTGTAAACTGTTAATTCTTTTCTTTCTTTACGCTCTCTGAAGAAATCAAGATCAAAGAATCTTCGTGTTTTTCGTAACTTGAGCGAATAGCAGGTACCGGTCTTTTTTAACAGTTTCATGATCAGCAAAAACAGATGTGTTAAATAAGTTCACAAATTTATTGTGTCTTTGGTCATAGAAGCATTTATTTCACTTCGCCTGAGACTTAAAACACTGGCATGACAGGGCCACACAAACGGTAATCACGAGGAGGGGTCTCCGGATCGAGCGCCGAATTTTCTTTTTACGATGGCGGCCGATTAACATTTTTAGCAGAAAAAAAAAACAACTATTTAAACAATTCAAAAATAGGTTGGATTCAAACCAATTCTCTGCTACTTCTCTAAATTTACACTGCCGAAATGTCAGTTTATCGTACTAGCCTTTTTTGGCGCGTGTGTCGTGCCGACACTTTGTATAATGCGAACACTGGTCGTTTTCTAAAAATGATCAAGGAAATACCGTAAACTGCCGCTTATAAGCCCCCTCACTTATAAGCCCGCCCCGGTTTTAGGCTCACCTACATACATCCGGTTACTGAAGCCCCCCGGATATAAGCCCCCCTCTAGTTTTCACAGATGAACGCTGAGCTTCTGTTTTGTTACGTTCCGGTTACGTTTGTGTTGTTAGAGTTTTGATTTTTATTGTGACGTTTAAAAGGTTAATTAAAAACTGGTGAATTAAAAACGTATTTCGATCAACGCTGCTGTGGCTCAGTTCGAAACGTTTTTTTTATTCCGGATATAAGTCCCTCCGTTTATAACCCCACTCAAAACTGCTTACGAAGTTGTATAAGCCCAGGGGTTATAAGCGGCAGTTTACGGTCTTTGTCTAAACCATGGGCTGCTGTCTAAACATAAATTGCGACCTATTGCTCAGGGGCACCCAACAAGAAAATTTTGGCAAAATACTTGAAATATCATTTTCTACTTTCTTTTGCATTGTTTCAGAGCTTTTTAATGGCATATTTGTGTAAGCTAATACAGATTGATCTGTTCGGCGTTTTTAGCTGAAAATTTAGGCCGCAGAAAATTTTAGGAAACAGAATCCTAGCCGCCGAATTTCAGAGCTGCTGACGGTTCTCCGAAAATGCCAGCTGACCTTATTTTGCACTCTAAACGACGTATTTGTCCCTACGAAAACAATAGGAACTAATAAGTCCTCTTGTTACGAAAGTCCGACGTGATGTTTCACACAAGAAATCTCTTGCTTTCACTGCAATTAAATCCGAATATCTCAGTCGATTTTAGGCCTTCCGAACAGATATTTGCCGAAACGAACCGTTGGGTGCCCCTAATTGCTGAAGCCAGACAGTAAAAGAGAGCTTAATTTTTAATGTTTGAAACAAGAAAGCAAAAAAACGCAAATGTCCGCCATCTTGAAGTGGGCTGAAAAAAAATTTTGCCCTGGTCGACGCTTAACAACATAAGCGCTATACGCAGAAGAAGAATTTAGGCCGCTGGAAGTGGTGCTTAAGGTGGCTCCCTATAGTTTTATGATCGCGCGTGTGACTGATGATGCGAGCTGTAGTAATCTGTGCGCCCTCACATGAGATCGTGTAGGTTTTTCCTGATATTTTATGACCCTCAGCATAGCGAAAACAAGCAAAGTTACAGTGAATTTTCTCGTGTTTCCTTCGGTGATTTTTTTTTAAGTTTACACATTTTGAGATACTAACGCTACCTTTCACAAAAAATAACAAATCGCGTGATATCGGTGAATCCTTCTGAACGACCCCAAGGAAGAGGAATTAATACAAAATATCTGTCATTCTTTAGATGTTTTGTTGCCATGACAACGGCCTATGCCTGAGGAGCAAACACTGAAAAAATAAGGGTAATCATGTTGGTAACCTTACTGGTAAAATTCAGGAACAAAGATTGCAAGACAACAGAACTAGGGTTTCTTTTGTAAGTCTTGTCAGTTCGTATAGTTTCTTTTGTAGAAACTCTACTGAGGGAGCCACCTTAACATATCTTGTTTGATGCATCACAAACAAGATGCAAAAGCTAGTGAGGAGAATATGCGTCTAAATGTTGGGGCTATAAGCCACCCTCAGTCGGTTTTCCGTGAAGTAGACAGTACCCTGCATTTACTTTGTTTCTGCCGTTGCTATATACACTACATGTAAACGGTTTAATCCTTTCACTCCCAAAGTAGACTCCTACGCAGCCATTTTTACCGTCGTCACGCAACGCTCCTCACTAAAAACGGCTGCGTAGGAGACTACTCCCAAAGTGGCCAAAGGAAAAATTCACCAAAAATCCCAAATTTCGTTTCGTAAGATCCTAAGAAATAAATAGTCCTATGCAAAAGTTCTGCCAAAGAGGTTTCATTTGAATAGTAACACGATAGGATTTTGTCAACAGATTAAAAAGTTAGAGTGAGAAATCATTTCACAATAACTTGTTCTAGGAGTAAAAGGGTGAAAGCGCGCCGTTTTCTCAAGCAATATGGCTAATAAATTTTAACTAATCGGACTACGTCGCAAGCGATTCCCCGCGCTTGCAGCTTGTATTTACTTCGAATTCTGATTTATTTTTTAGCCCCTGGATGTCGATTCAATAACAATCCGTTGAAAATCAGTAGATAATTGATCATTCCTGAATACTGGTTTCATCGCTGTTTTTTTTTAAATAAAAATGCTCATATCACGGTGAAAGGGAGTCAACATTGTTGAACACAAACTTTATGCACGATGTCGAATGAGGTGTCCACACGATTTAAACATCTTGAATCAACATCGTTCAGCGTTGTTGTATTTCCGGGGGGGCCTTCACGGGGAGTTACCGCTGGACAGGGTATGGGGTTTTGGCTCTCTCTCCTGAACAGGGTATATAATTTTTATGCTCTCTGTTCTAAACGGGGTATGGTCGCACGATTGTCGTCGTTGAATGTGCCTTATACAGTACTCAGCAATCATAAATCGGAGACGTTTGCTGGTCTCTAAAACACTTTTTAAAAAATGGTGTAAAACAGTAGGGTGTACATTGCCTCATTTGCCCTAAACAGGGACTTAAAAAGTGACAATTTTATAATTAAAAAGATATATAATTATACACTTCATTCACTGTTTTACAAGATTGCCAAGTGGGAAACCAATGATTGAAATAGTCGGTTTATTTCCCTTTTAAACTGCCCTATTGACTTGATGTTTCTTACATCTTGTGGTAAGGAATTTTACAATTGTGCCCCGCTGTAGCTAAAGCTACGCTTTAGATAATTGGTGTGTAGCTTGGGCAGTGTTAGTTTACCGCACGAATTTCGTTAATTGTAATTTGTACTTCCTTTATTGAATAAGTCCCGGGGCTAACTTGTTGAACTTCGTTCATTGAATAAGTCCTGGGGCTAACTTGTTGAGGGACTTAAATATCATAACTGCCTTTGCTTTTTTCGTCTTACTAAGAGTGTATCCCATTTTCAGCATTTTCAGGAGTAAGTTGGAGCTTGTCTCGTATGTTGCCTTCAGTTGGTCACCCAGTCAAATGATGTTGAATGGGTCTGTTGAATGATGTTAAACGGTGCCATCCGCAGCCTTTCGATCCAACACTGTTGCACGTACCAGGCTAACCAATCAGAGAGTAGAAACGGTTAGGATGGCACCTGTAACAATGTTAACACGTACGCGCAGGAAAAGGTAAATTCCGTATACGTCTTTAATCCCTTTCCTTACATACATGTGAGTGGACATTTATGTTTCGTGTGCCCGCTGATGGTTCGTGTGGTTTTATTAAAAATATTTCTATATTTGTGAAAGGATCGTTTTGTCTGTATATGCTAGAAACACCGAGCTAAACCTTTCACAAAATAAAGTTTCATGTTTGCCATACGTTGGAAAGGCAAAAAAAATATGAATAACATGTTTTAAAATTAATTGGTTCTAATAGAGGGGGGCATTGGGGCTTATCAGAAACCGAAAAACCGGCCAAAACTTTCACCAAAACCGAAAAGCCGGAAGAAACATCGCTCAAAACTGAAAAAAAAAGCCGAGAGTAATGATCAAAACTGCAAATTCGTGATTCTCAATCCCTCAACTCTTGATACAACAGCCAAAATATTGGCCTTAGGGACGATTCAATGCACCTGTTATACTGCTTGCAGCACGAATTTGATGCGCATTATTCCGAAGACAATTTTTGCAATGTTCAACCAAAGGAATCGCTTCTTCCATTGTCTCCGTCTCATATTTATACCTAATGGTACCTTTTTGGTACGCTTCGGCGGCATATCAGGCGAGTTTGGTCGAGCCATGGTTCGTATTTTGGCTCGACTGCGTCTCGCCAAAATACCCATGGTGAGACCAAACGAGCTAGACATGCTGCCGAAGCGTACTAAAAAAGGTGCGATTAGGCATTTACTGTACCCAAATTCGTCCTGAAACCCGGCGTTTTTTTTTCAGTTACCGTGATCAGTCAGGCGTTGTAGAGTGACACGTATTTACACTTTTCTGGTCGTCAATACTCTTCTCCAACTCCTCATCTGCCATTTTATTTAATTCTTTTCTTTGGAGTTTCAGTTTCTGAATCTTGGAAGTACAAGTTATGAAAGAAATTTGGAAAATCCGGCTCCATTTTGAAACTAAAAAAGTTTCAGCGCTGTCCACAAAGTTCATGCGAGCGCCCGCCAGTGTAGCCGCTTCCAATTTTGGCGCGAAATTGTATTTTTTTCCTCTCTTAACGTGAAACAAATTACTTTCTCGTTTAACAAATGTTATAGTTTTACGTTTCGTTGTATTTCTGTTGCATTTTTCGCCTCTAAAGTCTGCAAAAAAAATGCGAGTTTCACAAACTGTCCATGATATCGTAGGATATCAGGTCAGTGACTTGATATCGTAGAAAATCATGTCAGTAAACAAGGCTTCTGATTGGCTAATTCACAATTTGGGTACGGTAAAAAGGTATATTAAGGACTGGGTCTGCAAGTATCTGATCCAGAAAGTAGTGGGGGTGGTTTATCTTCAAAAGGAAACATGTGATAAGTATGAGACTTGGCCATGGCCTTTATCCTGTTGATATAGTATTTTTGACATTGACATTTCCATGGCAACACATTGCGTGACCAATTAAGGATTTACTTCCGGTTTTGTTCTTTAGGGCTTCTGCACACTAGGAAAAAATACGTTTACCTGGCATTTGCAGTGATTGCGTTTCTACCTTTATGAGGTACTTTCCAACTGTAACTGGAAAGGTGGTCTCCCTACCCTGGATGAGGGTCTTATGGCCATTGCGTGACAGTAAAATCATGACATTTCAATGACCACGTGACCTGGACACGCCTTCTAGTTAATTTCGTGTAGAACTTTTGCAAAGAAAACTATTAAGACGTCATTTTGTACGTTAGGTTTGCATAAGTTCTCCTGCATCTCGCCTAAAGAGTGATATCAAAATTCAATACCTTAATTAGTCACGTGATCCCTATTGTGACAGCTGTTTATCAAAATGAGCCTTTGTAACAAGTTTCATCTTTTTGCTTAATTTTATGTGTCAATAGGTTGCATACTTACTGAGATAGACCACCTCCCTTCATTTTTGAATGTACCTCAAATGACCCAGTCCTTAATATACCTGAGAGGTTCGTACAATGCGCCAATTTGCTTGCAAGAACAGAATAACCACTTGTTTGTTCAGAATACCGAAACCTGAACGACAAAAAGGGAAAAACCGAGAACCGCAGTGGATACCAAAACCGAAAAACCGGGGATTTTGAGTGCAAAAACCGAAAAACCGATCTCAAAACCGAAAAACCCAATGTCCCCCTCCTAATAGCACCAAGCTTGTGGCGTCCTCATGTTTACAGTGTTATAGTGTGTCTTACCATATACCAAAATCTTAGCCGTGAAAAGATCCCCGGCCCGCATTCCGGTGCAATAAAATTAGAAATTACTTGAATTGTAGCTAATCCTGGACGTTAGATCAAAAGTTAAAATGTGCGTGTTTTTAAAATTATTTCAGTCAATCGGAAAGCACCTTGTTATCATTATTATTATTATTATTATTATTATTATTATTCAGTATTATTATTATTATTATTATTATTATTATTATTATTTTAAAGGAAGGCAAGGAAAAGTTTTTGCGAACCAAAAATAATTAATTATAAGGCTTCCGGGAGGGCTTCTGAAGACACAGATTGGCAGATTCTTTAAGCATCACAAATACAAGTGTACTATTTAATATATAGATTTAGCCGAGCCTAAAAGCGGAGCTCCACGTCTCTCTTTCATGCTAATTGGCCCGTAAAATACAGTAAATTTTAGTTGTGCAGTTATTCCCCAAGAGGTGAAAAACAGCAAAGGAAAACATGCGGACCGCTGAGGAAACTGTGAGCTGGCTTATTTTTCATCAAAGAGAAGACTTCAGTACGACTTTCACCGACAGCTCTTCTTGTAGCATTCTTTCGAAAGCTAGCTTATAGAGTTCAAGAAGAGTACCTATAAAACTACAAAGAAAACCCACTTAAAGACTTTTCCATGCAAATACACATTTCTCACTGATTCCAATGCATCCCTCTGGCTGCTTAGTTCTGTTAACCATGAAACATTTCTCGAAATCTATCTTGCTAAAATAAATAATATTTTCCCGGCATCAAACCGTTTACTGGCAAAAATTCTCCAAAAAATATTTTGGAAAACTTTCAAGCACACGTATAATTATCAAGAGAAAATGGCACAAGTTTTTCAACCGCGAAGTATTAATCGGGCGCTTTCAAGAATACACCCTGAACTGTTTAGGAAGGTTTTAGAGTCTCATTTTAGACAAAATACATGTAGACTTAAACCGAGAAATGCTTTGCTTATAGTTACTTAAATAAAGATTTCATTTCGATCTGTAACTAAACACACACTGAAATGGCTTAGCGGTTTAACAAAAAACAAAACGATCACGAAAACATGCCACACTGAACTCACTCACTGAAACGGCGAGTCTAAGTTTAGTCGCTAAATTGGGACAGAAATGTCATTCACTTCATATGGAGAAGCTAAAAAATATAACAATATAAGGAAGATAAAATATTCCACAACTGAACAAAAAACATAAGGAGCTTTACACTAAGACTATAAACTTAAAAATGACGACAGAGCGACTCTTCAGGTGTTGAATACTAAATAAATACGATAAATACGAATTTGTCAAAACAACCCAATACGCGTCGCCGAAGAAAAACAACCTACATTGAAAAAACAACACACACTCAGTCTAGAACTAGTCACGATTTCCACTTTTCGAATAAAATACAGTAGAATTCCTCCAAGAAAAATATTGAAAATTACGCAATAAAGTTCAAAAGGAAATTGAGCTTAATTAAGCTTAAGTTAACTGAAGCCTAAATATCAGATTGCTCACTAATGAAAATTCCTTTAATGCATAAACAGAAAAAGGACAAGAAACCTTCAAAAACATGAAATGACATTCACATACGAAGCATTCGTTTGCCTAGGAAAGCAAACTGCATTCAATTTTCCTCTCGAGCGAAGTTACTCGCAAGCCGGCAAACGGGAACTACGAGCTATTTTTAAACAAGTTTTTAAAACATTTCAAGAAAATTACCGTAATTTACTAAACATGTAAAGTCGCTCAATTAAACAATTTTTACAATGTAAATCCACACTCAAATCTGTAATTTACTTTACCACTGAACTGAAAGAAGGCCTTGAAAATCTAAACAAAAGTCGCCGGGTTCTTTCCAGATCTCCTTAGCTTTGAAAAAAACCAGTATGTCCGCGAACAAGGATTTCTTGCCTTCAAGCTCTCCAGTATCTTCTATATGCGCCATCGAGATTATATCAATCCTCTTCCTTTTCGTGATGAACTGCTACAAGTCTTCATTCCAAGAATGTATTACAATTATCGTATTGAAAGACGACCGTACTACGAACCAGCCGCCATGTTGTTTACTTCAGCTACAAGAAGAAGTGTCATTCCACCTCCCCCGGTCAGGCTGTCTTGGGACTCCCGTCACCCTCCCCCAGAGTCTGTACGGACGGACGGACGGACGTACGCTGACGTCAGAACCAAAATTTTTCGGATCAACGGGTTACCAAATTTTCTTACCCATGGTGCTCCGCGAGCTCCGCTATAAAAATTCAAGGTCAACATTTATTTTACATTTTTCTATTAGTTGCGGAAACGTCAATCAATCATCTTAAGATTCTGTACTTTGAATCATCCAGCAAAAAAGCGGAAACCCCAGATTTCTCATAACAAATGTGACTGCTCATCACATCCACGTGATCTTGTTTTGTTTATACGTATTCCTGTCCTGCAGATTCTGTCTGTACAATTTTGATATACAGTGTAAACCTTAAAGTATTACTTGATAACAACGGCACTTCGCTTCGGAAAATTGATATTGGGGTACCTGTACCCTAAGGATCGTTCCAAACAGGGCAGGTAGGGTTGAAAACGTTCAACTGTAGAGCACTGCTGAACGGGAACTTTTCAAGAGTAGTGGTCACTTTCAATGGAGTTTCCAATTAGGAAACAGAGCTATTTCTTAAACTCGTCGTTAAGTGGTTAAAAATTTTCTTTTCGTTTCTCGGCGGTCACCTTTATACACTTTTAAAACTTAGTTGGAGACAATTTTCCGTTGGGTTAGTAACGGGGGGAAAAATGCCCTAGACCCCGATTGTGTTACACCTAGTAGGGCTGTCATCAGGGATAAATTACGAGCTTGCCGGTGCAGATCGTGTCATAAGGTTGAACAAGGTATATACATGCCTAGACTCAATGCGAACCGTTCATAATAGTTGCAAGCTTCAGTTAGCCTGCGTGCAGGGAATAGGAGACGTCTACGCGCAGGCTACGCTTCAGTTAGCTGTTGTCCACAAGGAGTTGAAGTGAGTATACTAAGCTAACTGCATTAATAACTTTGTCTGTGCTAAGCGTAAGTTCCGAGCGAGTGGAAAACGGAAAATTTCCTTTTCGTTGATCATTCGAAGGCAGAACTTCTCTAGGGACTGATTTCTAACTATCGAGTTTGCTAGGAAGTGTAATTAAACACGGCATGCGTGTGCGGCAATCAGGTGCATGTAAAGGGTTCTTTTCTGTTTGTCGTGAAAACACATAGAACATGAAAATTGTCCACGTTTGTGTGTGTGTGTGTGTGTGTGCGTGTGTGTGTGTGTTGACAACTGAAGTTTCACATTCTATGTCGCATTCTATGTCGCATTTTAATATTGATACAATTTATTTGAAACTGGATTTTGTGTCGTACAATTTAGGGGTAATCGTACTCGTAATTTCACATCAAATATTCTTCGCGCTACGCCCTCAAACCATTTGAAGTAACTCCGGCTCGACTTTTGCTTCCTGGCTTGTGCCTCATTCAGTTCAAGTACCATTCCTAGAGTGAAATAAATACTAACCAATTAGGCACTCTCACGTTAGGCACAAATTTCATTGTTTTCTTTTCGTTTACTTTGGACAATCAGTCACTAGTTCTAATATTTTCATCGCTTCAATAAACTGACATATCTAAACCAGCACCAGTGTGGGATGTATGTATCACCAACATCTCCATTTATTTAGCTAAAAATATTTTTTACGTTTTGCGCCAAATTTCACCTATACCGATACCTTAAAGTAATTTTAATACATGCTCACACAAAGAGACGTCGAAAGAGTACTTACATTTCAAGAGTTCCATTGTTCATTTAAACAATTAACTCATCTATTAAAAACAACTAAAAAATGGTGCTCAGACTTTCAAGATTTAAATATTTTTGGACGTAATTTGAATACTAGTGTACATGACAACCTAAGTGTAGAACCGAGTTGCTCGTGGTATAATTTTTATCAAGCAATATCCCAGATGTCTGGACAAGCCCCTAGGCAGACTGTAATATACCGGTCAAATTGAAGCGTAAACATCCACCCCCCCCCCCCCCGGGCATATCGCGGGCATTTGACTGTGCATTGTGCCCGGGAAGGGGGGAATTTAAACGTTGCCTTGGAAGGGTGGGAAATTTGAACCGGATTTCTCTCTTGTTCTGGCCTAATACTCCTGTGAGTTTTTTCGGTTTTTGCAAGGTTTGACGGATTTACAAGAGATAGAATTTCGCCTGTATTAATGAATAACCCTTTTAAAAGGGTATTCAAAAGAAGTTTGAAGATGTCATAACGCCACATCTCTCTCTCAAAACTGTTAACAGTGCTTGATCGAAGACAAAATTTGTCTTTGAGGAGAGGTACTTGAGAACGAATTGGTGGGGCATTTGAACGGCTTTTTTGCCCCGGGGGGAGGGAATTTGAACAAGCCAATCTTCAAAAGTTCAAATGCCCAGGGATGGATGTTGAAGCTTCGATTTGACTGGTACATAATTGTTATTAAGACGAAGGAGCGAACAAGAGCTTTGGGCAGGAAGGAGGGAACAGAAAATATTCCTGACAAAATGTCGCACTGTTGTTATCTCACGTGAGTTGTGAAAGCAAAAGACAGCGATCGAATTTAGCAAGCAAGTATCAAGATGCCAAAGTTCACTCTGATTGGGTGGATTTTCAGGATTTTCACGTGAGGTCATCCAAGGCCATTGAATGGATGATTAGGCAAAGCTCATAGCTCAAAATAGAAACAAGAGCCGTCGATTAACTGAAATTTATTTCATATGTTCAATAAATTGTGATTTAACTAAAGGTGGTTTTCTAACTTTTGAGTCTGTGGATGAAATCCTATGGTGTGCTCATTCAAATGAAACCTCTTCAGCAGTACTTTCACATGCTATTTATAATTATTTCAGTATTTTATTAAATAAAATTTGGGGTTGAACGTCTTGAATTTTGATTTTTGGCACTCTTGGGAATGAAAGGGTTAAAGCGACCAGTACTAAAAGTGCCTTGTTTGCCATGATCCCGTGTTCACTGTTTGTTTAGCATGTGCCGAAATCTTAGTAGTGGTCCGTTCAGTCCCGTGCGATTAAATTAGAAATTACGTGGATTTTAGTCACTGCAGAATTGTAGGTTAAATTCTTCTTTTTTTTAACGTCAATTAAGGGACTGTTCGTTATTTATGCCTAAGGGGGGGCCGGTGTTTAGAGTGGGGGGGTAAAATTTTCAAAATCAATGAAAAAGGGGGGGGGTGATTTTTTTAAATATAGTAGAAATAAGGGGGGTAAACTTTTAGAAACCGTGTGTTTCAACACTTGTATAGCCGTTTTGCAGACATATTTAAAAATGTGATCTCTGTTTCGAGAATTCTATTTCCAAAGAACCTGGTCTTTATAGTTTGAAAAGCCAAGAAAATGTGACGTGGAGTAGCGTTATTTAAAGGTTCCAATATATTACTTATTAAATCCCTTTAAAATACATGCAATCTGATATTTAATATTAGCAAAACACACACGTGTCATTTGCCGGGACCAGTTGTAGTTTACAGTATTGTAGTGCGTACGTATATAGCCATCCTCAAACAGCAAAACTGGTTCAAGCCTTGCAATGAACTTCTTACAAACTTTGCTACCGTTGATTTCTCTCTCGAATCGGATCTTCTCTGGGCGCACGTTAATACCGGCACTGCAAATTTACTTTCCTTGCTGACTGCTTCCATACTGTACGATCACAAATGACCTTGCACTTGATTCTGGTTTATCGGCACGCGGCCAGAACACATGTTGTACGCAATTTCGCAATTGTAAGCACGTGGCGTCCTGAGGGTAGGGGAGGGGGGGTTAAAATTTTGAAACTGTCACATAAACGGGGGGTAATTTTTTAAAATACCCACTTTCGGGGAGGGGTAAATTTTTCATATGCCTGAATTGGTTGAAAATCACCGACCCCCCCGAAGCCATAAATAACGAACAGTCCCTAAATGGCAAGCAATTAATGGTACGAACCAAGTAAGATAAAGATGAGACGGCCAGGAAGGCCGATGAAGGGCAAAATGGCAAATTCCTCAGGAATCGCGAAATACAGTGTGTTACAATTCAGCCCCACATGTACACAGCAACTTTAACACTGAGATCTGTGTATCAGTTGGGGATCGCTTACGGGCTTGCCTGTACAGATCGCGTGAAATCTACATGCCTAGACCGCATCGCTTATAAACGCGAACCATTCTAAGTTGCATCCAGCAGTTGGAATTCATCATCCCCTTGTCACCAAGTCTTCGAGGAGTTGAAGTAAGTAAGCTGATTATATTTATTTAGCAGCTTCGTCTGTGCTTTTGCTATAATGAATTGTGAGCCCATTGTGAGCGGGAAAGAGGACGTCTCTTTTCTTCCCAGGGACCGATTAAGGATTTCTTTTAAAGCGATCGAGTTTGCTAGCGACTGTCAATGAACACCTAGGTTGCGCGCGAGTCAATCATGTGCACTACTTCCATGGGTTCTTTTCTGTTACTTTTCCACTGTTAGTAAAACTGATAGTCTAGAATATTTTTGAGGTTTCACATTCTCTGCCGAATTTTGTTATTGATACAATTTATTGGAAACAGGGGAGTTTGTGTCGTACAATATAGCGGTAATCATGCTCGTAATTTCAAGACAAGTCTTCCTCGCGCTACTCGCTAGCGCTCGGGCTATTTGAAGTAACTTACTTGATTATTACTCCCTGATTTGTGCTCCACTTAGTCCAGGCACCATTCCTAATATTTTTTCATTTATATTGGTCTAAATCAAAGACGCACTTCTACATCGAAACTTGTGGCTTTTAATTACGTCATCGGGCTGATTTTCTCCTTCAGTAATATGAATAATAAGTCTTCCGTTAACACTGGTAGATAGTTTCACTTTGGTTTCTTAATTTTCGAACATTTGGATCACACATCGTGCTGCGTGACACAAAATCTAATCACCAGATCCGATCACGCGTGGAAAACTGATCACGAAACTTACAGGTTTTGTGTGACTTGCATGTTTCTGCACGTTTTGCCACGTGACTACTGACATCATAGCAAACTCCGTAAACAAAGTTAGAACGATCGAAATCGTTTAATTAACAAGAGATAACATCTTTAAATGGCGAGCGTAGGATAAGAATGAACATGAAATGAATAACTACGCATTTACTGTAGACAAATCAGTAAATGACTACACACAAGTAGTCAGGGAATACCACAGGTACCCCAAGCTCGATCGTAAGATGAGCGCAGTGTTACAGAACGGTCGAAATAAAAGGATTTGTATCGGGACAGAACGGGTAAATTCTAGGAGCTAAAAATATGAATGGGTCCTGAATAAAAATTGCTTACCTTGCCTCGATTGTGTGTTTTTTGTTTCCTGTTTTTAGAGCATTCCCAGTAAGTTCTAGTTCGAGAGTAAGCAATAGAACTACAACTTACTGGATCATGGAAATGTTCTAATGATCGGCCTAAAAACCACACAGGAAACAAACAAACACACAGCAGAGGCAAGGTAAGCAATTTTTATTCAAAACTCATTTATATTTTTAGCTCCCAAAATTTACTCGTTCTATCTCCATACAAATCTTTATATTTCGACCGTTGCGTAACACTGACGATCATCTTACGCATGTGGGAATACCTGAGAGGTTGCATAACCCATGATATGTTCTTCTATTCTGCGTAGGACATACCTGGTAAAAACAATTGGAAGGTCAGTGGCGGGTATACGGATCTAGGGGGAGGTGAGCAAGGTGTCCGGACCGTCCGGACCCCATTCCCATTCGTTTTTGACTGATGTTGAAACAATCAAATATATTCACACCTAGACAAGGGAAACAGAAACCACTCTACCAAGTTTATCAGGAAATCTTATCAATTGTTACAAACTGGCTATTAAAATCAGAGCTATCATACCCCTATCGTTCTTTAGTTTTTGAAGTATCAACCGCAAGTTGTGATTTGCCCCCCCCCCCTCCCCATCGGACATTCCACGTCCCTCCCCTCAAGGGTGCTTTCGGAAGCTGTGAATTAGCTAATCGACTACTTTTCCTGTTCCATTTCTTTTCACTATTCGGAGCGTCTTTTTTTTTTTTTGTAGTAGAAGTAATCTTTATTTCCTTCACGTACGTAAATACATGTATATCTGCTAAAGATCATAATGGCAGGAGATCTTAGCAAGCTCTGTTGAGCTTTTCTGAGAAGATCCCCTCAGTTCAATAACCTGATTTAAAATAGCAGATGGGTTTTATTACTAAATCTATCATTAACACGGGTTACATGTAACTATCTTCAAGTGTTATCGTGTCTTTATGCGGCCAAAACTATCAGTTCAAGCAATTACCTGAACTTTGACATTCAATAAACTTGTTTTGGTTGTTTAATCAAAATTGTAACAAAATTCTCGAACCTGATAGGTTTTTAGCCTCTCTAACGTGACAGGGCACGTGTCATGCCTTAAGGGTAATTCGGCAGTACACGTGATTTGAACGAGTTTCTTTATTCGTACATGTAGATAAAAAATGTTTTCCGTAACCCCTGAAAAGGTTCAAGCTATAGAGCTATTTTTCTGGGATTGAGTTAAAAGTGTAGTTTATTGGTTGCAGCACTTTGTGTAGTCCAACTAACTCAGTAATCATATATATCGGTCTTCTGCAGTTGAAGAGACCGAATTTGTGTCGATCCACTTATTTAATTGATGTTACTCATTCAAAATCAATGGATTTATTATGACGAACCAGGAACCAGCATTAACTTAACATATTGTATTTCTTTTCTAGTTCAACTATGGATTTTAAGATTTGGATGTTAGTGATGCTGCTGGCTGTTATGTGTTATGTGAAAGGTGAGAGGTGTACAAGTTGCAGCTTACTAAATATTCATTTTTCCATGATTGTATTACCCCTCTTAGGAATAAGAGCTACTCTGGAAAATTTATCAGATTTCCTCCATCTTGAAATATGTTTTTTTTAGGGAGATGTACTGATCTTCCCGGGGGGATGGGGGGTCACTTGACCCTTATTTGGGTACTGATGGGTGCTGCTGAGGGTTTGAAACCTTGACCCTGTTTAGGACAAAAAAGCCCAAAGATACCAACCCTGTTTAGGACAACACCCTCCATTTTAGGTCCCTGATTAGGACAAATGACAAAATACACACTCCGTTTTCTCTGTTTTGTTGTATAAGCCATATTTCATGACGACAATCACGCAACCGTGAATACCAAATTAAGGACGTCAAGTTCAGACCCCTTTCATGACAAGACGCGCGTAAAATTGTGCATCCTGTTCAGGACAGGGCCAAAATCTTACCCTGTCCAGCGGCACGTCCCCTTACAGTCATGTGTGACGACCATGGATCATTGCCATTTTAGAGCGGTTTTCAAATTAGTGTCGTAAAACCAAAACCAAAGTAATTACCCCAGCCAATCACAACAGACACAAATTACCCAATGAACCAATCAGAACTCGAAGCAAACACATGCAACCGGTGTCAAGCGCGGGAAAACGCGTGCGAGCAAGTCGCGATTGGTTTGAGTTTTACCTCTGATTGGTCGAGAAAGTGGCGCGAGTTTTTTTAACCAATCAAAGAGCGAAGAAAAGCAAAACCAAAGCAAAACGCGAATTACTTTCGACACTCAATTGAAAACCGCTCTATCTATTGTAATAAATACAAAGCAATAGTTTAAACAGTCTCTTGTTACCCGTACGTCAAACAACAACTCGACTTTAAGATATTTTGCCATACTACTCACATTAACTGAGTAAACAACACAACGAAATGAAGTAGAAAACCATTTTTTTTTATTAAACACTGACAATTTTATGCTTTTGTTCAGCTGATGGAAAAACCTGCCTTCTGTCTGGCTTATGCATTGCCGAAAACCAAGACTGTCCAGCAAAAACGAATGGGTGTCCTCTACTCAGCTTCAGCTGTCCCGGATCAAAGAAGTGCTGCTGCATTATCCCGGACAGGGATTCGAGTGAGTATTAAAAATTAGCTTTCAAAAATGGCTACAATCGTTATGTAAATTAAGACCTGAACGACTAGAATACATTAGGTTTGTATATACGGTCACGTAGGCCTAGCTACAAAAATCCGGACTTTCTTTCGGGATTTTTAGAGCTTCACGGGATTTTTAGACAATTATAGGATTTTGGAGATTTGGAGGGACTTTTAGAGATTTTGGTGAATATTTTCAAGGTTTTTTGTTTATTTGTCACAAAAAAGCTTGAAACTTGGAAAAGTTTCGTCACAAATGATCCTTAGGCCTTTGTTTGCAGTGTTTTGATGCCCCCTCACACTATCGGTCAGCGATTTTACCCATAATCCAGCATTCCTTGCTGATGCATATGGCGGGCTCAGCAGAGCTTGTTGATTTGGCTCAAACTGAGACCGCTAGCAGAAAGGCTACCAAAGCCATAGAATTTTCACCACAGGTCACCCAGTTTTTTAATACTATAGGATTTTTAGAGATTTTTAGGAGTTTTTATGGGGTTTTTAGGGGTGAAATCGGAGATTTTTATAACATTTTTGGAGAAATTCAGAAAAGGTTTTAGGCCATTTTTCGGGATTTTTGTAGCTAGACCTACAGTCACGTAGTATGGTCAAGTGAAAGACTCTGTCCATAGCAACATTTATATGCTAGCTTAATCGGATTCTTCAAAGTTGCATTGCAATGTGATCGATTTTTAAGAGAAATCTCGAAACAAAAAGCAAATTTAGCTAAAATTGTGTCATGAAATGCCATTTTATTGACGTAACGTTCTTTACCAGCTGCTGTTGTATGGCGGCTTATTCTTTTAAAGAGATTTGTGAAACAGTATAGATTTCCTCGTATTGTTTTTATGCTGAATAGCTTAATAGAAGTGAGGTACTATGGATGCAAGGCTATCATGCATTGAAATAAACTAGAGGCATTACAGTATCAAAAAGTGCATGCTATCTTTAACCAATTTCAGGATTTGGCTATGCTGTAAAATGTCCCCTAAATCCCTGTCAGATCGCCGGAGCTTTTAAATGCCACCACTTCGTTTCTCGTGGGGGGTGAAATCTTGAGGGAGAACCAAACCTACCGGGGGATGGGGGCACAAGGGAAATGGGCTTGGGTGTAAGTGGTGGGAGGAAAACTCCCACTTAACCCTTTAAGCCCCAAAAGTGATCAGCACCAAACTTCTGCTCATCATATCAGTTGCATTATAACACATACAGGTCACAAGAATTAAGGAAGTAAAAAAAAAAATGGTAAATCAAATTTAACGTCGTAGTGAGGGAGTAGTCGCCTAATCTCCCGAGCCAGGGCCTCATGTGTAAACACTTGACGTCCAGGTCGAATTGGAATTTGGAAATGTTGGCTTTTATGGAGGGAGGAAAACCGAAGTGCCCGGAGAAAAACCCTCGGAGCAAGGACGCGAACCAACAACAAACATAATCCACATATGACACCGGGACCGGGAATCGAACCCGGGCCACATTGGTGGAAGGCGAGTGCCTCACCACTGCGCCATCCCTTCTTGTCTTGATGTTTAAACAAGTTCTCCGAACTGGTACTCAATCAAACGGAGACCAGTCAGGAGAATTGGTATAACGATACCCGGGGCTTAAATGAAGAGTTAAATGGGTACCACTGAATGAGCCTTACATTCTCAAAGAAGGGAAATGGAGGACGTTAAACTCACTAAAATCACCTCAGGTCGGTACGACAGGCTAATCAGTGAACAAATACGCAACAGAGGTATAGCGCAAAAACGACCATTTTTATCTTAAAAAACCCCTTATATTTTAACTGCTGCGACTACCAGCTTTGGGTCACCTGTGGTTTTCCTACGAACGAACTTGCCAACTTTACCACCAAAATGTAGCGGGTTTTCATCTCCAACCAACCTTTGCTGCTGCTGTTAAAATTTTGGCGATATATAGGCAATTTATCGGTGAACGGCGGTTACAAATTAAGATGTAAGAATGGCAGGGTCGTAACAAGTTATGTTTTTTACGATGCTGATTCAATTTTCTGCGCAAAACATTCTGATCTCTAATCCCAGCTGAAATCTTCACAAATTTCTGAAAGTCTGATCCCTAATCACAACTCGAATATTATCATGTCACTGCCCAGATCAAAGGCCTTTAATTTCCAATTCGTATAAACAGCAGTGATGAAATGGTTTTGAGCCGCCGGAGTGTGGACATTAAAACAAAGTACTGACAAATTCCCCCTTTCACTCAGTTGCAGTTTCTGACAAAACGCCTGCCTCGCCTAATGACTTATGCTGGTACTCGGTGTATAATCCATGCCCACGAGGATGGAGAATCCGTTGCTATCTTGATCGGTCGGACGACATTGCCGATAACGAAGGGCGAAGAGTTTACCAATGCTGCTGCCGAAGGCCATATGACAGCTTCAGGAAGTAGTTTTTCATATCGTTTCAAGGCCCCCTTTAGGGACACGGAGTCAGTGTCATCATATCGTAGGAAACCATGAGGTTAAATTAAACGGGCGTCTGATTGGGTACTGTATAATCGTTTAGTGTTTTGGACAGTTAACAAGTTTACATCCACCAAGTTGGTAATTGAGGTCAAGGAAGAAATTATTTTTTAACTCTATTCATACCGGTTTTTTTGGTCTTGTGGGACTGGGCAGGAGGGACTCCGCCTCCACCTCTTAACTCCGAGAATATTAAAGCTATGAAAACGAAACTTAAAGGACAGATACTACGCCCAAAAATGTTTCCATTGAGGTCCACAAAATTAGCTGATGACGTCATATGACGTCACAATAATATTTTTCTCAAACGACGGCCATCTTGGATACCCATGCTGGATTTCTTGATTTTTCCAAAACCTTCGAAAACCCGCCAAAATTGGTAAAGGAGTGATCAAAATCAAAAAATTAACACGGAAATAATACAAAAATGTAAAATTTACTTCACAAAAGTAATTTTTTTCATTAAAAAGAGAAAAATTCAAAATTCTGAAAAAACCGCTCGCAAAAAGTGGTTGCCATGGTAACGTCAAACTTAATTGACAAGGTTTTGCTATACGAAGTGGTTCCCAGATGAATTTTAAGAAAAGTCATCAAGTTTGGTGGCACTAGCTTGCTTATTCAGTAAAACAGATATAAACGTCCTAAGTCCGTGCGGGCAGAATCCGCCCCCCCCGGTCTGAATGGGGTTAAGGTATGAGAATTAATGCACGTAATATATATAATATCGGGAAAAAGGTTTTTGAAGTTTAGCTATCTTGTACTTTGATAGTGATTGTTTACAGAATGGTAACTAGATAGTAGCTGGTACACCGCACTTGCTTTTGTTCTGCCAATACGGCAAAAAATCTGAATTAAAGACGTCTCTGTCGAAATCGTTTTCCTGTGCTTGGAGCTTGTATTCGTTTTAAATTCTGGTTAGCCTCGGGGGACGCTCGGGGGGCGAGGGTAAGGAGAAAATGCTCTGGTTGTTTTATTAGATCTGGAATATTTGTACTAGGCCAGTAATGACTATATTTGCAGGTTTGTTTTTCTTGGAATGTGTGTAGTCAATCTTTATAAAATTAAAATGAAAAAAAAAAAAAAAAACTTGTGGTGTCCTTTCTTGCCCAATAGGCAAAAGTTTGGCAACTATTAGCCGATAATTCCTCGACTCTATTGCTTAGTCCAGTTCGAATGTGAATTTGTGAAACATTGAATATGGTGTCCTAATGAAATCCTACAGCTGGTGAGCATTCTAAATAAAACTATTGAGCAGTACTGCCATGTGGTTCGGTCAACGTTACGCTGTTCAAAGTTTTGAGTCTGAGAATTAAATATTAAAGTGCCGACCACTCGAAATGAAATCTACCGAGCGGAACCTAGTTCTAACACTGTTATTAATCATGCTGCGCAAGGTGGTTGTAGCGTTTGAGTCTGTGGAGGAAATCCCAAAGCGTCCAAAGTGTGACCGTTCAAATGAAAGCTATTGAGCAGCACTCTTTATCATGCTGTACAAGGTGTTCCTAACTTTTGAGTCTGTTGATAAAACCCTAAAATGCGACCATTCAAATCAAAGCTACTGAGCAGTACTTTCCTGTGGTGCTGTTTATTATGCGGTACAAGGTGGTTCTAACTTTTGAGTCTGTGGATGAAATCCTAAGGGTAACCATTAAAATGAAAGCTACTGAGCGGTATTTTCCTTTGTTGCTGTTTATTATGCTGTACAAGGTGGTTCTAACTTTTGAGTCTATGGATGAAATCCTAAGGGTGACCATTGAAATGAAGCTACTGAGTGGTATTTTCCTTTGGTGCTGTTTATTATGCTGTACAAGGTGGGCTTAACTTTTGAGTCTGTGGATGAAATCCTAAAGTGTGACCATTCAAGTATGGTGCCGGTTCATTGTGGTGGTCCTAACGTTTGAGTTCGTAGATGAAATCCTGAAGCTTGTCGCTTCAAAACAAAACTATATCTAGTCACTCGTACGATTTTGTGTTCTATTTAAAATGACTGTTTTTATTGCAACTTCACAAAATAAAGTTTGCTAACGTTCTTGAATTCAGTTTCGGGGGACTCAGGGTAGCAAAAAGATAGGAGAAGCATTTTGCAGAATTTTTTTTCTTCTTCCCGGTTGATATTAGAATTCCCAACATTACACTTAGCAAAGTTGTACCTGCTCACTGCCTACTAAGGGGAATTTATTTTATTCGACGACGAAGTCTACAATACATTTTCTGGTCCGAATCGCCTGCTTTGATCCACTTTGCAGATAGCAAAATACCCGTTATTTGTTCATCAGTTTCTCCGGTATCGCTTATCTCTGAAATCTCCTCGGCCTGTTCCCATTTTGAGTCATCGAACTCAGGAAGAGCCCAATGGGGGACTTCACCTGAAGTGCATTTCCAGTTAGAGTCTGTGACAACACCGTCACTGAATGAGCCAATGATCGTGGAGGTACCTTGCTTGGTTTCTGCTGCTATGGCAACCACTTGGGTGCTTTTGAGGATAGCGAAGGTGATCGCCAGTGGCCGTAGTTGAGAACAGTGGATGTTTTTCACTGGTATGGTTGAATTGATTAATGCTATGTTACCGTCCGCGTAAACAGACATCTTTGTAGAACAGCTGAAGCTTGCATTGATCACGTCTATAAACAACAGGAGAGGTATATTGTTTGTTGAATGCAAGTACTTAAATGTTGGTTTCAATGGGCAGAGTTGTTTTGAGGTCGATCTGGCGGTCAAATTTGCAGCTTTTTGAAGGCTGTTTTATTCGTGCTAAGATTTAATCTTCAATGCTTAATATATACTGTTGTGGGACTTTTCTTGTTTTCGACTTGTTGTTGTTGTTTTTGTTTTTTTTAAGGGGGGGGTGGGGCGGGGGATAAACAGATGGGGGCTATAACTTCGCTTTGGATTAATTAGCATCCCATCTATGGAGCCGTGAGTAGTAACGTATGCTCCCACGTTACCTAATGATGCAACGAGTGTCTTGGCTTCTCACCTGTTTCATTCTTTTTAAGATTTATTCTCTTATGGTCGCACCTTGATTTCGCATTCTGTAATTAAAATGTAACAAAGTTTAATCCTTTGAACTCAAATTTGATCCTGCAGAATTAATGTAGAAAACATCTGCAGTATCAGTAGTTAATGACTGGAAAAAAATTTCCCTGTGAAAGCAAAACTGAAAAGGCATACTGCGGAATGATACATATTTCAAATATAAGGCTCGGCGTAATATTGCGTTGAGGAAACAAGGATTTCATCGACAAGCTCAAATTAAAACAACAATACTTGATTCAATGAGCCTTTGACTGTGGAGAAGGGCAAAGGCGTCACTAGTATCATCAGCGCAAGTAATTAAGTAATTCAGCATTTGTAGATACCCTGGATTAGATGAAGATAGATGTTGAAGCAACTTACATAATCATATTATGTGCTCTAGCCTGCGATCGGGGCGGATTTAGCAACGCTCTTATATTGTCTTATGTGGGTCACTGTTTGTACTCAAAAACCTTTCCCTCATCCCAGGTGGACGTAGATACAACCTAAAGCCTTTGTGAACGAACCAGCTGGCGACCGATTTCAGAAAAGGGGGGGAGGGGTGGGGGGGCTAACTAAGGACCAACTTTGATGTTTACCCGGGGAGTGGGTACTCCTTATAGTGGTGTATTCGGAGAGGCACGGCCCGAAATGGGTGCCTTTTTGCGCTTGCAATGCACCGAAGGATAGGGAACTTACTGTTTAAGTATAACGGGTCACCAGAATACAACTTAAGCTGAAAGAGGCTAAGTACTGAAAATGTTTGGAAACGTTGGGGGCAGAAACTGCATAACGCAAGCTATACGCAAAAAAATACGATCGCTTACTCGCTTCGAAAGACCAAAATTCTGCGATGGTCTACAGTGTTTGTTTGTTTGTTTTTTTTTTGGCTTAGTTTGAGGTATATAAAAGAGCTGCAATTTTTGTTTAGGTACATGGAAAAGGTACCATTTCGATAAAGGTTAGTATACTTAAGTGCTGGGTAAGAGTTTAAACCTCTGGGCGGAGCCACCCTGTAGAGAACTTAATGAACAACCCCCTCCCCACCCCGGGAGATTTTTAGTATTCAGTATGCACGCTTAATGCCATCTGATGGCGGAAGTGAACAAACAGACAAAGTCCACAGATGTAGATGAAAGCGTTTCGGAGAAAGGAACATACCGACTATCAGATATGCTGATCTCAAATATTAAAATGTCAGATTTCATCGAAGTGCTTTTCACGTTCTAAAACGTACCTGGATTGGTTTTAGCTGCTGAAAAACGCCACCTGGTACCCAGAAAAGAGCACTGTCTGCAGAACACTCCTCTTCGAAGCCGCAAATGTTCATTTCACATCTTCCATCCAATTCTCCTGGCCAAAAATTATACGAAATGCAAGAGTCATCTTGCTGGCAAGCCAGGATGCAATGCAACCAATCCGCATTTTCGTTTGTCTTGTATGCGAACCCAACCAAGGCCTTGTTGAACACGGTAGATGTAAACATTGCCTCGGTACTCTTCAGCAAATAAACCAGGCTAATAAGATAACTTAGCTTCAACAAAAGGCACCACTGCTTCATAGCCATACAAAACTGTATCTCTAGCACCGACTCTGTTCGAGTTTTGTTTCCTGTTTTGTTGTTCTTGTTGTGTTTACCAAGTGCCCTTATCGTGGTTTGAGCGCTATCGTTTTTTACTCTTTTACATTATATTGCACTAGCTCAGGATCCCCTAGCTCAGTACCTTTCCCCTTTTCACAAATGTATGCCGCTTCTAATCTATACAACAAACCCAAAGAAAATGCACGATTTTTATCTTTTAGCGAATATATATCGAGAAGAATTTGACACTTTTAAAATAGCATATGCAACCAATAGCAGTTCACTTTTGTCGCTGTAAACAAGCTTTTCAGCTTCTGAATCAGCTGGTCTTAAGATAAAATAGTTTACTTTTTGAGGGTAATGTAACAATATGTTTTTAGAACTTTCATTGCCGTCTCTTTACACAGCTTGACTTTTTCATGCCAATTAAACTGACGGTTGTCAAAGTCTTTTTATCTATCACAATATGTCTTGACAAATATAATACATTTTCAGTTTTAATAACATCAACTTTCATTATAAAGAAGAGGAAAATCAAATTTGATTTTGCAAAACACTGTTGAAAAACAAACAGCGCTAGTTGAAAGTACTATTTAAACAATAGAGCTCTTCTGTCGAAGGCACTATCGTGTGATAGGTTGCCCGAGGAAATTTGATGTTCACAACAAATATTAGCCCGAGAACGTAGTTCGAGGGCTTATATGAAGTTTGAACAACACATTTCCGAGGGAACCTATCACACATAGGGCCTGAGACAGAACGACTTTATTGTATTTATTGTACAACGCTAAATTTTGAGCCAAAATTGCGAGAACGGACACTATTCGCTGATAGGCGTCCGCTGAGGAGAGACACTATCGCGTCACGTGATCGATTTCGACCAATGGGAGCACGCCAAAATTTAGCGTTGTACTATAAAGCAGCTATGGTTTTCATTTGAATGGACCAGCTTTCACTACCCAAAGGCGGCCCATAAGTTAATATCACCTTTTACGTTATAATGAACAGCCGGACAGGAAAGTACTGCTTATTAGCTTTTTGAATGCTCACACTTTTTGATTTCGTCCACAAACTCCTAAGTTAGAACCACCGTTATAGAGAACCACTGGATGCCGGTCAATAGCAGTCTCATTTGAAAGACCGTAATTAAGGATTTCATGAGTGAGGCTAACAGTGACTATATATCGTTTAGAAACTTTTTAAGATTACAAACCAAGGGGCACCCAACGGGAAAATTTCTGAAAAATACTTATAAAACGTTGCTTTCCGGAGCTCTTTCCTGAAGTTTCTCAGATTGTTTTGAGGCCGTTTTAAATGGCATTTGTGTAGTCGAATGTACCGGTGAAATTGATGCTTCAACATCCCCCCTCGGCAACCCCTCGGGCATTTGAACTTTTGAAGATTGGCTTGTTCAAATTCCCTCCGCTCGGGGCAAAAAGGCTGCTCAAATGCCCCACCAAGTAGTACTGAAATACCTCTCCTTAAAGACAAATTTCGTCTTCAGTCAAACATTGTTCACGCTTTTCAGAGTGAGATATGCCCTAATGACACCTTCAAACTTCTTTTAAAGACCCGTTTGAAAGAGTTGCAAAAAGCCCTGCAAAAACCGAAAAACTCACGGGCGTATTACGCTAGAACAAGAGGTAAATTTGGTTCAAATTCCCCACCCTTTCAAGGCAACGTTCAAATTCCCCCCTCCCCGGGCAAGAATCACAGTCAAATGCCCGGGGTACGCCCGGGGGGGGGAGGGGGGGTTGAAACTTCAATTTGACTGGTGCATAACGGGGTCAGATCTGCTCGGATTCTTTAGCGAAAGATCTTAGTCGCAGAAACTTTCAGAGAACAGAGGCTTATTTCACTTATAATCTAAATGTTCTTGGTGCTATCGGCTTCCCACCCTTCTCCGGCGGTTTAGATACCATTTTTTTTATATGCAGTTAGAATGACAGTTTTAGGGCTATATTCAACTTACCTTATGTTTCAGTTTTTCCGGATACAACCTAGTCCAGTTCTGGCCCTTCTCTCTCTGTCACGCAACGCCGGGGAGAGAGGGTCTAGATACAACCAAAACGAACAGTATTTTGTTGCAGTTGCTAAGTTTCTATGTGAAGCACCGGTTTTCTTGATATTTCTTGCGGGGTTACTATTAGAAACAAAACAGTTCTAACTATTATTTTCTCGGCTCTTTTTGACCATGGAATGCCTCTTGGAAAAATATTAAGATGTTGAATGAACTCTTTTCAGATGGAACAGGACTTTATATTCGTGGAAAACGTCTACGTTTGAATTCTTCAAACCACAAACGGACGGCACTTACCGGTTAATTTATCCGGGATTGCCTTGAGTTGCAAAACAAGTAACTGCAAGAAATTCATGAAGTAGGCCCCAATTTAAGACAAGGGAGTATGGTTTTAAAACCGCCATAGATCACCTGACAAATGTTTCAAATATAAACAACTCGAGTGAGAGTTTGAAAAACGCGCCACGTTTGTAACTAAAGGCCCACTTGTGTCAAGTCTTTTTCCCGATTGGTTAAATACATTGCACGGATTTATCAGGGTTTAATTTATTCCCTGATTGGCGTACTACATGGCACGGGCGTTTCTAATTAGGTTTCTTTTTTTTTTTAATTTTGTTTTCGCAACACATCAAATTCTGAGCTTTTTTTCCAATTTTACAGAAACCAGGGTGACTTTTGCGATTGTCATTGCTGGCTCGTGGTGGTTCAGTCACTTTTCTCAGTTTTTTAAATAAATAAAGGAAATGTTTGCGTTTTTCGCGATTGTTATAACCACGAAAAATCTCAACGCTGCTCAGTAAGGGTTTATGTCGTTTGAAAAAACAAAGAAAAAAAACTCCCTGTGAATATCCGATCAGATGCTATTTCGTCAATATTTTCTGAATATTTCTCTTAATTTGTAAAAAAAGTAGTTTCTTGAAATATCACTTTTGGAAAACTGTAATATTTAATTTTCGCGAAAATTTCCAGTTATAAAGGAAGTAAATTGCAATCAGCCGATGGCAATACGGCTCTTCTGGGACATAATTAGTGGGGCCTAAAATGGAGAGGGGTGTTCACGTGGGATGGTCGTTTCGTTTTGCTTTATGCCGCTGGCCGATTATTTGTTTCGTTGTTTCATCGCGGGAAACGGCGTTCGGGTGTTCGACAACCAGCAGGATGGCTGTGGCGAAATGTATCTTTGCTCGTTTCGTGAGGGGGAGTCCTCTTTTAAGAAATAGTCACGTTTTGGTAAGTACCTTTTAGCTATTGTTAGCCATGTTGTAGCTGCTCCGTAACGTTGATCGGTTTAAAACATCAACCTAAGCTAAGCTTACGTGAACCTGGATGATTTTGTGTTGTGACCCGTACGTTGCAGGCTCTAACCCCGATCTTACAATGATCCAGTGTTCGATTTAACCAGTGGCGGTACCAAATGAGCTTATTGTTGTTATTGTTCTTTTTTGATTTGCATTTTATTGATTGCTACAGACTAGCCCAACAAATCGTTGCTTTGTTGCATTATTGTGAGTAAATAATTATTACCTCACCACAGTTTGGAAGGTTTGGCGCGCCCTATTTTAGCACCCCAAATGAGACTTTTCTCCGACTTCTCTTTGCCCCGTTTATATTACAGAAGAAAAGAGATATCGTGGTAGATTAATGTCGTTGCTTTTTTGCAACGAAATAAGTCAAAATCGATCAATCGAGGAGTTTCTTGTTTCTTACTTGAAGAGGTAAATTGCGTGTGAAATAACCGCTGATGCATTTTTCTAGTGCGAAAAGAAACTGCGATTGGCAGTGTGATTTGTTACAAATATCTTTGTACAAACTATAGTGCCATCCAGAATTGATTTTCCCAGATGGCCTGAGTTTAACATAGGCCCATCTTAGCCATACATGTTGATGAGTTGGGACTTCTTGTGCACTTGCTCAGCTGGTGAGAATTTTCATTTCTTCACCTTCACAGCACTGCCCAAGTTAGTCATGACAGACATTTAACAACATTTACAGATTATACTGATAATTTTAAACTTATTTTAGGCTGTACAGGGATCAGGATGGCTAGTCAGGGATAATCAACAAGTTTTCAAACTCTTATCATTGTCGTCGAGTCTGAATTTTGGTTGATTCGTATTGCTGAGTTAACATTCACTGTCAGTGGCTCTTTACAGAGTTATTCAGCACTCACAGCTTACGATACTTTAATTGTTGTGACAAAAACAGGCTTCTTTGCATTGAACGAAGTTCAGAATGATATTGAGGCCTAGGGGATATTACTAAACATTTGGTCAGGACACATGTAAATTCATTTCTATTGTTTCTGTCCATTAATCCTTGCTGTCAAGCTGGTCTCTACTATATCGTAAGAAAGCCTACTTGTATTTTGTTTCTTTTTTGTCACTTTTTCAATTTTTTTCAGCCAGCTGTAGTTGCTTGTAGGTTCTCAACAACTCCTTCAAGACTACTAAAGTTTTACAACAGTGGAGAGGAGGCTGTGAAGGACATTCCAAATGGTGCAAAATTACTAGTAGGAGGTCAGTAATCCTTTTCTGCACTCCTGTCACGTGTGGAGATATAGTGATGCAGTGGTTAATTGATGGTCGTTCTGAATGGACTTTGATCTGAAGGTCAGAAGTTCGGTAGTTGGAGGACAGGTTCTGTATTGTGGTGTGCCGTTTCTTCAGACGAGAAATTAAACTCTGCTCCAATGTTGTCAACATTGTCTTTCTTGCTACTTGGGTGAATAAATGAACCCCCCCCCCCCAAAAAAAAAAAAACAACTAATAACAAGTACAATTATAATAATAATGATTATAATGGTGTTTCCAGCACTACTAGGAACAGCACACATGCTATGCAAGGTCCTTGGATAGGACACAAGCTGGTGGACTGAATCTCCCCCACCCCCCCCCCCTCTCAAAATTTTCAGGTATCGCCCTTGGGGTGGGTATGGATATTTTCTCGAACTGCACGTTTCAGAATTCAAGCCTTTTCTTTGACTAAATGGTCACCTGTTTAGAATCCTCTGCTATCCAGTTGGGATTTATTTAGGAAAAAATTGCTTACAGTATGTCAATTATGTGTTTGTCTGGTTGAGAAACTGCATGTAAGTAAGCAGACAATGTACATTGTATATTAAACTGATCTCACTATTTCATGTGATGTTTCTGCTAATTTGAAATATCTTGTATTTCCTCAGGATTTGGTCTCTGTGGAATTCCTGAGAACTTGATTGCTGGGCTTCTTAAAACAGGAGTAAAAAACTTGACTTGTGTCAGCAACAATGCAGGGTAAGTTACATTTTGTCTGTAGACTTTAATGAGATATTATTTGTTGATGAGCAATTTACACTGGATGCAGGATGCCATAATTTGTTTTTAGGAGAGTTACACTACGTTCATTTGACATTTTACAATTAGTGTGGACAATACATTGTTACTGGCAGTTTTTTGGTCCCTGCCCATGTTACTATTTTCCAGTCACTCCAGTGGTTGATTAAAATGGCCATCCTAGATTAGTGTGAACCCTTTTTCTGATTTCTGACTGTGTCCATACATTACTGGTATGTTGTTCCAGAAAATTTCCATACCACCCCATGGATGTTTTTGTGGTTTGACCCCCCCCCCACCCCCCACCCCTCCATAAATATTTCCAGAAAATTTTGGCTTTTGAGACCACCCACCTCCTAGGAATTTCCAATGACCCAAACTACCCACCCCCCTGGAAATTCCAGTTAACCCTATTTAGCCTTGGGGGGGAGGGAGGACATTGTGCCCTTGCTGACTTTAAATGAATTATAACTTTTAAACGGCTTGACGATAAATCACCAAATCTTGTGACTTTTCCTGAAATTTATCGGGGAACATTTTCCTGTGTCAATGACGTGTCTACGATGGTTGATGTTTCCATGGCAACCATCTACTCGGAGGTGTTTTGACTATTTTCTGTCTTTTTTCAGTCTTTTCCCCTTCGTTTGTAAGAAGAAGATAATCCTTTATTTTTTGTGCTTGTTTTGATTAAGTGTGTTTCTTAGAACAAATTCATATATTTCGTCGTCATTGTCAACTGTTTGACTGTGCATGCTCGGGATTCAAGATGGTGGCTCAAAATTCAAAATGTGACGTCATGATACGTCATAATCAACATGTCATTAAACCCAATCTGTTAAGCTAATGACGTGCTAAAAATCTGCCAAGTTTCATCACAAGATCGTGAATACTTTTCGAGATCTATGGGGGGGGCACCCCCCTCTGGCTCAGAAACTCAAAAAAAGCCTACTTGTGTAGGCAAAATAGGGTTAAGCCTCTTACTTTCCTTTCAAAATTTTGGCTTTTGAGGCCACCCTCCTCCTTGGAATTTCCATTGACCATCCATAGGGTGGGTATGGATACTTTCTGGAAATCACATGTGATTGTCTTAATAGGGTTCAACTGTAGTAAATTTTACACAAACAAGTTCCTCTTTCTTTCATTTTTTGTTTTTCATTTTTTTCATTCCTCTTTATCTGTAGGGTTGATGACTTTGGTCTTGGATTACTTCTCAAAACTCAACAGGTTTGTTGCAAATTTATGGACAAGTGATTTAGTGGTATCTAGCTTAGTGCATTTACACTCTGAGCCTGCTGAAAAAGGGTTAACTTAGTACCCCTATATAGTATATACATGCCTGGGTATGTGCCATTGTGAAGGGTATATGGTTTTCAAGCAGTGTATGCTAGGCTAGGTTATAGAAATGAGAGAGTTTTGGTCAAGAATAAAACATTGGAACCCTGGTAGAATGAATCCTATATACACCTGTATAACGAAGACACTGGTATACATAAACCATTTTCTCCAGCCCAGTAACAATAAAGTGACTTGTATGGAAAACAGCCCTGGTCTAATGAATCCCCATAATTTATAACCAACACATTTTGCCAGTCAAATGGCATGTATATCAGGTTTCCACTAAACTAGGAACTAGTCTAGCTAAAACTGGGGATTGACACTCGATGAGTTAGGGATAGGGTAAGGAATTTTGGTGTCTGTTGCAAAATGCATCCCTACCCAAAAATTCAGAGAGTAGCCAATAACCCCCCCCCTCCCTGCAGAAGGGCAAGTTGCATAAAATTTAACATCCAGCATAACTTCTAGCATCAGAAGTTCACTCCAGTCAAAGTCACTATAATCACTATAATTTTAACATATCATGTTAGCAGTTACATCCAGCGTTAGGTTTTGTGCAACTCATCCAAGAACTTTAAGCATTAAGCAAAAGAGCACAGTGCTCGTTCTTAAAGTTGACATGTTGATCATCCATCTTTTGCAGATTAAACGAATGATTTCATCATATGTTGGTGAGAATGCAGAGTTTGAACGTCAGTATCTCTCTGGAGAATTAGAAGTGGAACTTACTCCCCAGGTGAGGACTCTCTGCAAAATGGAATCTAAACTTTGACAAATTTTGACTTTGTCACTGTTTGACAGGGTTAGTGTACTAGGCAACAGAGAAGAAATCTAGCATCGTATCCTTGGGGGGGGGGGGGGAGGGAGGGGGGAATAGTAATGCCCTTAGCCACTTTATGCTGGGTATCCTGTGGTTGACTTGCATTCCATCTAGGTGAGAGTAGCCGTAACTAATACTCCTAGTCACTTTGTTCTGGGTAACCTGTGATGGACAGGCATCCCATCCAGGGAGGAGTAGTATAATACTCTTAGCCACTTTATGCTGGGTATCCTGTAATGGGACAGGGGAGGGTGGTTAGACTCCTAGTCACTCTATGCTGAGAGTCTTGCAATGGACAGCATTCCATCCAAGGGGGGGGAGTAGTACAGACTAGCATCCCATCCAGTGGAGAGTACCCGGCATAGTCAATCGAACCCAATCAAACTGTATTTCAGTCGAATTCAATCGAACTCAATCAATGGATTGAGTTCGATCGAATTCGGCAATCGAACAAAATTGAACTCGCACAAAAGAATTGGACAATCAAACTCAATCGAACGTTCGATTTTTGAACTCTTGGTTTTTGTGAAACTGGTGTTGAAAATCAATAACAAGGTTTTGGAGGCTCAAGTTACTTCAGTATAACACATGTTTTTCGTAACTGCACAATTCCTGGAGAAATGGCTTCAGATATGCTGTGGGTTGTTAGCTTTAAATGCATAGTATAAGGCTACCAAGAGTACCGCTTTGACGTGAAGGAGGGCGAAGAGTTCAAAGTTTTAAAGAAAATAGGTGAGAAAGGCCGCGCTTTTCAAGTTGTAAATGAGCGCGGACAAGTCTGTACTTTTTTATGAAAGAAATACTTGACATTGTCATCATTTTGCAGTTGCAAGTTAACTTACAATTGAAAATGGTCCAGGAGTTTCAGAATACGGTAAAACGCAGGAATAATGATAGCTTTATTCTAATCTGTTCTTTTCCAATGGATTGGGTCCGATTTGTTTGATTAAACTCGATTGGTTCGGAAATCGAACTCACACTAAGTTCGGTGTTTGTTTCGTTTGATTGCCGGAATCAATTGAACTCAATCCATGGATCAGTTTGATTGAATTCGATTGAGTTCAATTGACTATGCCGGGGGAGTGGTAATAATAATAATAATAATAATAATAATGATAATCATCATCATCATCATCATCATCATCATCATCATCATTTTTATAGGGCCTTATCAAAAAGCTCTAAGGCGCTTCACAATAAAAGTTTTAAAATAATAAGTAGTAAAAAATAAAACAAAACTATCGATAATACTCCTAGCCACTTTATGCTGGGTATTCTGTGATGGAATAGCATCCCATTCAGGGGGGGCTTATTGTAATACTCCTACAGGTACATCTGTATTACGTATAAATTTACCTTATGGCACAGAAAGTAAATAGGCCTGCACTTAGCCTCAAAAGTCTGGCTTTACTATTATCTTACATACATGTATGCACTGTGTTGTACTGATTTTGTTTTTCCATACTTTATTTCAGGGAACCCTTGCTGAGAGGGTGAGGGCAGGAGGGGCAGGGATACCAGCCTTTTTCACCCCTACTGGATATGGGACCTTGGTGCACCATGGTGGGTCACCCATTAAATACAATAAGGATGGGACCATACAGATTCCAAGCCAGTCGAGAGAGGTATGGGGTGTTATCTGATAACCAAGATTGGGCTGTATAATGTATCTAGAAGGGGTATGGAATGCTGCATGTTTTGAAAATTACAAGTGTGTTTTAAGCTCATTGTTTACAGTATATATCTCTTAGTCTTGAAAATGTGGCATTTGAGCTTGCCAAAATAAGTGACTGACTGGAAATCTCACATCATAAAACTTGGAAGCCTTTAATACTTTATAATTTTTAGTGCTTTTTTGTATTTTTGTTGATCAGCTTCAGTTTTTCATCCCCAACCCTCAAACCTGGGTACGTCTCAGGTTAATTTATATCAGTCAAGTTGGAAAGTCTCAGATTTCCCAATCCACACCCTAATGTAGATATCATATTGTACATGTATTAATTTTTTGCCCCTCCTGGATTAAATGATTGAGTGACAGCTGTGTTCCTTGAGTAGGGTTTCATACAACTTTGTCACTTTTTTGTGTGTGTAAACATTATCCTCGGCTAGAGTTCTTTCATCCCATGGCATTTTTAAAATCTGTTTGACACAAGGGTGGACTTGTGTGGACTTGTGTCTATTTAATTGCACTCCTCTCCCTTCAAGCCAAGCAATTTTGTGCATTTTAATTAATTGGGGAATTAATTAGTACTTACTACTAGTACTCTACATCGTGAAAGGACTCTTGAGATTTTGTTTCAACCATAATAAAGTCAGAAGTCACAATAATGTAGCCATGTTACTAGGTAATAAGTGGGTTATAAATTAATTTATTTTAATTAGTAACAATAAAAATTTTATCATTAATAATTAATTTATAACCCACTTATTACCTAGTAATATGGCTACATTATTGTGACTACTTTATTTTGGTTGAAACAAAGATTTCCACTGTACATGTATCTAGTAGGTACATGTATTTAGGTGCAGGCTTTTTTTCTTGTAGACAAGAGAATTTAATGGTAAGCATTATATCATGGAAGAGGCTATCACTGGAGATTTTGCTCTCATAAAGGCAAAGAAAGCTGACAAGGCAGGAAATCTCACTTTTAGGTAACTGATCGTTAATGTTAAGGATGATTTTTCCTACCAATAAGGTAGTAGGGGCATGTCAAATCTGATTAGGATCATGTGATTTACATGTTAGGGTAACTATAATAGATATATCTTATAAAAAAGTATTTTACATTAGCTAACTTGCTAATTATTTTAATTCCTTCACAGTAAAACAACAAGGAATTTTAATGCACCCATGGGAAAAGCTGCCAAGTTTACCATAGCTGAGGTGTGTGATAGTACAAAAGTGCAAAAGATATTTTTAGGGTTCAAGTCCAAAGGGGTGATGGGGGGGGGGGGGATTGGGGCCTGGGGGAGGAAGGGTACCTGTAGACTTCAATAGTGTATGAGGTTTTGCAATCTACATGATGATACAGTTGTACTACTAAAGCAGTTTCTTTTGAGTGTCAAACTTATTCTTGTTTGCTTTTTTTGCTTTTAATTTACTGTTCTCTGTGATTGGTTACAATATACTTCTGCCACTTTTACAACCAATAATTGGTTATTACCCCGCCGTCAGGACGGGGTCTAGTAATACCCATTTTTTTCCGTGGTTTTTTTTTACCCCGCCGTCAGGACGGGGTCTAGTAATACCCGTTTTTTTTTTTTTTTTACCCCGCCGTCAGGACGGGGTCTAGTAATCCCCTTTTTTTTTTCTTTTTTTTTTTTTTTTTGTCGTGGTCAGTTGCCCCAGACCTGCGCTCGGTCAAAACAATACTTGCCGGTAAACTTTGTTCGTTCAGCGTTTATTCGCCAGAATTTTCATGAAAGTTGGTGTAGAAAATTACCGGCGATTTAATGGCATGAAAATTCCTTCGATGAAAGCAAGAACGAAGGTGCTAGCGAGCTTTGAAGCTGGCATGAATTTGCCAAACCTGCCCTGGCACGCAAACATTACATCACTGAAACACAAAAGGTGATCCGGGGAAGTCCCTTGCTTTCGCCAAGTTGAAAAATTCAACAGTGAAATGCAAGCATATTTTTGGTAGTTTTGCTTTGCTTCGCCGAAATCTTTAGGGAAAGTTGTGTAGAAAAGTACAAGAAATTCAATGGAGTTGACTTCTCTTCAATGAGAGCAAGGACGAAGGTGCTAGCGAGCTTTGAAAGCCAATGATTCATGCTACGTGCCGTAGCACATAAACATTACGTCTGAAACACAGAAGCCGATTCGGAGAAGTAAACTTGCTTGCGCCAAATCACTCATCGAATCACGGCCTAAAATAGACTTTTACGGTTTTTCATAGCTACCAGTTTCCTTTAGATTTTAGAATGAGTTTTTTATCAAGAAATCTATTTAAATTTCCGTGCCCTTGCTATTTAGAATTACGCTGACATGTCAGTTCGTTTATTTAAAAAAAACGTGACTTAATTGAGTCACGCTATGGTCAAAATATTTCGTCACGTTCTTCTTCGCGAAAGCTAGGACAAGTGGATGACCAAGGAATGAGGGATGGGGTTCATACTATCAGGGATTCATGTTACCACAGGGAGAAGGGTGCAGAGCAGACGCATAAGGGGAAATGGCAGCAAACACAGGTACGATAAATCATCAACTTTAAAATTTACACCACTTGAGCTCGTATCTTGAGTGACCGTAATATATTTTGCTCCCTGGGAGGAGGAGAAAAACGGCGGGGTCCGATGAAAGTAGGAACGAAGGTGCTAGCGAGCTTTGAAGCTGGAATAAATTCGCCTAACTTGCCGTGGCACGTAAACATTACATCACTGAAACACAGAAGCCGATTCGGGGAAGTCCCTTGCTTTCGCCAAGTTGAATAATTCAACAGTCAAATGCAAGCATTTTTTTGGCAGTTTTGCTTTGCTTCGCCAAAATCTTTAGGGAAAGTTGTGTAGAAAAGTACAAGGAATTCAATGGAGTTAACATTTCTTCGACGAGAGCAAGGACGAATGTACTAGGGAGCTTAAGTTTGAAAGCTGGCATGAACTCGCGATCGCTATGAACTTAGTAATTATGATGTAAAGTATGTATGTATGAGTGCCAAGAAGTGAGTAATACTGCCCTCCATAATTTCCCCCCGACCACAGGCCTTAAAAGTAAGAAATTAGAAATGAGAACCAAGATAAAAGAAAAATCTTTGACCCCGGCGGGATTCGAACCCACGACCTCCGGATTAGAACACCGTCGCTCAACCAACTGAGCTACGAGGCCAGGCTGAGTCACGCTGTGATCAAAATAATAATTTCATCACGCTCTTCGTCACGCACGCTAAAACAGAGTGATTAGGCAAGTCGTGTCTTGATTTATATTATCATCGCAAGCACGTAAAAGATACGATAAATCACCAACTTTTACCTGGCCGTAATATATTTTGGACCCCAAGGGCAGAGAGAACAACGGCGGGGTTAATGCCCCCTGGGGCTTTTCTTGTTTTTTTTTTTTTGTCGTGGTCACTTGCCCCAGACCTCCGCCCGGTCAAAACAATACTTGCTGATATTATAAAATCTTGGTTCGTTTAGCGTTATTTCGCCAGAATTTTCATGTAATTTGGTGTAGAAAATTACTTGCGATTTAATGGCATGAAAACCCCTTCGATGAAAGCAAGAACGAAGGTGCTAGCGAGCTTTGAAGCTGGCATGAATTCGCCAAACTTGCCCTGGCACGTAAACATTACATCACTGAAACACAGAAGCCGATATGGGGAAGTCCCTTGCTTTCGCCAAGTTGAATAATTCAACCGTGAAATGCAAGCAATTTTTTGGCAGTTTTGCCTTGCTTCGCCAAAATCTTTAGGGAAAGTTGTGTAGAAAAGTACAAGGAATTCAATGGACTTAACTTTTCTTCGACGAGAGCAAGGACGAATGTACTAGCAAGCTTTAGTTTGAAAGCTGGCATAAACTCGCCATCGCTATGAGCTTAGTAATATTATGATGTAAAGTGTATGATAGAGTGCCAAGAAGTGAGCAATGCTGTCCTCCATAATTTTCCCCCGGACACAGGCCTTAAAAGAAGAAATTAGAAATGAGAACCAAGATAAAAGAAAAATCTTTGACCCCGGCGGGATTTGAACCCACGACCTCCTGATTAGAACATCGTCACTCTACCAACTGAGCTACGAGGCCAGGCTGAGTCACGCTATGATCAAAATATTTCAAAACTCTTCGTCACGCACGCTAAGACAGAGTGATTAGGCAAGTCATGTCTTGATTTATATTATCATTGCAAACATGTAAAAAATACGATAAATCACCAACTTTTAAAACTTACACCACTTCGGCTTGTATCTTACGTGGCCGTAATATATTTTGGACCCCAAGGGCAGTTCGAACAACGGCGGGGTTAATGCCCCTGGGGCTTTTCTTGTTACCCCGCCGTCAGGACGGGGTCTAGCAATACTCCTTTTTTTTTTTTTTTTTTTTTTGTCGTGGTCAGTTGCCCCAGACCTCCGCTCGGTCAAAACAATACTTGCCGGTAAACTTTGTTCATTTAGTGTTTATTTGCCAGAATTTTCATGAAAGTTGGTGTAGAAAATTACCGGCGATTTAATGGCATGAAAATTCCTTCGATGAAAGCAAGAACGAAGGTGCTAGCGAGCTTTGAAGCTGGCATGAATTTGCCAAACCTGCCCTGGCACGTAAACATTACATCACTGAAACACAAAAGGTGATCCGGGGAAGTCCCTTGCTTTCGCCAAGTTGGCATGAACTCGTGATCGCTATGAGCTTAGTAATTTATGATGTAAAGTATGTATGTATGAGTGCCAAGAAGTGAGTAATACTGCCCTCCATAATTTCCCCCCGACCACAGGCCTTAAAAGTAAGAAATTAGAAATGAGAACCAAGATAAAAGAAAAATCTTTCACCCCGGCGGGATTCGAACCCACGACCTCCGGATTAGAACATCGTCGCTCAACCAACTGAGCTACGAGGCCAGGCTGAGTCACGCTATGATCAAAATAATAGTTTCATCACGCTTTTCGTCGCGCACGCTAAAACAGGATGATTAGGCAAGTCGTGCCTTGATTTATATTATCATCGCAAGCACGTAAAAGCTACGATAAATCACCAACTTTTACCTGGCCGTAATATATTTTGAACCCCAAGGGCAGAGAGAACAACAGCGGGGTTAATGCCCCCTGGGGCTTTTCTTGTTACCCCGCCGTCAGGACGGGGTCTAGTAATACCCATTTTTTTTCCGTGGTTTTTTTTTTTTTTGGTGGTCACTTGCCCCAGACCTCCGGTTTTCGCTCGGCCAAACAAATACTCGTCGTGTCTTTCGCTACACAGGCAAGGGCTTTTATCTTGAGTGACCGTAACTATTTTACACCCGGGGGGGGGGGGGGGGAGGGGAGAGAACAACGGCGGGGTCTAATGCCCCTGGGGCTTTTCTTGTTTTTTTTTTTTTGGTGGTCACTTGCCCCAGACCTCCGGTTTTCGCTCGGCCAAACAAATACTTGTTGTGTCTTTCGCTACACAGGCAAGGGCTTTTTTCTTGAGTGACCGTAACATATTTTACACTGGGGGGGGTGGGGGGGAGAACAACGGTGGGATCTAATGCCCCTGGGGCTTTTCTTGTTAAAAGTAAAACTAAAAGCAATGCTGACTTGTTCTGGCAACCCCGTTCAAATCTGTTTGTAACTTTGCTTTGAATTTTTATTGGGTTGTTGCGATGTTGTGTTGGGATTGGCTTGAGTAGCAGCAGTATTTTCAAATGGTGTTGGCTTTGACCCTGATAATCAATTGAAATTACCACCCTTAAAAAAAAATATATAAATGTATATAATTATATCTCCTTGTTATTATCAAGTATTTGAATTTTATTTTAAGAATCAAAATTATTTGATTTGCTTCTGTCTCAACAGAAAAAAAATAGTATATTAGTGTATTACGTAAAATTATGTTTAATTATTTATAAGCTTAAAGAAATATTATTATTTCATCTTTTGAAACATTTTTCTTCAAGGTTGAAGAAATTGTGGAGAAAGGGGAAATTTCACCAGAAGACATACATTTACCAGGTGTTTACGTGAAAGGATTATTGAAAGGTTCAGAATATGAAAAAAGAATTGAGGTAAGTCGTAAATCTGTTATTTAAGTCAAAAGGTGACCACATGATACATTATTTATTTTTCTTTATTTGTGTTCATTGCCCTTTACATGTATAGATGCTGATTGACTGACTGGTCGATTTGATTGAATAGCTGGCTGGCTTCTAAATACTGATTGATGGATCAATTGATTGATTCATTGACTGACTGACTTTCTTGGACTGATTGATTTATGACTGACTCCTACTTAATAATATACACAGTGTACACATGGACACCTTTTTTTGATTGAAAACTCAGGAAAGTCCATTCGTGCTGATTAAGCCATCCGTCATCAGTAGAATTAGCCCTGATAAATATTCAAACCTAACAAAAGAACTACACGAAAGAAACCCTATGCTACTATTTTGGAGCCAAAAAAAAAAACAAAAACCGGAATAGAGGCTTTTGACTAGCCTCCTCGTTTGATCAGTTAGTAAATTCCTTACTTATTAATTGATTAATTGGGTTATTTTATTACAATTATCTTTTAGAGGGTAACGTTAACCCTAGATGATGTTGAGAATGGAAATTACAAATCTCCTGGTGCTGAACTAAGAGAACGAATCATCAAAAGAGCGGCACTTGAGTTTAAAGATGGAATGTATGGTATCCTTCAGGATTACACATTTCAATGTTAACCAGTTTTTTCTTTGAGGTTAAAGTTTGCAGGCACAGAATTTCAGTAGCGGTTAGCATGTTAGACTTCTGATGTGATATAAATGCAGTTTAATTTGGATGATTTAATGTAGTTAACAGGAAAGAGTGGTATGTTTCTTAGCAAACAGCTGTCTGACTGTTTGTGCAGGTGTAGCACACCTGGGGTTTGCCAGCCAACTAAGTTCTGCTGATCTCAGCTTCTGATTCTATCCTCCCTTCCCGATATTGGTTTCTACTGACCTACCAACACAAGAGATGCATGATGATGCCTTGTTGTCTAATGCCTTGCCTTGGGATTATGGCTGGATTGCAGGGATTTGACAGCCACTGTTGATCTATCTAGGGGCCAGTTGTCAAAAGTGGATGCTTGTGGATAACCCAGGAACCCAAACTCCACTGTTACATGTGATGCAGATGTCGGTGAACCAGCGAACAGTCTTCTTACTTGGAAACAGGGCCAACTGGAGAAGGGTCAATGGATACCACCCACCCTACCCTCAGTAGGCTTCCTATACTGGCCTATTTTCTCTTTCAGCTACATTGTACATGTATTCCCCACTTGGGAGACTGAGTCTACCTACTTTTTTGAATACCTAGAACTCAATAATTAGCACTCTTAAGAATGAACGTTTATGCACATAATGTACGTTTAACTTAACTACCTGAAATTTAGCAAATCTTGGTATTGGCATGCCCATGTTGGCAAGTAACTACATTCCTGAAGGGATAACTGTGGTTCTGCAAAGTGAAAATGGAGTGCTTGGCCTGGTAGGTTTACTGATTAAGCCCCAATAGTGACAAGCATCTAATTTCTCCTTACAATCTCCCTACTTGATCAAACACACAGGTCACGAGAATAAAGGAAATGATCACCAGACATAAAATGTCTCGATGATTGTGCAAATTCTCCTAACTAGTACCATAAGAAATATATGGACAACAGTGAGGAGAATGTGCGTGTTGATACTTGGGCCTTAAGGGTTAATGTTATGGTAATTAATTTTATGTCAGTAACACAAATTCCTCATTTATAAATGTTAAAATATATTTTTACTGGAAGATAGGACCTAGTACTTTTAGTCTAGTCCGTGCTTGGTTCTCTTTTGCTCGCAATTTTTTTTTTGCGTTACTTCCCCACCATGGAACACGTTCACAGGTTAGCTTATTTCAGTTTAAACTGCTAAACGTTGTCAAAGCACTTACATGTATAATACGCTGTTCTTGGCCATTCAGATAATTTATCGTTCATTTTGTTCGTTTTTTTTTTCCATTCTTTAGGGGCCCTTTCCAAGACCTGGCGAGCAAGACCCTGATCTTATTAATGCTGGTAAGTTCCATTTTATGTCTGCCTTCTGGAGTAATATTGTTATTTTGGATGCAATTTTCAGATTGTTACATTTGACTTGTCTTACACGTGATTCGGGGACATTTTTAGGTAAAGAGACAGTGACTGTTCTACCCGGCAGCTCATATTTTTCCAGTGATGAATCTTTTGCCATGATCAGGGGGTAGGTGGATCGAGGTACCGTATTTTTTCGATTAAACGCCGGACCCCGAATAAACGCTGGGTTCAAATAAACGCCGGGTCTACAGGGCCGAGTTTAAAATAAACGACCCCGGCGTTTATTCGAGGTCCCGGCGTTTATTTGAGGTCCTGGCGTTTATTCGAGACGAGTATTTTAAATCAGGATTGTGTGTCGCAACTGCATACTAGTTCCCTTTTTACCATTTTATTTGAATTTTATCCACTGATAATCAAACCTAAACTACCATTTACCAATCTTCTTTTAACTATAAAAACGGAGAAACAAACGACGCATCAGGTATCGTGTCAATTTCTTTTAACCATGGTAACTTTTCTGCGGGCTTGCCAAGGCAGGATCATCTCGAGGGTTTCTCCAGCGTTTTTCCAAGCAGTTTCTCGAGTCGTTCCATTATTGAACTCATGGAGCAAGAACCTCGACACCACCTTGTTCTCAATTGCTTGCAAAGTACTTTTGCTGTCGAGCAGTTGCCGATACATTTGTCCGTGTTTCACGGAGAAAAATTAACGTTGAGAAGAGCCTTAATCACCGTTCCTTTTAGCGACGTTTTTTGCTAATTGACTTACTAAAATGATTCACTAAGATAAGACAAAGTTGGTGGCATTGTTTTATATTTTTAACGTTTTTGTTTAAGTTTGCTTCTTAATTTAACAAACCTCCAGTACCGCTGATAAAAAAATGAATGGCTGAAAAAGGTCGAAAAATGCACTCAATAAATAAACGCCGGGCCCCGAAAAAACGCCGGGTTCGAATAAACGCCGGGTCTACAAGGCCGAGTAAATAAACGCCCCCGGCTTTTAATCGAGAAAATACGGTAGTATCTTGCTGTACTAGATACAATTAAGATTTATGCATTTTTTTTTTCACTGAGTGTAAAACTTCCACAGATCTAAACAGTGCCTGGCTTCAGGGCAAACTTTTATTAAGCTTGGCTGTCAAGTCAACTTTCATTTGCTATGTGCTGTTAGTTGCAGCATGCCCTTGGGACCAAATTCTTTCATCAGCCAATCGTCAACTTTCAACTTTCAACTTCCAGCTGTATTAAAAAAAAATGTTCCATCAAAGAACCAGCCCACAGGTAGCGGTTGCTGATCTTGGCGAGCCAGTCATGCATCAAATAATGAAAAGAGTCTGCATTTTTGATGTTATTATTTTTCGTAAAAAAGAAATTAAGGGAAGTGGCTATAACAAGTGAAGAAAGCAGAGGAAGGAGTGAGACTATTTAAAAATTTTTGCCGTTAATCCTACTTTTGTAATTATTATTGGCGCTGAGAGGGGAGGGGCGAGAGGGAAGGGGCGAGAGGGGACGGGCGAGAGGGAAAGGTGACAATTATTCGCAAGCGCAAAGTTCGAGACAGGAGTGCGGAGTGCCTCTCCCTTTTCGTTCCACGCTGGCATCTTGCGCTTGCTAATTCCCCACTCCCTCACCTTTAGCACGTGCCACGCAGGCTGTAAAAGTCAGTGTTCGCAAGGCCACTGAAACATAAAAACATTATTGCACGTCTGTCGTTTTCTAGGGGCCACATAGATATAACAATTCTTGGGGCTATGCAGGTGTCGCAGTTTGGAGACATCGCTAACTGGATGATCCCAGTAAGTGTTTATGTTAATAAAGTACCTTTACTACTTACATTGTCTGGGCTTACTTAACCAATTAGAAATAAAACCAAAACCAGTGGTGATTCCTGGGGGGGGGGGGGGGGAATGGGGTACTCAACAACGTTTTGTAAGGGGAGGCTCCGCCTGGAGGTACCCTTACTCTTTAATAAGCCATAATAATAGAATTTCCTTTGATCACCACATTTTTCCCCGGCCTCAGTTTCTCAGTGGGTGCAGGTTTTTATGTGTTATGTCATCTCTAATTTCTTCTTTAAAGGCCTGTGGTCGGGGAAATCATGTAGCACAGTATTGCTCACTTCTTAAGTAGCACTCATACACACACTTTACGTCATTACTAATTTAATTGCAGGCTTTTATGTGTTTCGCGTTGTCATTTCTGCAAAAAAAATTACCCTTTCATATACTAAACGATTTTCCCTACCCTTTGGTATACTGTAGCTTAAAAAAGGCTCCCCTTTCGGGCGGAGCCTCCCTGTGTAGCCCACGACAGGGAGTACCCCCAATCGTGATTTGCTTGTACGCTTTTTCCCGCGCTCAGTGCTGTTTGCGTGAATATGATTCAAATCTGATAGCTTCATTGTGTTGTTTTGGTTACCCGGTTTTGGTTTTGGTTTTATCGCCTGCAACTGAAAACTACTCAAATGGTGATTGGTTAATTAAGTAGTTAATTAATTAATTGATTGTCTGTTGATCGATCGATTAATCGATTGATTGGTTGATTGGTTGATTTATTGATTGATTGATTGATTGATTGATTGATTGATTGATTGATTGAATGAATGATTGATTTACAGGGTAAAATGGTGAAAGGAATGGGCGGAGCAATGGATCTAGTTTCAAGTGATTCTAAAGTCATTGTCACAATGGAACACTTGGCTAAGGTTTGTAAACACAGGGATATTCTACTCATTTACTTGCGTGTCTTGCGTTACTTGCGCCGTTGAGACGCAAAAAAGGCGCAAAATTTGTCTCAGATGCGGAATAATAACTCTAGCACTTATCTTCTGTCATAAACGGATCTTGCTTCTGAAATGAAGTCCAGTCTTCGAAGTTTAACAGGGAAATTTTCCTGTTGTCCTCGCGAGCTCCTCGCGCCTCCGACCGTGCGTTCCCCAACACCGTGCACCCCAAAATACTCAAGCGCCTGCTACGCACGCTATTGATGTTTTGCTAAACAATACTGGATAGACTATTTTTGTATTAGAATAAAAATCTGGTTTAGTGTGAACATAATTCCACGCTGTTCAAAGTATTCATGTACTTTTTTGTTCCGTTTATTTAATGTAGGGCGATAAACACAAGATCTTAGAAAAATGTACCCTACCTTTAACGGGGACAAACTGTGTCGACATGATCATAACGGAAAAGGTGAGTGTGTCAGGGCGGTTGTTTTACCTGGTGAATCCCGTTATGTCGCTAGTGAGTACCAAGCCTAACGGGTATTTGTTTGTTTGTTTGTTTCAAAGTCAGCGCAGTAACGAGAAGGCGCTTATCGTTTGCAATTCCGCGCGACATTTCTTGATAACAGACCGGATATGATATAAATGGCAATCGGCAAGAAAATTTCCCTCGTTCTATTTCAAGCTGTAAGGGAGAAACACCTGAAATGTCTGCGTGTTGGGGGTGCAAGGCTACCTGGGGTCTCTTTTAATATAGAAATTGGCTCTTTAGGGCTCGGGGGCAGACTGTTATGATCTTTGAAGGAGATTTTTTAATAGCGGAAAGTCGATCGTATAAATTAACACTTTGAGGCTACAAACTTTTCAGATTCCATTGGTACAACTTTCTCCCAATGTTTTTGCTCTCACCCCAGCGTTCTCGCGGCAAACAGGAGAAAAAGTCTTACTCCGCGCAGACAAAAAACAATGGAAACTCTTGCTACGCTCGGAACAGTTATTACAATGTTCGGTACATTTCAATTTGTAAGACACGTACATTTTGTATTATGACTGCTTCACAACGTTTTTTTGTTTGTTTGTTTGCGCCAGTGTGTATTTGAAGTAAGCAAGGAGGATGGCCTTATACTCACCGAATTATGGCCTGGAGTTTCAATTCAAGATGTCCAGATCTCCACTGGATGCCCTTTTCAAGTAAGTTTTCTCTTTTTGATAAGTGACGGTGACATTACTTATCGAGATAGTGAATTAAATAAATAAATAAATAAATAAATAAATAAATAAATAAATAAATAAATAAATAAATAAATAAATAAAACTCCTATGCCCATGCAAGTTTGATATACTATCATGCATGTTAAAAGCTAGTGGTCAATACGACTGAACCATATCAGTACATATCAGGATTTATGAAAGAAGGAATCACACTTTTATAGAAAAAAAGTTTGATAAAACCTCAGTCCTTTCATATATCACGATTGTCCATAATATTAACAGCTTATTTTGCAGCTCTCAGTACGTAGACTAGTGCTACGTAAACCTCATGAGTATTTACAAAACGAAGTTGACAATTGGTAGGTTAGGCAACCTTATCGAAGACACGAGGAGGGGGGGGGGTGCAAATTTTTTGCTTTCAATGAGCAGATCTTGGCGACAAATACGGTTTATAAAGTATTGATCAGGTTATTGAAAATGTGCTTAATGGCATTATTTAGGGCTGAAAGGTTAAACAGTGGTATTTTTTTCTTGTTGTAGGTTTCTCCTGATTTGAGAGAGATGGAACAAGTGTCATGAGGAACCGGAAATTTAAATTGTACCAAAGTTATTTATTCTTAATTAACACAACAGCAGCTGTACAGAATGTCAGACACTGCAAAACCAGGAAGAACGAAATAATAGGACCGTATAAATGTATCAGTGTTAAATGGCTCAAATCCTCAAGGCGAATGTCTCCTTGTAAATTTGGTGGCGTATAAATTATTGCCTACGAGTCGGGACAAAAACTATTGCCGTCTTGATGTACTGCAATTTAAAACAATTAAAACAATGTAAACAGTTATTCTACTCACTGAAGAAAGCTTAGCTCACCGCTTTACCGAAAAATATCACCAGGTTTGGAAGGGTTCTTTTTTAAATTGGATCCAAGGCTGAGCGAAATGTGTCGCGGTAGTGACTTCGAAGTATAAATAAAGACAAGATTTCGAAGTAACGCTGATTCCTCTACAACATTTTGTAGTTGTAGCATTTAAACGCGTGCAGGGTGGGTACTTTTACAGGTCAGGGGCACCCAACTAGAACGTATAAGTAAAACTTCAGATGTCGTTTTCTGCTTTCTTACCAGTACGGTCTTTGAAAGGGATATTTGTTATAAACTGTTTGGATTCTTTAGCTGAAATTTATTTCCCAGAAAACTTAGCAGGCGTAGCAGTCATTTCCGTTTCCTTTTAGCCAACCGGGATATGCCCGAGGGCTTGGGTTCGCCCCATCCTCCGCTTCTCCCGCTTGGCTAAAAGGAAACGGAAACGAGTGCTACGCGGGTTACAGAAAACCTAAGGGAACAGTTTCTCGTTGTCCGAATTTCCGAGCTGTTACCAGCTTTACGAAAATGCCAGATGACGTTGATTCTCTAATCGGCCGGCACGATAGATTAACGGGGATGATCTAGTGTTAATGGGGTCATGTGAATGAAGTGATCACCAAAGACGAAATGTCTTCATGTTTAAACAAATTCTCCTACATTTGAAACAGTTGATTTGATTTCCACGGATACTCAGGCTACTTTCAGGCTTTCCGAGTGCATTCTGGAAAACTGGACATGGCATAATGGCGTCTCTCAAACGGAATTTTCATTCAGGATTTTGCAAGATGTGGATCTACCGTTTTCCCATGTAAATGGTAAACAACGGATTTACTGAATATTCCATACAGTACAAGTCTAGATTATACTTCTAATCAACTACTTGCAAGTTCTGATAGCTATCCATGTAATTGCCTCTCTTTCCTCCGCAAGGCCTCCTACAGTCGCACCACTTGGGAAAAAACGCGCGGGGGCTGGGAAGAGGGATACAGGAGCCTCTGCAGAGGAGAGAGTGTAATTGCAGCAAGCAGCAAAAACTACAACATTCATTTAAGTTTATGTATAATCGGTAAAAATTCAATGTTTATAGTAGCGAAGAGCGTGATGAAAAGTTGAAAGATTTCTTTAAAATGTTATTGAGCATTATATCATTAACAACTCTTACTCATTAACAACCGCTTATCATTAACAACCGCTTACTCCTGGAATCAACCTTTGATTCACAGAAAAAAGTTCTACATGAACAAACAACTTTTAAAAAAGACTATAACATCAATTTAGCCAATCTACGGCGTAATGAAAGGTTTTGAGCTGTAATTTCCTAAAGTGCAACCATTCAAACATAAGCTACTGTGCAGTAATTCAATGCTGTACTGTTTATCAAGCTAGGCAATAAAGTTCTAAGTTTTGAGTCTGTGGATAAAATCCTAAAGGCGTCAGCACTAGAACGAAAGCTAGTAGCAGTACTTTCCTGTGGTGCTGTTTATTATGCTGTACAAGTTGGTTTTAACTTTTGAGTCTGTGGAGGAAATCTTTTAAGTGTGACCATTCAAATGTAAGCTACTGAGCAGTACTTTCCTGTGGTGCTATTTATTATGCTGTACAAGCTGGTTTTAACTTTTGAGACTGTGGACAAAATCGTTAAGGTGATTCCATCGAAAAAGAAGTTGTGATGAGAATTTGTTGAAACTTGGCACAGTTATTAATTACACCTAGTACATCGAAAAAATAAAATAAAGAGAGGGGGTCACCGTGTCTGATTTCACGCTACAGGGCTGTAATATATAGGTACCTTGCTAGCTGTCGACAGCAATGTTAAAAAGCCTTTCCTTGTACCAGAGACGCCCACTACTTTAAGAAAGTTATCACTAGCAATAAAATTTAAGCATTATTCTTGTGATAGTAAAACAATGTTACAGTAAAAGGCCTTAAAGTTGCCTAAAAATTAAAAGTAATGAAGTAATAAGCAAATTGAGCACATGCACGCTTCCAGTGAAATGCCTAAAAGTCAGATTGTAATAATGAATTAATCAGAATATTTGAAAATTGAGTAATGAAAAATTCTTAAAATTTGGATATATCATGCAGAGTCGTGTTTTCTTCAAATAAATGGAATAAAAAAGAGGGGTCACCGAGTTCGTTTTGGAGAAAACGACATCTCATTTCTCTCAACAGCTCAGTTTTCATAGAAAACCTACCAAGTTTCGAACGCGCGCGCGCTCGTGCGCGCGCTAATCACGCAAAAATTGATGCGCAGAAAGGATGCGCAATGCAATTGAATGGAATCACCTTAAGTGTGACCATTCCAACGAAAGCCTATGGCAGTACTTTCTTGTGGTACTGCTTATTATGCTGTACAAGTGAGTGACCACAAAGTGTCGTTAGTGCCTAATAAGCTGAAGGCCACTGAGTAGTTCCTTCTTGTGGTGACGGTTATTATCCAGTACACGTAAGTGTTACAAAGTAAATGTGGTTCAAACTTTCGTGACTCTGCAGCTGGTCCTTCAGTGTGATCTTGTAATGAAAGTTACAGAGTGATTTATGTCATAGCATGCAGAGCACCCACACGAGTAATTTCCAGGCAAATGAATAATTTGTGGCAAATGAATAATTTGTAACTCATGTGCAAAAAAATTACTCAAGTGCTGTTGCATAGAGTATGCAGAAGGCTATTCATGACATCTTCATGATAACATTTTATTATGTTGTTTAAAATGGTTCTAACCTTTAACTCTTTAAGCCCCAATATCAGCATGCACATTCTCGCTGTTCTTTGTGTAGTTCTTATAAAACTTATTGGGGGAGTTTGCTTAAACATTAATACATTTTGTCTTTGGCGTTTGTTCCCTTTCACATGACCTGTATGTTTAATCAAGAAGAGAATTTGTAAGGAGAAATGACTAGAGATGCTTGTCACTATTGGGGCTTAAAGGGTTAAATATATGAACTAATAGCTACGGACTGGATATTCAAATTTAAAAAAATGGAAAAATTTCTTCAAGTAGAACTCTACACTTCAATTTCAGACTCACTGCAAGCAGTTATCCTTCTTTCTTAGCTCCTACGGTGCACGCACAAGCAAGAAAGTATAAAAACCAAAGTCAACAGCTAAAATGAGGAACTGGAAAAGTATAGAAAAGATAAGATACAAATGGCAGACTAAAAATTGCATGTAGGAGGTAGAGAAAAAAAATCTGACCTTGGTACAAGCAACAAACTTGTGTAGAATGTTTGTTTCTATGTTTGTTTTTCTTCTTTTTTTAACATGCAGGTGAGTCTCTTGAGATACTTCTAATACCCTCCACCATACCTATACTGATCAAACCCCCCCGTGGATGGTACTTGGCCTCTCCCTACTCCCCCTGAGTAATAGCCCTGCTCTTGAGGGGATGCCTGGGCAGTGTTTTGGTCACCATAGTATTGCCCATACTGATCATATGAGGATGGAGGCTGGTTGTATCTGTTGTCTCCACCAGTAGGGGGTTGGTAATGTGATTGGTATCTGTCACCACTTGGGGGTTGGTAATGAGATTGATATCTACTTTCGTCACTGCGCGGGGGTTGGTGTTGCAACTGATATCTACTGTCTGCACCAGTTGGGGGATAATAGTGGGATTGGTATCTATTGTCACCAGAGGGCTGATTATGACCATAGTTCTCTTGTGATCTGTAGGAAGGCACACGGTCATAATTACTGTATCTGTTCTGAGATCCTGTATTATATGACCCATGAGGCTCCCCTGTTCTTCCTGAAGACTGAGGAGGTCTATAATCCCCATGAGGCCTACTTGGAGCTCCATAAGTGCCTGGTGGCGGGCCAAGATAGGACTCATTGTGCGAGGCTCCTCTTGGTTCTCTAGGATGATAGTTGCCATGGAAACCACCACGATCACTGTGGCCCTTGTGTTGATCTCGAGGCCCATATTGTGAAGGCATGGGGGGAGCACCCCGGTCAGGGTGTGGTCTTTTGATGTCAGATTGCTTATCGGCAGAACTTGAATCTTCAGCAGCTTTTCTTTTCTTCTCCATCTCTTTAAACTCCTTCCCCTCTTTTTGAAACTCAGCCACAAGGCGCTCTGAACTGGCTCTATCCTCTTCAATAAACCACACATCATCAAAAACTTCACCGACTTCTGGAAGGACAAAGTTGGCTTTCATCTCAAGAACTGCAGATTCTGGTACAATCTTGCCTTCTTCTCGTTCCCTCTTCTCTGTCCGCTCCTTCAAAACTTCATTTGTGTTTACGATTACTGCTGCAGTTCGATGAAATCCATGGAAGTTATTCATTTTTCTTCGCCGTGCTGTGAAATACACATTGGTCTGGTCAATGATGTAGTTTCTATTTTTTCTTTCAGCAATTTTAAATACCTTGTTCAAGACATCGGTGGCTTGCTTAATGAGCGCATCCCAGCGGCCGTGATAATTCCGTTTCCTCAGTAGCCCCATTACCTTCATCTTATCCATTATCGTGTTAGTTCCTAGGATATAGACCTTCTTCTCTGGATGGTCTTTAGCATACTTTTCTGCCCAGACTGTCTTTCCACAGCCCGGAAGTCCCACCATCATAATAATCTCACACTGGCCTCTTGAAGAAGGTCCAGCCGAACCTTGTTCTAGGTACTGGGGCGGCAACCTTGAGAGAAAACTGAATCCCTGAAGAGGAGGATGGTATGGCTCATACTGGCCGAAGTTGACTGCAAGACGCATGTTCTTGACAGTAACATGAGGGAGAAAAGTTTGACCATTTGCATTATGATCAAGACGAAAAGCAACACCAAGGTAATTTCCATTCTTGGTAAAAAGTATAACTTTGGGATTGGCATCAAGATCTATGCAACAACATATGGTATCGCCTGTTGAGTAAGGTTCTCCATAGTCAAAGAACTTGTTGTTCACAGAAACTTTTCCAGTGCCACCATACCCGTACGACAAGTTGTCTTCACCAACCTAGTGATGGGGTGAAATTGAGAAGAAATAATTAGTACATGGCCCTTAATTATACAGTGAATACTTTGTTGGGCTGCCTGTGACTCACAAATCCATTAATTTCACTTTGATGTTCTATACTGCAACCTACTTTTTTCAGGACTCACTCAGAAATGTGCATGTGTGAATCCTTGTTCTTTTTCTGGATCATATAAAAACTTGGCATTACTTTAAGCACTTCTCAGGGCCAAAGTATGGCCAAAAGGAGTCTTTTACAAAACTTAGTAAATAAAATGTTTTCATTTTTTACTGCAACAAAAGGAAGACAAGAACTGGCAAAGGTGCACAAACTTGACAGTAAGACTAATTCATTTACTACCTGTTTGACAACGTAAGTCGGTGAAATCTGGTCGTGCGGATGAGTGTAGAGTGGTCAAATGAGTCATTTATTTATTTGTTTTACACTTATATCAAGTACCAACCTGCAGATTAGCTTTGTCCACTGACCAGCCCACCCTTACTACATGGGGATTTGTTTCTGTTTCTGGCATGTTCACTGGTAGTTTTTCAAGTACACTAACTTCAAAGCAAACCTGCAGACCACAAAGAAATATTTTGGACATGTGTGTTGTTAGAAACTTGTAGCATGATTTTTTTTAATGTTTCCTTATAATGTGAAATGGCTAAGTTGAAATTGAAAGCATAACACAAGTTTAAATTATCTGTGGACCTACTTATATGGATTGTGATGAAAAAAATGGGTCTCCAGAAAATCAGCATGATAATCATATTATCATTTTATTTATTTATTTACTTATTAACATATATTGTTGTTTTTTTTTTTGCATTCTGCCATGAGTGACTTAAGCAAAAGACAGTATGGAAATTGGGTGATTCCAGGAAATATCCATACCCTACCATGGGCGGCATCCTCATTTAGATTCCTCCTTGCCTTAGGAAATTCCAAAATGCTCAATCCCCCCCTTGCCCTCAGAATTCCAAACTGTTCTACCCCCCATGCCTTTGGAATTCCATAATCATTCCAACCCCCTCAGGAATCTGTGCTTTTTTCTTCCAACTGATTTGAAAAGCCCTCTCTAACTTCAAAACACCTTTATTAGATGGAAATTAACCCTTTCGCACCCTCTGAAAAAAAACACGTTCAGCACAGTGAACAATCGATGCAAAGACCTGATCAAATGACCTGTTTAACTTCCTTGAAAAGGATAACAAACCTAAAGAGTTTATTTTTTACCTGCAAAACTCCATGATGCGTGAAGTTAGTGGCCAAATTTTGTTGATGCAAGAGGGATAATTCTTGGAAAACCACCAAAAAGCAAGCTCCGATCAACTTCAAACTTCTTCAACATTTGAAGCTTTGACCAGAAGACTTTAGTTAGCGCTTTTCGGGTTGCAGTAACAGTAACATGCATGCACATATCACAGTTATTAAAATGATGGTAAACAGCCTTGACTGTGCTTTCAATACTTTATATTTGTTTGGAACCTTAACAGATAAGTTAACAAGCAGTAGGGATTGTCAAGCTTGTTTGTCTAATTACTTAGCTCGCTTAGAGTAGCATGATGACAAATAGCAGCTTTCAAGATCCAACTGAGTGATATTTTAACCTTCCATGGGAAAGCGTACACTACTGACAATCCATTACAGTGAAACCCATTAAACCATGCATGCCTAAAATTATTTCTGGAATGTTTATTGTTATTCGACAAATCAGATTCGAGATGTAACCGCAACAAACCGCACGAGTAATTAGCTGAAAGGTTTCGATCACGAAACGAGTCGGTGGCTTTTGTGTCCACGAAAAATAGAAAAATAAGCACATATGAATATTCTTGCCAAGTTTCATGATTCCACCAAGAGCCCTGTCCATCTTAATAGTATTTTATAGTAACATAATTTAACTGTACTGCGTTCTGCTCGTTAGATTTGTGTGTATACAGGGGGTATCTAATCGATATTTTCGATACTTGATAAAAATCAATGTTAATCGATCATAATCAATACTCATTAATCGAGTACTATCGGAAATCGATTAAAATTCAATTGGTCCTCTTCTCGTGATTATCGATTTTGATCGATTTTTGTAATTAGCGACCAATTTTATCAATTTTGAATGAAAAATATCGAAAACATAAAAATGGGTGAAGATCGCATTGCACTGTTACACTTCCCGCAAGTGAAGAGCAAATAACAATGTGCTAGTATTCCATATTGTTTCAAAGACTTCGGGGACAGACAATTTTGTCACTTTTTTAAGACATCATTTCTAGGATTCTTGCTCATAAATATACATGGTTTTCCAACATAAATCGTCGCTTCCTTATGGGCAGGGGTATCTTGCAGAATGCAGAACGGAGAATGATGGTCAGCGGTATTGAGTGTGAAACAGGGAGGTAAATCATATATGATGAGCTGATATCATACATGCCCAACCCTAACCCTAACCCTAAAACCTAGGGTTAGGGTTAGGATTAGGGTTTAGGGTTAGGGTTAGGGTACGGCATGTATGATATCAGTTTATCATGTATGATGTACCTACTTGTTTCACACTCTATACTGCTGACCATCATTCTGCATTCTGCATTCTGCATTCTGCATTCTGCAAAATACCCCTGCCGCTTCCTTATGTCCCTGTCCCAAGCTGACTACAGCCAGGAATTTGTCAGAATTGTGCAGAATCCCCTTTGTAGAGGTTCCTTGATAATCCTGGAGGAAAACTTAGGAAAGCCATGGAAAAGAACAGGCCAATTTTGCAGATGGACATCTCTGCAAATACCATTAAGGATGAGTTTTGTGGTTGCCCACAAAAAGCAAATTGCAGAGGTTTCACACCAGTTGAGAATTCGCAACTTACCCACGGTAAAGCGTTTCATAACATCACACTTTTGTGGTTATCGATTTCCATCGATTAAATTAGCTAATCAGTCGACAAATATCGATTAATATCGAGTATTATCGATTAATCGAGTAGCTTTCCGATGATCGACTTCTATCGACTTAGATACGCCCGGGTGTATAAATTTAATTACATACAACTCTAGAGAAATCCTCTTGTTTTTACCTTGCCAGATTTAACACCGTGAGTTGCTCGCGCTCCAGCCCACATATATTCAAACCCATCCTTGTGCAAACTAGATCCTGTGATACCATCGGGCCCAATGACGAAGTTTAGGTCGCTGTTGTAATCATCAAATACGATCCGTGGAGGTGAAACGTCATGGCGTGGTGGAGCTCTGGAATCAAAGCCAGTATGTTGGCCGTCATAATTACCATACGATCCCTGTTGATTGTAGTTTTGATTGTACCCTTGCTGATACATTTAAAACTGGAGATAAAAGGTAAAAATGTTGTAAGCTTATTTATAACCGTACAAGGAGTACGCTTTGACATCAATCCAATATGGCGGCCAGGACGCTGAGAATGATCCCATGAAGCATTGGGGCATCGCATACGAGTAGAACCTGGGTACGATCAGCGCGGGGTATTTGAAATCAAACGGACGTCAACCTCGAAACTGTTTGCTGGCATTTCACGAATTGTTTTACTTGTTACAGATATTTAACCCCGGTTTCTCAAACATGAGTAACTTCTCTACACCAGTTAGCCAAAGAAGCGGTACTCGATTATGCGAGGAGGACGAAATATCCCCTTACAAAGCGTCTCCTTTTATGATTCCGCCGTCTCCGTTCATGACTCGTCTTGGCTATGGAACGGGTGTTTCAGTTTACAGATTGAATCGAGTGGCGAGCGAAAGCGATATGAGATCGCCCTGGGCTGTTAAGAAGGTCAACAAGAAAGCAAAATCTGGAATAAGCGAGCGATTGGCGTTAGAAGCGAGCATTTTGAAACAACTCCAACATCCAAATATTGTGGGTTTTCGCGCTATTTCTGGAAGCGTTGATGGAGAACTTTGCCTTGCAATGGAAGATTGCGAGAAAGCGCTGGAAGATATCATCGAAGAAAAAGCCTTTCTAGAAGAAGATTTTACCTACGAGGAGATCTTGAAAGTCTCCTGGGCGATCGCTAACGCTTTGAGCTACCTGCACAACGAGAAGAAGATCCTACATGGTGATATAAAGAGTGGAAATGTACTGATAAGAGGGGATTTTGAAGCTGTAAAACTGTGTGATTTTGGAGTAGCCCTTCGACTTAAAGATGACGTTAGTGGATTAAAAAATCCCGGGGACAGATACATTGGCACAGAGCCGTGGAAATGTAAGGAAGCACTGAATGGTGGGATCATCTCTGACAAAGCGGACATCTTTGCCTATGGTCTTTTGATCTGGGAGATGCTTGCTTTGAATGTACCGCATGTGGATTTGTTGGCAGGTGAGATCAGTGACAGTTTATACCAATATAGGGAACAAACAACAGCAACAATGACAAACCTGCTGTGCGTGCACCCCTTAATTTATTGTTTGAAATGGTTTACTGCATGAAATATTGACGAAGTAAAAATCATGAATTCAGTTTAGACACAGGCGGCCCAAGCTCAAGAAAAGAGACAAACGCCGCGAACGTGACTCTAGCGTATCGGCGTATAAGCTGGTTTTGTGTTACAACGGTTTGAATTATAAAGGTTTGTATGGGAAGACATCGGATTTGTTTTAAATAGTAGAAATTATCGTTGTTTGACAATAAATTTAACTAATCCCGTTGCCTTGTTATATTCTTTGTCATTTGCTGTTTCAAATCGGCCTGAGAAACTGGCAAATGACAAAGAATATAACAAGGCAATGGGATTAGTTAAATTTACTGTCAAACAACAATAATTTCTACTATTTAAAACAAATCCGATGTCTTCCCATACAAACCTTTATAATTCAAACCATTGTAACACAACACCACCTTATACTCCGATACGCTAGAGCCACGATCGCGGCTTTTGTCTCTTATCTTGAGCTTGGGTCGCCAGTGGTTTAGATGGTTGTACTGTAATTTCACTGCATGTCATATTGCAGCTGGAAGTTGCAGCATGTAACTGCATCTTATCCACCCGATCCCACAATCCATAAAAGCCTGATACTCAGGTTACACAATCCAAGACACTTCCCCTTTCCTCCCTTATGCTACAGCTGCTTGAACCTGAGACCCCAGGAAGGAAGGGGTTGGGGGAAGATACATGTACATACACCTCTTTTTTTTTTGGGTGGGGGGGGGGAGGGGGTGGTCTGCTTCATTAGACCCACACTGGCACCTCACCATTTCCTATGTAATTTCAGTCTTGATCCTTGCATCCCCCCCCACCTCACTCCATCCCCTTTCCTTCCAGCCTAAACTGGAAAAAATCTATACCAGACCAAAATACCTCAAAAAAAAAAACATTTATATGTACTCTTTGGGATGAAACATAACCACATTGTACATGGTGGAGCCCCACTCACCTAGCTCAAGGGATTTACTTCCAATTTTTATCTGACAGACAGTGATGAAGAAACTGACACAGGATTGAGCATGGATGAGGAAGATGATGGTGCTTGTGATACAGAAGAGTATTTGGCTGCTTTAGGAACTCGACCACCTCTTCCTCCCAAGTTTGAAACCACAGACTGTCTGATGAGTCCCGTGATTCAGCTGTTTTGCTGTTGTACTTCTGAAGACCCAAAAGATCGACCCAGTGCTAAGGATATTGTCCTGGCCCTGAAACCTGAGGTTATGGCTAATGACATTCAGAGTTAGGATGCAATTGACTGCCGCCCAAGGGATGGTTTAGACCTTACAAACACAATATTTTCTTAATGTTCAACAATGTAGCATGCACTGCTTCCATGATGTAGACCACTAGCAGTCCATTTCTCAATATTGATGGCTCCTGCTCTCAGCTTTCACAAGCTCTAGGGACTGCTGTTACTACGTATCCATCACGAGGAAAAAGCAACATGTTTAACCTCGTACGGCATTTGCGTGCAATTTTCTACTGTATACTGGACAACAAAGTTATGCCATCTATATTTATGGGCCCTATCTGTGGACTGCAATCATTTTGTATAAAACTTAAGATTTAATTTTAAGAACAAGGTTTAATGTAAGTGCAACTTTCTAATTTGTAACCAGTCAATTCATGCTCCAAGAGCTCTTGTTGCTTCTTGTTGTTCACCAGTAAAGAAGGATGTAAGCCCTTTGGAAAGATTATTGTTGTGATTGGAGACAATAATCTTAAGGGTGGGCACTATGTTACAGCTCCATGCAACTTGACTTAATTAATAGCTGCAGCTGTAGTAGTAATTATTATCTTCTCAGGATTTTCACTGTCCAGTGCTTTTTGTCTGTTTGTTTGTTTGTTTCTATGATTGACAGTAGATGCAAACAGTCAGCTAAACCTTGTCATTCAAGAGAGGATAAAGGGAGAGAGCAAATCTCCAATACATGGGCCTCTTCCGATGTTTGGTTACACCTCATTGGTCAGTTAAAATGACGTCATGTAATTTTAGATTGTTGACGTGGAAACAACAGATAAAAATAACCTTTGCAGCTGATGGGTGCAAACTAATAATAAATTACAAAAATAATACTCACGGAGCACGGGGATTCACTCTCTTACTTGATCCTCTCTTATGACAATTCATTATTGATAGTAACTTGTAAGCATATTTATTGTAGTTACAGACTAACAAGTAGTTTACATGATATTACTGGTAATAGTAAATTGTATTATTTATAAATGTAATAAATTAGTAGAGAAAGTAAACTTAGATCTGTAGGAACATTCATGTATTTTTGGAGATCATAGGAACAATTTTTAAAGCCACATGATGCAGTGCTTTCAATAAGATTTGAAGCAGGTGGCTGTGTTGTTAGCACCTGCCAGTGTTGTCAAAAGGGGCCAAAGGCCCCTTTTCCTCTTGGTGGGTATGGAGGCATGTGCCCCCAAAGAAATTTTTTGAAATCGGAAAGCTCAGAAACACTATTTCTGATGATTTGATGCAAAATATTAACACCCAAGCATTCATTATTTTTGCTAGAAAAAGAGTATTTTATTTCATAGTACATTTTGCGAGGCCCTCTTAAGGGCCCATTACAGTATCTTTTTAGGCCGTTGCTAGGGAAAAAAGAGTTTGCTGTAACTCAACACATGTATGCTTTCATTGGACCAAATTTGGACAACATTCATTGAGGGCAAGTATGGTTCGGTTTATGACGTCATCGGACCACGCCCCATGTCACGTGATCAGAAACAGAAAAATGCGTTTTTACTTCAAGACTTACCTTTTTGTCCATAATTTCTTGTACCGTACCATTTCATAAGCCGTCTTGAGGAAATTTAAGCATGCGTTTTGGTTTACGAAGAAAAATAAACAAATAAGAATGGAAAATGTGCTTCTTTGACCACTCTTTTGGGTATAATTTTTTTGTTTTCTGTTTTTTCGCAAAAAGGATGCTTAAATTTCGAGAAAAAAAGATGTTTTTTCGATTTCTTTTAAAATGCAGCAGCTACGTTTACTTCTCGACGAGAAAAGTACATTTTTCGCGGCACCGGAAGTGACGCTACTTTTTTCAATGGCCAGGTGCCTAAGCCGTAAATGGCTAGGTCGCTAAGGCGATAATTTTCCCATTCTTGGTATCGTGGACCGTAGCTGAGCTGAGCTTTTTGAGCTGTTGTTGGAATGATGGCCGCGAGTTAGATAAAAGCCGTCGAACTGGATGTGTAATGATGATTGGTTTTCCGTTGGATTGCTGCAGTTCTCGCTTCTTTCACGCTCCAGGCGGCGATCTGTTTTACGAACGGCGCAAGCCATTCAACAATGTGGATCCACCGAGTCGAATTGACTTGGTCCAGACTTAGAGTCAAGAGAATTCTATGATAATCTTGGAAATACTGACAAGGAATGAAAGAGCACAATTACGTTACGTATTGCAGACCTTGGACGAGTTTTGGCTTTCACGACAGAGGTATCACTCTTCAAGCTGAATTTCTGTCCACATCGACTGCACTCGAACTCAAACTCTTCAACTGTGTTTTGTTTTACCGAACAAAATTCGTATTTCTCAGTCCTTTCTACAGTCACAGTCTTTTAGATCGCTTAAATTACTTTTTGCTAATTTCTCAAGTGATGTTGATAGCAGACGTTGCCCATCAGATGTATCGAGCTCACCATTATTTGTCAGGTATTCTATCGTTTGCTTTAATAATAGCATTGTCAATGTGGGCATGAGATTCGCGCGATAGAGCTGCTTTCAAGGACAATTTACAAGCTTCCTTTCTTGCTGTATGCTGCTCCACGCTGTCTTGTGACATTGGCTGCAAGTCAGTGGCCTCGAGAGCTTCGTTTCTTGAAGAGCTGTCTAAACACTGGAGTTGCTCAGGTTCGGAAGGACAGTTCACAGGTTCGCACATCGATTACAGTTTTCTAGCAAGCGACGTCAGGTAGTTTGGGAGCAGTCGAAGTCACGGCCGTGGACACAGGCAGGGATTTTTTTAAGGGTTCGGGATGATGGTACAGCACTTATTTCGGTTTGCCTCCGCATCACTGACATTTCTATCCCCGACCTGACACTGAAAATCTTTGAATGTCGGCTTTTCGCGATCTCCATTTCCCAGTCGACTTGCAGCCATCGCTGCGCTTTCTGTTTACGTGCGTACGTGGATAGCTTCGAGCTCATTTTCAACTGAAACACCCAGTTTAAGAAATAAAGGCACAACTCACATGTTGTAAACGTAAAGCAGAAAATTAAAATCAACTTAAAAAGTAAGCAAAAAAGTTTCTTTTGTGTTAGTCGCAACGAAATAAAAAAATTATCGGCGACTTGAACCGGCGACGGGCTGGCGCCGGGAGGCCAGAAAGCGCGCGAAAAATTTGCGGACGACCGGAAGTAAAATTGCACGTGCATGGCAACCGCGTATCATAGCAACGAGATACTTTAATGGGCCCTTAATGAGTCAGTGGGATAAAATCTCTTGTATCTCATACACTATATTATCACTTGTGTATAATAATTGCTCAAGGTGAATTGCTAGTTCCTTTTTATTTGTTCACAAGCACGTTAATGCAAAAAAATATAGCCGGCGATTTGCAGGAGAGTAACGGCAGGAGCCAGGTCTTATTGAAAGCACTGCACATGGATTGGAAGGAAGAAAAGACGACTAAAGGTGCTGTCATGCCTGGCAGTGCAAGGAATAAGTTATATTTTGTTGCAAATCAGTTTACCACTGATGACTCCATAAGTATAATTTAGTACCTTAGGTTACGTAAGCTAGTGACACATAGTAAAGTTATTAAATTCCAATTTTAAGTTTATGTAATAATTTGGTTTTTGGTTTTCATTTTTAATTAATTACTTCCAAATAAGGAAAAGGTAAAGTCGTACACGAGTCTGGGCGGCCCACATGGCTGGAGCTTAACCCGGTTTGTATAGCATGAAGCAGCTGAGAGTATTGCTACTTCCCCGTGGGTGGGATGCTGGTCCAGCGGTTGTCCAGGCAGAGTGTTGGGCTGGAATCAGGTTCCTGTTAGGCCGGACATTTTCATACGGGAGAAATACACCCAGCAGTAATTGTCACTGGTACCCATTTTATGCACCTGGGTGGAGAGAGACAATGTGGGGTGAAGTTTGTTGTATAAGGAAACAAGACAATGGCAGGGACTGGGCCTCGCTCGAACCACCGACCTTCAGATCTGAAGTCCACTAATGGGCTAACTACTACACCACTGCACCCCCACAATACTTCCAAATAGCTTAAGTATGAACACTAATGCTGTATTTAAAGATTTACTAATTTTGGTCCCATGCATGAAAGCTTAAACTTGATAAACAAATGTAAGCTTAATATTAGAGTAGCACCAATTTTCATTTCCAGAACATGTGGATCATATGCTGGTACATTTCCAGATGTCTGAGATTTTTTCGTTTTCTTTGGCATGAGTTGCTGCCATCTTGGACTGCCTAACCTAAAAACCTAGCAACAAGGTTGCATGTTTATATGTAACTGCTAATGGGAAACACAAAACAGCCATAATTTTCCATATGTCAGAAGATAAGGCTAAACCTACATGTATGACACAGCAAAAGAAAACATGGATGCATTGATGATGATGATGATGATGATGATGATGATGATTATTATTATTATTATTATTATTGAAAAATACCCAGCACTTCAAAGAGCCTTGGTTTGTATACGAGAATAATACATGTACACCCATTCAAAGTACTTTCAATTGATGGCTGGCTTTTTGTAAAAGCTAAATCTCATTAGACAAGTAAATAGTTGTAAAGCTTGAATTCAACTATTTTTTTAAAGTTAGCTTTCCCCACATAGACCAAAATCCTCATACTACCCCCTCCCAAGATAAAAATTTTAGGGAAAAAGAAACAGAGACAACAACAACAAAAACTCCCCTCCCTAGAAAGGAGTAAATTTTGCTGCGTCAATAAACGAGCCCGCGAACTTCATACATTAGCTGACCATGAACAAAATGGAGGATGTTCGAACGACAAAAATAGACAAGCTGTCTTTTGCGAAAGAATATTCGTTTAAGCTATTAAACAAGCTGCATTTGTTGAGGAAACGAGGAAAAATGTGTGATGCAACTTTGACAGTCGGAGGGAAAGATTTTCCTGTTCATCGAGTCATTCTTTCAGCGTCAAGCCCATATTTTCAAGTCATGTTTACAAGTGGCATGGCTGAAAGCTACTTGGACCATGTAGAAATCCACGGAATAAACGCAGACGTTTTCAGCACAATTCTTGAATTTATCTACACTGGACGAGTTGAAGTAAACGAAGGCAATGTTCAACAGCTTTTGCCCGCCTCAAAGATGCTGCAAGTCGAAGATATTGAGGTTATTTGTTGTGACTTTTTAAAGCATGAGCTCGACTCTTCCAATTGCGTGGGAATCTACCTCTTCTCAGATGCCCACTCTTGCTCACCCTTGTCTAAATCGGCGCTTGACTTTATCCACAGGAATTTTGTCGAAGTCTCCAAACAGGAGGAGTTTTTGCAACTCACCAAAAGCGCGTTGTTGCAATTATTGGAATCAGAAGAACTTAAAATTGAATCTGAGGAACAAGTATTTGAGGCTGCAATGCGATGGGTGCTGCACGATCTATCGAGAGGACGTGAAGCCTTGGGGCAGATCCTTGAGCGAATAAGACTCCCACTAATCTCCCCAAAATTCCTTGAAAATTACTTAATTAGGTGCCAGAGTGCCAGTATTCAGAGGATGCTTGCTGGGATTCTTGATGGCTACAGAAATTATCAATCTTTAGCTCGTGGACAGCAGAAAGTACACGCTCAGCCAAGGCGTGCATCAAGAAAGTGTTTCTTTATCATCGGAGGGTACAGTCGACGAGTGGGGGGGCGGTGGAGTGACACCTCATCCCTTTTCACTGTTGAGAAATTTGACTCTATTTTACAAACTTGTGATAGCTTTTCAACAGCACAGATGAGGTTTGCTCGGAGTGGGCATGCTGTGGCTTCTATTGGTGGGCTAATTTACGCTATTGGAGGTCAAAACGACTCTTTGATGTATGATAGTGTGGAATGTTATGACCCAGTTCTAAATTCATGGTCACTTGTCGCTCCTTTGACAGCACCCCGTGTAGCATGTGGAGTGTGCGTTGTTGAAGACTTCATGTTTGTGATCGGTGGTTGGGTTGGAGCAAAGATTGCTGAAGATATTGAGAGATATGATCCTGATCTTGATCGGTGGGAAGTGGTTGGAAAGGTTGAAACAAAGAGGTTTCATCTTGGAGTAACAGAAATGAATGGATTAATTTATACAGTTGGTAAGTACAGATGCCTAAAGGACAGACTTCAGAATCTGCAAATTGAAGATCGTCAAGGCAGAATGTCTGAAGTGGTTTTCTAGGCCAAAATGCAATATTTGCCAAATTGAAAAAGTTGGAAATGGTTTACAGTTGCATGAACATAAGCCTACCAGTCTTGGTACTTCAACATAAGAAAAAAATTTCTCTTTTCTAAGCTTTTTATAAACAAAAAAATTGCTCATGTCTGGAAAAAAAATTATGAAAAATGTTTTTTTTTAATAATCTTCGTTTGTCAATTCACACCTCCTAATTACAACATTGAAACATCTGAAATTAAACACACATGAGAACCCTCAGGCCTTAGAAACGGAAAGTTCGGTCATCTGAAATGACCAAACTTTGATCCCTACCCACTAGAAGACAATAGGAGCCGTTGACAGACCACACAGTTGGATTCTCCTCTGGCCTCTAGTTAACGAATGTTAATCGTCAGTCACACGTCAATACTTGACAGAGCACACAGTTGGACTCTCGTGTGTTCTCTGGTGTAACGAATGTTAACTATCAGTCACACATCAACTTTTCACGGTGTTGCGAAATATCGAAACATCCGAGCACAATAACCGCCTCGCTTCGTTCTTTTTACTTGCGGTTCAGCTTTTCGATAGTTCGCCTCCGTTTCCTCAGACGTGCCATACTGAGCCGAATAATTAATAGTCAGCCGAAGCGAGTAAACGTGACAGACAATATGACACGCAGTCAGTCCACCTTTTTCAGTGCGAGATTAGGGAGGGGAAGGCTAGGTGAGAGGAGTTATAATTTGAAATTGTTGTACATGCAAGCATTAGACGACCTGGACTTGACGTTTTCAGTCATTCACTGCAATATTCTTGACTAGTAATGAATTTAGAAATTAGCAAGGGTAGGTGAGTTGACATTTTTTTATTGTCAGGAAGTACATGTAAGATATGTTCTTCAGTTTTGTTTACAATTCCGCTTAGTGAGTCTGTGATTAGTACAATGTGTTACATTGAACTGTATAAGGCGCATCACCCACCAGTTCAGATGGATAAAAATATTAAGTGCGATCTTAAATTTTGTGATCAGTACTGTTTATGTTACATCGAACTGTATGAGGCACAACACCGGCCAGTTCAGGTGGATTAAAATATTAAGTTTGGTGATCAGTAAGATATGTTCTTCAGTTTCGTTTACAATTCCGCTCAGTGAGTCTGTGATTAGTACTGTTTGTGTTACATCGAACTGTATGAGGCGCAACACCCGCCAGTTTAGTTGGACAAAAATATTAAGTGATTAGTACTGTTTATGTTACATCGAACTGTTTGAGGTGCAACACCCGCCAGTTCAGATGGATAAGTGCGATGTTAAATTTTGTGATCAGTACTGTTTATGTTACATTGAACCGAATGAGGCGCAACACCCGCCAGTTCAGATAAACAAAAATATGAAGTGCGATCTTAAATACTGTGATTGGCACAGTTTATGAAATAAATCATACCTTGGTTCTGTAAAGCGTTCTTCTTTTATTCTCTTTGGCTAGTTCCTTCCATTTGGCATAGTAAACACGACCCAGTTATTTAGCACGCGAATACATATCTCTTTCTTTCTGTTTTCAAATTTTCTTGGCCTCTCTTTCCGTAATCCGAGACATTCTTTTCTTTTGTTCTTTCATTTGACATCCTGCGTTTCTCATCGATTGAATTTTCACGAGAGCGTCGTGACATGTTCATTCTTTCGAAAACGCGCGCTTTCCCTTCAATTCCCACTTTCAAGGCTTGTAACGCAATCGCTAGGTTGCCTCTGGCTTCAGTGCGGGTGTGCCCACTATTCCATAATCCGATATACCAGATTCGAATGGCAGTGGCTTATCGCAAAACAAGAGCGAAAATTGCTTGCTACAGGGAAAGTACAACAAAGGAATTTTGAGCAAATTGATCTCTATGGCGCAAATTACCGAAATACATCACAATGATAACGTTAGGGATGACACCGTTGTTTTCGATGATGTGAACTTTTTTTTTTAATTAAGAAAAGCACTTGTGATTATTATATATCATCATCGCGTTTGCACTCGACAAAAATCATAGTGTCTTCACACAGGTAGCGCGACCACTGAAAGATCCCACAAAAGTTTGAAAAACAACTCAAGAAGCTTCAGTGTTTCCCCGTTTTCAGGTTTCCATTGCGGCGAAAAAGCTAGGATTTCAAATTCGACGGGTGAAACGTGCCGGATGTATCATTCGGCCGCAAATCAAACTCCAACTGCAAGCGTTGCAAACGGCAATCAAGATCAAATTCCCTTACACTCTATGATTGGCTTAAATGATGGATTCACCACTTAATTAGATCAATGTTAGCGTCCATAGCAACTAAGGCTTCCAACAGCGAGCCAAAAAATCCTCTACGAGGGTTCTCATGATATTAAAAGGAAATTAAAGTAAGGAAAGAAACAGAAACAATTACTCAAACATAAAATTTCAAAACTGAAGAAAGAATAAAAAAATATAATCAAGTTGAAAATCATTTTTAAAACATTTTGAATTCCTAATTTGCAGTGTATCTAATATATTCCCTGAACTTTTGCTTTTCATTGCAAAGCTTCATATTGCAATTGAACCCATAGTTCTCCATACTTAAAGACTCTGTCTTAAAATGGTGTGTGTGTGTGTGTGTGTGTGTGTGTGTGTGTCGAGGGTGGGGGGGGGAGGGGGTGTAATCCCATTTGCCAACCTAATATTTTTCTCAATCCCATTTTCCAATTCTATTTTTGCCATAATTACTTTCCCTTTTTTAGTTTTTTTTTTGCCTCACAACACTCCTGCTAAGGTGGCCAATTTTAAGCCTGGGTGTCTCAAATACTTTTTCTCTGGTTGAAAAAGGGGAAATTGAATCCCAGTTTCTGCTACAACTCATCAGAACTCATTCTAATCAGTAGTCAAAGTTTTGTTCAGTTATCTCGGCGTCAGGGAAACGCCTTGACAGTTCTCGTTGATACATGAGTGATCATGTTAGATAGGCTATTCCAGTCATTCCTTGACTAGATTATAGCATCCTTTAGATTGGACTATGAGCAAGGTTTTAGCCAGAAGGGCGTCCAGGCGTCCTATGGACGCCCACTTTCTGGAAAAATTTGAATAAAATTCACTTAATCTTTCAAATAATTTACAAGAAACATGCTCCTTGGACGGCCAACTTTCAATTCCTGGCTAAACGCCTGACTATGAGTACGAGATTGAGTATGAACACAAGTTTCAAATTTAAAAATGGGAAAGTTTCCAGAGCCCTCAACACTCCTTTGTGTTGTTTACCAGTAAAGAAGAAAGCTCTAGGAATGAATTGGTATGTGACCTGATAATGTAAAGCCTTAGTGCAAACTTGAAATAAAAAAGTCATATTATATCAGCAAGTGCAGGAGCACTTTTAGGACTACTGAGTACTTTTCTTTTGCCTGGTGCACAGGTGGCTTGAGTGAGCTTGGAGAAGAACTCAAAGTGTGTGAATGTTATAACCCTGTTAGTGACACCTGGATAAGACTACCCAACATGCGTCATAGAAGAGCATACCTTGGACTTGCGGCATTGGGTAGTAGCCTGTATGCAGTAGGTGAGGATGTTTAGCACTTTGTCTTAAGTTTGAAAAGTGCCAAAATGCAAATTGTATAGGTGCAGAAAATATCCCTTACCTGATCTCATGGATGGTTGGGGGGCTCTCAAAAGCTAGAATTTTTAAAGGCAGGTATATGAAAGCTATAAGCTGTAAACTGGAATTTCTAGTTTGCAGCATTCAAAACAGTATCACATCAGAGTCTAGTAGATGAGAAAAGAGACTGCAATCTTTGTGCCTTATGTACCCTTGTGCTATAATTTGCACCCCATTCTGTTTGGGATACTCCAGATTTGAAGTAACGGGGAGGTGCAAAGGATGTTTTCAGGTTTGAAATTCCCTATTTCATGAATTTTTTTTTTTACCCTTTCACTCAGCTCCCAGAGTCAGTTATGGAGACATTTAAGGTGATTCAAACTTCTGATTCTGTGGATGAAATCCTACCTTGTGACCATTCAAATGAAACCTCTTCAGCAGTACTTTCACATGGTACTACTATTAATTATTTTATGTTTTAGTAGTTTACAAAACGAATTTGGGATTCATCTTGAATTTTGATTTTAGGTGCTCTTGGGAGTGAAAGGGTTAAGAAAATTTTGGCAAGTATTTTGTTTGGGTAGTTTGTAAGAATGTCTACTAGATCTGGGAAAGTTTATTGCGATAATGTGATAATTAAACAAACAAACATGGCCCTTCAAAAGGTACTGTTGTTCTTCGTTATTTTCATTTAATCCCTTCTGGGGTCCAGAAGGGGTTTCAGTTTGGTCCAGGGGATTTTTTGGGGTTTCACTTCAAGCCCAAGGAATTTTCTTAAGGAATTTACCTACTTATACAAATCTATTTTTGAGCGGTTTATAACTATGTGAAAAAAAAAAATAGATCTCAGATTCCAAAAAGAAAATTGATAATTGAGTTTAAATTAAGGAAAGAATTGCAAAACATTCTTTGTATTTTAAAGCTTTTTTTAGAATTACGATTGCTTAATTGTCTCAGGAAGATACGCGTTTACCTGCATTTTTCTTTTTAGATTCCAATAACCCTTGCTAAGATATGCTTTCCCCCCATAGTCAGGACCTTAGTTCGCAAAAATACCGCTGTGTTAGGAGGTACCATTCTTAATAGATGTCTTTACCACAGGTGGCTCAAATGAATCGGAAGGAGCCCTGGCCAGTGTTGAGAGGTTTGACCTGGACAATAACCAATGGACAGAGGTGGCTCCCATGGAGATGCCAAGAGTAGGGTTGTCAGTAGCCGTCAGCAGTGGGTTGTTGTATGTATTTGGTGGGCGGACAGCTAGCGAAGAATACTCTCCACCAGTCACGCTGACAGGGGTTGAAATGTATGATCCAAAGAAAAAGAAATGGAAGCATGTCACTGATTTGTGCTTTAGTCGGTGTGATTTTGGTATTGGGATTGTCTAGGGCGACAGTTGTGTCCATGAAATGCTTTGCGTGACAAGTGTGTCTGTGAAGTGTTTTTGGCTATTTGAGACTGTGTTTGTCATGTTGTTCTCTCCGGTGTAACGTTTATTTGTATGAGCGTGACAAGTGTGTCTGTGAAGTGTTTTTGGCTATTTGAGACTGTGTTTGTCATGTTGTTCTCTCCGGTGTAACGTTTATTTGTATGAGCGTGACAGTCGTGTCCATGAAATGCTTTGCTATTTGAGACTATGTTTACCATGTTGTTCTCTCCAGTTTAACGTTTATTTGTATGAAAAAATACACTCCAAGGAAAAGACTCTCAGAAAGCACATCATTAAGACGCTCAAGGTTGTAAAACCAGACTATGGCTAGTCTCAAATGAACAAACCAAACAACAAATGACAACACCTTCTTACTATTTTTGACTGAATCCGTTAAATCGATCTTAAGGACGGTGCCGCCTAATACGGATGTATTTTTGGAAAGGTTATGACTATGGGGAAAAAGTAGATCTTAGCAAGGGTTATTGGAATCCAAAAAGACAAATGTAGGTAACTAAGCATTTTTCAGAGATAATTAAGCAATCATAATTCTAAAAAAAGCGTCAAAATACAAAAAATGTATGGCAAAAAATGCATGAGCCTGATAGCCCTTGCTTAGATCTGCTTTTTTTCCACATAGTCAAAAACCGCGCAAAAATATTGTAACACTAATTCAGTAAATACGTGTACGAAATTTAATTTGACAGGCTGCTGAAGCAACCCTAAATGAAGTATAAGTGCTTTCCTTTATTCTCTGTTTAAACCGAAACAGTAGAATTCAACTAAGCCAAGGACACTGGATATTTCTCTGTGCTTTGGAAACATTTCCCATATTGACGTCCGCACGAAAACAACTTGCTTCCATACCACCAGGGGAAAAAATTCAAGGGAATTTTCAATGAAAGAAGGAGCCAAATTAGTCGTCTTTTAACCTATTTTATTGCGGCTTTTAAGTGAGTGCCGTCGAACCTAAACCAAACTTACTACTCTGACCAATCACAGCTGACACAACAGAATGAACCAATCGGAACTCAACAATTGCATGAAACTAGCGTCAAGCGCGGGCGCGTGTGAGTAACTCACAGTTGGTTTTGGTTTTACGTTAGTTGCTTGGCTTTGGAAGGAAAAATTGTAGAGGGTAGTACTCCTGCTCTTACTAAGTACACAGGACAATAAACATATTGTGTTGCTCAAAAAGTTTATTTATCCTTCAAAATGAGCGTTACACTGGTCAAGTCCGGTCAAATAGAAAGGCAACAAAGTCACAGTCCGGTAGTTCACTCTTCAGTCTCTCTTGAGACTCCCACAAGACAGTGGGGGTGTAGCTCGTGTCCCTGAGCAGGGCCCTTACCGGGTACTGACAGCCGGAGCCAGCTGAGCCCGGGTCTCGCGTGGGCAGGGGCGACACTCCCTGAGGCAGCACCAGTTCAGAGGTACTACTCGCTACCCAAGTTAATGGAGAAAATTTAACAACTCATGATCAAGGCTGGAAAATCATTTTCCCTTTCCCCGTAATCATTCAATACATTCGTTGACACATCCTTAAATGTGATTTTTTAGTATCAACCCCAATTTATTGTAGTACACTGATCTGAAAGAAAATGTTTTCCCGCCGCGTGTTTGTGTTATCTCTGAAAGATTTTCCAACTTTCCGAGTCGCAGTATCTTCTGTCGTCTTCATTGATGATATCGCCTAGACACGTTTGAACTGAGATGCCACCGCCGTAATGGCTTAACCAAAATGACGTCGACGTTTGATGATTCCTATATTGCAAGATAAAGACGTTGTCTTTCCTCTGTATCACGTCACCTTTGCAGCCATTTGTGGTATAGCTTCCACATATGCCATGTCGTTCTGATGAGTATATATAAAATCTCTCTCCGGGACAGGATAATTCTTCATACTTTTGCCACTCCGAGCCGGGACAGGTCTTCAGATTACAGTTATTGTGGCCGCCCAACCAACGTCCTCCACCGTAGTGGAGGGCGATCTTATCACCGCTCCTAACTAATCTGCCTTTATTGGGTGGGGATCGATCATCTGCTATATTATGTAGTACAAATGTTTGTCCCCCACAGGAGGTCTAGTCGCCGTCTTCCATGGACCATCCAGCACAGGTTCCAAGTCTGCAATGTCCGTTGGAACAGTCCAGCTAATGGTCGCTATCATAGTCTCTCAGAGTTATCCACTGGCCCGAGTGAATGTAACCGGGACAGTCTCCTTTATTTTGGTCTTCATTGTCTCCACAATCATCATTTCCGTCACAGAGACGACTGCGATGGATACATGTACCTGAGCCACACTTGTACTTATTCTCAGCATAACAGCAATCCACAGTATTGCAGGATGCAGTACTGTGGTCTTGTCCGCCCTGGTCTCTTACGCAGTCGTTCGTATTGTCTGTGCCCTTGCATTTTCTGTTCCTGTGCTGCATGGGTTCCCCCTCCACAAGTCTGATCACAAGGTCCCCAATTGCTCCAATCACCCCAAACAAATTTACATTTTGGTTGAGAGTCCCATTTCAAGATGTTCCCATCCCGTTTGCAGGTCACCTTATCTTGAGTCGGTTGTCTCTGTTTGTCGCATGTTATAGCCAGACTCATTCCCTCAGAGGTTAACTCATCCTTGCAAGTAATGTTCGCACCATCGACACTTAGGTTGCCACAGCTGTAAGACTTCCAGTACTGACTGTAGACCTGTTGGCGACCTTTGAAGGTGTTTCGGATGTACTCAGCTTCCCTCTTGTACTTTGTTCGGAGAGCCTCTGTTGTTCCTTTCGTCTCCCGCAGCCACTTTTTATGAAGTAGCAAGGCTTCCCCAAGCGCCTTTTCCAAGTAAGCCAACTTGTCTCTGAAACTCTTAAGAGCGACTTTTTTCCGTGACCGAGTGAGAGGTGGCACATGATGAAAAACAAGACTACTCTCAAATTTATTTCAGAGATACCTTATGGTGAGTCAACCAACGTGGTGTGATTTTTTCTTTCAAAGCTATTTTTGTTTTGCAAAAAATTCTTAAAAACTGTCACGAGCGCCGACAGCCATGAAATGGTCGAAATTCATACCACGAGTAAGAGCACAAGAACTTTGCTGCTCACAAGCGCAAAATAATGCAGGCTTTTCTCGATTTTGTGAATTTGTAAAGGAGGCATTTACAAATGATTTGAGTCTAAGAAGAGGATTATAAAGGTTAATTTAAATTTCTGGAGCCTGTTTAAAAATCACTAAAATTTGATTGATTAAAAATCACATTTTGGAGCAGTTTTTCAAGGAACACTTTTCCTATGCGGTATAACTCAGAGTCACTTAAGACTTGGGTTTTGATAAGTGGAAATGACGTTCTTTTTAATGGTATAAAAATTAGTCTGGGGCTTTTAATTGCTACGAAGAACTACCCCTTTCTATTTGGACGAAATCACAACACCGCCTTGTCAACAACCGCAAATAATCGAACTACGCTTTCCCTTCTCAAAGCCAAAATTCCAACAAAATCTTATTAGTTAGCAATCTACTTGATCCGAAACTCAACATATTTAGCTTACCTGGTGTAACAATTTGTTGAAGATTGATTTGTATCCTACATTCGTTTCAAATACTTCACCAGCACTCGGACGGTGTTTCCCAAATCGCACATTCAATATTTAGTAAATCAACAATAACTATGCTGGAAGGTCCTTGCAAAAAAACATCGCATTTCCGTCTTCACAGTTCCAACCACATTTTAGTTAAAACGGCCACTTTAAAGCAGAAACTTTTTTCACATTTTGAAAACCACGTTTTGGCCGTTGTTGTTGCAGGAGATCAACTACAGCGAAAATGGCGGTTTGACTTTCGCTCCTTGTTCTGTCACGCAATGACATGTGAGAGAGGAGGTTCGGTTACAGATTGAATTAAACTTGGTGGGCTATATACTTTGAGGACTGCCGTAAAATTCCGGATATAAGCCCTGGGCTTGTGCAACTTCGTAAGTGGTTTTGGTGGGGCTTATAAACGAAAGGGCTTATAAACGGGGTAAAAAAACCTTTCGAAACAGGCCACGGCAGTGTAGATGGAAATACGTTTTCACGTTAAAAAGTCACAATAAAGCAACATTTGTAGCCCGTTGAGTACTGTCATCCAGCGAAGGTTTCCTTATATCCGGGGAGCAGGCTTTTAGCCAGGATTTAAAAAGTGGGAGTCCAAAATTTTCATAAGGCCTGACTTTGTCCCCATAGGAGGGCCTGAGGATCATGCAAGGTGCTTTTCTGCAGTTATGAGTGCAAAGGTATCTGATGATACCCAAATTTGCCAAAAAAAAAACTCTGTATACAGTTATTCATATTAATTTTCTCTGAAAAGTGGCCGTCCATAGGACTCCTGGACTCCCACCTGACTAAAAGTCTGCCGGGGAGGGGGGGCTTATTACCGGATGTATTTTTTTGTTTCCAGCTAGATGGGCCTATAACCAGGGGGACTTAAAAGCGACGATTTTCTTACGGCACAGCAAATTGCCGGCTTCTTTTCCCGTCTCTCTGCGAAAAAGACTCTTCAAGACGATGAGGAACAGTCTGATGACGACTTCGAAAGCGCTGTGCATGAAGCAGAGATGGATGAACTTAGGAATATGGCTCTGCACGAATTGGCCCCGAGACACCCCGTCACTTTTGATGCGTACAATTTGTGTGATATGGCAGCAAAGTCCAAGTTAAAGAACTTTTCCGTTCCAGTGCTGAGAGAGATTTGTTTATTTTTTGGCATTGATATCGCCGGAATAACGATGTATCGCAAACAGTCTTATGTGAGCAAGATAGAGTTGCTCTGCCTTAGCTGCACCTGCCATCAGTAAACTGATCACGGAAAGTACCAAACATTTACGACACTGTTATTTGCTAAATAAAACAGTTCAGGCGGCTGATACAGTGGAATCCCGCTTTCTCGAACCTACAAGAGAACATTGGTTCCGACTTGTCGAGAAAACAATAGTTCAAAAAGTGATGGTAAACTTCCCGTGCTTGAGTAAGGGAGAGGAAACTGCTTTTGGCAGCATCAAATTATCGGAAGTTTCAGAAAAACTGAGTTCTACAGTATATGGGATGATAATTCCCGAGGCCGAAAGATTGTCCGAAAAACAACCAATAGCCCAAGAAGCGAAACTTTAAAAGAAAATGTGAAGCCTTGAGTGCGCTATTTTCATTAATGAGCGTCATCATGATCACAATCGAGCAAGAAGGAGTTTATTCATTAGTTAATTCTCCGTTTAATTTTACGTAATTGCTATCGTGGTGAAGCGAAAACAACCAGTAACGGTAAAGGTCTGTTTGCGGTTAAACAAAATGTGATATGGTTAGGTTTAAAAAGGAGGGACCTAACACAGTGTGGATAGGTTTTTTTCTCTCTTTTGGTATGATAAAATCGGGCGACGGTGGCGACGGTGGTGGCGGACATGAAATCGAGCTTAGCGACTCGTCTGATACCAGCGGTTGATTTTGTAACACGTGACGTGATAATATGCTGAACACTAGCACCGCGTTCGACGGCGTTCGTTACACGACGCAATTTTTCCTGCAACTTGCAACGCAACAAACGTTGCGTTGCAAGTTGCGAAAAGAATTGCACGTGTAACACCCCATTTTCGCAACCTGCAATGCAACAAAATGTTGTATTGCAAGTTACAGGAAAAGTAGAACTATCCTTTTCTTTTCGCAACGTTGCGAGACAAGTTGCTGCGTGTGACATGTCAATCGTAACTTGCAACGCAATTTTATTAAAATGAGCCAATCAGAGCGCATCCTTCGCTTGTGCAAGATTTGAACTTAATAATTTCCAGCGGGTGCGTTGCAAGTTGCGAACAAAAATTGTGAACGTGTGACACCCCCTCTGCAACTTGCAGTGTTTTTCAGTCGTCATCGTTGCGTTGCAAGTTGCAAGGAAAATTGCCTCGTGTAACATGGCCTTAAAGCAAGCTGAAAAATGTAAAAACGTTTACGACAGGCTCCTCTGCGTACTAGAGGCGGGGAGGGGAACTCCCATATTAAAGAGATGCTCGTCTTCTCGCTCAGGTGTGTAAGTTACTGATTTTGGTCAAACATAGGGTGTTCAGGACAGGCTGCCAGTGAGTTTAGCCACCAAGGTTTCGTTTTGAGTTACACTTGAAGAAAAAAAAACGCTTTCATGATTTGTTGGCAGTCTAGATCGATTAGGCATGGAAATGGTATCCTCCAGGGGTCAAACAAGAAAGCTTGAACCACGCCCAGATTGATCTCTTCTTGGGGTTCCGACAAGTATTACAGTCGTCTGAATCGTTTGTAATCATTTCAACAGGAATAAAAAGCCTCTACAGATTACCGCAGTTTTTGTATTCAAGACATGACTATGACTAAGAAATTAGTTGGTGCTAGATGCAGTGCTTATTTTCAAGTCTGTAGACCCTTTGTATTGAATAAATAAAAGGGAAACTGGAGTTTCTAAAAGCGGCTTTTTTATAACCGAGTGAGAGATTGCACATGCGGACGTACAAGGGAACATGAGAAAACTTTTAAAAACGCGAATGTTCCGAGGTGCGTATTTAAACTTACAGGGTTCGTGCTCACTTACATTTTTGAGAGGGCGAAGGGTAGAAGTTGACTACCGCCTAAGTAGTACCTTCTTCGTGATGCTCAAAACAAACTTCGCAAATGTCAATTCCTAAAATACAGCTGATAACCATTTCGTAATTGTTTACTTGGGAATGGACTAAGCTAAATTTACGCCAAGGAAATTACTTCCATCTGGGCAGCGAAAACGCGAATAGTACAGAAACAGAAGGACCCTACAGGGTTTTGAATTTCAGCAGTTTTGTATTCAGTCGAGAATCATCGTGCCAATCTAGTCGCGTTTAATACTATTACTTCTCACTAAGCTTTTATAACATGGCTAGAGCCCAACCGACCAACCGTTTGGTGGGTCTGTTCGAAAAGCATTTCAAATACCTAAATGACAGTTTCCTTACCCTTTTCCATACTCCAGCTCGTGAGATCCTATCTCTATAAGCCTCCAGTCTGAAAAAATGCAGCCTTTGTGGGGTGTCCCCCTGTACAGTACCCACCGCCCCAGCCCCCAGGAGTTCGTGACTCTCATTCCGTGACAAACACGAGGGTGCATGAGTAATGACACGCAACCGTTCTTTGAATTTCATTGTCTCATTTGAGGCTCTAAACTTCGTGAAGTGCATCTGTTCATCGTGTTATCAAGTCTCTTGTATGAATATGGCTGTATGGAACCTGAAATATGGTTAAAGTTGTCAAGAAATACGATGTTTACGAGGGCCTTCGCTAATAGTGACTGATTGTGTCCTGAGTACCATAGCCGCTTGCCCGTGGGAAATTACAATTTGCCGACGAAAGAAGGGGGGAAAACAATGTTCAACCACTGCTTTTGCAAGGTAAGGGTAAAATATTAAATAATAAACTCTTATGGAGCTAAACGATAAGATTTTGTTCGAATTTTGGCTTTATCATAAGAGAAAGCGTACCGCGTAATTCGATTATTTGCTTTGTTGACATTAGTCGCTGTCGAGTGGTTTCCTCGAAATAGGACGGGCTATTTTTTGGATGAAATTAAAAGCCCCAGGCAAATTTTTATATGATATATCCTTAAAAAGTACATCATTTTTACTTATCTAAGCCGTAATTTCAGGTGAATCTGAGTTATACCGCATAGGAAAAGTGTTTCGTGAAAAACTGCTCCAAAATGAAATCTGTAAACAATGAAAAATTGGTGATTTTTAAACGCTCGCCTGGATTTCAAAGTTCAGTTAATTATCCTGATTTTAGACTCAAATCATTCGTCAATGCCTCCTGTACAAATATACAAACTTGAGAAAGGCCTTCTTTAATCTGCGCTTTTGATGAGCAAAGTTCGTTTGACCATGTTCGTCGCTCTCGTTTCGGGCATTTTATAGCGCCGGGCGCTCGTTACAGTTTTTGAGTATTTTCTCGAAAATGAAAATAGATTTAAACAAAAAAAATACACCACGTTTATTGACTCACCATAAGGTATCTCTGAGCAAAAAGTGAAGGCAGTTGATTTTGTAAGCATGTGCCACATTTTTCTGTTTTCACGCGGTCTACAAAAAAATTCGCTCTTAATATCTTCATCGTACCTGACAGAACAACCAGCTCCAGTTTCGCTAGAGTAATCACGCTTATAGGAATTAAAAATGTCCCTTCCCGGGCTGTTTAGAATGCCTTGACCAAGGATCATATTTTTAAGTCTGTTTTTTAATTTAAAGGTAGTGGTGATAGTCCGCAAGTACTTATCGACGCCCTGTCCAAGTTTTTCAAAGGTCAGATTATCGTTCTGCAGTTTTGAGTAAAGATCGACTATATCTTCAATGTTGTAGATGACTTGAGAATGTTGGACGATTTTGTTGGTGTAACCCTTGGAGTCTTGGATTTTTTTCATAACTACGTCTAAGAGTCTTGGATCTTTTTCATAACTACGTCTAGGTTCTTAGACAGATCGCACAGAAAAAAAACACGTCTACTGCAGTGGGAACACCATTGAGAACATTGAAAGTGTGCCTTAGATCAGACATGTACTCTTCGATGGTATCATTGAGGTTCACCGGTTTGCTACAAGATTCGCCTTCAAAGTGATGGTGACAAATGCATCCATGAGTTTTGGTGTCTGGTATCTGCCTGCATTCTCCTTGACCATTACATTTGTCAGACTGGTGGCAAACATCGTAGTTGCTGTCAAATGCAGATGCAATAAAACCCCACTTTTTTGGAATTCTGTTATTTTTTTACGATTTTCAGGGTAAAAGATGCAAACGGTTTTATTATCTTCCCTATTGCAATCATTTTTAATTTGATAAATAGCAAAATTTTTCATAGTCGAACCTCCGCACTTCTTATTTGTCAGGATGTTGTCAGACGCGTAGATGTAGTCGATATTGCATCCGCCGCATCCTTTAAAAGTCAAGAAAGTCTTAGCTTAAGTAAAGTCAATGCAGGATCTGGACGACTGCGTATCTTCGTAGACAACATAATAATCTTTGACTTTGCCAGGGTCGGAGCGGTCTTCTACCTTAAAGTACCTACCACCACGCCAAGAAAGCTCAGGATACTTGTGAGGGGGGCGTTCACCGTTCACTGCGACCACTGCCCATGTATACCACGGATGTTTGATTTTCAGTTCATCGAAGATAGCTTTAACGATGCTCTCCTGTTTAGATCCTTTCATTTTCTTCAAAATCGTCTTGGCATCCTTTTTGGCGTTGTCAACAGACTTGCTTCTGCAGTTCTAAACTCGATCATCGAACGCCCAGCGAATCTGGTAGAAATACGTCTGAACCTCTTTGAATCCCTCAGTGGCTCTCTTTTCATCACCCTTGAAGTAGTAGTAGGACATTTTCTGTTGAGCAGCGCTAGTCATTATGTTTTCGCGAGAATCATTAGTTCGGACAGCTTAATAATATCGCAACCATGTTCTCCGATGAATCTATCGAAGATCAGTTACGATGGGTTATGCCCTCTGACAAAGTTGCCATTCTGTAGAGGTTCTGCAGGTTACCATCCAAGTTGTTGTTTTCGTAATAACTGACGTATTCTTCGGCGAGCTTCACTTGGTCTATTCTTCGGGTTTTAGTCCCCATTGCTTTGCGGATATCAGACAGTTTCTTTGCCCCGTTCCTCGACGCATACTCCCACTTGATCCAGGCAGACAAAAAGGTGTTGAATGCAGCATTTGCCTTGATCGATGTCTCTATTTCGTCGAGTTTCTCGTCTAGGCTATCAAGCTTGGCGTTGACTTCTTGAAAGCGTTCGTTTATCAAGCTCGTGATGACGTCCAGGTCGCTTGGCATGAAGAAGGTGAACGCAAAACTTGCAACAGCAGCTGCTGCCGGAATGGCTTTAAGAGCTTTACCAACCTTGGAGGCGTACTTGGCTAATTTTCCCTGCTTTGCCACTATTTCCGCTGCTTTCGCATCATCTGCAATCTTCAGTGCGTCTTTAAGGGCTTTAGCTTCTGCCTTATTCATTTTATCCAATGTGTTCATTGTAAACTGAGCTAAATCAAGAGCCGTAGACACTTTGGCCTGCTGTCCCGGGTCTAACTCGGAGCAACTTGAACCGAACAGCCAATCAACCCACAGCACAGCTGCAAACCAAACAAGACGCCTCATTCTCGAGAACGAACCCGGCAAATGGTGGAACTGTGAAGAAAAAAAATTGAAGGACACAGTACAGTGGTGGATCCAAATATTTTGTTAGGTGGGGACCAGGGGCAAAAAGAGAAAAGGTGGTGGAATCGAAAATGTTTTAGTATTCTGTGAATTTAGGCCCCCTGACCTCATTTTCTTTGAGAAACGGGAGGGGGGTAACATGTTTCTGGGGGGGGGGGGCGTTAAGCCTCGTTAGCACTCAGTTCTATAGGAATAGAAAAGCCACCAAAGAGCAATCGAACAAGGAGTTGAACCTATCATAACCTTCCGCACTCAGGAAAGTCGCACTCCGTTCACAGTCTTATTCGCACTGCCACAGGATACCTACGCGGCCACAGGTAGCTCACAGTCACCCGAGTACTGTTTTGTTAGATTCCCTTAACGGATTACCAGTACCCAGTTAAAAGAAGAAACTTCAGACGACACAGACACCACGCCTTGAGCCACCTCGATGCAACCCATCTTCCAGCGGATGACGGCTACTTCAATTTGAATAAAGTCACTCACAGAAAAAAGCTTACGTTTTCAGAAACAATGTTGTGTTTTGCGGTAAAAGTGACCCCATTTGTCCGTATATTTAACAATTATCCTGCGAAATCGCGCGGAATATCACCTGATACTTAGCCGACGAGGCCGTAGGCCGAGTTGGCTAAATCAGGGGATATTCCGCAAGATTGAGCAGGATAATTGTTTTATTATTCAACAAATTCCCATCGCCTACCATTTTCAGAACGAGAAAAACTACGGCTCTATGATAAAAACGCTAAAAGCTAGCAACACATGCATAAGCTTAATAAAAATCAAAACAGAACTTCAAGAAATCGAAGTTTACTACCGTTCACTTAAAGACTTATTTACAAACTCATGTTTGGAAATGACAAGACAGAGGAAAAAAAATATTGCTACCTTACCGAGAATAAGTCCTCTTTCTGTGAATTAAAATCTTTTCAACTTTAGTCTTTACGACTTTCCGTGAGCAAGAGTGCTGCTTGGTTCGCAATAGCATTTTCTTGGTTGAGTTCTCACTATGAAAATTCCAAGTCAACCTCTGGATATCTTTGTGAGCTGAAGCAAATACTTGTTGACTTTTTGAGAGCATTTAATTGTGGAAAGTTTCTTCCAGAGAGTTAAAATTTACGGAGAACACTGCTAAAACTGCCTCGCTTTTCAAAATGGCCGCCAAACAAGCAATGAAAGAAAATCTGCAGTGCACTTCCAAATATGGTCATTTACGTATATCGCAGGATATCTGTCATGTAGGATGACAGATATTAAGGGCTTCCTTACCATATATGGGCATAGGGACAATTTGTTGAATAATAAAATATAATATATAGAGGATATTACACGGTGGCGAGAAGATATGAATTTTATGTTCGAATGGCAAACACAATATCTCACGAGTGAGCGCAGCGAACGAGTGAGGTATTGTGTTTGCCACGAGAACATAAAATTCATATCTTCGAGCCAACGTGTAATGTTCTTTTTATTATATGGAGACAAAATGTCTGAAATTATGTTTACTAGTGAATATATACGTGTATATATGTGTATGTACAAGTGCTTAAAATGTCTGAAATTGCCCATTTTTATTCTCTTCTCGTCGCAAGTGTCGAGAAATTCTTTGAAAACCTTCAAATCGTACAAGGTCTTCTTTTTTGTGTTTTCGTTGTCGAAGCTTTCGGAAAACTCTTTCACTTGTTCATCGTTTAGTAAAACAAACCTGCTTGCCACCGCCATAATTCTAAACAACACTGAGGCAACGACGCATTCAGTTCATTCAACAAAGTAGCAAAGGCGGGAATCGTGACGTCATTGAACGATATGACACTCAAAAGCGTGACATACGGAAAATACGCCACTCGGGTCCCGGATGGAGTGGCGTATGGAATCTCCGAGTGGTTTAGTTCCCAGTAAAACACTCTCCTCCATATAATAAAATTCAATATAACGTAATGTAATGTACTGTAATATAATGTAATGTAATAAGCTTTTAACTAAAGGCTTTTTCTCAGATTTCTATTTTTTTTCGGAAATTTCTTCTTGCCATCAGATATTTCGCCTTAGCCTTCTGTTTTTCTTAGTTAATAGGCTTCTTTCGATATATTAAAATTCAGCTTGGTAGCGAGGCCTAGAGGACACAAACAAAAGAAATGAATAAACATGCTTCTAAAATTTCTTTTATTTGTGTCCTCTAGGCCTCGCTACCAAGCTGAATTTTAATATATCGAAAGAAGCCTAGTTTGTTTGTTTCCCTAATAAAAACACTAATTTCCGTGCGTCTATGGGGAAAATTTGGGACCGTCAAATAAAGAAACATAATTTTGTGGAAGTTTACTTTATAGTTCTCTAGATTGTCACATCTCCATAGTCATCGATTGTCCAGAAAAATTCTAGCATAATATTGCTCGGCGAAATGGAACACTAATACTTGCCAGATTTCATGTTTTTAACCAGGGCACGTCGTATAATCCTGTCATCATATTGCCAGGTTAATAACTATCTTATGCCCAGCACCGGAGCGTCCACATCCCAAGTATTTGTGCATGCATGGGCGTTTTCACAAGAAGGGTAACCTGCGATCAGGCTCTATTTTCGTTTCGCTCGGTGAAACATTCAGGTGGGACGGGCGAAACGAAACTGAATAGAGCCTGATACAATTCTTGTACGGAACGTCAACCGCCCACTTTTTTGATTGATCGACATTCAACAAAACAGCCAATCAAAATCTATTCTGCTAGCACGATCCTCGGTATGCAAATTTCCGATAACGGCAATTCGCAAAAAGTCACGCAAATGTCCGCAAAATAAGAAAATCATAGGCTACGAGATATCTTGTAGGCACAAGCAATCAAATTTGCACGATTACTAACTTGAAGGTTCCGGTATTGTATTGTACATGGTTGCTCTGTCTGAGCTGAAACTGAATGAAAATTCAAAACACGACGAGGTTGTCGTGTACCAAAATATGCTGCATGCTTGAATCCTTTCCCATTTCAGTTGGTATCCGGAAATATCCTCTTCGCATTTCTCACCGATTTTCTGCGTAAAAAACCTTGGGCAATTAAGAGAAGTACCTTCAGTTTCATTCTTTAGTAAAGATATAAATAAAACCGTTTATAAACAAAGTAGTATTTTGTAATTTAATTTAGTTCCAGAAGTGATAAATATTTGAGATTAGCAGCGAATTTTATCTCTAAACAGCAGCGAGTTTTAAAACGAAGAACATTTATTATAAAACTAGTCAGATCCTTTGATGTCAATGTCAGAGATCAATAAAACGACATAAGTGTTAAACAATGAATAAATATAAACTGAAATCGTTATTGCGACTTGATTGCGGCTCTCCCCAAACATCAGTTTACCGTTAAGTTTACCGAATTATCGGTTGACTTGTTGATCATTCTTGGCGAAAGATACTTGTTCGTCTACTGTTCGTTTTGTTTCGTAAAACGCGGAAACAACCACTACTCTGTTCATGTTATCAATACTAGCTAAAATCCCTCAAATGAAAATTCCGAGACACGATGCGATAAAACGGAATACATACTTCACTGTTGCTATACTTCTCTGCTCCAGGTAAGAGACAGCTTGCGTCAAACCGAACACCATTCTCAGGAGAGAAAGAAATGGTGACAATTCTCCTAGGACGAGGAGAATTTATTAGAGCAACACATTTTACTTCGGCAGACTTGTTCCTTGGTTGTTCCTCGGTGATGGCGGTCGGATCGAAATTGTGTGCGAGTCTCGTAGACAATTTACTTCTGTTGACAGCTCTATTGTTAAACGGCCAACCAGATAGCGAGATTCCCGCGGCCAAAATATGGCCGCCGACACGAAGTCCTGTGAGAGATTGTATCAGGCCCTATTTTAGCGAGCGACCAACGTATGAGAACACGAGAGCGATGATAAAATTCGGCCTGATCGCAGGTTACAAGAAGAATTATTTTAAGATTGGCCTTTCCCTTAACCCTCGGGGGGGGAAGCATATTCCCTCCCCCTTTGGTACAAAGGGGGGTGGTGATGGAACCTTCACTTGGGTTTTTGCTTTGTCTTACAATATTTCGAAAAGATTTTACCTTTAGTAGAAAGCCTGTGATGTGCTCTACAAAGTGGGTTATATATTATGGGTTGCGACGCTGTCAGGGCCTGTGACGTCACCCATAATGGCCGCCAAACAAAATCAAAATCTGAGATGAAAAATCATCTTGGAAAAATCTAAGAAAAACCGTATGGCGGTGGCATCCTCCCCCGCCCTTGTACGTCCGGGGATTAAATTATCGTTAGTTATCCTTGGAAAAGGTGTTGTGATCTTCAGTTATCCTGGGAAGCATTCGAGCCGGGTCATCTTCAAGAATCTTCAGAAGCTGCTTGAAGTCATTGCATTGCGCATCCTTTCTGCGCGTAATTTTGTGCGTGATTAGCGCACGTTCAGAACTAATGATAAGTTTTCTTTGAAACTGAGCCGTTCAGAGAAATAAATGGTCGTTTTCTTCTTAAGGAGATAGGAATCCCTCATTTTTAATGCATAAATTTAAATGGCATACGGTTGAGAGTACCACATATCACAGTTTTGAGAAAAGTTAAAAATTCTTGTTTGAGATATTTATTTGAATTCCGAAAAGAACATTGGTCTTAAGGTACAGCAGGGTATGTGCGCATGCAGCAAATTCTTTAATTTATTTCATAGTATTAATTCGTGTTCAACTAACATAGTATAAAATACGGGATAAATGCCTATTTGGTTGATCTGCTGGACTAATATTTCAATGACGTGTCAAAGAAATTGTAGATCTAATTTTTGAAAACTGGGGTTTCTCAGGAAAACTGTTGTTGCATTTTTGAAATTTTCAGAACATAATCACCGCCCATAATCATCAATTGGTCCAAGTTTTAGGAAATTTTACATATTCCTTCAGTTTCTTAATACATAGTTCTATTCAGTTAAATTCCTGCAAAAATTACAATGACGATGAAATGCCTGTTTTAACTCCTACAGATACTGACAGAAAACGAATAATCAGATGGAAAGTCAACACCTCTTAACGCTTAATTTTTGTATACGATTTTCCCACGGTATAACTGTGAAGATAGATATTTCTACTTTAAAGCGTCGGAGGCAAAAATTGCAAATTTCTAAAAAAAAAAAAATGAAACACTAGACTCTGGGGAACCTCTCTGGGCAACGCGCTTGGCTAGCAGGAAAGGAATCTCGTGACCAATTCCAAGTGCTGCATTGGCAACAACTGCATAGGACCACAGTCTTGCAAGGACGCTCAATTTATTACAACGGTTGCAGTTGCACGATTGCATCGCGGTTTAAAAACAAAGGCTGAATAAACCCAGCCTTATACATCAAAAGGAATTGCAAAGATGTGTACATTTTGAAAGGCTACACCAATCGTCAAAGAAATCTTATTCTATCGCAAAAACTGGCAAAATAATATAACTTGCTTTAGAAAGTAAAGAATAGAAAGAGCAGCTAAAGATACAACTAAAAACGTCTGCTTTACTTTAAAAAGGAGCGCTTTTCAGAAAGTGCAAAACAGCGACTACAGTTAACAAGATATTGAAAACAACTGCCATCACTCAGTATGCGAAGGTAAATTCAACAAAGAGTTCCAACTGGGCTAAACTAAGGCTGAAAAATTTTGTATTCTTAGTTGAAAAACGTGCTCAAAAGAACAGCTAAATAACCGGATTTATTATTAACTAAAAGCGAGAAAAAGTGCAAAATAAAATAATTCAAAAGCAACCATGCAGGCGATAACTGACTTGATTCTAAAGAGAACATCGGTAAACACATAAAAAAATAGAGGGTCTGAATGGGGTTTAGTGTATAGTGTTATTTGCCCACTATTTTTAGTGTTTGCTGTTAAATTAGCCAATATTTTAATGTTTACTGTTTTCGGAGAAAATACTGTTTAGTGTTTAGATGGTTTTTCGTGAAAAAAAATCATAGTCTTTCAGCATTGTAAATACTTATCTGCTCTGCTGAAATCGCTAATAAAATCGCTCAATCGCCATGCTGCCCTAACTTTGAGCCTGTGCTCAAAGGGGCAGTTTAAAGGGGCAGTAGTCTCTTTTCTGCCCATGCGCATTAGTTTTGAGGAAATCTGGAGACCAATAGCGTACCAAGAGCCCGCGATCCTTTGGTCAGAGTCGCTGCGAACTGGGGTCGACGAGACTGTCGGTCGACGAGGTTGGAACTCGAGGTCAAATCGGTCAAAAGCCAAAAAACAACATGGCGACATCCGGTGTTGTTAAAGTTCTAGTGAGCTTCTATAGAAGCGGAGAGGATTCTGCTTTCGAAAGGCACAGACGCAGGGTCACGTTTGACCTTGCAAAGCAATCCAGCGTGGCAGCCGTCAAGAAACATCTGACGGAATTTCTTGGGCCATGAAGGAGCTGGTTGACAGATATCGCCCTGTGAGGCAAAGAACAGTGCGCAGTGAGGCCACCAAAGACAGGGCAGGCGCTCTGCCGCCAGCAGTATGTTCCAGTCAACCTTCTTGTACAAAGGTGATATTCCATGACGATTCACAAGACCATTCAGATGACTGAAAGTCAAGAAGAAATCGAACACTGATATGCCACCAGTTGCAGATCACGATCATAACGTAACCGGAGTCACATTTGTGGACAATAGCGAAGTTGCAGTTTTTGCTGTTTGTGAAAGAAGATACGGCGATCATTGGTGAAACGGCGCATTCCTTAATGGCTTGCGACTACCCAGTTGTTGGAGGGCCGACGAAGATAGAATAGATCAGTGTTGAGTGGCATTTCTTGTGTTGAGGTTGTGAGAGTAGTTGTCGAGCCAGCTATAAAGGCCGTAGTGGTGATCAGACAGGAAGAAACATAGCCCGCATTAGTGCTGATCGAGTGAGATTTGTTAACAATAAAGTTCCAGACTTCGGCAGGGAAAAGTTTTTCGAATGGATCCGGAAGTGAAATTAAGCGTTTCTGTAGTAGGGCCCAAGTGCCGTTTGGTTGTTTTCGTAGCTTCGTTAGGCGTGGAGGAGACATTCTCGACCGATGTGACTATGTCGAATGATGTGGTAGTCGTTAAGCATAAGGTAGATTAAGGTGAAGGTAACCCCAATGGGATTGTAATGGTATTGTATGTAGAATAATTTCATGGGCGGTAAGTGTGCACTGTTGGTTAAACTCTTACGCGTGCCGACAACAAAGGGTGTGAAGTTAACGTTAAACTCAGTGGCGGAAATGGAATGAATGAAGTCGTCAGTTGCAGCTACTTTTGTCTGACTTTGTTATCGTTTGAGTGATAGATTTTTTAATGTGCCGCCTGGGTGATCGATCAGGGTTTTTTTACCGCGAGTAAAATTAGTTTTAACAACTACAGAGAATAATTTTGTGAAAGAAATATAAAGATGTTGAGTACTGGTTGGATTATGGTAAACGCGTTAAAGAAAGTTATTTTGATTTTAATCAGATTGTTTGTAAATTGTAGACATAAGCGCTTTGTTTGCGAAGTAATAAAAGTCCTACACGCGATTTGTCCGGGAACAAAGGGTGTGAAAATTGTGAAAATTAAAAAAGGGGTGGGTTAAATTTGAGGAAATTAGCATTTTTATAATTTCTTTTGTTTGAGTTCTTTTATGGACACTCAGTGAGGTTGAAACCACGCATAGTAAGGTTTACATAATCTGACTTGTGTTCTTCTGCCGTTTGTGCAGTTTGAAAATGTATACCGTTAAACGTCGTAAAACAACTGGAGTGCAAAGTGGGTGTTCAACAGCTGATCTGAAACATCAAAGCACTCAGTGTGGCAGTACCAAAGCAAGTTATCAGAGAAATGAGAAGAAAAACAACTTCACTACCTCTGAAAGTCTGCTGAAAAATTATCTGTGGGACAGAGACTTCACCCTGCAATGGCTAAAAGACGAAGGGCTAATCGCGTCGAGTCGAATATGCCCCACTTGCGGATCGGAAATGAAATGGGTTAAACGTGGGGACAGGTCAGATGGCTACGTCTGGGAGGGTCGAAAGAAAATAAATGGTGACCGGCATAGATGTGAGAGGTGTATTAGAGAGGGCAGTTGGTTCGAGAACGCGAACTTTACAATTGAAGAGGTGTTGAAATTTACGTACTGGTGGTGTCAGGACCTGAACCAGTGGCAAATAAAGAAGCAGCTTCGACTTAGCTCGCACACAGCCGTTGACTGGGACATATTTTGCCGTGAGGTGTGTGAGGTGGCATTGTTCGATGGAAGAGAGAAAATTGGCGGCCCAGGGAAATTGGCTCAGATTGATGAAAGCAAAATTGGAAAAAGAAAGTACCATCGCGGTCATGTTGGTCAGTGGGTTTTCGGTGGCATCGAACAAGATTCACGCAAGTGTTTTATCGCAACAGTGGAAGATCGCACCGAAGAAACTTTGCTAGAACTAATCAAACAATGGATTGAGCCAGGAACAACAATTGTATCGGATTGCTGGAAAGGATACGTGAACCTCTCAAAACACGGGTATATCCATAAGACAGTTAACCATTCCGTCGAGTTCGTTAACGATGAGGGTTTTCATACAAACAAGATTGAAGGTCATTGGCGACAAATGAAAGCAAGGCTTTCGATGCACGGTCGAAAAAAGGAACACTATTCATCATACTTAGCCCAATTCAAATGGAGATATATCCACAGTGGAGAAGATTTGTGGGAAGCGTTTTTGAAAGACATTAAGAAAATTTACAAATTTGAATAATTGGAATAACGAGCGTTGTGAACATATGACAGACTTAAAGAACTTTCCACTTAAGAGCATAGATAGAATGATTTTGAAATGTTGAGGTTTGAGTTGTACTATATTTGAATTAGCTTGTAATTTAATGAAAGCACATATGGAGTCACTGAAAAGAAATGTATTGTATTAAAATTCATTGCTTTAATAATTCGAATCACCATGTAGTTATTGGATGCTTGCGCAGCGAAAAATGGGGTCTTTTGATTAATGGAGTTTAATGGCGGTCGGAGTCCTATGGATTTCTCCGGCGCTTTTAGAACGAAGAATATAGATTGTGATTAGCGTGCGTGTTTGTGGCCTTCCCTTTTCAAGAAGAAGATATACATTGTCATTAGCGTCTTTGTTGCATTGGGTTTTTAGAACGAAAAATACACATTAAGATCCGGTGTGATTGAACTGCTTAAAGAACTTAGCACGGGAAAAATGAATTGCGCTAATAGGCAGGCAGTAGTTCTCGGGGTATGGATTAAAGAACGAGGTATATTCATGTGTAGCGCGCTTTTTTTCAATACTTAAATCTCCCTTTCGTTCGGAAAACCTTCGATTCACATTTCGCGCGTAGCCACGCAGCCTCGTTGCCGGGGTTCTTTCTTCTCGCACAGAGGAGTTTGGGAACGAGGTTGGTAGCTTCGTAGCCGCGTAGCCGCGTAGCCACTATTTTAGTAAAGCTTGGAGTAATTAATTGGAGTAACGAGGTTAGTAGCCGCGTAGCCGCGTAGCCACTATTTTAGAGGTATAGCTTCGATGTGGCGGGGTATTCTGCAGTTAAGCCGAATATGACACCGACTCAGAGAGCGGTAGGGAGGATGATACCCCACCTGACATAACGGTCGTCAGGTCTGGTCTAGCCATCCGCACTCATTTTCGCCTTGATTTGTAAGAACATCAGGATGATCAGGTATGCACACATTCATGAGCTTTTGACCGGACATGAAAATGATCAATTAAACAATTTTGCAAGGTAAATTATTATGTCAAAGTGTAAGCTCTATAAAAACACTGATTCAGCTTTTACTGAGTTTCTAAATACCAATAATTCATAACTCAACAAAATTTACAAAGAGATGACCCTCAAGCCAGATTGGACAGATTGAAGCTTGCAATATATCTGAAAAAAGTTTTCATATTCGAGGGCATAACGGAAACTGGCGCTGAAAAGTTCGTGGTTCGTATACGTCATATACATGTAAACTTAGCAAGAAAGGAATTACATCTGTCATTTTTGTTGAGCATTTAATAGTAGATAATATCCCGTGTTATGATATAAATTAGTGAATTATAAGGATTTCTCTCACTGAGAAAAATTCTGTCTTTACACTGTAAAAGATATATCTTTCACATGTGAATATATCGATTACGTCACGTTTGCCAACGTCCTTTCCTTGTTTAATTAAGTGATGAATGAACTGTTTGTCCTTGGTATATAGTCGAAACATTTTCGGAATGCTCCTCGGAAATCTTCGGAAATGATCGGAAACGTTCGAATGATCTTCGGTTTGCTTTCCAACAATTTTGGAGCCGATTTTGTTTCTTTCTGGATGAAATTTACTGTTACAGTGAATTTTTTACTGTTAGTGTTAAAATGCCTAAAATTTAACTGTACCCCCATTCAGACCCTCTTTATATCCTTGGTATCAAAAACCTATTGAAATAACAGACATCGTTTTGTGTGATGCTTTTCCCGGCCCTCTAATATTTTAATGTGTTTCATACTTCGGAGCCTTCATTGTTTTCTATAGTACTTCTATAGTATAATACTATAGAAATAAACCAACAGTTAACTATATTTCCTTGACAAGATAAAAGAAATTAGGCCAAACTGCTATGTATTGTTTCCCGTTATGTTCCAATAATTAACGGAAAGTTATTATATATCACTTTCACTTCTTAAAAGGATCTATCTCCTTTAGGAATTGATGAGTTCAATTCAATAGAGGCTTGAATTTACGAATTTAAAAATTTCTTAACTTAGAACTGCAAAAATTTTTCTCATATGCCGTATTCAACTTGCTTCCTTATTTAACTGATTTAGAAGTGTAGCTCGGGTTAAGGTACTGAGTCTAAAACAGGTTAATTTATTTGTCTTACTATTTATTACGTTTCTAATTTGCCAGCTGTTTTTTTTTCAGATTTATATTTCGCATTGAAGTTGTTTTAAATGTTTTATTTTTTTGTGAGTGTGCATATTTTATAGCGAACGTTATTGCCGATTCAAATCGGTCTGAGAAGCTGGCAAATGACATAGAATATAACAAGGCAATGGGATTAGTTAAATTTATTGTCAAACAACAATAATTTCTACTATTTAAAACAAATCCGATGTCTTCCCATACAAACCTTTATAATTCAAACCATTGTGACACAACACCACCTTATATGCTGATACGCTTGAGTCACGATCAATCGCGGCGTTTGTCTCTTATCTTGAGCCTGGGTCACCTGTGGTTGAGATGGTTGTGCTGCAATTTCACTGCATGTCATATTGCAGCTGGAAGTTGCAGCATGTAACTGCATCTCATCCACCTGATCCCACAATCCATAAAAGCCTGATACTCAGGTTACACAATCCAAGACACTTCCCCTTTCCTCCCTTATGCTACAGCTGCTTGAACCTGAGACCCCAGGAAGGAAGGGGTTGGGGGAAGGTACATGTACATACACCTCTTTTTTGGGGGGGAAGGGAGGTGGTCAGCTTCATTAGACCCACACTGGCACCTCACCATTTCCTATGTAATTTCAGTCTTGATCCTTGCATCCCCCCCCACCTCACTCCATCCCCTTTCCTTCCAGCCTAAACTGGAAAAAATCTATACCAGAGCAAAATACCTAAAAAAATAAACATTTACACGTACTTTTTGGGATGAAACATAAGCACACTGTGCATGGGGAGCCCCACTCACCTAGCTAAAGGGATTTATTTCCAATTTTTATTTCAGACAGTGACGAAGAAGCTGACACAGGATTGAGCATGGATGAGGAAGATGATGGTGCTTGTGATACAGAAGAGTATTTGGCTGCTTTAGGAACTCGACCACCTCTTCCTGCCAAGTTTGAAACCACAGACTGTCTGATGAGTCCCGTGATTCAGCTGTTTTGCTGTTGTACTTCTGAAGACCCAAAAGATCGACCCCGTGCTAAGGATATTGTCCTGGCCCTAAAACCTGAGGTCATAGCTAATAACATTCAGAGTTAGGACGCACTTGACTGCCACACAAGGGATGGTTTAGACTTAAGAAGCACAATATTTTCTTAATGTTCAACAATGTAGCAAGCACTGCTTTCATGATGTAGACCACTTGCGGCCCATTTCTCGATATTGATGGCTCCCGCTCTCAGCTTTCACAAGCCCTAGGGACTGCTGTTACTGTGTATCCATCACGAGGAAAAAGCAACATGTTTAACCTCTTACGGCATTCGCATGCAATTTTCTACTGTATACTGTACAACAAAGTTGTGCCCTCTATATTTACTGAGTGTATAGGCCCTATCTGTGGACTGCAATCACATTGACTTTTTTTTTTGTATAAAACTTACTGGGGGGTAAGATTTAATTTTAAGAACAAGGTTTAATTTAAGTGCAACTTTCTAATTTGTAACCAGTCAATTCATGCTCCAAGAGCTCTTGTTGCTTGTTGTTCACCAGTAAAGAAGGATGTAAGCCCTTTGGAAAGATCATTGTTGTGATTGGAGACAATAATCTTAAGGGTGGGCACTATGTTACAACTCCATGCAACTTGACTTAATTAATAGCTGCAGCCGTAGTAATAATTATTATCTTCTCAGGATTTTCACTGTCCAATGCTTTTTGTCTGTTTGTTTGTTTCTATGAGTGACAGTAGTCGGGTGATGCAAACAGTCAGCTAAACCTTGTCAATCTAGAGAGGATAAAGGGAGAGAGCAAATCCCCAATACATGGGCCTCTTCCGATGTTTGGTTACACCTCATTGGTTAGTTAGAATGACGTCATGTAATTTTAGACTGTTGATGTGGAACAACAGATAAAAATTAATAACCTTTGCAGCTGATTGGTGCAAACTAATAATAAATTACAAAAAATAATACTCATGGGGCACGGGGATTCACTCTCTTACTTCATCCTCTCTTATGACAATTTATAGTAACTTGTAAGCATATTTATTGTAGATACAGACTAACAAGTAGTTTACATGATATTGCCGGTAATAGTAAATTGTATTGTTTATAAATGTAATAAAATTAATAAGCAGAGAAAGTAAACTTAGATCTGTAGGAAAATTCATGTATTTTTGGAGATCATAGGAACAATTTTTAAAGGCACATGATGCAGTGCTTTCAGTAAGATTTGAAGCAGGTGGCTGCGTTGTTAGCACCTGCCGGCGTTGTCAAAAGGGGCCAAAGGCCCCTTTTCCTCTAGGGGGGTATGGGGGCATGTGCCCCCAAAGAAATATTTTTAAATTGGGAAGCTCAGAAACACTATTTCCACTGATTTGAGGCAAAATATTAACACCCAAGCATTCATTATTTTTGCTAGAAAAAAAGTATTTTATTGCATAGCACATTGTGCCAGGCTCTGTTAATGAGTCAGTGTGATAAAATCTCTTGTATCTCATACACTATATTATCACTTGTGTATAATAATTGAGGTAAATTGCTAGTTCCTTTTTATTTGTTCACAAGCACGTTAATACAAAACATATAGCCGGCGATTTGCAGGAGAGTAATGGCGGGAGCCAGGTCTTATTGAAAGCACTGCACATGGATTGGAAGGAGAAAAGACGACTGTACAGGTGTAGGTGCTGTCATGCCTGGCAGTGCGAGGAATAATTAATATTTTGTTGCAAATCAGTTTACCACTGCTGACTCCATAAGTATAATTGAGCACTTGAAGTTACGTAAGCTAGTGACACATAGTAAAGTTAATGAATTCAAATTTTAAGTTTATGTACTAATTTGTTTTTTTTGTCTTCATTTTAATTACTTCCAAATAAGGAAAAGGCAAAGTCGTACATGAGCCTGGGAGGCCCACATGGCCAGAGCTTAACCCGGTTTCTATAGCATAAAGCAGCTGAGAGTATTGCTACTTCCCCTTGGGTGGGATGCTGATTCAGCGGTTGTCCAGGCAGAGTGTCGGGCTGGAATCAGGCTCCTGTTAGGCTGGACATTTTCATACGGGAGGGTACACCCAGCAGTAATTGTCACTGGTACCCATTTTATGCACCTAGGTGGAGAGAGACAATGTGGGGTAAAGTTTCTTGTATAAGAAAACAACACAGTGGCAGGGACCGAGCCTTGAACCACTGATCTTCAGATCTGAAGTCCACTAACGGGCTAACTACTACACCACTGCACCCCCACAATACTTCCAAATAGCTTAAGTATGAACACTAATGCTGTATTTAAAGATTTACCAATTTTGGTCCCATGCGTGAAAGCTTAAACTTGATAAACAAATGTAAACTTTATATTAGAGTAGCACAAATGTGAGTTGCTGCCATCTTGGACTGCCTAACCTAAAAACCTAGCAACGAGGTTGCATGTTCATATGTATAATTGCTTGTGTTTGGAAACATAAAACAGCCATAATTTTCCATATGTCAGAAGATAAGGCTAAACCTACATGTATGACACAAGAGAAAACATGCATGCATGAATAATGATGATGATGATGATGATTATTATTATTATTAAAAAATACCCAGCACTTCAAAGAGCCTTGGTTTGTATACGAGAATAATACACCCATTCAAGGTACTTTGCTGGCTGGGTTTTCATAAAAGCTAAATCTCATTAGATAAGTTAATAGTTGTAAAGCTTGAATTCAACTTTTTTTTTTTTTCAACTTTTTGTTTTATTTTGTTCTTTGGATGTCACTGAAGGTTTACAGATGCTTTCCTGTTCCTTAAAGTTGGCTTTAAGGAACATAGACCAAGATCCTCTTACTATCCCCTCCCAAGATAAAAATTTTAGGGAGAAAAACAGATACAACAATAACAACAACAATTCCCCTCCCTAGAAAGGAGTAAATTTTGCTTCGTCAATAAACGAGCCCGCGAACTTCATAGCTGACCATGAACAAAATGGAGGATATTCGAACGACAAAAATAGACAAGCTGTCTTTTGCGAAAGAATATTCGTTTAAGCTATTAAACAAGCTGCATTTGTTGAGGAAACGAGGAAAAATGTGTGATGCAACTTTGACAGTCGGAGGGAAAGATTTTCCCGTTCATCGAGTCCTTCTTTCAGCGTCAAGCCCATATTTTCAAGTCATGTTTACGAGTGGTATGGCTGAAAGCCACTTGGATCATGTAGAAATACACGGAATAAGCGCAGACGTTTTCAGTACAATTCTTGAATTTATCTACACTGGACGAGTTGAAGTGAACGAAGGCAATGTTCAACAGCTTTTGCCCGCCTCAAAGATGCTACAAGTCGAAGATATTGAGGTTATTTGTTGCGACTTTTTAAAGCATGAGCTTGACTCTTCCAATTGCGTGGGAATCTACCTCTTCGCAGATGCTCATTCTTGCTCACCCTTGTCTAAATCGGCGCTTGACTTTATCCACAGGAATTTTGTCGAAGTCTCCAAACAGGAGGAGTTTTTGCAACTCACCAAAAGCGCATTGTTGCAATTATTGGAATCAGAGGAACTTAAAATTGAATCTGAGGAACAAGTATTTGAAGCTGCAATGCGATGGGTGCTGCACGATCTATCGAGAGGTCGTGAAGCCTTGGGGCAGATCCTTGAGCGAATAAGGCTCCCACTAATCTCGCCAAAATTCCTTGAAAATTACTTAATTAGGTGCCAGAGTGCCAGTATTCAGAGGATGCTTGCTGGGATTCTTGATGGTTACAGAAATTATCAATCTTTAGCTCGTGGACAGCAGAAAGTACACACTCAGCCAAGGCGTGCATCAAGAAAGTGTTTCTTTATCATTGGAGGGTACAGTCGACGAGTTGGGGGGCGGTGGAGCGACACCTCATCCCTTTTCACTGTTGAGAAATTTGACTCTTTTTTACAAACTTGTGATAGCTTTTCAACAGCACAGATGAGGTTTGCTCGGAGTGGGCATGCTGTGGCTTCTATTGGTGGGCTAATTTATGCTATCGGAGGTGAAAACGACTCTTTAATTTATGATAGTGTGGAGTGTTATGACCCAGCACTAAATTCGTGGTCACTTGTCGCTCCTTTGACAGCACCCCGTGTAGCATGTGGAGTGTGCGTTGTTGAAGACTTCATGTTTGTAATCGGTGGTTGGGTTGGAGCAGAGATTGCTGAAGATATTGAGAGGTATGATCCAGATCTCGATCAGTGGGAAGTGGTTGGAAAGGTTGAAACAAAGAGGTTTCATCTTGGAGTAACAGAAATGGATGGATTAATTTATACAGTTGGTAAGTACAGATGCCTAAAGGACAGACTTCAGAATCTACAAATAAGGCAAGAATAAGAATAAGTCAAGATCTTCAAGGCAGAATGTCTGAAGTGATTTTTCATACCAAAATGTGATATTTGCCAAGTTAAAAAAGTTGGAAGTGGTTTACAGTTGCAAGAACATAAACCTACCAGTATCAGTACTTCAGCATAAGAAATAAATTTTCTCTTTTCTAAACACAAAAATGCTAGTGTATGGAAAAAAAGAAAGAAAAATATAATAAAGTTGAAAATTATTTTTAAAAATTTTTCCTTATTTACAGTGTATCTAATATATTCCCTGAACTTTTGCTTTTCATTGCAAAGCTTCATATTGCAATTGAGCCCATAGTTCTCCATACTTACTTGAAAAGACTCTGTCTTGCAATGGTGCGTGTGTGTGTGTCAGGGGGGGGGGGTGTAATCCCATTTGCCAACCTAATATTTTTCTCAATCCCATTTCCCAATTCTATTTTTGCCTTAATTACTTTCCCTTTTTTAGTTTTTTTAGTTTTTTTTTGCCTCACAACACTCCTGCCAAGGTGGGTGTCAGGGAAACACCTTGACAGTTCTCGTTAATACATGTACATGGATGATCATGCTAGACAGACTATTCCAGTGTTCATTGACTAGATAATAGCAACCTTTAGATTGGACTGCAAGTACGAGATTGAGTATGAGCACAAGTTTCAAATTTAAAAATGGTAATGTTTCCAGAGCCCTCAACACTCATTTGTGTTGTTTACCAGTAAAGAAGGAAGCTCTAGGAATGAATTGGTATGTGACCTGATAATGTAATGCCTGCAAACTGGAAATGAAGAGTCATACTCATGCTCAATCTTTGACTTGTAGTCAAATGCTAAGGTCCCTGTCATATCAGCAAGCGCAGAAGCACTTGTAGGACTACTCAGCACTCTTCTCTTTTGCCTGGCACACAGGTGGCTTAAGTGAACTTGGAGAAGAGCTCAAAGTGTGTGAATGTTATAACCCTGTTAGTGACACCTGGATAAGACTACCCGACATGCATCATAGAAGAGCATACCTTGGACTTGCGGCATTGGGTAGTAGCCTGTATGCAGTAGGTGAGGATGTTTAGCACTTTGTCTTTGAAAAGTGCCAAAATGCAAATTGTGTAGTTGCAGAAAATATCCCCTACCTGATCTCATGGATGGTTGGGGGCTCTCAAAAGCCAAAAGTTTTATAGGCAGGTAGGTATATGAAAGCTGTAAACTGGAATTTCTAGTGTGCAGCATTCAAAACAGTACCACATCAGAGTCTAGTAGATGAGAAAAGGGACTGCAGTCTTTGCGCCTTATGTACCCTTGTGTTATAATTTGCACCCCTTTCTGTTTGGGATACTCCAGATTTGAAGTAACAGGGAGGTGCAAAGGATGTTTTCAGGTTTGAAATTCCCTATTTCATGATTTTTTTTACCCTTTCACTCAGCTGCCAGAGTCAGTTATGGAGACATTTAAGGTGATTCAAACTTCTGATTCTATCACAGGCAGCCCAAGCTCGAGATAAGAGACAAACACCGCGAACGTGACTCTAGCATATTGGCGTATAAGGTGGTGGTGTGTTACAACGGTTTGAATTATAAATGACTGTAGGGGAAGGCATCGGATTTGTTTTAAATAGTAGAAATTATTGTTCTTTGACAATAAATTTAACTAATCCCATTGCCTTGTTATATTCTTTGTCATTTGCCAGCTTCTCAGGCCGATTTGAAGCCATTTCTCGAAGTTTCCACTGCTGTCAAACAACAATAATTTCTACTATTTAAAACAAATCCGATGTCTTCCCATACAAACCTTTAAAATTTAAACCATTGTAACACAACACCACCTTATACGCCGATACGCTAGAGTCACGTTCGCGGCGTTTGTCTCTTATCTTGAGCTTGGGCTGCTTGTGATTCTAGGGATGAAATCCTACGTTGTGACCATTCAAATGAAACCTCTTCAGCAGTACTTTCACATGGTACTATTTATGTTTTAGTATTTTACAAAACGAATTTGGGATTCATCTTGAATTTTGATTTTAGGTGCTCTTGGGAGTCAAAGGGTTAAGAAAATTTTGGCAAGTATTTTGTGTGGGTAGATCTGGGAAAGTTTATTGCGACAATGTGATAATTAAACAAACAAACATGGCCATTCAAAAGGTACTGTTGTTCTTCGTTATTGTCATTTAATCCCTTCTGGGTTTCAGAAGGGGTTTCATTTTGGTCCAGGGGATTTTTTTGGGTTTCACTTCAAGCCCAAGGAATTTTCTTAAGGAATTTACCTACTTATACAAATGTATTTTTGAGCGGTTTATAACTATGTGGAAAAAAGTAGATCTCAGATTCCAAAAAGAAAATTGATAATTGAGCTTAAATAAGGAAAGAAACTGCAAAACATTCTTTGTATTTTAAAGCTTTTTTTAGAATACGATTGCTTAATTATCTCTGGAAAATACCCGTTTACCTGCATTTTTCTTTTTAGATTCCAATAACCCTTGCTGAGATGCACTTTTCTCCCATAGTCAGGACCCTAGTTTGCAAAAATAACTCTGTGATAGGAGGTACCATTCTCAATAGATGTCTTTACCACAGGTGGCTCAAATGAATCAGAAGGAGCGCTGGCCAGTGTTGAGAGGTTTGACCTGGACAGTAACCAATGGACAGAGGTGGTTCCCATGGAGATGCCAAGAGCAGGGTTGTCGGCAGCCGTCAGCAGTGGGTTGTTGTATGTATTTGGTGGGCGGACAGCTAGCGAAGAATACTCTCCACCAGTCACGCTGACAGGGGTTGAAATGTATGATCCAAAGAAAAAGAAATGGAAGCATGTCACTGATTTGTGCTTTAGTCGGTGTGATTTTGGTATTGGGATTGTCTAGGGCAACAGTTGTGTCCATGAAATGCTTTGCTATTTGAGACTACGTTTGTCATGTTGTTCTCTCCGGTGTAACGTTTATTTGTATGAGCGTGATAAGTGTGTCTGTGAAGTGTTTTTGGCTATTTGAGACTGTGTTTGCCATGTTGGTCTCTCCGGTGTAACGTTTATTTACAGTATGAGCGTGACAGTCGTGTCCATGAAATGCTTTGCTATTTGAGACTATGTTTACCATGTTGGTCTCTCCGGTTTAACGTTTATTTGTATAAAGAAATACACTCCAAGGCAAAAACTCTCACAGAAAGCACATCATTAAGACGCTCAAGTTTGTAAAACCAGACTATGGCTAGTCTCAAATGAACAATACAAACAACAAACGACAACACCTTTGTACTATTTTTGCCTGAATAAGGATGGTGCCTCATTATAAAGATGTATTTTTGCAAAGGTTATGACTATGGGGAAAAAGTAGATCTTAGCAAGGGTTATTGGAATCCATAAAGAAAAATGTGGGTAACTAAGCATTTTTTGCAGAGATAATTAAGCAATCATAATTCTAAAAAAAGCGTCAAAATACAAAGAATGTATGGCAATTTCTTTCCAATTTTTAGCTCAATTATCTCTGAAAAATGCATGATTCTGATAGCCCTTGCTTAGATCTTCTTTTTCCACATAGTCAAAAACCGTGCAAAAATATTGTTGTATTAGGGGGCAAATTCCTTAAGAAACCCGAGGTGCGCAGAACGTACGCGCAGTAACAAAAGGAGGCACCGTCCTTAAAAGCCCGATTTCCTTATTAAAAAAGAGGCTAATTCGGTAACCGAAAGAGCTATTGGAAAGCAGGCCACAAAAAAAGTAGTGGATGGCAAGCCTGATGGTGGTATAATCATTACTAACACTAATTCAGTAAATACGTGTACGAAATTGAACTTGACAGGCTGCTGAAGCAACCCTAAGCGAAGTATAAGTGAATTCCTTTGTTCCCTGTTTAAACCGAAACAGTACAATTCAACTAAGCCAAGGACACTGGATATTTCCCTGTGCTTTGGAAACATTTCCCAAATTGACGTCCGCACGAAAACGACTTGCTTCCATACCACCAGGGGAAAAAAATTCAAGGGAATTAGTCGACTTTTAACCTATTATATTGCGGCTTTTAAGGACGGTGCCTCCTAATTTACAGAGGTATTTTTGCAAAGGTTACGACTATGGGGAAAAAAGGGGTCTTAGCAAGGGTCATTGGAATCCCCCCAAAAAATGTGGGTAATCACGCATTTTTCAGAGATAATTAAGCAATCATATTTCTAAAAAGGCGTTAAAATACAAAGAATGTATGGCGATTTCTTTCCAAATTTAAACTCAGCAATCTCTGAAAATGGGTGGTTACCCCCAGTTTTCTTATTGGATTCTAATAGCCCTTGCTAAGATCTGCTTTTTCCACATAGTTATAAAACGCACAAAAATATTGTTGTATTAGTGGACAAATTCCTTAAGAAACCCGAATCTCCCAAGATGCGCAGAACGTATGCTCAGTAACAAAAGGAGGCACCGTCCTTAAGTGAGTGTCGTCGAACCTAAACCAAACTTATTACTCTGACCAATCACAGCTGACACAACAGAATGAACCAATCGAAACTCAACAATTGCATGAAACTAGTGTCAAGCGCGGGCGCGTGTGAGTAACTCACAGTTGGTTTTGGTTTTACGTTAGTTGCATGGCTTTAGAAGAGGTTAGTGCTCCTGCTCTTACTAAGTACACAGGACAATAAACATATTGTGTTGCTCAAAAAGTTTACTTATCCTTCAAATTGAGCGTTACACTGGTCAAGTCCGGTCAAATAGAAAGGCAACAAAGTCACAGTCCGGTAGTTCACTGTTCAGTCTCTCTTGAGACTCCCACAAGACAGTGGGGGTGTAGCTCGTATCCCTGAGCAGGGGCCCTTGCCGGGTACTGACAGCCGGAGCCAGCTGAGCCCGGGTCTCGCGTGGGCAGGGGCGAGACTCCCTGAGGCAGCATCAATTCAAAGGTACTATTCGCTACCCAAGTTAATTGAAAAAAAGTAACAACTCAAGGCTTGAAAATCATTTTCCCTTTCCCCGTAATCATTCAGTACATTCATTAACATATCCTTAAATGTGGTTTTTTTGGTATCAACCCCAATTTATTACTTTTGTTGAAAGATTTTACAACTTTCCGAGTCGCAGTATTTTGGGTCGTTGTTATCGAGGATAGTGCCAGGACATGTTTGAACTGAGATGTCGCCGCCGTAATGGCTCAACCAAAGTGGCGTACCCAACATGGAGTAATGTTGCAAGATGAAAACGTTGTCTTCCTTCTGTATGAGGTCACCTCTGCAGCCAAAGGTATTGCTTCCACAGTTTCTGTGTCGTTCTGGTGAGTATATAACGAATGCCTCTCCGAGACAGGAGAAATCTTCATTCCTTTGCCACTCCCAGCCGGGACAGCTTTTCAGATTACAGCCATTGTCGCAGCCTAACCAGCTCGTTCCACCGTAATAAAGGGCGATCTTATCACCGCTTCTAACTAATCCGCCTTCATAGGGTGGGGATCGATCATTCTCTATATTATATAGCCGAAATGTTTGTCCCCCACAGGAGCTCCAGTCGTCGTCGTCCATGGACCATCTAGCACAGGTTCCAAGTCTGCAATGTCCGTTGGAACAGTCCAGCCAATGGTCGCTATCATGGTCTCTCAGAGTTATCCACTGGCCCGAGTGAATGTAACCGGGACAGTTCCCTTTATTTTCGTCTTCATTGTCTCCACAATCATCATTTCCGTCACAGAGACGACTGGGATGGATACATTTACCTGAACCACACTTGTACTTTTTCTCAGCATAACAGGAATCCACAGTTTTGCAGGATGCAGTACTGTGGTCTTGTCCGCCCTGGTCTCTTACGCAGTCGTTCGTATTGTCTGTGCCCTTGCATTTTCTGTTCCTGCGCTGCAGGATTCCCCCTCCACAAGTCTGATCACAAGGTCCCCAATTGCTCCAATCACCCCAATCAAATTTACATTTTGGTTGAGAGTCCCATTTCAAGACGTTCCCATCCCGTTTGCAAGTCACCTTATCTTGAGTCGGTTGTCTCTGTTTGTCGCATGTTATAGCCAGACTCATTCCTTCAAAGCAAAGGTTAACTCATCCTTGCAAGTAATGTTCGCACCATCGACACTTAGGTTGTCACAGCTGTAAGACTTCCAGTATTGACTGTAGACCTGTTGGCGACCTTTGAAGGTATTTCGGATGTACTCAGCTTTCCTCTTGTACTTTGTTCGGAGAGCCTCTGTTGTTCCTTTTGTCTCCCGCAACCACTTTTTATGAAGTAGCAGGGCTTCCCCGAGCGCCTGGTCCAAGTAAGCCAACTTGTCTCTGAAACTCTTAACATCTTCACTGTACCTGGCAGAACAACCAGCTCCATTTTCGCCAGAGTAATCACGCTTATATAGGAATTAAAAATGTCCCTTCCCGGGTTGTCTAGAATGCCTTGACCAAGGATCATCTTCTTAAGTCTGTTTTTTAATTTTAAAGTGGTGGTGATAGTCCGCAAGTATTTATCGACGCTCTGTCCAAATTGTTCAAAGATCAGATTATTGTTCTGCAGTTTTGAATAAAGATCGACTATATCTTCAATGTTGTAGATGACTTGAGAATGTTGGACGATTTTGTTGGTGTAACCCTTGGAGTCTTGGATCTTTTTCATAACTACGTCTAAGTTCTTAGACAGAGATCGCACAGAAAAAAACACGTCTACTGCAGTGGGAACACCATTGAGAACATTGAAAGTGTGCCTTAGATCAGACATGTACTCTTCGATGGTATCATTGAGGTTCACCGGTTCGCTACAAGATTCGCCTTCAAAGTGATGGTTACAAATGCATCCATGGGTTTTGGTGTCTGGTATCTGCCTGCATTCTCCTTGACCATTACATTTGTCAGACTGCTGGCAAACATCGTAGTTGCTGTCAAATGCAGATGCAATAAAACCTCACTTTCGGAATTCTGTTATTTTTTCAAGATTTTCGGGTAAAAGATGCAAAAGGTTTTATTATCTTCCCTATTGCAATCATTTCTAATTTGAGAAATAGCAAATTTTTCCATAGTCGAACCTTCGCACTTCTTATTTGTCAGGATGTCAGATGCGTAGATGTAGTCGATATTGCATTCGTCGCATCCTTTAAAAGTCAAAAAAGTCTTAGCTTGCGTAAAGTCAATGCAGGATCTGGACAACTGCGTATCTTCGTAGACAACATAATAATCTTTGACTTTGCCAGGGTCGGAGCGGTCTTCTACCTTGAAGTACCTACCACCACGCCAAGAAAGTTCAGGATACTTGTGAGGGAGGCGTTCACCGTTCACTGCGACCACTGCCCATGTATACCACGGATGCACTGGAAAAGTTAAAAATTTACATGCACATGTAAATCGTAATTTACAACATGCAAATCGCAATTTACATGTTTTGTAAATTTGCATTTAAAAGGCATTTTGTAAATTGAATTTGCATGCTTTTTTACATGTTAAGGAGAAGATGTAAATTTGTTCTAAAAATGGATTTACGTGGTTCCCTCTAACCCTTATAACTTAAAGAACCATGTAAATAACATGTAAATTTTGGGGAACAAATGTACAGTATCTTCTTTGTAAATATCCTGTAAATTTTTTAAGCAACACATGTAAAGAACATGCAAATGAGAAATATGGTGCTGTTCTATACCCTGTAAATAACATGTAAATTTGGTGGCCCAAATCCTGTAAAAATCAAGGGAGACTGGCCAAACAATGCAAATAGCGTGTAAATTGGAAAAGGGAGACTGTGAAGAATATGTATCTAACATATGAAGTAAAAAAAGGTAAATCAAATTTAGCGTCGTAGTGTGAGGACCACACATCATGTGTAAACACTTGACGTCCAGGTTGAATTGGAATTTTGAAGTGTTGGTTTTTGTGGAGGGAGGAAAATTTGGAGAACTCTTAAAAAAACCCTCGAAAAACCCAGAACCAACAACAAACTCAACCCACGTGCCAACCACTGGAACCGAACCCGGGTCACAGAGGTGGGAGGCAAGTGCTCCCACCGCTACGCCAACCTTGCTCCCCACAAATGTAAAAAAGGGAGATTGTAGAAAGAAAGAAAAACAGAGAGATTGCCTAAACCTTGTAAACGACATGAAAATCAAAAAGGGAGACTGCACAAACCTTCTAAATAAAAGCCAGATAGGTGTGGGCGGCCTGAAAGGTGACTTTTGTGTCGTTTTGGTCTGAATTAGGGTAAGGTTTGTAAGTTGTGGTCTGGAATTGGGTATGGTCTTTAGACGAAGCTACTTTTTACCATTTTCATCCCCTGAGAATGGTTTTTTGATTAATATAGAGAATTTGAAGCCCTTCTCAAATGTTTTACGTAAATTGAAGCCGTTCCTAGGTAGTTGCGATCCTTTTTGGGACAGTTTTGATAAGGGACATCAGATTGTGGGTCAGGCCTGAAACAGGGTAGAAAAAATGACATATTGTGGTCCGAAACAGTGTAATTGTTTCAAGACATTTGCTGCACATAGCCCACCGAGATTTTAGGGGTTCCTCCCCACCCCCCCCCCCCCCACACACACACACACACACCCCAAGCTAAGTTTTTAACACCCACTTCAAGTTGGGGGACATCTGCGTTTTTCATTATCTTGAACAACCTATTCACATGTTTAAAATTAAGCACTGTTTTACTGTTTGGCTTCAGCAACAAGTCGCAGTTTGCGTGTAGACGAATATTTGGTTAATAATTAAAAACTAACATTTCGGTAGTGCCAATTGAGAGAAGCAACAGCGAATTGATTTAAATCCAATCAATCTGTGAATTTTGAAAACAGATTTTTTTTCGTTAAAAACGTTTTTCGGCCGCCAGTTTGAAGTGGGCGTAACAAAAACATTGCCCGGTACCGGTATTGTTTAGAAGAGAATAGTGGATAAGCAAAAACAAAAGAAATTGATCGTGATACAAAAACGCTGCAAAACTAGCCCTTCTCGCGATCAGGAGTCTACATTATTATTTATTTTATTTTATTTTATTTTTTTACACACAGACAAGAATCTCTTTAAGTACGCTTTTTTCCGTTTGAATTTCCACTAAAACCTGTTTGTCAGAGGTATTTCATGCGAACGTAGGTGCTACGCCCTTTGAATTTCGTTATACTGGTACATTGCGATGCGAACTAACCTCACCAAGTTAAATAATCGAACGTTTGCTCAGCGAATTTAGTTAGCATTTTCACGGAAAATCTCTAATTACGTGAAGACAACACAGATCCGCAAAAAACGTTTTTTCAGGGCATGTTATTTTTAGCGTTCGTGTACACTAAGTAGTAAACGTCCGCTGACCACAATTGGTGCTCATTCGGGAAGACGGGATCTTTTTAACGGTCGAGCGAGCTACGTAGTATAGGGCAAACCAACGTGCAAATGGCTTTCAATCTGATGGAAATTCAATGCAAATAATATCGAAGGACCATTTTTCCTTCGTCTATGGCTCGTACATCATTTCAGCTATGTTTTTTTTACTCTTGGTTGGTAAATGTTTGTATTCAGTTATATTTCTCACGCGGTCCGCTCAGTCCACGAGGACTTTAATAGTAATTTAAATAGAGGGTGATTGAATTGAATTTGTCTTGATTCGATGCTTGAGTCTTGCATTAAACTTAAATAATGTTCTTTAATAGTTATGTAACACATAGGTTATTGTAAGAACCTTTTGAGATTTAAACTTTCAATTCATGGACAGAACTTTGCCCCATGTCCTCTGAATTCCATAATCATTAATCCCCATTCCTGCAGAATTGCCGTTTTCTCTCCAAGTTCCCTTTGGCTTTGGGCAACATTAGCTGCTTAGATAACTTTGCTTTTCAATTAAGGAAGGTCAATTAGCTATCAGTCACATGTTCATATGCATATAAAGAAACCCAATTGCTTTTTGAGTAAATTATTAATAGCAACAAAAGATAAGTTCATCCATAACACTGATCTATACTCCGCCGTAACACATGTTAGGCATCATGGCTCTTAATACAGTAAAACTATGAAAACCATGAACACTTGTATTATTTTTGGACTGTTATTATGTTGGGAAAGAAAACCAATCAGATACAAGACGAATGAAGCACAAGCTGCAACGGTATTTCATTAAATTTGTCGTTTGCATTTTTTTCTCGTGGTTTGATTTCGCACCTGATTGGTCGGTCATGACACATGAACATTCCAAGGTAATTCTTAGTGTTCATGGTTTTAGTAGTCGCATGTTAATCATAGCCCTGAGGAATAACACGGTATGCTTCGGTGTGTTTATGCCAGGATCTCCGCAAACTGAGCCAGCATGGCTAAGCAGGCCAGTTTGGCTCATTGGCCTCTTAAGGTCCAGTAATACGGGCAACATTTTTGTGCAACCTTCCTCGCAACAATGTTGCGTTGCAACAGTTTGGCTCATTGGCCTCTTAAGGTCCAGTAATGCGGGCAACATTTTTGTGCAACCTTCCTCGCAACAATGTTGCGTTGCAAGTTGAGAATGTTTGTTGCACGTATTACCACCTCTGCACATAACAAATTTTCATGTTGCAAAAGTAGAAGCAACAAATTTGTTGTGCAAAAAGGTGTTAATATGTGCAAGAAACAATCTCAACTTGCAACGCAACATTGTTGCGCAAAACGTTTTACGAAAATGTTGCTCGTATTTCTGGGCCTTAATAGGCCAATGAGCCAAACTGGCCTGGTTAGCCATGCTGGCTCAGTTTGCAGAGATCCTGGCATAAACACACCTCACACACTTTGCAGTTACATAAGAAAATCTTAGTCCAGTTAGCTGGGATCCTGGTAAGGCAATGCTGGGATCCCAGGTAGCCAGGTAGAAAATTTTTAGTGTAAGGGTGTATGCTCAGCAAACTGGACATACACTTCCTCGTGATTCACTTTTGCTTCAGAACATAACAGCTCACCAGTAAGTCAATATTTTTCTTTCTCTTTCTATATAACACATAAAAGTTTATTACACCTTAAGGCTGAACCCAAATAAATTTGTATAAGAGTATGGATTGGGTGCATCCTCACCCTTGGGGGAGGGGGGGTACTCAGTAAAGTTTTATACGGAGAGGCTCTGCCCGGAGGTTAAACTCATCAACAATAGATGAGCTTGGGGAAGGTGCCTGGAAAGATAGTGGAGCCTCGAGCACAAGAGCCAAGCGCGTAGGGTAACCATGACAACCCTGTGAGCGGCAACCACCAGGCACCGTCACACTAAAAACAACAGTGGAACCATGATACTTACCTTATACTTACCAGAGAGGGAGGGAGGGCAGGGAGCGAAGCCGCCAAGCACAGTCGAAACGGCAAAAGTGCACGTGAGAATGAGCTGACCTCAAAAGCTGAGCTGTAAAACTACGCGACTTCCTGCAGACCCCCAACCACTGCGCATGAACACGACAGGGGAGGCCGCTGACCAGCATTGTTTTGTGTTTAACTTAGCTTGAGTTGCATTTAACCACATTTAAACTCATTAACAATAGATGAGCTTGGGGAAGGTGCCTGGAAAGATAGTGGAGCCTCGAGCACAAGAGCCAAGCGTGTAGGGTAACCATGACAACCCTGTGAGTGGCAACCACCAGACCTGGCCCTCCAAGCATGGTGCTTGAGGAGCGACGGGCCTGCTAGCAGGGTGGGAGAGGGATCGAGACCCCAAAAAAACTTTCCAAGCACCAACCCAAAGCCGGCCAGTGATATGAAAAATAAAGGAGTATACATAGCCAAAGATGACGAGCAAACCTGCAGCCAGCCACAACTGGACAGTACCGCCGTTCCACTGTAATGGTCTGGACTCTATGACTGGCGCCCCATGAAGAGAGCAGAGCCACTAATTGCCACCCACGGCGTATTGTTGACAGCAACACAAAAAGGTGCAGCGCCTCCCGTACAACATCAGTCAAAGTGCGCTAGCCACACACCAGCACAAATATGAGACACCAGCTCCCTAATAGGTCCCCAGATGAATAAATGAATGGACAAAAAGTCTGGTGGGTTAAGTGACAATCAAGATGTAACACCTGCAGTCAACTGCTTCGAGAGTTTCGATAACGTCTCTGCCGGAGTCCGAATGTAAGACAAATAGGCAGTGCTGGTTCACCGTCCCAAAGCCTGAATTTGATGATCCGGGATGCCGTTACGGGCTGCTAATGTTGCTGCGCCAATACGGAAACTGTGGCTAGAGACGTTGCCATGGATACCAGCCGAAGACAAAATGCGACGTAACCAATCCGTCAGGAGAGCTCGAGGTAATGGGCGACCGTCCTGAAACAGGAATAAGGGGCCTGGTCCATTGCCCCTTATAGTCAAATACGACAACAATGATTGGAGCGCGCACAGTGGATACGTGCCTCTGCCTATGTGCACAAAACACTCTTTCCTAAACGGGTCTGTTTTCGATGCCTTAATCCTAATGCGAAGGCACGAGGGCGATGAATAAGAGTCCACAGAGATATCGGCCACACCAAGGTGGATGGATGGCGAGAAACTAGCCAAATTGGGGACGGTGAACTCTGCAGAGCGAAGAAAGCCAAAATACGCTAGGCAACAGGCTGCCCAACACAAGCAATGATCCGGAATATTGAAAATATTGAATATTGAAAATAACAACCATGGCATCGTCTGTAATAGGTAGCCGTTGAGAAGAAGCATCACCCTCGGTTCGCTTTACGCCTCGAAGCACCCGCTGCAACCTTAGGCAATTGATGAGCGGATCCAGAAAGCCCTGATCGATGTGCAGCGATAGCACTGCAGAAAGATACACCTGGTGGAGTATTGCACTGTATTGGCGAAGAATGTTGTGAAAAGGCATAGCGTCCATTCATCAACCGGGCAATGGATGGATGAATTTTACCGAGCTGACTGCAAAAGTTGTGACACTTTCTCTGACCTGATGCATACGAATTCCGTGTCGAGGAAGCCAACCCATGTACCAGGAGATTGTGGCACTGAGCATCTAAGGTGGAGATATCAAAAGATCCCATAGCTGTTGAGGAATTGGAGCAAGGTGTGGTAAAGCCTCGGGCGCCAGACGCCGAAACTCCTGCCAATGGAAACGAGAGAGAGAGCATCAGCAATCGAGTTATGAATGCCAGGCAAATGTACAGCTGTAAAGGTAAAATTATATCGAGCTGCCACAGACAGTAAATGGCGCAGAAGCTGCATAATGCACCGGATTTTCGACGTCCTGGACGTAAGAATGTGCACCACTGCCTCGTTGTCCGAGCGGAGCAGGACATGGCATCGGTGCCATTGTGGACCCCAAACGTGCTAGGCGACCACAACAGGGAATAGCTCTTTGTAAGCGATTCATTGATCACACTGGGAGGGGCCGCACGCCCTGCTGAACCATTCAGTATGCGCCAAATCCCAAGGAGCGGGCAGTATCTGACGTAACCGCCACATCCGTAGATGCGGACATACCCGGGAAAAGCCAAAAGCTCACCCCATGCCAGGACGTGAGAAAATCAGACCACCACTGAATATCCTTGTGAAATTCCACGTTGAGACGAATAGGATGATCGCACGTGCGAAAGCAACAGAGGAGGTCAATCATGCGGCGTAGAAACGTCCGTCCAGGCCACACAACTTTCGCTGCGTGTGAAGATGGCCGATTAGCGACTCGAGTTGGCGTCTGGTACACCACCGCTTGTTCCGCCACAATTGAAACAACTCCTTAGGTGCAACCAATTTGTCAGCTGGAAGGTGGGCCACTTGCTGCACCGAGTCAAGTTCAATTCCCAACACAGTCAAACAGGTCAACGGGCCAACACACGTGCCAGGATGAAGGGGAAGGCCAAGTGACCTACAAACGGCCAAGGCAGTTTGCAGATTATTGGCGCACTGGTTCGAACGTGCTGGGCCTGCTGTGAGAAAATCATCAAGATAGTGCATAAGATTGGCCACATTGTACCTATTGATAATGATCCATTCCACCATATCCGCTATCGAGTTAAAAATATATGGAGCCAAGCGAAGCCCGAAAGGAAGGGCTAGGTCAACGAAAAAGTGGCCCCGCCACTTCATCCCTAACAAGTACCGATCCTCGGGATGCACCGCTACGTTACGATAAGCAGCCTCGACGTTGAACTTTGCCATCATGGCCCCGGGCCCGTGCTTGGCCACCATGCGGATAATCTGGTCGAGTTTGATGTAATGCATAGAGAACTCATCGGCACTAATACCATCGTTTACGCTATAGCCGCCAGGGGAGGATAAGTCAACGATAAGCCGCCATTTGCCAGGTTGGCCTTTTTTAGGGATAACCCCGAAACTGCTTACTTGTAAGTTTAGGATGGGAATTGAAGGAAAGGGGCCTGCCACCCTGCATCGAGAAACCTCATGGGCCAAATGATCGTCAATAACTTTTGGGTTTTGGAAAGCAGATGGTTTGTTCCGTTTGGCTGCTACGAGTAGGTCGGAATCCCAGGCAAAACCCGTACTGAAGGCCTTGTAAAACGAAAGTAACTGCTTGCCGATCTAGGTGCCCGACCAGGTCCGACGCGAATTGTGCCACATTCAAGGGAGAAACCACCGACACTGGATGGAAAAAGGGACCCCCTAAGGACAAAAGCAAGGAATAGGAAACACTAGTCAAAGGGTGAAGAAAAAACGAATAAATGTGTTTTATTATTAAAGATGTGACTGGTACAAAGGTTAAAAAGAAACGAGCCAAGCAAACGAAAATGTTTGATGCACCCGACCGATTAACGAGGTATAACAACAATAAGATGCAATTGAACAATCACGTAAAATAACCCCGAGAGACCAAATTATGATAACAAATCGACTAAGGCCGGAGTGCCGCACTAACAGGAACGGTAAACAACAAGGTAATTAATGTTACAAATAGAAACGAGCGAGGCAGAAACGCTAGGTTACAACGCAATAACGTCAAAACAACTGCAAATCGTACGCACGAGCGAGTTGTAGCTGCGAAAGGCGGAGTTTAAGAGTTCCTTAAGTGCGGCGAGCTTTTGCACCAGAAGACGATCCTGGGGAACTGTCACGACGTTTGCGGTCATCGCAGCTGTCCCTGCTGGGACGGCTAGAGCACGCCGTCGCACGATGAGAGCCCGAGCAAACCGTACAGCGATGTGCATATCGGCACGAAGCGTAAGGGGCTGTGCAGTGACCTTTGTTCCACGAAATGCAGACTACAGCAGAAGATGAAGATCCTAGCGGCTTCGGGTGCTCGTTGGATTGAGCCAGTGAAGACTCACGTACAGAAGAACCCACGGCATGAAAATTAAACAGTTGAACATTCATACATGACCAATCTGTCAGGCGAATGGCGGCAGCATGCTCACGGAAGGCTTGGTCGTACGCGAGCCAAACTTTTCGGGAGAAGTGACGAAACGTGCGTAGGATAAGGAGTTGGTACTGTAACAAATCCTTCCATCGATGTGGGAAGTGAGTTACCAAAATCAGGGCAAAGATGGAGAAAGCCTCCATCCAGGAAGCAATGTCCTCGATCTTACGACGCTGTTTTTTTGGTTGCGACGTGAGAACAAGGCGCCCGTCAAACAGTAGCTGCGGCTCCGACTCCTTCTGCAGCAAGTTCACCGCCAATAGCTCGCTCAGGTCCACGTACTTGCCAGCCACGATTTGTGCGACGATCTTCGCAGGCACGGGCGAGAAACCAGGACCAACGACAAAAGGGTGATCCAACAGAGATGCGGGCTGACCGACAGAACGGGCGGCGATATCGCGAATCGCCCCGCTCTGCGACGAGCACACGTTCGTGGCGCTAGCGCTGGAAGCGAAAGACGACATAGAAGGAAGCGCGAACGTGGAGACAAATGAAGGCACAACAAGTGAATGGCTCGGCCTACCTTGCACTGATTGTACGCCAAATCCTGTCCCCGCTGCCAACAAGCTTGCTGCAGAACTGGCGAGCGATGGCAAAGAATCAGGAACGCCCACCGAACATGGCGGCGTGTCCGAACTTGGATTCACAGCGGTGGAACTCGATAAAGACGTGGCGATCGCAGCAGCACTTGAGGACGCCCGTTCCGCGGCGAGAGCAGCTTGAACCGTCTGTGAGATGAGAGCGACCAGTTCTGGCGAAACTCCAGCAATAGCCGGCCCGGGCGGTTGAAGGGAAGCTTGTGAAGCTTGACGCGAAGTTGGAGGCAAAACGTTCTCACCAGCCAAAGATATGGCATTTTGCAACGGAGCCTCTTCTCCAGACGAAGCGATCAGGAACAGTGGAGCAGTTTGTAGGCTATTATTCGTCCCACGAGAACCCATCGTAGAAATACAAGCGAAGGAAAAACACAGCGAAGCCGCCAAGCACCGTCAAAACGGCAGAAGTGCACGTGAGAATGAGCTGACCTCAAAAGCTGAGCTGTAAAACTGCGCGACCCCCTGCAGACCCCCAACCACTGTGCATGACCACGACAGGGGAGGCCGCTGACCAGAATTGTTTTGTGTTTGCAAAGGTTGCAAGCTTTTATGTGTTTCGTGTTGTCATTTCTACAGACATTTGGCACACTTTCCCAAACTTTTCTTTAAGCCACCAGCTCGTCCACTTTTCAGTTGATTTTGTAACCTTTTCATATACTAAAATGACAATTGTTTCCTACCCTTTAGTAAACTGTGAGCTTAAAAAAAGTCACCACCTTTGGCCAGAGCCTCCCCGTAAAACCATAAATAGGGAGTACCCCGCTTCCTCCCAGGATCCTCACTTGAAAATGTGTGGTAACCTAATATAATATTCTAGATTGACTGACTGGTATGATTTTTTGGGGGGGGTATTTGTACGTGTGATTTCATTTGAGACAAAAAGTATTAATACTTATGGGCGAAAGGAACAATTTCAGGGTGAGTAAAGATAACAAAAAGATGGAAAATAAGGATGACAGTTTGACTCCCAAATGCGGATGAATCAGACACCATTGCTTGCCCAATCTTGTGGTTTGGGGGGGAGAATTCCCTTTTTGTGGGCATGTCACAAATTATTTAATAGTATTTGACATGTAATGTAATGCACTGATAGAGAAAAAGAGATGATGAAGATGACAGATTAGATGTATGTGTCCCCCATGCATGCCCCATACCATAGGCTTTCCAGCTTAAGTTACTTTAATTTGGACCAACCACAGCCAGCAGGTACATATATTAATTGCAAAGTGAAGTTAAAAAGTTTGTTGGGCTACACTAGAACCGTACTTGTATCTCAGCTGCTTAGATATGAGCACTTTCTTAACTGTTGAAATCATTCTTGTGTTTCTTAAATCTCCTTATGTTAATATTAATGATCCAAAACAATTGCATTTGTGTATTTATTACAAATTTAACATACCGGTTATGGCAGTAAGCCAAAGAGAAAAGCTTAACAAGTAAAGAACATCTCACTTCTAGCTGTCTTTATTCAGTCAAGGTTTGACAGTTATTCTCGTTATTCTCGACAAAACAGGAACAACTGAATAGTGAATGCAGTACAGTAGTGGCACCAGTTAACATCATTCTGGTTAAGGCTTCCAATTCTTCTTAAGGACGGTCTCTTGTTTTGTTACTGCGCCTGCGCATACATTCTGCGCATCTCAGGATATTCAGGGTAATAAATCCATGACTACCGTTTCGAATATAACAAATCTAATCACTGTCCATATAGGTAGGTGAAGTCAGTGTAGGGAGCATAGTCGGTGTAGTTCGTGTAGTCAGTGTAGTCACTGTAGTTAGTGTAGTCGGTGTAGTCAGTATAGTTGGTGTAGAAGCTGTAGTCAGTGTAGCCTATGTAGTTAATTTAGTCAGTGTAGTTGGGGTGGTCAGTGTTGTCTTGACTACACTGACTACACCGACTACACTGACTACACCCACTACACTAGCTGACTACACCGACTACTCTGACTACGCTGACTAGTACACCGACTACATGGACTACACTGACTACACCGACTACACCGACTACACTGACTGCACTGACTGCGCTGACTACGCCGACTACACTGACTACACCGACCACACTGAATACGCTGACTACACCGACTACGGTGACTACGCTGACTACACCGACTACACTGACTACGCTGACTACACGGACTACGCTGACTACACCAACTACACTGACTACACCGACTACACTGACTGCGCTGACTACACTGACTACACTGACTACACGGACTACACTGACTACGCTGACTACACCGACTACACTGACTACGCTGACTACACCGACTACACTGACTACACTGACTACGCTGATTACACCGACTACAATGACTACACCGACTACACTGACTGCGCTGACTAGTACACCGACTACACTGACTACACGAACTACACTGACTACGCTGACTACACCGACTACACTGACTACGCCGGCTACGCTGACTACGCCGACTACACTGGCTACACCGACTACGCTGACTACACCGACTACACCGACTACACCGACTACACCGACTACACTGACTACGCCGACTACACCGACTACACCGACTACACTGACTACACCGACCACACCGACTACACTGACTACATCGACTACATCGACTACACTGACTACACACGACTACAATGACTACAACTTCAACAAACTAGACTACATACAGCAAATGCATTCTCTGTTTCAATTGCATAAGATAGAGATAGACTATGAAATGTATATTCGTGACAGCAGTCATGGATGCATTACCAATATTCGGGTTTCTTAAGGAATTTGCCCCCTTATACCAATTTTTTTGTGCGGTTTAAGACTATGTGGAAACAGGAGATCTTAGCAAGGGCTTCCTATAACCCTTGCTAAGATCCACTTTTTCCCCATTGTCATAACCTTTGCAAAAAATACATCTGTATTAATTAGGAGGCATCGTCCTTAAGAACAATTAACCTTTCAACATGTTTGTCACATATGGTGGGTCGGATTTGTTGTATTACCACTATATTTTAGTACCATTCTACTGGGACACAAGTTACATTGTACATGCAACTCTGAACCATTATTTTCTTTTATAAACCCAAAGTGCTCTCATGTGCTTGCCTTTCCTTTTTTGTTTTGTACGATTTCAAAAGACTGGCTATATGAACCTTCAAAACCGCCATGTTTGTTGACAAAGTGACAGTCAATTCTCCAAGAAAGGGGAGGGGGTAAAGATAATATTCGAAACCACCATTTTGCACACAGACAAGACCCTGGAGACAAATGAAGTCTGTTTTTTATGAAAACAAAGTAATATTGTTTCTTGATTTCAAAACAATGGACGTAACGTACAGGAGAGAACAATGGAGGCATTTTTCAATGAAGGGAAAATGACTACAGGACATCATTTGAAGACTATCTTAACTGTCGATAATTAACTAAACTATCGCGATTGTCATCGATAGTTGAATTTAGCGATCAATGCGTTGCTATCGGAACACTCCAATCGCAATGCATTGATCGATTTATTGTTACACTCCTATGCATGTTAGGAGTCTATGGCATTTTTCATCCTGTACAATGTCTTACAAGGTAGTGATAAAAATATTGTCATTTGCCAACAATACACATATAGCCCAGAACCTCATATGGGGTCACTTTTTAACACTTCCATTATTGGCAATTTAGTTAAGTGTTATTGTACATATTATCTTCTCAGGCTGTGGTTGGTTGACGGAAAAGTAACTTAACAATATTATAGAGTACATGTACCTGATGAATAGCACATGCATAGGGATACACCCTTATATCTTCAAAATATTAGTCAAAGTAAAGATGTTGCATTCTTAACTAGGGTAGGGAATGAAAGAGCTACATGAAACTTGAACCGAAATGTCTAAAGCTGCTCTTAAGTTAAACTCAGATCATTACACCATAGTTGCCTTGTACTTGCTTACTGTTTGCATTTTTTTTTGTTATTTCCACAGGTCTCAAGATACAAAGCGAATCCCAAAACAAAAACAAAATAAAATACATGCAATGCAATGGCGTAAGCAATATAAATAGCCAAGGGCATCACAAGGATTACTACAGTGTATTCTTAATGTCGTCACTTTTTGACACCCATAAGCGGTATCAATCACACAGATACAGATTCATTTGCTTAGGTGATGCTGCTGGTGCTCGTTGGTGTAACCAATGTGCCTGCATTATTTTTGCATTACTTTTCTTAAAATGTCTATTTTTAAAAGCCCTTTTTGAAGGCATGTATCCATGCCTATTATGAATTCATACAGTGTAGTGGTTGTAGACCAGTGTGTTGATGCAAACCTACGGAGAAGGTCTGCTTATAAGGTTTTTCTATGCTGGAAATGTTCAACACGTTATTTCTTCAACAATAAAGATTACAGAAAAGGCTTTTTGTCTGTCATCTCACTACATGGTCTACAATGTCGTCGCCCTTTTTCAATTTACATGATATTTGCAGGCTCCTTTATTCGATTTACATGAAAATTTACAGGCCCCTTTATTTGATTTACATGATATTTACAGTCTCCTTTATTCGATTTACATGCTATTTACAGGCTCCTTTGTTCGATTTACATGAAAATTTACCGGCTTCTTTATTCGATTTACATGGTATTTACAGGCTCCTTTATTCGATTTACATGCTATTTACAGGCTCCTTGCTTCGATTTACATGAAACTTTACAGGCTCCTTTATTCGATTTACATGATATTTACAGGCTCCTTTATTCGATTTACATGGTTTTTACAGGCTTCTTTATTCGATTTACATGAAAATTTACAGGCTCCTTTATTCGATTTACATGGTATTTACAGGCTCCTTTGTTCGATTTACATGCTATTTACAGACTCCTTTATTCGATTTACATGAAAAATTTACAGGCTTCTTTATTCGATTTACATGATATTTACAGGCTCCTTTATTCGATTTACATGTTATTTACAGGCTCCTTTATTCGATTTACATGGTATTTACAGGCTCCTTTATTTGATTTACATGAAAATTTACAGGCTCCTTTATTCGATTTACATGGTATTTACAGTCTCCTTTATTTGATTTACATGAAAATTTACAGGCTCGTTGATTCGATTTACATGATATTTACAGGCTCCTTTATTCAATTTACATGAAAATTTACAGGCCCCTTTATTCGATTTACATGATATGTATAGGCTCCTTCATTCGATTTGTATGATATTTACAGGCTCCTTAAAACCATTTACATGTTATTTACAGGTAACCTTTAGTCGATTTACATGCTATTTACATGGTCTATGTCCCTTGGTTTGAGAAATTTACAGGATCGTCTTCATAATTTACATGTTTCACTTAAAATATTTGCATGTTTTTTACAGGAATATCTCAAAACATGTAAATGGGTAAAAAGTATGGAAATTATCATTTACAGTATCCTTTTGACGATTTACATGTTATTTACATGTTTTTTACGTATAAATTTTCAACTTTTCCAGTGATGTGTGATTTTCAATTCATCGAAGATAGCTTTAACGATGCTTCCCTGTTTAGTTCCTTTCATTTTCTTCAAAATGTTCTTGGCATCCTTTTTTGCGTTGTCAACAGACTTGCTTCTGCAGTTCCAAACTCGATCATTGAACGCCCGGCAAATCTTGTAGAAATGCGTCTGAACCTCTTTGAATCCCTCAGTGGCTCTCCTTTCATCACCCTTGAAGTAGTAGTAGGACATTTTCTGTTGAACAGCGCTAGTCATTATGTTTTTCACGAGAATCGTGAGTTCGGACAGCTTTATAATATCGCAACCATGTTCTTCGATGAATCTATCGAAGATGTTACGATGGGTTATGCCATCTGGAAGAGCTGCCATTCTGTAGAGGTTCTGCAGGCTAACATCCAAGTTGTTGTTTTCGTAATAATTGACGTATTCTTCGGCGAGTTTCACTTGGTCTATTCTTCGGGTTTTAGTCCCCATTGCTTTGCGGATATCAGACAGTTTCTTTGCCCCGTTCCTCGACGCATACTCCCACTTGATCCAGGCAGACAAAAAGGTGTTGAATGCAGCATTTGCCTTGATCGATGTCTCTATATCGTCGAGTTTCTCGTCTAGGCTATCAAGCTTGGCGTTGACTTCTTTAAAGCGTTCGTTTATCAAGCTCGTGATGACATCCAGGTCGCTTGGCATAAAAAAGGTGAACACAAAACTTGCAACGGCAGCTGCTGCCTGAATGGCTTTAAGAGCTTTACCAACCTTGGAGGCTTACTTGGCTAATTTCCCCTGCTTTGCCACTATTTCCGCTGCTTTCGCATCATCTGCAATCTTCAGTGCGTCTTTAAGGACTTTAGCTTCTGCCTTATTCATTTCATCCAATGTGTTCATCGTAAACTGAGCTAAATCAAGAGCCGTAGACGCTTTGGCGTGCTGTCCCGGGTCCAACTCGGAGCAACTTGAACCGAACAGTCATGAAACCCACAGCACAGCTGCGAACCAAACAAGACGCCTCATTCTCGAGAACGAACCCGGCAAATGGTGGAACTGTGAAGAAAAAAATTGAAGGACACAGTACAGTGGTGGATCCAAATATTTTTGTTAAGTGGGGACCAGGGGCAAAAAGAGAAAAGGTGGCGGAATCGAAAATGTTTTAGTATTCTGTAAATTTAGGTCCCCTCGACCTCATTTTCTTTGAGAAACGGGAGGGGAGGGGGTAACGTGTTTCTGGGGGGGGGGGGGGGCGTTAAGCCTCGTTAGCGCTCAGTTCCATAGGAATAGAAAAGCCACCAAAGAGCAATCGAACAAGGAGTTGAACCTATCATAACCTTCCGCACTCAGGAAAGTCGTACTCCATTCACAGTCTTATTCGCACTGCCACAGGACACCTACGCGGCAGGTAGCCCACACTGCCACACGCAAAGCTCATACGTACACAGGCAGCCCACACTGCCACAGTCACCCGAGTACTGTTTTGTTAGATTCCCTTAACGGATTACCAGTACCCAGTTAAAAGAAGAAACTTCAGACGACACAGACACCACGCCTTGAGCCACCTCGATGCACCCCATCTTCCAGCGGATGACAGTTACTTCAATTTGAATAAAGTCACTCACAGTAAAAAGCTTACGTTTTCAGAAACAATGTTGTGTTTTGCGGTTAAAGTGACCCCATTTGTCCGTATATAATATAATGTAATAATATAATATAATATAATATAATATAATATAATATAATATAATATAATATAATATAATATAATATAATATAATATAATATAATGTAATGTAATGTAATGTAATGTAATGTAATATAATGTAATATAATATAATAAATATAATAAAATATAATGTAATGTGGTGAGATGTGATGTGATGTAAGAATAGAATACAAGACAATACAATACAATAGAACGTAATGTAATGTACTGTAATGTTATGTAATGTAATAAGCTTTTAACTTAAGGCTTTTTTCTCAGATTTCTATTTTTTTTTTCGGAAATTTCTTCTTGCCATCAGATATTTCGCCTTAGCCTTCTGTTTTTCTTAGTTAATTAGTTTGTTTGTTTCCCTAATAAAAACACTGATTTCCGTGCGTCTATGGGGAAAATTTTGGACCGTCAAATAAAGAAACAATTTTGTGGACGTTTACTTTATAGTTCTCTAGATTGTCACATCTCCAAAGTCATCGATTGTCCAGAAAAATTCTAGTATAATATTGCTTGGCGAAATGGAACACTAATACTTGCCAAATTTCATGTTTTTAACCAGGGCACGTCGAATAATCCTGTCATCATATTGCCAGTTTAATAACTATCTTATGCCCAGCACCGGAGCGTCCACATCCCAAGTATTTGTGCATGCATGGGCGTTTTCACAAGAAGGGTTATTTTAAGATTGGCCTTTCCCTTAATCCTCGGGGGGGGGGGGGGGGGCAAGCATATTCCCTCCCCCTTTGGTACAAAGGGGGTGATATAACCTTCACTTGGGTTGTTGCTTTGTCTTACCGTACAATATGTCGAAAAGATTTTACCTTCAGTAGGAAGCCTTTGATGTGCTCTACAAAGTGAGTTATATATTGTGGGTTGCGACGCTGTCGGGGCCTGTGACGTCACCCATAATGGCCGCCAAACATGTGTCAAAATCTGAGATGGAAAATCATCTTGGAAAAATCTAAGAAAAACCGTATGGCGGTCATCCTCCCCCGCCCTTGTACGTCCGGGGATTAAATTATCGTTAGTTATCCTTGGAAAAGGTGTTGTGATCTTCACTTATCCTGGGAAGCATTCGAGCCGGGTCATCTTCAAGAATCTTCAGAAGCTGCTTGAAGTCATTGCATTGCGCATCCTTTCTGCGCGTAATTTTGTGCGCGATTAGCGCACGTTCAGAACTAATGATAAGTTTTCTTTGAAACTGAGCCGTTCAGAGAAATACATGGTCGTTTTCTTCTAAAGGAGATAGGAATCCCTCATTTTTTAAATCATAAATTTAAATGGCATACGGTTTAGAGTACCACATATCACAGTTTTAAGAAAAGTTAAAAATTCTTGTTTGAGATATTTATTTGAATTCCGAAAAGAACATTGGTCTTTAGGTACCGCACAGGCTTACCATCCTCTGTTTCTGTGGTGGGCTGTGCATTTATAATGGCTGTGTCGGTTTATCAAATATGCAAAACTAAAGCAGAAATTTAGGAGTTTTAAAACTGAGGAATATGAAATAAAAACTCATAAAATTGCTGCCATGTGTTTTGATTTGTGTTTCTGTCTTTATTTTGGCGATTTAAGGCTCGCGAAAGCGATGTTTTCAAAATAACGGTCGGACTCGCTCAAAAGTAGAGAAAGAGAACAAGGCATGCAACTAGGCGACCCGCAATTTCCACTACCCAGTCGAACATTTCGCCAAAAAAGTCGTATTTGCCCGGTTCGCTCACACAAAAGAATCTTAGCCCTCGAAAGAATAGTCTTCGAACAAAGTTTTGGCCAAATTTGAGTTAGATTCGATCGCGGATAGAGCTTTAGAATCGAGCCCAGACTTTTGAATACGACTGTCAATTTGCTTTCTCCCTATGAGCTGCAAGAAATCCGAACTCAAAGGAATTCGAAGAATGCATTTTTCCGTTAAAATTTGAATTCACGTGCGACAAACTGCCGCCCCTGGCCTCCGTACGCGAAACTTTTGGTCGGTGACAAAATCTTCTCTGTGGTAACCCGAGTGGCGAGTTTGACCGACAAAGGTACCCAGTTGAAAGACACGCGATTTTTTTAAATTTCCCCTGCACTTAGACTGAGGGTCGCTGGGCGCAAAAATTCATAACAAAACAAAATGGAAGACGCGGATTCAGGCCAGCCTAAGGCCAAAAAGAAAAAGACCGAAAAGGGAAGTGAAAAACGGTGGTGGTACGTTGAATTGTTTTTTTCTTTTTTATCTTGTGTGTGTGTGCCATTTACCATTGCCAAACAACAGCAGCTGATTATGCAAAATCGTTTCATTACGTTTAACTGGCTTGCATTTTTCGTTTTCATGACATGTTAACACAGAATTATGAGTTAAAATCCCCGAGAATAAATTTACTTGGATGAGATTTTGGAAAAAGCGAAGGATTTTCGTTTCACTTTGAAAGGAAAAGTAGTTTGCACCATAGAAAGAGAAGTGTTTGGTAGCGGTGTTATCGTTTGCCGCCCGAGAATTGGTGGAAAGCAAGCGACATCTTTTTTCAACCTTGGGACCAAGGAATCAGTGGGGAATTCAAGCTTATTCTCATTCGACCACCCGTTTCGCGGTTGGATTTTACGGTCAAAACGCCAGAACGGGGAACGTAAGTTTAGTAAACCTACCGGGCAGGTAATTCATGGCACTGAACTTGTTTTAGGACTTCTAGTAAACCCCGGCAGCTTCCAGTTCTTATTGACCGGGCTTTGTGGATGGAAATATAACAACGAAGACTTGGGGTGTTTTGAGTTCATTTGCAAAAATAAGGAAACTATGTTCCATCGCTTTTATGCCATCTGAGTGGTCTTACTTTCTGCTCACGGATAAAAAAGGACTCGCATGTAGCAGCAGTCTACGCGCAGGAGGCCAGGGGCGGCAGTTTGTCGCACGTGAACTCAAATTTTAACGGAAAAATGCATTCTTCGAATTTCTTTGAGTTCGGATTTCTTGCAGATCATAGGGAGAAAGCAAATTGACAGTCGTATTCAAAAGTCTGGGCTCGATTCTAAAGCTCTATCCGCGATCGAATCTATCTCAAATTTGGCCAAAACTTTGTTCGAAGACTATTCTTTCGAGGGCTAAGATTTTTTTGTGTGAGCGAACCGGGCAAATACGACTTTTTTGGCGAAATGTTCGACCATGAGCTATAGGAAACATGGAGTTCGAATCGAAAGTTGTTTTAAGGAAACAGCGCTGAAAGATGTCGAGACTCCAATAAAATTATCACTTACCGTTAGTTCTGTTGTTCTGTGTCTTTGATTTCTACATCATCTTCTGCAAATATCCCTATTTTTCCCCGATTCTCTCAGCGGCTGAGTTCGATGGTAGATGCTTAAACCGCCCGCCATTTTGAAATTCACTCAGTCCCAGTTCTACTCAGCTTACCAAAAACCCCTAAAGCGAGTGAGTAGGCTATCTTTGCCAGGCTATCGTCACGAGCTCGTAAGAACATTGCACGACGGACTTCCATATATGGAAGGTCGTCGTGCAACTGATTAAAATTTGCAATTCAAATTAGGTTCTATCTTGGTTCTTCTTTCAGGGGTTTTCTCGGAGATTCAAAAAGTAGAATCAAATTGCGAAACTTAAATTCATTTTTAGTTGAAAACCAGATCGCATCAGTGGCCAGTTCTTTCGTATCTGATTATTAACTTTAGTTTACGCTTACAGTTTGAAGGAGATATTTACTTTCGGGTTTATTTCCCGTTTTCGAAACGAATCGAGCCTGTGTACTCGCTGATCAAAACCTCAACGTCCATTTTATATTGCGAGAATTATTTTGCGTTGTCGAGAAGGAAAACTGTTCTGATCAGCCGGGAAATCATGGAATTAGTGTGGACGAAGCCTACAAACACTTTATTTTCATGTTAAGGTCGAGGAACATTGCCAGAGACATAAACAAAAACAATTTTGGAAGTCTTTTGAGAGCCGCTTTCCCGGGAACGATTGTAGCGAAGAAACGACGGGTTAACTACGAGGGAGGAAAACAATTGCCCCAGCTAAGACAATTCACCTACCTAATATCAGCAGTTGCAAGAACAGATGGTTTCAGTGAAACTGTCTGTTCGGATTGCCTGCATTACAAGACCTTACAAGCGTTTATTTAGCCAAGCGCGGAGAGCGAGACGAAACAAAAAATTCGCTTTCGGCGCTCGGCTATAAAATAATGCTTCTTCTGTTTTCGTCCCCGGAATGTAACCTTCAACTTGTGTTCTATGGTAAAATTAATGCTTTTTGTTTTCGGCCAAACAAATACATGTATGTTGTATGTTGTTTTTGTCATTGCTAGCTTCTTCGGGGAGACAACAGCTGCTCCGAATTTCGGCAAATGCAATATAATACTGTTCCCTAAAAGTTTCCCAGAAAAGACCCGACAAGAAAATTTTATTTCCGTTTCCGACTCTTGCCTTGTGGGGAGAGTCGACTTTTTCTCACATATGTTTGCTAGCAGGGGACTGGAAAGTTATTTTTGCTCTTACCAGCTAAAGACGAATTTGAAAAACAATAGCAATTGTCTTTTCGGCGCTACGATTGGCTAATGGCACAAATCTCCTAGCAACGGCCCAAGTGCTTCCCACCCAGTGGCTTCACAGGAGAGGTTTATTTCCAGTTAGCTGGGTAGAACTGGGACTGAGGGAATTTCAAAATGGCGGGTGGTTTAAGGATTTACCATCGAACTCAGCAGAGAATCGGGGAGAAACAGGGATATTTGCAGAAGATGATGTAGAAATCAAAGACACAGAACAACAGTACTAACGGTAACGTGATAATTTTATTGAAGCTTCGACATCTTTCAGCGCTGTTTCCTTGAAACAACTTTCGATTCGAACTCCATGTTTCCTATAGCTCATGGGTCGCCTAGTTGCATGCCTTGTTCTCTTTCTCTACTTTTGAGCGAGTCCGACCGTTATTTTGAAAACATCGCTTTCGCAAGCCTTAAATCGCCAAAATAAACACAGAAACACAAATCAAAACACATGGCAGCAATTTTATGAGTTTTTATTTCATATTCCTCAGTTTTAAAACTCCTAATTTTTGGCTTTAGTTTTGCATATTTGATAAACCGACACAGCCATTATAAATGCACAGCCCACCACAGAAACAGAGGATGGTAAGCCTGTGGGTACAGCAGGGTATGTGCGCATGCAGCAAATTCTTTAATTTATTTCATAGTATTAATTCGTGTTCAACTAACACAGTATAAAATACGGGATAAATGTCTATTTGGTTGATCTGCTGGACATATATATCAATGACGTGTCAAAGAAATTGTAGATCTAATTTTTGAAAACTAGGGTTTCTCAGGAAAACTGTTGTTGCATTTTTGAAATTTTCAGAACATAATCACCGCCCATAATCACCAATTGGTCCAAGTTTTAGGAAATTTTACATATTCCTTCAATTCTAAATACATAGTTCTATTTAAATTCCTGCAAAAATTACAATGACAATTGAAAATGCCTGTTTTAACTCCTACGGATACTGACAGAAAACTAATAATCAGATGGAAAGTCAACACCTCTTAACGCTTAATTTTTATATTAATATAGTTTTTTGAAACCAAATTCTGCGTAATGTACCGATCGCGATACGATTTTCCCGCGGTATGACTGTGAAGATAGATATTTCTACTTTAAGGCGTCGGAGGCAAAAATTGCAAATTTCTAAAAAAAAAAAAAGAAAATGAAAATGACTGGACTCTGGGGAACTTCGCTGGGCAACGCGCTTGGCTAGCAGGAAAGGAATCTCGTCACCAATCCCAAGTGCTGCATTGGCAACAACTGCATAGGACCACAGTCTTGCAAGGACGCTCAATTTATTACAACGGTTGCAGTTGCACGATTGCATCGCGGTTTAAAAACAAAGGCTGAATAAACCCAGCCTTATACATCAAACGGAATTGCAAAGAAGTGTACATTTTGAAAGGCTACACCAATCGTCAAAGAAATCTTATTCTATCGCAAAAACCGGCAAAATAATATAACTTGATTTAGAAAGTAAAGAATAGAAAGAGCAGCTAAAGATACAACTAAAAACGTCTGCTTTACTTTAAAAAGGAGCGCTTTTCAGAAAGTGCAAAACAGCGACTACAGTTAACAAGATATTGAAAACAACTGCCATCACTCAGTATGCGAAGGTAAATTCAACAAAGAGTTCCAACTGGGCTAAACTAAGGCTGAAAAATTTTGTAGTTTTAGTTGAAAAACGTGCTCAAAAGAACAGCTAAATAACAGGATTTATTATTAACTAAAAGCGAGAAAAAGTGCAAAATAAAATAATTCAAAAGCAACCATGCAGGCGATAAATGACATGATTCTAAAGAGAACATCGGTAAACACATAAAAAAAATAGAGGGTCTGAATGGGGTTTAGTGTAGAGTGTTATTTGCCCACTATTTTTAGTGTTTGCTGTTAAATTAGCCAATATTTTAATGTTTACTGTTTTCGGAGAAAATACTGTTTAGTGTTTAGATGGTTTTTCGTGAAAAAAAAATCACAGTCTTTCAGCATTGTAAATACTTATCTGCTCTGCTGAAATCGCTAATAAAATCACTCAATCGCCATGCTGCCCTAACTTTGAGCCTATGCTCAAAGGGGCAGTTTAAAGGGGCAGTAGTCTCTTTTCCACCCATGCGCATGAGTTTTTTGGGGAAATCTGGAGACCAATAGCGTACCAAGAGCCCGCGATCCTTTGATCAGAGTTGCTGCGAACTGGGGTCGACGAGACTGTCGGTCGACGAGGTTGGAACTCGAGGTCAAATCGGTCAAAAGCCAAAAAACAACATGGCGGCATCCGGTGTTGTTAAAGTTCTAGTGAGCTTCTATAGAAGCGGAGAGGATTCTGCTTTCGAAAGGCACAGACGCAGGGTCACGTTTGACCTTGCAAAGCAATCCAGCGTGGCAGCCGTCAAGAAACATCTGACGGAATTTCTTGGGCCATGAAGGAGCTGGTTGACAGATATCGCCCTGTGAGGCAAAGAACAGTGCGCAGTGAGGCCACCAAAGACAGGGTAGGCGCTCTGCCGCCAGCAGTATATTCCAGTCAACCTTCTTGTACAAAGGTGATATTCCATGACGATTCACAAGACCATTCAGATGACTGAAAGTCAAGAAGAAATCGAACACTGATATGCCACCAGTTGCAGATCACGATCATAACGTAACCGGAGTCACATTTGTGGACAATAGCGAAGTTGCAGTTTTTGCTGTTTGTGAAATGACTGATCTACCTGTGCAAGAGGATGAATATGACACCGACTAAGAGAGCGGTAGGGAGGATGATACCCCACCTGACATAACGGTCGTCAGGTCTGGTCTAGCCATCCGCACTCATTTTCGCCTTGATTTGTAAGAACATCAGGATGATCAGGTATGCACACATTCATGAGCTTTTGACCGGACATGAAAATGATCAATTAAACAATTTTGCAAGGTAAATTATTATGTCAAAGTGTAAGCTCTATAAAAACACTGATTCAGCTTTTACTGAGTTTCTAAATTCCAATAATTCATAACTCAACAAATTTACAAAGAGTTGACCCTCAAGCCAGATTGGACAGATTGAAGCTTGCAATATATCTGAAAAAAGTTTTCATATTCGAGGGCATAACGGAAACTGGCGCTGAAAAGTTCGTGGTTCGTATACGTCATATACATGTAAACTTAGCAAGAAAGGAATTACATCTGTTATTTTTGTTGAGCATTTAATAGTAGATAATATCCCGTGTTATGATATAAATTAGTGAATTACAAGGATTTCTCTCACTGAGAAAAATCTGTCTTTACACTGTAAAAGATATATCTTTCACATGTGAATATATCGATTACGTCACGTTTGCCAACGTCCTTTCCTTGTTTAAGTGATGAATGAACTGTTTGTCCTTGGTATATAGTCGAAACATTTTCGGAATGCTCCTCGGAAATCTTCGAAAATGATCGGAAACGTTCGAATGATCTTCGGTTTGCTTTCCAACAATTTTGGTGCCGATTTTGTTTCTTTCTGGATGAAATTTACTGTTACAGTGAATTTTTTACTGTTAGTGTTAAAATGCCTAAAATTTAACTGTACCCCCATTCAGACCCTCTTTATATCCTTGGTATCAAAAACCTATTGAAATAACAGACATCGTTTTGTGTGATGCTTTTCCCGGCTCTCTAATATTTTAATCAGTTTCATACTTCGTAGCCTTCAGTGTTTTCTATAGTACTTCTATAGTATAGAAATAAACCAACAGTTAACTATATTTCCTTGACAAGATAAAAGAAATTACGCTAAACTGCTATGTATTGTTTCCCGTTATGTTCCAATAATTAACGGAAAGTTATTATATATCGCTTTCACTTCTTAAAAGGATCTATCTCCTATAGGAATTAATGAGTTCAATTCAATAGAGGCTTGAATTTACAAATTTAAAAATTTCTTAACTTGCTTCCTTATTTAACTGATTTAGAAGTGTAGCTCGGGTTAAGGTCAGGGGGCGGCCCCCCCCCCCTGGGTTAAGGTACTGAGTCTAAAACAGGTTAATTTATTTGTCTTACTATTTATTACGTTTCTAATTTGCCAGCCGTTTTTTTTTTCAGATTTATATTTCGCATTGAAGTTGTTTTAAATGTTTCATTTTTTTGTGAGTGTGCATATTTATAGCGAACGTTAAACCTTCTTTAAAAAAATCTTAAAAATGAATTGTGGAGATTCAAGGTTATTATATTATTATTATTATTATTATTATTATTATTATTATTATTATTATTATTATTATTTGCTGGTGATCAATATTAATTCAAAATTAATTGAATTCTATTCAAGTGAGGCGGTCAATGCCTTCCGAACCGAAATGATCCGCCAGGTTCCCCTACAGAAAAGATCTCCCTTGTCTTTATAAAAGTTCCAACAGGGCTTCACGATATTCATACATTGAAACCAATTTTGTAACAAAATCAGTGTGAGATTTTTCTCTCGAGTTGAACCTGTCCTATTTGTTTGCTTTCTAAAAATTCCATGTTGTGAGTATTCACTAAGTTTCTCGCACAGTCGCTTTCGTACGCCATATTTATTTATTTTATTTTATTTTATTAGCTTCGCCAAAGAAAACAAAAAATACAAACGTAACTAAACTAAAGAAGGGGGTTGACAGGGACACCGCAACAGCTGACGCCAATTACAGCGGGCCCGGGTAAAATATAAATGGCTTGTTTCGTACGTCTCCGAGTGAAGCAGAATACGTTTGAAAATAGAAATAAAATATATATTTAAACAAGCAAGCAAACACTAAACATAGTGCAAAGAATTATATTTAATTTTAATGGTAAATGCAAGAAATATGCAACCTTACCTTTCTTGTCTGTGATCTGTAAACGGCCCTATTAGTCCTCCTTGATATCTCAACTACAAAGTTTAACAACAAGGGTAGTGTTATATTATTAACGCAGAAAAGGTTTTCTTTTAAGTTGTAACAACTAATTCATTTTGATAAGTTAGTGCTCTTCACATCTTGTGGCCCAAACAAACGCAGAAACAAAGATTGCTGCTCAGCCATAGATTACGGCAATTCTAGCGGCTATACCGTTGTCGTCAAAGTAACCCCCCCCCCCAAATGCCGATAAATTTTGATAAATTTGGTAAATCCTGGTTGTGGCACCTTTATTATCTGTTAGTAGTTGAAACTGAATTCACCATGTATCACGACGACAGCAGGGGCTACAAAAGCTTTAAAATGTAGACTGCAAAGAAACTGCCTGAGCAAAAAGTTAATTCTTGGAATTTTACCTCAACGCAACTATTTATTGCGATGCTTAAATTCAGGTGCGATTTTAGATTTGGTGTATTCCGCGAGTATTTCAGTGATTTTTTAAAAGATTTCGCTGGGAGAAATACAACATATTTCAACATTTGAGAAACAAATAACATTCCCGAAAAAAACAAGAAATTAAAAAGGTATGTTTATTAAACGAAATTCTAGTAAGAGGAAATGATAGAACGAAAATGGAAATGTAAAGACCGTTTTTTAAATTCATCGTTGAAAATTATACGACACAAAATTCAAATTAAACACATATCAAGCGCTAACATAGCAGGACAAACATGATAGGACACAACATTCTTTTTTCCCTTGCACAACCTCCAGAATAAGGTTAGTCCTCGATGCAAAATTTTACTGCAGCAACCAATTTTTAAATAATTTTTTGGGAAAATCGCAAAAAATTATTACCGAAACTGCAAAAAGATGCCTTTTTGATGCTTATTGGTAAAAAGTTGTGCGTTTGTTTTTGCATTTGTAACGAATATCAAATTAAAAAGTAGTTTCTTTGGGAGCTGTGAGGTATCTCTTTTTTTCTGTTATGCTTTTCTCCGGCCGAGTGGAAAAAATTTAATCGCATTTTTACAAGAAAGGATGGTTTCTGTACTTAACCAAGTTATTTCAAGCCAATTAAAACCGGTCAGTCCATAAGTAAAAATTCTTTATTATCTAAGAAATAAAAGCGCTGTCCTTTTTAATTTTTTTTTTCTGTTAATCGCTTTAAAGGAACGTTTTTATGGTCTTTATAAAATCTTAGGTCTTACCTCGTCTTGAATTTGATCTCCGTGAATAGCTTGAGCGCCCAACTCAAAATGAGTCAAAGTTAAACAGCAGAAGCCTTTTTGGAAGGTGGACTATTAGTGTGATATCTAGTGTTCTGATTGGCTTAATTCTTGGGGGATTGGCATTCAACACATCGCAATGTGTAAAATGTCAATCAGAGGCAGCTGATTTAATATGCGCAGCTACACACAACAGTTCTTCATGCAAGTTTTGAGTTAAGGGCAAAGTTAAAAAAAATGATAATTTCCTATAAGGACCATTGAGTGCTAAGCAAAACAAAACAATGGGAACTAGGAAAAACTTGCGAGGAATGTTTGGACTTTATGATATTAGTAAAGAATACAGTAGAAACCAACTTTGCAACTTGTGCGGAACGCAATAAAATATTCAAAAGGCAGTCGACTTTGCTCCGCCTGGAGAAGCTTGAATTTGGTGATAGTCTAAAAGTGTTAATAGCTAAGGAGCTATTGAAATTTTTCCGAAAATATTTCCATTGGCCACTTTAAAACCTACTTACTCAAGAAGTGTGGCTTAGAGTAAATAAATAAGGTATAACCCGAAAGGTGATTTTATCAGCTGTATCACAGCTGCCGCTATGTAACCGAAAATATTAAAATAATCTTAATTACTTTTTTCGGTCATTAGTTACATTCGTGCCTATTTCGATTACCTTTTTGAATTATTTGATTAAGAGTTTACAATTTTCAAAGCGTTTGTATTGGGTTTCCAGCTTTGTTAGCTCAAACCACACAGTGGATATGATCCTTTTATTACCTACTAGACAGTCTGGATATGAGCATCAAAATGCTGTTATTGGTACGGCTGCTATGGGATGTCAACTCGTGTATTCGTACCAAAGAGGTCGTCCAAATGATATCAAAAAACAAAATAATTTTTGGCACAAGTCTGTTTTTCTCTTGGTCTAGTTTTAATATTAAGTAAATAGCTTTTACAGTATCCCAGGAGTTGTCTATGTAAATAAACAAATTCATTCCTTGGTATCTCGATTTCTTGGAGTAACTTTTAAAAGTTTTTAGAAGCCGAAAAAAGTGTCCTCACATAGCAACTCGACAAAAAAAAATGGCAGTGAAAATTCATTTCACGACAAGACTGAATCGGCAACATCACAAAATACTCCGACGAAAGTGAATTAAGAAATCCTGAATGGCATGCATCTGTGAAATGTTTTAATGAAACTGAAATTGTAATTTAGATTTGAGTTGTTTACATGCTCATAAACAATTTGTTTCTAAAATCGTTTTTCTCTTATTACCGTGGACGCAAGGAAGAAAAATTAAAAAAAAAAAAAAAAAAAGATTGCATTTACCGGCTACATAACGAAGATTTATTTTAGAAAGCGTCAAGAAGGTTTTATAAAACAAATATATTTTGGAAAACTGTTTCAAAATTTCTTCTACTACTGAGGAGAGCCTTTAGTTACTCATCCCTTACAAAACGCAACCGACACCGAATTCGTTTTTGTGTATTTTTTAACCCACAAGGAAAAAAAATTTCGATAGCAGTTATCCTAAGCGTGTAGGGCATGGAAATGTCCCCGACTCCAAAACATTTTCACTAGAAAAGGAGAATTTTTGAATAGGACAATCAAGGACTGAGCGGGTCTCGTATTTGGCTCAGACTTCATCTTGGGCGAGATGATAGGACCGAGAGAAGGAGAAAACTATGTGTGGAGTGCCATGTTTACAGTTTTCAGTGATCGTTTTTACTAAATTTCCAGTTTTGTTGGCTCAACACACACAAATTATGATCTTTTATCGTAAAGTCTGCAAATGATAAAAAAAATGTTGTTGTTTTGTTGCGGCTGCTATAAGATATCAGCTCTCAATATTGGAATCATTCGTAACAAAGAGGTCGTTCAAATCAGATGATGGACGACCAAAATAATTTTTGGCACAAATCTCTTTCTCTTGATTTAGTCTTAATATTACTGAAGTAAATAGCTTTCACGTTATCCTGGATATGACTATGTAAAACGAAAACAAATTCATTCCTTAGTATGTCGATTTCTTGGAGAAACTGTCAAAAAGGTTTTAGAAGCAAAGACGTCTTCTCACATATAGCAACTCGACAGAAAAAAAATGGCATTGAAAACTCATTTCATGACGAGACTGAAGCGGCAACATTACAAGAAACTCCACCTAAAGGAATTAAGAAAGCCCATCAATTTGTTTTATGAAAGTCTGAATGGCATGCAACTGTGAAATGTTTTAATGAAACATTTTGCACTAACAGTTGTAATTCATATTTGAGTTGTTTACACTTTCATTAAGCAATTTGTTTGTCAAAATCGCTTTTCTCTTATCACCGTAGTAGCAAGCAAGCAAAATTAAAAAAAAATGTCTTTCTATTGCATTTACTCTACATAACGGAGATTTACTTTATAAAGCGACAGGCACGTTGACGAAGTACAAGTACATTTTGAAACACTGTTTCAAAATCTCTTTCATCACCATGTTACTTCAGTAATGTCATGAAATGGCGTCAAGGATGAAAATACTGAGGCAAACCAAAACCTACAACAAATAGATTTTGGTGTATTTTTAGAATTCAGAAGCAAACAAATTTGGATAGCAGTTTTCCGGAGTGTGTGGAATATGGAAATGCTACGGACTCCAAAAAAGACTTAAAAGTCTAAGGCCACTAGTTAAGGACAATTTTTAAATAAAACCATCAAGAACTGAACGGGTCTCGTATTGGCTCAATCTACATACCTTGAGCAAGAGATAGGGTCGAGAGAGAAGGAGGAGAATTATGTGTGGAATGCCATGAGTCCTGACTCGCTCAGGCAAGATATGTTCGGAGGCTGTGCGTTTATATTTCATCAGTGTCATTTTTCTGTGCTCTACTGGCGCCCCATACAATCCTTTCTTGGGGCTTGTAGTGTAGGTCGTAGGGGAATGCCATACATTTTCTTACTCAGTTTCTAGCACTCTTAGAGACAAAAAATAAATTTTCCTTTCGTACAATTTTATTAGTGAGTTTCGTTCACTCTTACGGGAAAAAAAATTTCCCTTTCATACATTTTATAACCCAGTTTCTAGCAGTCTTAAGGACAAAAAAATAAATTTTCCTTGTGACTCGCGTAATACGTGGCCTTCACAACTTTAAGGCTGAGTGAGGCAACAGTTTCGGACGGCCTATAGATCACCACAGACTACGTGGTTTGCGGCTCCCTCAGAGTGTACTTGTCATAGCGAAAATTTTGAAGGGTGACAAATTTATTTTGACCACTAATAGGTACTATTCTAACAAGTAATTGCTTTCCCTGTCAATTTTTCCAGGCTTTTACCATGAAAAGGTATAATTTTAACGGTGGTCATTTTGAGATTTTAGCGCTCTAAGTAAATCACGAGTGTTGGCCGTAAAAGATGCGACGAACACCTTCATAAGTATCTTCCAAATTTTTGGATTATTCACGGCTCAAAAGATCAACTTTGTAATCGTTGCTGATATTTTTTTTTTGTCATGTTATAAACTTCAGTAGTCGTTACTAAATGTTTTAGCCATGTTTTTGACCAAAACTTCGTGGACGCGTCCGCATTTCACATAAGGCATCAGATTTCGTTATAAGGCAAACCTGATTATGCTTATTCGCTGTTATTCGACAGCAGCGGTGCCGGAGTGTCGGCACATAGCTTGGACACACCCATATAAACAGAGAGTATTCTTTGGTTACCAAAATAAAGCCTGACTAACTATGAGTGTGACAGACAAGAAAGGGCGTGGCCTAATTTTAACCTTCAGCAGTACAAATAAGGGCTGGGAGCAGAGAACAACTACTTCACATTCTATCGCTAGTATTAGGACAAGACGATCACCCTGTTCACGTGCTTTTCCAAATCGTGTTACAAGTCATCTTTACCAATAAAGCACAGTCACACACCAGTAAAATGTCATCGATTTTGGTACAGAGCAAAAATCAAGATTTGAAGAAAATCAACACCGAGAATAAAAATACCTTGATGAACAAAAAAGTTCGTTCCCCTTGAAGACAAGCAACAAATGCGCACTGACTGAAAAGGAGCAACCATTTTGTCTTCAAGACGACCAGATTCACATCCTTGACGAAAATAGGAGAGATGACAGTGCCAACGGTCAAAGAAGTTGTCAAGTTGGAAATAGCCTCGGTTCAAAAGAGGACCGCGTTCTCCATCGTCGCACTGGAGCCGTAGAGGCGAGTGACACGGTATTTGAAGAACGAATGAACGCAAGGGTCTTGCGGAAGAAATTCTGTGAATGCTTGGTTTTAGAAATGTGGAGAACTTTCAAGAAGAAACTTGTCACTAGCAAGGCATTTTAGGGCATATGATATAAGTGCGTGCTCAATGAACTACCATCAGGCCTATTATACCAATTTAGTGCATGAGTTCAGTAATCAGGAACGTAATGTCAAAAGCCACTTCAAGTTTAAATTATAAATTATTTATTGTAAATGACTCCCATAGTTTTCGTTTTTAAGTGTGGACTTGTCTCTTGTAGTGTTTTCTTAGCTCGAAATTTCTCTCACAGAATTTCTGTCTTATTACTCCACTGTTGTGTCATGTTACCGTTTAAGGTCAAGAGAACGCGCAGAAAATGCCAGCATATTACACTGTACAATCCTGGTTTGACCGCTTTTTTGCTGTAGAAGGACGAAGCAAAAACAAAATGCAGTGGAATAGTAAACCTCTTATTCGGTATTTTGATAGGCAAAGCGCGCGAACATTTCACCCATTGTTCGCATTTTTCCGAGCCCCGCACTGTAAAATATCCGCACTTCATATCTACCAAGACACCGAACAAGAATTATATGCTGCTTAATTCTATCAAACATACGTGTGATGGACGAAAAGTTTCAACAGACCGAAACAGAACAATGTGTAGTTTACGGCAAAAGTGAAGAATGGAAGTGGATTGCATTTTGTTGACATGTGACATCGTGACAGGTAGCCCAGAAATCTAAATTGCCACTATATAAGGACTTTGTATTTTGCTCTCATCACTTTGAACGATTTGTTTTCACGGACGTAACTGAATACAATACAGCAAGCTTGCAGCAAATATCCTGCCCATATTAAGAAGCGCGATCGTGTCATTTAACACTCTATGACTGAATAAATTATTTATGCATATTTTAAATTTCACTTAAAAAGAAAATAATAGCTTAGTTAACATTTTCTACTGGGTATAAATAAGGGCATGCTCTCTCATTTTATGGAGTTTGAAAATATCTAAGAAGCCGCGCCTACTGTCAGCGATTGTTTTATCGGTTACCAATACTAACTAACAAGGTGGATTTATTAATTATAATAATTTATAGTTTAACTCCACATCTAATAGTTGAACAAATTATTTCTTTGGTTACACTTAGAAGACTTTCTTTAACATATTCTTACAAAGCCTTGACAACATTTGCTGGTAATAAGGGCGTCGTGTGTGCGTTTGAACATAGACTTTGAAAGGTTTGAGAAACAACGCCCTTATTGTCAGCAAACAAAGTGTCGGCTACTAATTCCATGCCTTACCAGATAAGGTGGATTTCTACTGCCGCGTAAACGTTAAGTGAAATGCGGGCGTAAATTTAACTGGCTTTATGTACGTAAATTAATTGGGCGTGGGTCAATTCCGCCTACGTTCAGGGTTCGGTTGTTCATTGGAAGATAGCGCTATCCACCGGATAAATCGCTGTCCAGTTGATAAATGATAACAAAACAAAGTACACTATCCACTGGATAGTGATTTATCCGATGGACAGCGTTATTTGCTCTTTGAACAACCCGGGCCTGACCTTTAACAGTATAAATAAGGTCAGGAAGTAAATTCACACGACATTCTATTGATAGCTTGTTATGTGCTGCAGCTCGTTTGGTGATATTTTATGATGAAATGAACAATTGATCTGTATTTTAAATCTGAATTTACTTCAACAAGAAAATAAACCATATCGGCAAGAATCTGTCATTATCAGTAGCACAAAAACAAAAACAAACCCGACAACAAACACGATACAGCGAGTACTAAAAAACAGTGATAGAACAACACAAAAGCAACAACAACAATAAAAACGATATAATGCAACACAACAAAAACAAAAACAAATCGATCAATTTCACCTAAGTGACCGGCTCCTTCCGAGATACACAGTCCGGAAGTACCTATTCATATGACCATAAATGGATCTTCCTTTGCCTGCTCAGTGGCTGGCCCCTTCCGGGATACACAATGTGAACTGTTTAAATTGTCCGACATTACCTATTCGTATGACCATAAATGGATCTTTCTTTAAGTATTAGAATTTTTTAAAACACCAACGCCTGTCTTTTGATTATTTCACTGAGTAAAAACTGATTCACGGCTCCAATGAATGTCGTAGCTCAAAAATCTCATTGCTTGACTGCTAGGCTTATGTCAAATTTTGTATGAAGCACGGTGGTAAAAAACTTGTTACAGCAATACCAAGGATGTTATGGATGCAATGCGTGCAGAAGTAATGGCGTTCAGTTCAGAACTTGTGAAAGGGAAAGTATCTGACCTATTGAAGAGAGAATGGAATATTTCAGATGGTGATATCCTTTAAAATTTCAAACAAATTCAATTAGCTAGTAAATAAAAGTTACACGAACGTCCTAATTTAGTGGATTCAAATAAGCAATACGAAAGATGTCAACTTGTGTGGTTCTGACCGCGCCCACCAGTGATACGGACCAAATTCCTGTATAAACACACTAAATTCAGGGTGTCCTACAAACCTTTTATTTTCTGTACTATAACTGATCTCTCTCTGCTTAAAATCCTATGCCGGGTAGGTTCCAACACAGTCACTCTAACTCACGTCATGTCACATCAGTCACCTGGCAGTCGCTCATCTTCTGCCCCAGTATTTTTGATTCACCAACCAATTGCAACGCTTGAACAAACTGTATCTATCTCGCCTTTGACAAATGATTAACATAGAGTCGTCAGTTTTACACTTAACGTTTTACTTAAGTTGCAGGGAAGTTTGGGCAATATAGTAACAACCGACCAAAATTAACGGGTAGCGATCGAGTGGTCTCTCGTTTCTCCCCAAAGGAACGGTGTGTCGGAACATTCACTTTAAAATTTATGAAAAACCACGCCCTTGTGATCATGGAATTTTTGTGGGCTAATAATTGAAAACAATATGAAACTTAGTCCTTGAACGAATTGTCAGTGCAAAGGCAAAGATAAGTAAATAAATAAATGAATAAATAAATAAAAACAAAAACAGATAAACAAAAACCACAAAAAACCATACCTGGAAATGTGTTTTTTTAATGGTAAAAAAGATAGATTGAAAATTGAAAACACAATTATATTTTTTTCTTCTAGTTTTCGTTTGGATTGTCTTTTTTCAACTGGGGATTGTACGCTGCTCAATGTGAAACCTTACTATGTAATACCTTGCTACGCCCAGTGGCGCCCCTATCAATCTTCTCTACAAAAGTACAACGGAATTAAAAAAAATTATAGCAGAGCATGTATCAAAACAGCTTGATGAGAGATAGGGTTCACCACAAGCCTGCGAGGGCACAGAAAGGTATCTAGTCAGGTGTGACCCAATCGAAATAAACTAGCGTTAAGTTTAAATGGGAATCATTACCTAATCGCAATTCAAATTCGATATGTTAAAATGGCCGATATAAATCTTACTGGGTTGACGATTGGTCGATTTTTAATTCCGCCCACGCTCTTTTACAGTATAAGTAAGAAAAGCAAAGTACAATTCAACCACATAGCATTCTAGATATCGCTACATTGGAACCGAAGGGGTTCGGCCAGACGTTTTCAAATCGTGTTACAGATCAACTCTAAATCACATCTACCAGTAAAATGGCAGGGACCTCGGCCTCGGCACGGACAAATAACCAAGACTTGACTGAAAACAACAACGATGATAAATCTCCTCTGACGAGTGCAAGACAGTCCTTGAATTCAAGCCCTGGTTGCGCACCCACGAACAAGGAGCAGCCATTATGCCTAGAAGACATCCAGATTTATCTACTAGACGAAAATAAGAACGATGACGGTGCGAATATTCAAGGAAATTCCCAAGAAATGAAGCAATACTCCAGCGGTACAGAGGACAATGGCCTCGGTCAAAAAGAAGAAAATGTGGTACGCCATCGTCGCATTGGAGTGGTGGAATCAAATGACGTAGTAGTCGCTGCACGAATGAAAGCGAGAGTCTTAAGGAAGAGGTTCGGCGAAGGCTTGGTTTCAGAAATGCCAGAAATTTTCAATAAGAAACTTTAAGGATAACAATGTTAGTGTTGGTCAACAGAGAGCTTACTGTTCGAATTAGAAATATTAAGGCATGTTTTTATTAGTATCATCGGCAACCTTGACCAATCGTTTTGGTGGTTCATAATGCAATAAAAGTATCAAAGGTGAACAGGGGAATTTTTTTATACTCAGTGTAATGTATGTATATTACACTATGTTGCAGACGAGAAGAAGGTTCGGAACTTACTGGTGAGTTACTTATTCATGAGGGTTAGATATAGCCAGAACTGAATGTTATTAACCTCATCACTGTTACTCCTATTGTTCCTATACTGTTTCGGTTGTAGTTAATATAATTTGTTGATTCAACATAAATCAAGTCAAGAGATAAGTCATCTCGTTTGGAAATGTGTACATTTTGCAGTAGTGTTTCGAACATTGGTACTTAATGATTTAATTCCTAATTAAGTTAACAATCTTTAAATATTCATAAAATTTCAAACGATTTAAACAAGAAAATAAATAACAGCGGCAATAATTTATCCTTAGCCACTATACAACTCTACACAACAACAAAAACAAATCCATCAACTGAATTTAATCAATTTCATTGGCCCCTCCCCGGAAACACAGTTTGAGCTGTTTCAATTGCCCGCCCTTAGCTACTTATATCATCATAAATGGTCAAGGATCTTTCCTAGCTTCTAAAGCAAATTTCTGAATTTTCTACCATTTCATCAGAGATTTTTTAAAAGTATTTCTTATAGAAACTGATTGATCGTAGAAATAAACCATGTGACATATTTTGCTGTTTAGTGACGTGAGAGTATTTTACTTCATGAAAATTAAGAACGGTAGCAAAAAAAGTCATCCTTGAAGACAAGCAACGAATCCGCACTCACTGACAAGGAGCAGCCGCGGTATAAATGAAGTCAGCGTGACGTCATCGCCGTACTGAAGTCGTCGAGGCGAGTGACATAGTATTTGAAGAATGAATGAACGCAAGAGTCTCGTGGAATAAATTCGGCGAAGGCTTCGCTCAGCAGAAATGCCAAGAAATTTCAAAATGAAATTGCAAGAAATTCAATTTGACGGGAAGGTATTAGGAAGGATGATGCGCGCGTGTTTGACGCGCTATCGTAACGCTTTGGATTACGTTCAGTTATTCCAGTCGTAATATCAAACGCCATTTCAAAAATTCTACCTACGGCGCCATTTTTTATTTCTCCCACATTTCAATGAATCGCACAGTTTGCTTATTTTTAAACTTGTACTTGTTTCTTGTAGTGTCGCATTGTTTAAAGAAACAGATTTCGAAAATCTCAAGACTTCACATGCCGAATTTCTATGTCAGGAAATATGCAGCTATAAACTGGAGAAAGAATTTTTACGCAAACCAAACCAAACGGTGGCGAGTTTTATTTGGGGGAGGGGGAGGGGGAGTAGAAAATGAAGGATTAAAATGATGGAAGCGGATTTCATTTCGTTAAATTTGATTCCAGTTGGAAACCTTAACTATATTTCCATTTAATAAGAACTTTGAGATTGTAGGCGTTGTATTGTCTAAGCTTATTTGGTTTCATCACTTTGTGTGGCTATTTCACGGGAATAACTGAATTTATTAAAAACTGGACTAGGTATATTGGATTTCTAGCATTTTGATTGGCTGAACGGAGCTAGGCTATCAGCTCATACACCTGCTGCGACCAAATATGGTCAATGAACATTCAACAACAAAGTGAGCTGAAAGTTTTTTCCTCGCGAGCTACCCGGCGAGAAAAATGGACTAGAAAAATCGCTTGGCAGCGAATTTAAATTAAGCAGAATTCTAGCACCTTCGCTAAGCCACATATCAAAATTGTTCCGTAGTGCTTGATTTCTTAAGACAACAAGAAACTGTGCAGAAATAGAATTTTAAGCATTAAGCGTTGTGTTTACAATTAAAGGAGCATAGTCACGCTATTTTAGTTCACTTTAAAAGTCAAAAATATGTCCTCATATCAATGAACGCCCACAAATAATGGTCTAGTTTTGTTACCAAAGACTATATTACTTCACTGAAACTATTTTCTGTGGGCTGTTGCTACGGATGACACGGATTGAAATGGATTGCAGCTTGAAAAAATTAGGCTAAACTTTTCAAATTCTTTCAGCATGTTGACATTATTAAATCGATACTAAATGGTCGTGGTTTGTGTTCTCTTAATGAAATGAAGTTAATATGTTCCTCTAAATGTTCAAACACAATTGGGCATGGATAAAGTTAGCTACCGATAATTTTAGCACAGTTTTGACGAGAAATCTGCGAAATCCTCGTGACTATGCCCCTTTAATTCCTTTCATCGATCGTCACATCGATCATTAAAATTGACAAGAGAGGATGAAGGGGTGTTTTATCAGGAAGGCATTCCACTTCAAAATATCAAGACAAGATATAAAATAAAACACAGTGAAGTGGGGCAGAAGCATTTAATAAAAACTATCACACATTCATGGCGAGTCGGTGCGAAAATCATGAGTCGGTGAGAAAATAAAGTACTAAACAAACTACCAAGAAGGAAGGAAAGGCGAAATTTTTTTCGGCTATAACACGCAAAATTGACACTGGTTTACCTGTACTCGTCGGAGCTCTGTGTTCCAGCAGGTCCAAAGGTTCAGATAGAAATGGGATGCCATGTAAACGGAGTTGAATCGCTTTTCCAGTTGTTTGAGTGTTGTTTTTTACCATTCTGTCCGCAACCTCTAAACCGAGAACAACTGCGTTTTGTGTTTTGCGTTTAACAAACTATAGTGGTGAATTCTAATGTTCTTCCCTACAGTAATCTTGCTTCTGAGCTGCATAGAAATTACCTCTTCAAGTTCAAATTAGTTCTGTCTTCAGCTCGATCAAACACGCACATGATGGATCCGTTGTGCGAACGGATTACAAACTTGTTCCGTTTCAACTCCAGCAGCTAATATGGTGAAATCGTAAAGCTTCAATCCGCTTTGAACGATGATGACAACAATGTTTCAGGAAAAATCAAACACATACCATATTTCAGAGCCAATAATTAGAAGATTTTTTTCCCAAAGCTTGTGCAACTTCGCTCACTTTCGATCAGTTTTCATAGATTCATTCAACTTTGCCAGAAAACGCTGCAACACGCTAGCAAGGTTTTGGCGCCTTTTTCGTTCAGTCATATGATCGATTCTTGTTCCCTTTTTAGCTCTTTTCTCTTTTTGCCCTTTCTTTCTTGATTTTTTTGCTTTAAAGTGGTTACGTTTTTAATAAAACAATTATTCTACTCGGGCTTGAATTGCTGGATATAAAGTGATTATAACCAACTCGGCGCTACGCGCCTCGTTGGTTATCTATTTAACAATTATCCTGCGAAATCGCGCGGAATGTCACCTGATACTTAGCCGACTAGGCCGAGTTGGCTAAATCAGGGGATATTCCGCAAGATTGAGCAGGAAAATTGTTTTATTATTCACCAAATTCCAGCAAATTCTCATCGACTACCATTTTCAGAACGAGAAAAACTATGGTTCTATGATGAAAACGCTAAAAGCTTGCAAGACATAATAAACATCAAAACAAAACTTCAAGAAATCGAAGTTTACTACCGTTCACTTGAAAAAACTTATTTACAAACTCATATTTGGAAATGACAAGACAAAGTAACAAAACTATTGCTACCTTACCGAGAATAAGTCTCTTCCTGAATTAAAATCGTTTTAACATTACAACTTTCCGTGAGCAAGTGAGCTGCTTCGTTCACAATAGCATTTTCTTGGTTGAGTTCGCAGCAGGAAAATTCCAAGTCAACCTCTGGATATCTCTGTGAGCTGGAGCAAATACTTGTTGACTTTCTGAGAGCATTTAATCGTGGAAAGTTTCTTCCAGGGAGTTAAAATTTCCGGAGAACACACAAATTGCCTCGCTTTTCAAAATGGCCGCCAGACAAGCCGTGAAAGAAAATTTGCAGTGCACTTCCAAATATGGTCATTTACGTATATCGCAGGATATCTGTCATGTACGGATGACAGATATTGAGGGCTTTCTTACCATATATGGGCATAGTGACAATTTGTTGAATAATAACATTCGATATCCAGCGCGCCCTCGTAGAATAATTGTTAAATAATAAACCAAGCTTCAGTGTTATCCTGCCCGTACTTACGAAGCTCGATTGTGCCATTTAACATTCTTTGATTAAATAGATTATTTACATATTTTTTAAATTCACTTTAAAAATAAATTTATAGGTTAGTCAACATTTTCTGCCCGGTAAACAGGGCATGTTCTCTCAGTTCTTGCGTTTCGGTACAAGGAGTTTGAAAAGATTTAAGAAACAGTGCCCTTACTGTCAGCAAATGTATTTTCGGTTGCCAACATCAAGCCTTTCTAAATAAGATGGATTTATTACTTATAATAATTTATAGTTAAACGTACCATCTAATATTTGAACAAATTATTTCTTTGGTTACATCCAGAAGCCTTTCTTTAACATATTCTTACAAAGATTTGTCAACATTTACTGGTTATAAGGGTGCGGTATGTGCCTCTGTTTATGGACCTTGAAAGATTTAAAAACAACGCCCTTATTGTAAGCATTACGTGGAGACGGACATAAATTGAACTGGCTTTACGCACGTAAATCAATTGGGCGTGGCACAATTCCTCCTACGTTCTGACCTTTTAACAGTGTAAATAAAATAATGTCGGGAAATAAACTCACAGGACATTCTATTGATAGCTTTGTATGTGTTGCTTTTACTGTGTTTGAAATGTCGATGATATTTCATGATGAAATGAACAATTGATCTATATTCTAAATCTGAATTTATTTGAACAAGAAAACAAACCATATCAGGAAGAATCTGTCATCATTAGTGGCCACAAAAACATAAACAAAGACGGCAACAAACACGATACAACGAGTACTAAAAACAACGAAGATATAACAAAACAACAACTACACAGCAACACGACAACACAATAAAAACAAAATAATGCGATACAACAAAAACAAAAACAAATTGATCAATTTCAGCTCAGTGGCTGGCCCCTTCCGGTATACTCAGTTTACACAGTTTAAATTGTCCGACAGTGCCTATTCATAAGACCATAAATAGATCACAAGAAATGATTTCAGGCAAAAAACAATTCACTGCTTAAAGGAATACCTTAACTCAAACATCTCACTGTTTGATTGCTAGTTTCCGCCATATTTTGTGAAGCATACTAGCAGAGAACGTGTCACTAGGATGTTAGGCTCGCAATGCGTGCAGAAGCAATGACGTTTGCAGACAGAGAACTTGTGAGAGGGAAAGTATCTTACCACTGTAAAGAGAACGAAACATTTCAGACGAGGATATCCTTTGAAATTTCAAATAAATCTAAATAAGGAATTAATTAATGGCTAAATTAGCAGATTCAAATTAAGCAGCAAGAAGTGATGTCAGTTCTGTGTGTTTTTGACCGCAGCCACCGATTTCATGTACAAACCTAGTAATTCCCGGGGGTCTGGCAGACCTTTTATTCGCTGGCTCTAATTAATCTCTCGCTGCCGAATCCTGTTAGTTAATTTACGTGGCAGTTACTCACCAACACAGTAATTCGAGCCTTCCTCCCGTCACAACAGTCACGTGGTAGACACACCCTCACCTGCTCACCCGCAGTGTTCCTGATTCACTAATCAACAGTTGAACAAATGGTATTTTTTGTTATTCTTGAACGCCTGCCTTCAACATATTATGAGCAAAGCGTCATTTTTTTGGACTTATTCTTTCACCTGAATTTGCTGGAGATTTCGTGCAATAAGGTAGTAATCGACCAACATTCACCGGCAATAAGGGAGCGGTCTTTTCTTTCTCCTCAAAGAAACTGGGTGTGTCAGTGTATTTGAAAGTTTATGTGAATTTGAAATTTATGTAAATTTGAAAATTTATTTGAAGCCACGCCCTTGTTGTCAGGAGATTTTGGTCTGCTACTAATTCAAAAGAATATGAAACACAACACGCGTTATAACCTTTTGATATTTCTAGAATATCCGCCCTTGAAAGAATTATTAGTGCTAATGACAAAAACACAAATAATGTATTTGGAAATGTGTTTGTTGTTGTTCTTTTGGTCGTGTGATTTTTTTGGTTTGTCTGTTTTCTCTAAAGAGCGTGTGCTGCTCAATGTGAAACCTTACTACGTGGTACTTTGCAACGCCCTACAGTGGCCCACTTTGAAGAAAATTTTTATCTTCTCGTTAAAATTACAATGGAATTTATGAAATTATACAGAGGATATTACGCGACGGCGCGAAGATATGAATTTTATTTTCGAGTGGTAAAGTATTGCTTTTTACCACTAGTGAGGATATGGAAAATTCGCCACTCGGGTCCCAGATGTAGTTTCGTATAAACTTCACGAGTGGTGTATTTTCCACTTAAACCCTTTTGTTTATATAATAAATTGAGATAATAATGTCCCATAGCTTTAATTGATATAACTATACTAAAACAGCTTGATGAGTGGTAGGGTCACTTACAAGCTTGCTAAAGCACACAAAGGGTTTCCAGTTATACCCAACCGAAATAAACCAGCGTTAAGCTTGAATCAGAATCATTACCTAATCGCAATTCAAATTCGATATGTTAAAAGTGGTCGATATAAATCTTACTGGGTTGACGATTGGTGGATTTTCAATTCCGCCTACGCTCTTTTATAGTATAAATAAGAAAAGCAGAGTAAAACTACTTAGTATTCTAGATGCGCTAGCATTGGAATAAGGCGTTCGGCCGTTCAGGACTTTTTCAAATCGTGTTACAGATTAACTCTAATTCTAACGTACCAGTAAAATGGCATCGGCCTTGGCACGGACAAACAACCAAGACTTGACTGAAAACGAAGATAAAACTCATTTGATGAGTGCAAGACAGTCCTTGAATTCAAGCCCTGATTCCACACCCACTAACAAGGAGCGGCCATTATGCCTAGAAGACATCCAGATTCATCTGCTTGACGAAAATGAGAAAGATGGCGGTGTCAACAGCCAAGGGACCCCCCAAGAAACGAAGCAATTCTCCAGCGGTACAGAGGAGAATGGCCTCGGTCCAAAAGAAGAAAATGTTGTTCGCCGTCGTCGCATTGGAGTGGTGGAATCAAATGACGTAGTAGTCGCTGCACGAATGAAAGCGAGAGTCTTAAGGAAGAGGTTCGGCGAAGGTTTGGTTTCAGAAATGCCCGAAATTTTCAATAAGAAACTTTAAGGATAAAAATGTTAGTGTTCATCAACAGACGCCTTACTGTTCGCATGTGAAATGTTAAGGCGTGTTTCTTTTAGTATCATCGGTAACCTTGACCAATCGTCTTCAATTGGTGGTTCCTAATGCAATAAAAGTATCAAAGGGGAAGGGAGGAATTCAAATGGTGGAATCAAATGACGTAGTAGTCGCTGCGCGAATGAAAGCGAGAGTCTTAAGGAAGAGGTTCGGCGAAGGTTTGGTTTCAGAAATGCCAGAAATTTTCAGTAAGAAACTTTAAGGATAAAAATGTTAGTGTTCATCAACAGACGCCTTACTGTTCGCATGTGAAATGTTAAGGCGTGTTTCTTTTAGTATCATCGGTAACCTTGACCAATCGTTTTCAATTGGTGGTTCATAATGCAATAAAAGTATCAAAGGGGAAGGGAGGAATTCTTTTTATACTCAATGTAATAATTACACTATCTTTAAATAAAATTTCAAATGATTTGAACAAGAAAATACATAACAGCGGCAGTAATTTATCCTTAGCGACTACATAACAACAAAAAACACATCCATCAACGGAATTTAATTACTTTCATTGGCCCTTCCCCGGATACACAGTTTGAGCTGTTTCACTTGTCTGCCCTTAGCTACTTATATCACCATAAATGATCCTGGATCTTTTCTAGCTTGTAAAGCATATTTCTGAATTTCTACCATTTCATCAGAGATTTTTTTAAAAGTATTATAAATAGAAACCGATTGATCGTAGAAGTAAATCATGTGACATATTTTGCTGTTTAGTGACCAGAGAGTGTTTTACTTCATGAAAATCAAGAACGGTAGCAAAAATGCCTTGATGAACACAAAGTCGTCCTTGGAGACAAGCAACGAATCCGCACTCACTGACAAGGAGCAGCCTCGGTTCAAATGAAGTCAGCGTGACGTCATCGCCGTATTGGAGGCGTCCAGGTAAGTGACACAGTATTTGAAGAACGAATGAACGCAAGAGTCTCGTGGAATAAATTCAGCAAAGGCTTGGTTCAGCAGAAATGGCAAGAAATTTCAAAATGAAACTGCAACAACTTCAATTTGACGTGGAAGTATTAGGAAGTATGAAGTGCGCTTGTTTGACGCGCTATCGTAACACTTTGGATTACGCCAGTACGTTCAGTTATTCCAGTCTTAGTATCAAACGCCATTTCCAGCTTAAATTCTACCTACGGCGCCATTATTTATTTCTTTGTTTCAATGAATCGCACAGTTTGCTTATTTTTAAACTCGTTCTTGTTTCTTGTAGTATCATATTGTTTAAACGGACAGTATTCCAAAAAACCTCAAGATTTCATATGCGGAATTTCTATGTCAGAAAATGTCAGTTCTGTGTGTTTTTGACCGCAGCCACCGATTTCATTTACAAACCTGGTAATTCCCGGGGGTCTGGGAGACCTTTTATTCCCTGACTCTAATCTCTCGCTGCTGAATCCTGTTAGTTTATTTACGTGGCAGTTACGCACCAACACAGTCATTCGAGCCCTCATCACGTCACAACAGTCACGTGGTAGACACACCCTCACCTACTCACCCGCAGTGTTTTTGATTCACCAATCAACAGTAAAACAAATGGTATTTTTCGTTATTCTTGAACGCCTGCCTTCAACATATTATGAACAAAGCGTCATTTTTTTGGACTTATTCTTTCACCTGAATTTGCTGGAAATTTCGTGCAATAAGGTAGTAATCGACCAACATTCACCGGTAATAAGGGAGCGGTCTTTTCTTTCTCCTCAAAGAAACTGAGTGTGTCAGTGTAGTTTATGTGAATTTGAAATTTATGTAAATTTGAAAATTTATTTGAAGCCACGCCCTTGTTGTCAGGAGATTTTGGTCTGCTACTAATTCAAAAGAATATGAAACATAACACGCGTTATAACCTTTTGGCATTTCTAGAATATCCGCCCTTGAAAGAACTATTAGTGCTAATGACAAAAACACAAATAATGTATTTGGAAATGTGTTTGTTGTTGTTGTTGTTGTTTTGGTCGTGTGATTTTTTGGTTTGTCTGTTTTCTCTAAAGAGCGTGTGCTGCTCAATGTGAAACCTTACTACGTGGTACTTTGCTACGCCCTACAGCGGCCCGCTTTGAAGAAAATTTTTATCTTCTCTTTAAAATTACAATGGAATTTATAAAATTACATAGAGGGTATTACACGACGGCGCGAGAAATGAATTTTATTTTCGATTGGTAAAAGCAATATTTTGCGAAAGAGTGCGGCGAGTGAGTAAAACATTGTTTTTTACCACTAGTGAGGATATGGAAAACACGCCACTCGGGTTCCGGATGTAGTTTCGTATGAACTTTGTGAGTGGTCTATTTTCCACTAAAACACTCTTGTTTATATAAAAAATTAAGATAATATCGACGTCCCGTAGCTTTAATTGATTTATTACTATACTAAAACAGCTTAATGAGTGGTAGGGTCACTTACAAGCTTGCTAAAGCACACAAAGGGTGTCCAGTTTGACACTACTAAAAGAAACCAGCGTTAAGCTTGAATCAGAATCATTACCTAATCGCAATTCAAATTCGATATGTTAAAAGTGGTCGATATAAATCTTACTGGGTTGACGATTGGTGGATTTTCAATTCCGCCTACGCTCTTTTATAGTATAAATAAGAAAAGCAGAGTAAAACTACTTAGTGTTCTAGATTAACGCTAGCATTGAAATAAGGCGTTCGGCCGTTCAGGACTTTTTCAAATCGTGTTACAGATTAACTCTAATTCTTACGTACCAGTAAAATGGCATCGGCCTTGGCACGGACAAACAACCAAGACTTGACTGAAAACGAAGATAAAACTCATTTGATGAGTGCAAGACAGTCCTTGAATTCAAGCCCTGATTCCACACCCACTAACAAGGAGCGGCCATTATGCCTAGAAGACATCCAGATTCATCTGCTTGACGAAAATGAGAAAGATGGCGGTGTCAACAGCCAAGGGACCCCCAAGAAACGAAGCAATTCTCCAGCGGTACGGAGGAGAATGGCCGTGGTCCAAAAGAAGAAAATTTGGTACGCCATCGTCGCATTGGAGTGGTGGAATCAAATGACGTAGTAGTCGCTGCACGAATGAAAGCGAGAGTCTTAAGGAAGAGGTTCGGCGAAGGCTTGGTTTCAGAAATGCCAGAAATTTTCAATAAGAAACTTTAAGGATAAAAATGTCAGTGTTCATTAAGAAAGAGCTAACTGTTCGAATAAAAAATTTTAACAGCCTTTTCCTTTTTGTATCAATCGTTTTGGTGGTTCACAATGCAATTAAATTAAAATTGCCGAGGAGAATTCTTTTGTACTCAGTGTAATGTATATTACACTCTGTTGCAGACGAGAAGAAGGGTCAGAACTTACTGGCGAGTTAATTATTCATAAGCTTAGATAGCCAAAAATGGCCCATCACTGTTCAAGTCCTATACTGTTTCGGTTGTAATTAATATAATTTGGTGATTTGACATAAGTCAATTCAAGAGATATAAGTCACTTCGTTTGTAAATGTGCACATTTTAAAATACAGTAGTGCTTGAAATATTAGTAAATGTTATGTACTTAATGATAAAATTAATAATTATCTATACTTCAAATGAAATTTGAACAACAAAACTAAATAACAGAGGCAATCAGAGTTTATCCTCTGCCACTACACTACCACCGCTACACAACAACAAAAACACATCCATCAACTGACTTTTAATTAAATTCAGTTGCCCCTCCCCGGATACACAGTTTGAGCTGTTTCCATTGTCTGCCTTTACCTATTAATATCACCATAAATGGTTTAGGAACTTTCCTTGCCTAGAAAGCTTAATCATGAATTTTCTTTCATTCCACCAGAAATCTCATTGTTTCAAATAGAATCCTATTGATGGTTTGCTCGTAGGAATAAATGAACTGACATCGTTCGTTGTTTAGTAACGAGAAAGTGTTCTACTGTTCACGAAGAAGAGAACCAGAAAACATATATGAGCAGCAAAATTAAGAACGAAAGGACCTATCTGTTTATTGGCCACTCCCTGTTAAAAATCGTTTGATTCATTTGCATTTTCTCAGCAGTTTATCTTGCGTGATGAGGAAGTAGAATTAAAAAAAAAAATAATTAAACGTGGAACATTTTAAAGCATTATATAATGATGTTACTTTTTAAGTTAACTAATGATTTTTGTCGGCAGGAATCTATCCTAGTTGGTGGCTAAACACTATGTCTTTGTAAATGTCTGACTTTAGTTTCGTACAGTCTGTTGCCTCCTTGCTCCTTGTTAACCTCCCTGGCTCGGTAAAGTAAAGTCTTGTGCCAAAGCCAGGAGTTCAATCCAACTGACTAAACGAACACATGGCTTTTCAAGGACGGTTCTTGGACACTGTTTCTGGAACTTGATTTTACTCCCCCAGGACAGGATGCTAATCCACCGCAAGGCCGGTTAAAACTCAGCGGTTTGGAAGGATCCCTAGCAGGAAAGACCCTTATACTTAGGTGGGAAATATAAAACAAAACAAAAAACACTCGCCAGCTTTAGGAAAAATTCTGAGATTACAGGACACCCAAGCCACTCACTCAACCCGACAGTTGAGGGGGTTAGTCCCTGTGAGGTGGGTATATGTATATGGCTTTACCCAGGATCCAAAGGGGTGCCTTTTCATGTTCGCAGTATACCAAAGGGTAGATTAATGTTAGTATTTTTTAAGGTCGCCGATGATACCTTGTAAAGTGAAAGCGATAGCAACAATACCCCTTCATTCTCTCTTGATAGCAACTAAAGCTATATATCCAAAGGGTGGCAAATGTTTAGGCAAACATACAACGCAAAAATATACGAAAGCTTGGAGCCTTTGAGCAGCAGAAATTAGAATCCACTGGGAATCACAGGCGTTTTTTAGACCGCGTGAGCGGATAAAATGTATTGTTTTCGGTTCCTCTTAAAGGGGCAAGAAAGGGGTCGAAGGGTGTCGTGTCCATAACATCAAAGAAGTCAATATACGCAAAAGTTTGAGTTCTCGGGCACCAGTCTCAGAGATTGCACTGAACATATCGAGAAAAAGAGAAAAACATTTGTATTGTTTATTAAAAGTGTTTTAAACTCCTAAATATACAAACAGAAATAAAAACAAACAAACAATTAAGTACAGGTTAGGAACTCGGGCGGTTTGGGGAGAGAGGTTTAAACGGTCAAGTTAAAGTGACAAGTCTTCATAAAATATTAATTTCCCACCTTGGCGTACTGATTAATAAATGCAGTGGCCAAGAAAATTGCCTTAGCAGGTTGTTTATTCACGACCTCGAAAGCAACACAGTTATGGTGTTAACATTGTTCTTCGTGATTTCATCGTTTGCGTTAATATTTTTCCATGATGCAAATGCTTCGTGCGATCACATCGTTCACAGGTAAATAATTCAATACTATACCCAGTAGGCTTGTAATTTTGTGACATACGACGCTGGCTAAGAGGCATTAAAATTAAGACTAATTAATGAGACAGCAATTTGAGGAAAGCTGGGTTCCTTGTTCATAGCAAAACGTTAGCTTCCATTTGAAAACACTCAAGTGAAAGTTCTTAAGGACTTTCGCACGAAAACCTTCTACAATACAGATTTTTTTCATACTTTGGCTGCAGTCAGATAATGAGTTACCTATGTCAGAAATGCAAAAAAATTGGGGGGTCACCGACTTCGTTTTCAAAATAAAGCGCGTGGAAAACTACCCCAATTTTGACAAATCGGCCCTCGCAACTCGACATGGCCTCAGTGCTTGTTAGTTGAAAAATATAAAAAATGATTCGCTGTAGACCCACTTTCTTAGTCAAATTTTATTTAAGTGGGTCTGTCAAGTAAACAGTGTGAGCTGGTGTCATCCTTTTAGTTAAACTCATCCTCTAAGATGGACTTTTGCGAACACCGTGCAGCTACAATAATAGCATAATTCGATGACCCGAGGGCAGAAAAGTTGAAAAAAAAATCAAACTTCCACAATACAGATTTTCTTTATTTTTTCTCAAAACGTAGATAATTGACAGAGAAAGTGATTTATCAAAAGAAAATATGGGGTCACCGAACATTTAAGAGAGTTAAACCCGTGCATAGATACTTAAGCGCCCACTAGCGCTATATATCTCCACATTTCTCCAACAGCACGCGCGCTCAATGCATGACGTGGCAGTGAATTGCGTGCGCAGTAAGGATGCCCAGAAACAATTAGCGCGAACGTCCTTAAGCGGCAGTTTCCTGTGGCACTGTTTGCTATGCAGTGCAAGGTGGTTCTAACTCTTGGGCCCATTGACGAAAGCCTTTTATATTGTGTGACCTTTCATATGAAAGCAACTGAGTAGTACTTTCCTGTGGTGCTGTTTATTAAGCTGTACAAGGTGGTTCTAACTTTTGAGTCTGTGGATGAAATCCTTAAGTGTGACCATTCAAATGAAAGCTACTGAGCAGTACTTTCCTGTGGTGCTGTTTATTATGCTGTGCAGGGTGGCTCTAACTTTTGAGTCTGTGGATGAAATCCTAAAGTGTGACCATTCAAATGAAAGCTACTGAGCAGTACTTTCCTGTGGTGCTGTTTATTATGCTGTGCAGGGTGGCTCTAACTTTTGAGTCTGTGGATGAAATCCTCAAGGGTGACCATTCAAATGAAAGCTATTGATATTGAGCAGTACCTTCCTGTGCTACTGTTTGTTGTGCTTTACAGGTTGCTTCTAACTTTTAAGCGTATAAATGAGATCTTTGCATCGAGGGTGAACACGCGATTGAAAGCTATTGGGGATTAATTTAAGACTAAATTAGTACTTTCTTTGGTACCTTGGTTTATTAAGCTTCAAGGGGGATTCTCATCAAAGTGTGTCCATTTTAATGAAAGCAATTGAGTAGTTCTTCTCGGTCAGTGTCCTGTTAGTTGTTCTATATTTTGGGAATATAATTAGAGATTTTTCGCGCTTTTGAATTAAGGCTTTATTGATACTGACTGGAGTACATGTTAGCCCGGTTTTACTAGTGCGCAAACATGAAAAGTTACGAAACTACGCCAGCCCAAGCACAGAACACGGAAACTTTTACTATTGTGCTTACGCTTATGTCGATTCCTCACTTTTCTTTGAGGCTGTTTCATTCCTGATTGCATCTCTGGAGTAAAAAATAGGGCTTTTCAAAACAAATACTTTGTTTTTTCTGAAACAAATACAGAGAAAAGACTGAAAATTACATGAACTTGATAAAGAACAAACAACTTGGTTTGAAAGTCATAAATTTCTGACTCCTGGTAAAAGACCTCAATGAACTTATTTTAAATGCCTTTGTTGTCCTGCTTAGTCTCGATAATTCGCACAACAGTTTGAGAATCTTTTTCTTATCATTTATGTCGTGGATCTGCTATTGAAGTAAATTATTCATCATCTCAAAACCTCTCAACTCCGGTTCAACTTGTTGTTCTTTGTGCGTGTATGCTTCGTCATTTTGTCGTTCCTCGCTCTGTCAAAAGAATTGTTCTAAAACTTCCACTTAATAAAACACTAAATAATTGATTACGGTGAATAGCTTCGACGGGTTTTTAGTGTTACTCAATTCCTGTCAGTCTCCTGTTTTACATACCTGCGAGAATTATAAATTTTTCTTGATTAATCACCTTGATTGGAGGGTTTTCCTTGTATGCCATTTCCATATTTCAAAGTGATAGTGCAAGGTAGTCGACTGCGTACTGTGAAGTGACGAGTACATGGAAAAATAAGAAAAGCTCACTTAATTTAATCTAACAAGGTGTCACTTGCAGATGATTTGGAGTTCCTTGTATTTTATATTTGTACAGAACAGAACAACAAGCTTTATTACCAAGCTTTATTAGTTAATTAGCTAGAGAAAATCTATTTTCGATTTCTTTCTGTCGATGGCATTTTCTGATACTACCCTCCCTTTGAATGTTTTAAGATGAACAGAATTCTTATCTTTTCGGTGGTAACCTTCCTTAACTTTTATTGAGTTAATTTGAATCTAAATGTAAAAGAATTCGACAGGTACATTTTGGAGTGTAGAATTTTGAATTGGATAAGACCTAATCTTCCTGTTTTCGAATACAAAATTTGAATTTATTGCATCAGTTCGGTTGGTGTCTGGTTCTGCCCTGTTTGCAGCATCTCATTTGGATTCTTAATAGACCTAATGCCACCAGGATGTCCCATTATCTTAGTGTTGTCTTTTCTTAGAAATTGTAAACACAGCAGAATCCTGTCGCAGCATGTCATAACAGTTAATTAGGCGCCGTCGTGCGCATGTGCACGTCGCCGACTCATTAAATGGATTGACTGGCGAAAAATGTCTGATTGGTTGACGCGTGACCACGTGATCAAGCTCTTGAATTCAAGATGGCTAGCAAAATATTTCTTGGAGTTCTTTCTTTCTCGTGGCGGTTGTTGACTGTTAGATCGAGAAGAAACGCAGAATTAAAATGAACGAGAACAACGTAAGGGCCATAAGTTTTGTACAAGGTTGGTTGTGGATGGATAGGACCATTTGTTTCTGTGTTCGCCGCCTATAACGTATTTGTTTTGAGACTCGTTTTAGCACTTTTCATTTGCTTAAACATCGTTTCTTTTACTTTAGACCTAAGACGTTTAGCGTCGGATATAAAACAAGCTCTAACATTTATTTAGTCTGAAATCGCTCGTTAGATGGATTTTTGGCACATGGTTGTAAATGCAAGAAAATTTTACTGTCCATAAAAAATGGTTCTTAGGAAGTCTGCAGCAGTCGGGAAAACAGGTCAGGTCAGGTAATCGGTGTCAGCACTAGTTAAAAAAATTGCAAGTTCACAAAGAAATATACACCTATAAAGAGACAGTGTTTTGCATTGCAAAATAATGTCGTGCCTGACCTTAGCAAAAGAAGCTACATGAGAAATGCATAACTTTGCGGTGGAGTTAGTACCTGCAATGTTTGTTGTCATCAGTTTTTCTACTCAAGGGCAACCCTTTTCTTGTTTGAAAGTCTTAAATCTCTGGTCATGCCTAAAGAAACTACACCATTCTACTTCGATTGTAATTGGCTGTTAGAAGGCATATTAATCATTGTTTTGCACTAAACTGCAACTGCTTGAACATAAGTTATAGATCACTAAAATTAAAACTGTAGGTGTACCATGGTCTCTCCAAGATTATTGTGAACATCAATTAGCAGTAGTCTTCAAGGACAGCACAGAGTCCCAAACAGCGTTGAGAATGATTTGTTTTTGAAGGCATATAACCTCGTTTCCAGGAATGTGATAAATGCCCAACTGTTTTGTTGCTCCTACAGTTAAAGATTTGGCAGTCCAGTACACTATTTGTGCTACTCAAGAGTCCTTTCAATATTATTTATAACTCACCTAAAGGCTTATGCAATGTTTACCCTGTGGTATAAATTTTCAGCTACATTAGTAACCATATAATAACAGGTACAAATAATTCAACTACAGTAATCTTGTCTATTATTGCACCTACTGAGTTCAAAACTAAACAACCCCACTGTAAAATGTCATCACAGCTGACATATGTAAGTAACAATCCTGGGTGCATTGAAAAACATTTAATTGAGCAAAATCCTAAAATACCACAATGTTGTTAGAAGTAAACCAATTCCAATCATGTTTTGATTCCATTATAAGTGTCATTAGTTCACTATAGAGCTAAAGATAGCAAACTCATTGTTAAATATACTTGTTGGCATGTAGGTGAACACCCCAGCATCAAGACTCAGTTATAATTAACTTACATCTGAATTGCAGTGGTCTTGATAAACATGCAAAAAGAAGTCACCCCCTTCCCCATAACAATAACAACAAGTTGAAAAGATAAAAGATATGAAGTGCTGCTGCAAAGATCATGTTTATTTGCATTCTCTCCACAAAATATTATACTTTCATATGTGCACATTCATCACCATCCACCATAAATAATGTCCTACTGCCAACATGTGTTTCCATTTTTTATGCTCAGCCTCCCATGTAAACTGTTTCCTCTTGGTCTGAAAAAAAAAACAAGCGTATAATACACATGTTAAATAATCAATAAGTACCTCTTGGATCCAACCTTTGTACAACTGACAACATTCGAAACAAAAGGCAAGAAAGCATTTTTTATTTTGATAAACGAAGGAGGGTGTAATGTGGTAAGAACTGAGACAGGATACACTTTGAAAGCATTTATTAAGACTAACATTTTGTACAAGAATGATGTTAGATCTAAAATGCCTTCTAAATACCTTTGATTGAAACACTGCACAAATAGTCTATGATCCTGGGCTACAAAAGTGCACACTTATCAGAAACTCTATCCTGCCCCAGCATTTCTGTTGCAAAGGCAACAAAGGTTAAGCAGAAATTACAAAAATTATTAAAAAGTATTCAAATCAAGTTTGAATGCCATGTGCGTGGAAATTTGTGACTGCCAATTTTGGGCCAATAATATTGTAATTTGCTCCATGACTATAATAACTGTAGGAACAGTATATTCTGCCAATTTTGGGCCAATAATATTGTAATTTGCTTCATGACTATAATAACTGTAAGAACAGTATATTCTTAGGCACTGAAAACAGATCAGAGCTGGCAGATGGGTGTATAAGGGAGGGGCCCCAAGAAAAAAGGAATGGGGATATAAAAATGTTTCAAAATGAAAATAAAATAAGTCCCTTCAGGGTTACACTACTAGTGTGATGATAGCATGATAACAGCAAATAAAGAATTGACTGATGACTTAAACCAACTTAAAAATTAATATGTATATATAACACTCTAGAAGTATGGCAAGTGGCTCCGGCTTGCTCATCAAGCAATGTTTACAGTAGAGAGCGAAAAATCTACTTGCTAAAAATTTGCTGGCAGAGATATGAAACAAGGAAATAAAGATCGCAAAAATTAGGAAACAAATAACGCGTAAATCTGCAAAATATGCTTAAAGTCATGTAGAAGCTTAACTTAGGTGAAGAAAATGAGCTTACAGCTTGCATCAAAATGTCAGAATTACCTAGCATCAACACACCTACCACCGAATTTACAACAGCATTCTATTGAATAGCTGCCTGTCCGAACAGGCAGCTGTGTGAAATATAAGCTTCTGTGGAAAAAATTCATAAAAAAAGGTATTCACCATCTTCAATGGCTGGAAAATTTGCTCAATCTCCCCAACACAGTTTGTCTTTAGTCTGTATAGAATTTTAACTTTATCGAACATCGATCTTCAGGTCGCGTCGCCGATTGCAATCCGAGATAAAACGTGCAAAAATAGTCTGCATGTCACACAGCAATGCACTTTCCCTGCCACGTGGTACAAGCTAATTTATACATCTACACAAAGCTCAAGAATCATTCTTTCGATCCTTTATAATATCTTTTTGTACCACGTGGCAAGAGACTGACACTATCCAAAACTGCAAAAATATTTCACCTTTTCCCAGCCGTTTCTGGCGAAGACATAACATCACCTTTATTTCACCTCGGATTTACAAGGGTAGCTCTATGACAAAAATAGTCGATTTTTACCCGACTGCAGGTTGGAAGTGGCTTGCTAAACGGTGTCCCAACGTAATATTTTGAATAGAAACGGGCATAAAACAAGCCTTGATCTCTCAAAAAGGTAAGAAAACCACAAGTTTGTCAACTCTCAACCGGCGGCCATTTTTCTTTCCTTCTCGAGAGCATTTTCTCACCGAGAACCAATAACATTCACGGAAACCTACCACGTGACTTTTTGCCCCGCGCCTGCGCAGACATTTTTCGGCAGTCAATTAAATGGACGTTTCTTGGTTTTCATTTTCGTCGTCGTCGTCCGTCAGTTCACTTAGTCCTCTTGGGGTCGCGCGGCCTCTGAACAATGGCCTTGCTGTTATAATCGATATCACGGTTCAAGAACGATTTATTTCTTCAGGTAAAGATTTCACCTTTAGTAGAAAGCCTGTGATGTGCTCTACAAGACGAATATACGTTTTGGGTTGTAGCACTGCTGGGTGTCTGTGACGGCATCCAAGATAGCCGCCATCTTGGTCGCCATCTTGGATTTTACCCAAAATCAGAAAATTATTATGCTGGAATGTAGAATATGACACGATTAAACACTTAACTTTCTGCTTTTTGTCGACATTTTGTGATTTTGTCACCCCAAAAAGGTGACAAACACGCATTCTGCATACATTGCGGTCTTGCAGCAACAGTCGCACTAGCAACAGGCTAAAAATCATTACAATTTACTTCAGATCAGCGGGTGTACTGTCGATTCACCCGATTTCTCCCTCATTGCGATGACTTATGAAAAAGCGAGTTTGCTTTTATGCAAACCTCAAGACTTGAAAGAACATAAAACAGAAAATAATAAGACGTACTTCAAACATAAATTTACCCGCTCCTTCAGCTCATTCGTCGTTTTGAATTAGTTTATTTGAGCTATTCTTGGATTTTGATTGGCCAATATACACGAAAGTATATCCGAATTAACAAAAATAGTCACACTTTTGCGGGCTGTACTATAACAAACCAAGGTAGAGAAATCTAGACTGCATATATCATTGATAGTCAAACGTTGAGAAATGAATGAAATTAACTACAATTATTTTCTGATGAAATTTGTTTTCCCAGCGACGAGGATCATATGCTAGAAATGGATGCTATTCCTCCAGTGAATGAACTTCCAAACGCTTCACACATTTTGAAGGACCTTTTCCAAAACTACGACAAAAGGCTAAGGCCAGGACATGGAGGTACCATAGGTTTTGCTATAAACTTTGTTATTTGGGTCTAGGAGAAGGGAAACAGATCTCGCAAGTCGCTTTTTCATCATCGCTTCGTTCAACGTCATCATCGTTGCTCAAAAAGACCATGCAATGCAAAGGGAGCCAGGGACTTTTTCACTGTTGAATACTCAGTTGTTATCATGTTGAAATTATGTACTAGGTAGTTTAGTTAAATGATATTTTCTTTGAGCATTTTTCAGTTAGTTGAATTTTAATTCAAGGTCTTAATTCAGGTCTTTTCTTAGTATTGCAAGAAAGTGGAATAAACGTCGATATTTCTATTTCTATTTGTCCTTTTAACACCCAGGAGAACAATTGTACGTCACCTCCATACCAGGAGGTGCGGTCTTTTGTGGTTATATTGTCTCACCCTTTCAATTAAGGCTTTCGTTGTGTTGTTACCTCAGATACTTAAGAAACGTTTCTCCTGGGCATTTTCTGACAGCACCCAAGCGGATAAATAGATACCATTGAGTAAACCATTAGGGAAACGTAACAAAACAGTGCTACTGAGGTAGCTTGCGATTGAAACTAGCCTCTCATCCATGAAGGGGGGGGGGGGGAACCTGGATTATAACGCCGCCCTGAAGTGGGTAACCTGTGGCCTGGGGGAGACGTTTCTTGGGCTTCCTGAACTACCAGGCTCCAAAATCAACAAGCTGGTCTCACCTTCAGCACAGATTTTCAACTTAAATAAACAGATACTTTGCTCTGATGCCAGACACTTTCTTGTCGTTTTTCTGTAGTCCCTTCGATGTTTTTGTGTACTTAAAACTAAAATTTTTCTTCTAGGGGAGCCACTGACTATTGCAGTGTCACTTGGATTTTTGTCCATTTCAAACATTAACGAAGAAAACATGGTATGAAAGTGATCTATTTTAGCCTTATCTAGGACGTTATACAATGCATATCTTCTTTGTACCTACATTAAAAAAGAGATTGTCAAGTGTTACCAAGATTAGTAACTAGCGGTTCCGTTCGGACAGTGTAAAATGGTGGGTTAAACCAGTTACTGTAGAGTTAAATGGTGGTTTACGGTAAATCTGATCTACTGCTTCCAGGTGTTCTATTAGTCTTTAAGCAAATTTGCCCCTCGTTTCGCGAACGCAGCTCTTGTGACAATCTATACTTGAAACTAAACAAACAGCACCACGGACTTGATCTTTCGAGATGGGATCATTCCGATCCGTTTTGTCATTTCGAATTCGCCGATAAAACGAATCCGAAACTCGTTTGAGTTACGTTGTTTTCATCCAAGTAAACAAAGCAATTGCCAAAAATATACATTAAAAATATATAGGTATAAAAATGAAAATAAAGAAAAATGCAAGTTCACACAGTTGATAGAACAATAAAATCCTTTGAATATCACTGATACGCACGCGTAAAGGAAAAAACTAGTTTGAATATCATGTCCCACTTGCGTTGTCGCGTCACTTTCATCTAAAGCCCACACGAATAACAGTTTATGTATCTCTGATTGTCCTTCATCACGAATAAATCTTTCGCCTTTTACTAAAGATTTCCGTGGAGGGGAACAATGAATGAGTCTGTAAACTAATTATTTTGTCGCCCTGCCTTACGGCCGGGTTCCTTAACTAAATTGGGAAGAAAGATAAAGGCACGCATCACTGATTGTTTTGGTTTTACGACGCTCAATGGAATTGAAATCCGCCCTATTTTCTCCCATTTCAAGAAAACAATAAAAGCATTACCGAGTTGTTTGTAAGTTTATGTACTGCGAGATTCAGTGGAATGACTCTATTATTTAGACAACCCCCGGCCGTGAAGAAATGCTGCTCAGTACCCAAAGCAAACCAGTTCTGCTAAAACAAGCAAGTCTTTCATCCTCTTTTTGTGCGCGACTTCTCTACTCGTAGGATATAAGCTGATTTCTTATAAGTAGGAGCGCGGTTACTCATATTCCAGTGTTTCCTATATAATAAAAGCTGTCGGATAGTCAACCGGTAGGGAACAATCGCTCATTTTGAGAGACTGTCTATATAATGTCAACTGATAGTATTATACCTGTGTCATTTTTCAGGAATTTACAGCGGACATATACATGAGACAAATTTGGAATGACACCAGATTGGCTTTTGGCAACAGGGGCAGTGCCCTGGTATTACAACACGAAGTCCTTAATAAATTGTGGCTGCCAGATACCTACTTTGAAAACGCTGCTAAGACCTTCATACAACAGGAAACGCGGACAGTCGTTCTGTTTGGAGATGGTTTGGTAGTTTACTCACAAAGGTAAACTTAATTATAAGAAAGCTAAAATCTAGTTGAATTCAGATGAATTCGCCTAGTTAATTCTAGAGCTATTTTGACGCCCCACCCACCTGGTGTGGGTGAAGAGCAATGTCCATGTAGATCAATATGAAGATCTGATTTTGTTTCTTGCTAGAAAAATATGTTATTAGATCTAGCTAAGAGTTAGAGATGGCTATGACCACATACAACCCGAGTCAAACCTCAGAGTCAGTGACATAGACTACCCCAAGGATTTTTAATTCCTATTTTTGGTTAAGTCATTGCTTTTGGTAAGTTTTTAACATGTGAGGTTCGTTTTCAGGACAACGGTAACAGCTACAACGTGGATGGATTTTCGGACCTATCCAATGGACAAACAAGTTTTCAGATTAGACATCATGAGTTGTGAGTACCTTACTGACTTACAGTGCCGTACGAAAAAAAAAGGTGCTTGAGTTATGACCTCCGTAACCTGAGGGCTGCAAGCTTCGCACAAAGGAAATGTACGAGCAACTGGCACAGATCTTTATTAACGCAGCTGAACACAAAATTAACGTTTATACAAGTAAAATATCCTAAGCAAATGGACAATTTTGAATTTTGAATTAAGCACGATCATATGCCTTCTTGATTAAACTTGTAACTTTTATCTTTCTGATCAGATGGAAGAGTTAACAATCATGTGCGTTACAGAAGAATAGACGTTCAACTCTTTAAGAAAGAAATGTCAGAATTCGTGGTTGTGAATCAAAGTACAGAGATTACTACAAAGAAACTGTTTATGGGTATGAGCATTAATTTTAAACTAGCTCTACTAGGTGGGCACGCAAGTGGTTTGGCATCCAGGCAGGTAGGTAGCAAGCAGAAGTGACGTCAGGAATGCGGGCAGATCAGACAGACAGACAAGAAGACGAGCTGGCAGACAGACAAGAAGGCGAGCTGGCAAACAGGCATACGACAGACTGACAGACCAAAAGACAGGCAGGCAGGCTGGCGGCATACGTGTCCGACTTGAGCTAAATGTTCAGTTTCCTTACCCCAGTATTTTTATTTGGTATCATTGACGGTTTTTATGGACCCATTTATGCACCTGGATAGAAAGAGAAAATGCGGGCAAAAAGTTCTTGTCTACTGAAAACAATTCGACTGCAAAGTCGAATTGGAGGGCACCGATTTTGAGATGGAAAATACGACGCTCATGCTGCTGTACTAGCTGACCACCGATTGAATATGCCCGATTCTCTAATTAGACAGTCTCCCCGTGTAAATCGTGTTGTACCTTTAAGAAAATGAAGAAGTGATAAGCCCATGCGTATGTTCTCTCATAGGGTGTTTTGACATGATCACAGTTCAGTTCACAGCAAAAAGAAGGATTGGCTTTTACGTCATAAGAATATATTTCCCCTGCACTCTTTGCACAGTTGTATCATGGATGGCTTTTTGGATGGACTGCCGGAACATTGGGGACCGTGTAACAGTCGGTATCACCTCCCTTCTTACACAGCTGTTTCTGGTTGGCAGCGTCAACGAGGCTATGCCGCATGTCAGCTACGTTAAGGCTACTGACCTGTTCTTGATTGTGTCGTTTGGATTCACGTTTATCGCACTTCTGGAGAGTTTGATTGTCTACAACGCAACTTCAAAAAGGAACAGCGTGAGGAAAATTTCGCCACCAAAGGGAAAAGTAAGAGTTTACGTTTTTTATTTAATATTTATTCCTACTTAGTAGAACACTACATCAAGTAAGAGACAAATGACCTTACACTAAGATCTGGCATCTGTCTTGAGTTTTGATTGAGTAGTTTGCACCTAGGATATTTGGTCTAGCCTGATTGTCCGGGCTGGTAACGGTAGTCCGCCATTGGTGTTTGTTGTTCCGATAGCCTGAGCAGGTCATCTTTAGAGTCCTTAGAGACTGTTTCAACGCAATTCACCAACAACAGCAAGTGGTCTTTGATATACTCTCACTTGGACAATCACACTAGACAGACACTTCAAATCATATTCTTTTAAAGGATTACTCCCACTCAAAAACTACAAATACTGCTGGCTTTAATTTGTACTAAGCATTTCGTTAATTGACGACAATCTTTTTAAGGACTACGCTCTTCCCGTTGGTTAAACTAGGAAAAATGCTACAGTGCTCCTGGATTTAAACCATTTAAAACCAAACAACTATTTTTTCAACGACTACTCACCTGGAAGGGTCACTGTAGAAAAAAACTACACATACTCTCAGGACAAACCATTTCTTTAACGACAGTCTTTTTGGGGACTGTTCTCACCAAATAAACTACTGACAGTTCTGGGTTCAAAGTGATACTAAACCACAGACGTTTAATGAACAACTTTCAACTTTGCGATCACTCCCGACCAGCTAGTGGTATTTGAGTTATACTATCAAGTATTAATCCCTTTGTCAAAACAATGCAGGAAGACGCTACAGATCTGCAGAACGACGAAGAATTTAATGAAGATAAGATGGAGTGTTCAGAAGATGCCACAAGGAAGGACAAGATTTCAATTTTTCACCGGCTAACGGGGCGTAAATTCTTTAACTTGGGATCGTTAGTAATCAACACAAGCATGGACACTTTGATCGATAGCATGGCTCGAGTTCTTGTTCCTTTAGCATACACGGCTTTCATAGTTAGTTATTTCTTTATCCATTTGCTGTGAGTAAATGACCAAAGTAGGTGTTCTATGCCAACTGAACAAGTTTAATTTGACTTCTTTGTTTTGGGAAATTGAATGGAGACCGCTGCTGGACATGTCCCTCTTTCCTCAGTTGATACTGAACATAGCTGTAATACTGTCATGACATGCAGGAGTTTTCAAACTCCTTTAAAAAACGTATTATATGCCCAAAAAAATGTTTCACATTGAACTTATTTTATTGATTCGACCTATGCTTTGTTTTAGTCTGAAGCGTCCCCATTTAATGGTGTGAAGAAAAAATTTATAGACTGATTGATGGTCATGTATTGATTGATATCGATGGATTAATTGATTGACTGACTAACTGATAGACTGTTTGGTCGATCGATTGATTGATTAATTGATTGATTGATTGATTGATTGATTGTTTACATTAATATTTTAATTTGCATGCGAAAAACAGGCTAACTTTCTGTAATAGTAGCTGAAAACATCGTCTGCGATAAACAAAATACAAAACGCTCCATTTGGCTGAATGGTTATGGTGTTTCGATATACACTTTTTTGGGACCGCACCTAACTTTTAAAATCGTCTCCTAGATAGTTATCTCCTTGTTGGATCGACGAGAAATTTCCACCAGTTATTGATTTCGGATTGACTTTTATAATAGTGTGGTTTACGTTCTGTGAAAATAGATATTTCCATGACAACCATAAACAAAAATTCTCGAGAACAGTAAAATAGAAATTTTGCGCTTTCCAGATTTTCCTGTAGATTTATCAAAATTAGCTTGGATATTGATTTCCAGGGAGGAAAAAAAAGACTAAAAAGAAATAAAATTGTATTCAACTCGTTTATAACGCTGCCTTGCGTTTATTTGAGGTCCGCCGTTTATTTTAGTCTCCTACGCAGCCGTTCCTAGGGTCGTCACGCAACGCTCCTCCTTGAGACGACCCTGAGAACGGCTGCGTAGGAGACCACCGTTTATTTAAAACTGAGCAGTTTATCTAACTGATTCTCATCGATAATTAGTTACAGCAATTTAAAAAAGTTCGTAACCACTGCCGATACAACAGTCCAATTTCTTTTGCGTTTTCCAGCTAAAGGGAGTTGGCATAATGTATTCTTCACTGTACTTTAAGCATCCAATTACCATTCTCCCGCCTTGTTTTGAATTTTATCCACAGACGAAACCAGTGACGTCTTATTCCTGATTTTCTGAAATTAAAGTATCAAAGATCCAAACAATTCACGCTTTCGAAAATGATGAAATGCCCTTGGTAAATTAACACCGGGCCCCGGGTAAACGCCGGGTCTACGAGGTCTCGCTCTGAATAAACACCCCCGGTGTTTAATCGAGAAAATATGGTACTTCTGTTTGTCTCTGTTTTCGTTGCGGAAGGAAAGAGATAAATGAGTTTACAAAATGTTGTGTTGCCTTAAGAATCCCTCCAAATTTTCGACGCACCAAAATGGCAAAATCCATAAACCCAATTTCACACCGAAGCAACTAAAAAGCCGCGCCCTTTATGGCATGTTCAGAATCGTATATGCTTATCTAGGGTGCTCTCCACGGGGTGAAAATGCATGAAGCACGCACGTGGACTTCAAAGCGATTTGAATTATCTTCTTCATTAATCTTGGTTTTCTTTGTATTCGAGTCGTTTTGTGAAGTTAAGAGAGAAAGTAACCAAGAATCGCCACCAGACCCCCACCAGTCTCCCGCTAGCGAGTCTCGGTTCCCAGTGCATGGGTAGAGCATCCTACCCGTGTTACTGAAGGTCATTGGTTTGACTCCCGTTCGGGGGGGGGGGGGGGGAGGTGGACCCAGATTTCATCTTTGTGCCAATATGCTATATGCTGGATATTACATCTTTTTTTTTTTTAAGAAAAATGATTTTCATAAACTTGCAATTTTGTCCAGACAACGACAGAGTCAAGTAGTTGCTACTTATGAGCCAGTTCACCAGAGGTTCAAAGATTTTTGGAAATGGTCAGAAACAACCCTATCTCAAACTTTGCCTGCTGAAAGCTAGTCATGAGCAAGTAATCAAATCGACATTAGTTTGTCGCATTGCCTGTTAGGTTTCAGACTATTCTGAAATGATTTAGGAAGAAGCTATTCCTTTTGTTTTTCTTTGGTACCAGATTATGGCAGTCAGTAGCAATGCGTATTGGTGACAAATTATCAAACCAAAAAGAGCTAAAGTCTCAAGATCTACTGCCATCACGGTCTGGGGAAGTAAGAGAGTGAGTCATAATCTGTGCATCAAATAAAGTCAGTAGTCATTACTGGACCATTTGTTATTCGCATTGGCAACACTGAAGTCACAGATTGATTGATTTATTGATTGACTGATTGATTGATTGATTGATTGATTGAATGATTTATTGTTTAATTGGCTGATTGACTGATTTATCAGCCAGTTGGTTGAGTGGTTGATTGATTGACTGATTGGTACTTAAAATAGGTGACTAAATTGATTCACCTGAATTACATGTAAGTAATTACATGCATAATGCTGCACTTCTTCGCATCTTCCTCTGGCAGTAAAATAATCCCCGGCATCAGTCGAAACATAAAATAATTTTCAAGCCCCAATGTCATGACATAATTGTAAAGAAATAACTTATTTGTAATTAGCAAGTAGTAGGTAAGAAGGTGTATTAGAGAGCAGGACTTATTAGAGCTTTTACACTAATTTAAATTATATTTAGTAAGCTACTCCTTCTGAGTAACAACTACTATTGGACAGTCAAAGGAGAAAGCAATGCCCTGGGATGTTTTAGACACTTCCACCATGTTAAAATTGTATAAGGCCTTTGTTCTGCCACATTTTCAGTATTGTTCTGTAGTATGGCATTTCTGTAGCTCTAGGAATAGCGAAAAACTTGAGTCATTGAATAAGCGTGCACTGCGTGTGGTTTTTAATGACAAGGAATCAACATACAGTCAGCTATTAGATAGAGCAGCAGCTACATCACTTTACAATCTGAGAGTACAAAATATGTAAATCACGATTCATAAATGTATCCATAACAATTTCTACCCTGCGTATCTTAAGGACTTATTGACGTTGCGCTCAACGGTCTACTCTCTTAGAGGAACTGATATATTGTCGTTGTGTAGACCTGCTTCCACTTCTTATGGTCTTCACTGTTTTAAGTATTTTGCCTGTAAAACTTGGAACTCTCTACCTGAGAACATTACAACGGAGTCCACTTTGGCTGGTTTTAAACGTCTGATACGAACCATCTCCTTTCATAGCACTTAGCATTAATAGATATATGATTAGTTCTTAGTAATATTCTTTTATTATTTGTAAATCTTTCTTTCTTTTTCTTTTCTCGAAGATATTAGCTTTTTAGCTACCCTGTATGTAGGGTCCACTACTTCCTACTATTAATTAAACGTCCAGGGAAATTAATACAAGTAAAGAAGGTACATCATCATCATCATCATCATCATCATCATCATCATCATCATCATCATCATCATCATCATCATCATCATCATTATTATTATTCAACTATAGCGTCATTTTACCATATAAGGAGAAAAAATATGAGTATGAGAGCGTCTTACACCGTAGAAAACGTATTGCACTATAGTATCCCGGTTTCAAATCACTTATTGAATTGCTTAGATATTTAAGTTCATATTACCTACAACAAGGGCTTACTTAAAATTTATGAAACACTGGTTCTAATTTGATGAGAGGTGTATTACTAATGATTAACTAATAATTATAATATTGTTTTCCGGTCTCACTTGTAATAATAATAATAATAATAATAATAATAATAATAATAATAATAATAATAATAAACTGTCTCGCTTATCGCCCCCACAAAGTACAGCACGGACGCAGCTCGATAAGGTCGGACCAAATATAGGCGCCTTCTCGGGCAAACAACAACTTTAATCTTTGTTACCGTATCTAGATTAAACGCGAGGCCTCGAATAAACCCCAGGTTTAAATAAACGCCGGGTACACACTGTCAAATTTTAAATAAACTCCCCCAGGCGTTTTTTTCCGAGGTACCGTTGTTTATTTGAGGTCCGGCATTTATTTGAAAGTGAACCTTTATGTTACTAATTCTCATCGACAATTAGTAATAGCAATTTTGAAAAGGTTCATGAACCACTAGTTATAAGTTTTTTGCAGAGCTCTCGGTCTAACATGTCATCTCTGACCGAATATTGTTCCCAGAGCTTGTGTGGCCAACATCGAGTGGGATCTACGGGCATTGTACTACACAAGTGCAGGCGGTACTGCAGCTGTCATGACATCGCTCGCGGTTTACTCGAGTTCGAATTTTTAGACGCGCGCTTCCAAGCAAACTGGGTTAGTGCGTCATGTGAATTATTAATCCATCATTACAAATCAAAATGGAACGTTTTATGTAAATTTGATATGGGAACAATAAAATATGTGCCGATATGTTTAACCCTAATCTTACATTGTTTACAAAGTGCAGTTATATAACAAAGCGTCACGAAAGCTCAGTAAATAAGGATTCAGTAAAGCACGAAGGGCTGTGGTTCCCGATAGAAAAATAAATCAAATACACGTGTTGAGTAGAGTTCAAACCGTCATTCGGATTTGTACATCAAGAATTCTTAGGGCCGATTTAGACGGTACGATTTTTTCTTACGACTGTCGTATGCGACGTTTGTAGCGCGCGCTGCTCGCTTCAGGCAAAGATCGTACGCAACTTGTCATTCTATCATTTTGATTGTGGCTACGACTGTTGTAGGGTTTCAAAACATGTTTCAACATCCTACGACACTTTTCGTGTTGTGTCCAACTATCGTAAAGATGTACGTCTGATTTAGACGACACGATTCGTGTTGTAGACGTGACGTGAGCAAGTCGCATACTACAGTCGTAAGGAAAAATCGTACCGTCTAAGTCGGCCCTTAGCTTCACTTCTTCCTGTAAGCTGGTTTTGACATGAAGTTCTGGCTTGTTTGTAGACTATACTGTTTTGAACAAACTCGACGACCATTGCATATTATCAGATCTTTCCTAACTTGGCTAGGCTAGTTCTATTCTGTTCTTTGCATATGAAAAGTTTGAATCAGTTAAGTTCCCCTGCGATTCCTTTCAGTTCAGCAGTTTCAGATCATGCTTTGCTTTTAGCTGAATTCGGGAGGATCTAAGCAAATCATTTTATAAAAGTTCATTAACGAAGTGCCTAGTAGCCAGACTTGGTACGGTGCAATCTTGTTGTGAGGAAAGCTGTCAGTTAACTCTTGGCTCCATGGGGCCCGTAGAGCCATGATGACTCAGGTGCGAGGTTTACATCTAATCAGTTCTGTTTAAAATGAAGCTTAATTGAAATAAATATTCCTTCTGATACGGTTATGCTCAAAGAAGAAACACCAAAGCCAACACTACAAACAGCAGCATCATCATTCCCTCGAGCAGAGCCGTCGATGAAGATCTGTCCTTCTCCCTTAACTTCTTGATCATTTCTGCTGAAGGCTTGAAGAGTCGAACCTTCTTCTTCAGTGCTCAGGGCAAGATTCTGGCCAAACCCTTCAATTTTCAAAACGAAAAATCGCCCAGAATTCGCGTAACTCTGAACGCAGTTTATCAGGATGTGAGTTCTTAGATACCAAAGTATGTTTTACTATTTGCTCTATGGGACACTGAGTTACTTGAGCTGTCAATCCATTTATCGCTTTGTTTTATTTATATATTTGTCAAGTGTCTATGGAATGCAGAGATTGAATCCTTTGTCGTATCGAAATTTTAGTTGGATAGTTATTATTATTTTTTTAAGGATTTCGGTAAGGTAAATTTGACTATTGGCTTTTCAAAGGGTTGCCAAACAGCTGACACTGTAGCAGAAAGCCGCCACTGCAAGTAGTGATCCAGACTGATGGTTACATCATGAAAACTTTTCTCTTTGCGGCGCAGTTTTTTTTTTTGAAAAATCAAAGCAAAAAATCTTCAACCCACCTTTAATCTAGAACTTATAAAACTAACTTTCTCCTATTTTCTCCTTGAGTCTGTGCTAAGCTGGGTCCTATGTATATCCAATATGTCCCCATACATGAAGAGTCTATCAACTGAGTGAAAAATTACCGCTATCAGAAAGACATGCAGGCGCGAGAGCCAGAAAACAACAAATATGGCCGACGACGAGCAATTTGTTGCTGCTTGTGCGAAGATATCCAACGGAGAGCAGCTTTTAAGTGAAGCGTACGAGTTACCGAAGCAAGACCTCGACAGTGTGAGACGAGAGAAATTAGCTTTTGATTCATTGACCAAAGCACTGAGTCAAGTCCACTTCGACAGCACGATCAAGTTGAACGTTGGCGGTAAAATATACAAAACTACGCTGGAAACTCTCCGAAAGGACCCGGACTCCTTGCTGAGTTCAATGTTTTCTGGATTGTACGATTTAAACGTGGACGGCGAAGATGGAGCATACTTTATCGATCGCGATGCTGAACTCTTTCGGTAATTATATAAGCTGTATAAGCTATGATTTTAAGTACTTGTCGCTTTTAAAAATTTTAAGGCTTTTATAAAATTTTAAGGCTTTTATATAAGCGTACGGTAATCAATCAACAACAGACAATGGAAAAGTGCGGTCAATTTCATAAATAAACTTCATTGGGTGAACACAATTACTGGTGGACCTAGTAGTTTACATTGTGGCCCACCCCCCCCCCCCTAGAAAAGCCCAAAAATACGTAAATAAAAATACAGAATAAAAGATATATGAATAAAGATCAAAGCCAGCTTCCGAGATTTGCAACCAGCTAATTGACAGTGAAGAAGGTCGAACGCACACCGAAACACGTGCACCTGGAGAATGACCCTGATATTAGATACCAAAGAAAAATTGCAGCAAGAGTGAAAAATCTGCAACTGGCTTTGAACTGAAGAGAGAGGGGTAATGTTTGTTAATAATTTAGTTATTTTTGTTTTTACGTAGGTATATCTTGCACTATCTTCAACACGGTGAACTCACTTGTCCAAATGACAGAGCAGTTAGAAGGGAGCTTCTTTCAGAAGCAAAGTTTTATCAAGTTCAAGGAATAATCGCTGAGCTTGAAGGTGAAATCCTTCCCAATCTTTTAAAATCATCTGTGATTATAAAGGATGAAAGCCATTGTTTAGCGGTCATGTCATGGCTACCTCCCAGTGCCACTTGTTCTCTGTTGTTTCGAGCTTCCACTGGTGGAGGAAATTTGGGGGATTTTCATCGCTGCTGCGATTATAAAGGTCCCACTCTTGTGGTGGTCAAAAGCGGAGACTACATCTGCGGTGGCTACACCTCAAAATCATGGAGATCACGTGTGTATTAGCTTTAATAGTTCTGATAGTCACAGGCTAGTATAAGAGATGATTTTATCCTGGGACGACTTTCCTCGAAGGGCACATTTTGTTGTTGTTTCACGCATGGTTTAACTTGGAATGATAAACAACAGTTTCTTCTTGGGATGAAATCACTTGTGTATTTACATTGATTTTTCATCCCCTGATGGGGGAATTAAATCATCCTGGTTAGTTTTACATGTATCTTTTCAGTAGAATAATCTGGGCACTAGGGAGGACCGCTTTTTACCATCAGTTACTGCCTTCATATGTCTTATTTATTGCTCTTGCTTTTTTTCACCGATTGGTTTTCAAGGAAGCACTGATGGGAGTCAATCGACCAAGAAAGCATATTTCACCTGTTAGGTTTTTGCTTTTTGTGTCTGTTTATTTATTTTTTGGTGGATTGTGGATTGTGTGTGTGGGGGGGGGGGGGGGAGGGGGGAGGTATCCTGTATCCCCAACTAAATCCTCTTCTGCCTTCCTAAAACCATGATCATATATCTATCCTAATATCATGTCTGCTGTCTGGACCACGATGAAGTTTCAGAACTCTGAACATTTTTTTAGTTGCTGAAAGGACACAAATTTTTGTCTTACTAAGTGATCATTTGTCCGGACATTATGTCCCACCATCACAGTTTGGATTTTGTTGGACTTGGACAAACTCCTTGAGTCCGACCTTTGATGGTTATTTGCAACTTTGCCGTTGTTTCTTTTCCTTACTTAGGTGGCTCAATAACTACCATAACAGACAACCGGTCTTTCTTGTTTTCACTGGTCAATCCTTCTGGTACTAAACCACTCAAGATCGGTCCAATACCTGAAGCCTCTGGGGGACTACGGTGTCAGAGAGATTTGGGACCAACCTTTGGTAGTGATAAAAACTTTGACCTACGAGTACATCAGAAGGACAATCTCGGTTACTTTGTAGGTGATCTCAATCTAGGCAATGGATTTATGTGCCCTGAGATCAGTGTACTGGAAGTGTTTCTAATTGACTTTTAGACCCTGCACTTTGAGTACGTCTCGAATCTGCTTTCATTTTTTTCTTGCAGTACAGTGCTTTTAAAACAGGCCGGTTGGAGTTACTTTGCAAAAAATTGCAACTGCCGTAACATTGATTTTGAAATCTGGGAATAGTCATTTTAGAAGGATTATCCCGTTTTTTTCTTTTCTTTTTTTCCTTCTCTTTCTTTTTGTTCGTTCTTTTCTTTTCTTTTCTTTTCTTTTCTTTCCTTTCCTTTGCTTTCCTTTTGGTTTATTTCAGATGTTTTATTTAAAGCATTCTTATCGGGGATTGGATGATTAGATTTAGATTAGATTATCGATTTTATTTTGGCTACAAAAGTACCAAGAAATAGGGAATCTAAAACACCTGGCCGAGTCCTTGCACTCTTATGGTCAGGCTTTGGACTAAGCACCGGTAAGGAGTCCCACTCAGTCATAGATCCCGTTAGTTCATGTAAGCTATAAAACTTAGAGAATGGTATTAGTCCTTGAACCCAAATGGATAAAGGTTTTTGGACGGTATTTTATACGTAGGCTTTGCTTCAGTGTAACATATATTTAAAGGGTTACCCTTCGTCTGAATTGTATACAGTCATGGTTTGTCCGGCTCCTTTCCGACTTTGCTCCAGTGGTTTTCACTGCAGCCCATGTAATAAGCAGGTCTCTGAACCTTGTGTACGGTCATAACAGTGCTTAGTAAAACACGCGGTTCTTCGTTAAACACTTTCGTTGTTGCTGAATTGCTTTTGCGCAGATGGATTCGACACACTGTTCGTACATCAATTTCCAAGTGCGGTCTTACTAAAGCATCATAGGTAGCAATTTGGAAAACTTTCCAAAACAACTAGAAAACAGCTACATGAAGTGGATTTGGCTACAGCTGACCTCCGTTGGAGGAACGCAGGCGCGAAAGGATCAAACATGGCTACAAAAGACAAACGGGAATTGAACTTGGTTGATTTAGCTCGTAAAAAAATATATGATGCCCCCAAGCTTGTGAGTGAAGCACGAAATTTACTGGGGCAAAGACTTGACGATATACGACGAGAAAAAGCAGCTTTCGAAGAAACGACCAGGGTCCTAAACGAAGTTCACTTTGGCAGAACGGTAAAGTTAAATGTTGGCGGTAAAATATATAAAACTACGCTGAGTACTCTCCAAAAGGACCCGGATTCAATGTTGTGCGCGATGTTTTCTGGACGGCACGAGTTAAAACCGGACGAGGAAGATGGAGCGTATTTTATCGATCGCGATGCGGAACTTTTCCGGTAAGAACTTCAACCTTTCACTCTCTAAAGAGTTTAAGTCGAAATCAAGCACAAAGTTTTAAATGGAATTCTTCACAATAATTGAAAAATAGATAGCCCAACTGGAGAGCAGAGCTGAGTAGTCTTCATTTAAGTGGTCACACTTAACGGTTTCATTAACAGGCTCAAAAATTAGGATTGCAACACACGACCTAAAGTTAACTGACTCTGGTAGCGTTAGAGTGGTACGAATATTGTCTTTATGGTTAAATTTGAACGTTTAATTTCAGGGGAGCGTAGAGTACTGGCACGTATTTGGCCAATATTTTGCTTAATTAAATATGCAATATTGCGACTAGATTTATGCATACATGTAAATACTGTTTGTGTCTTAGGGCTAGTATGATATAGAAATTGAATGCATAATTAAGTATCAGAGCTATTTGGAAACCTAAATTAGCGACCTTACAGCAACTTTAACAATAACCAAAAAAGTTTTGTTTCACACACAAAAGAAGTCTACATATTAGTCATCTTTAGTTTACAAAGACACCTGCTAGTAAAACAGTGTTTAAAAGGTTCCGTTTTACTCTTGAAATATTAAAAGATTCATTTCCGTGTCCACGTAACGGTTTATTTCCTTTCGCAAGACGATAACGTACACAAGGCGTTTTGACTGTCGTTGGTTATCTATTTCTAAAGACTACGATCTCTATAGTAGATAACATCCACACGATTGATCTTAGGGCTTTTGTTGCGGTTTCTTTGTTTGACCATTTACTGTGAATCCATGCGGAAAAGTTAATCCACTAAGCGTTTGCCTCATATCAGGGCTAAAAATTAACTTCTTCTCAGTGCTTGGTCGCCACTCGGGCCAGTATCCCTGAATTCTTAGTGGCCCAGGCCAAACTAAAGTAGCCCTCAAATTTTCCCTACTAACACAGAAAATTTTAAACCATTTTTACTCGAACAAACGCCTCACGGATGTTTCGGCCCGTGTTTTCTAGGAGGGTGTTCGACTGACATGCCAAAGGAAATTTGCTTGATCTTAAGATTGTACTGAAAGCTCACATTTGCCAGTGTACTGTCGAGAAATTGGTTAAATTGTTATAGTAATTAAAACGTTGTTCGGTCTGTGTTGGGAATCATTCATCTCGTTCTTCCTTGCCCTATAGATCAGAACCTATAGGTTCTGACTTGGTCCATAAACTCCCAAAGAAAAACTAGACTATTTTTTCCTAAAAGTCGGAAAAAACGATCTTCTCAACGTCTATAAACTACAGTATCACGATTCTCAGTTTCTACCGAGTAAACGAAACAATTTAAAAATATTTCTCCCACCTCCTCGTGACTTGAAAATCTGGTCTGACCGGACCAACCGAAAAAAAAAAGAGGTTCACCTTTCCATATAGAACGTTTTTTCCGCGGACATTTTCCAGTCAGATCGAACCCATCTTATCGGTCATTGACTGAAATATAGTGGAGAGGAAAATGCGCTTTGTGTGTATCTGAGTCTAGTTTTGGAATGATTATATTTGGTCGACAAACACAAAACAATAGTCTTTATGATATACTAGATGTATTTGTGTTTTCTTTCTTAGGTAAGATCAACACAAAAGATAGCCAGGCATTTCTGTTTTCTCTGGTAAATCCCGGAGGAAACCCGATTAAGATACTTCAAAAACCTGATAGATGTGGACATATACGATGTGATAGCGACTCAGGGCCAACATTTGGCAAGCACTTCTCCGATGACCTTGTAGTATATAAGAAAGATACTCCAAGTGGCTTTGCAGGGTATCATAGGCTAGGAAATAGCTTTAATTGCCCTCTAAATGCTGACCAGAACACCTTTTTTACCGGCAAGGACTATTTTGACGTTAGTGAACTGGAAGTGTTCAAAGTTTATTTTTAGTATTCCTTCCTAGTAAGGAATTCTATAGAGGTTTAATTTAGTAATTAACAAATATATATATTTTTGTTTTGTTTTACTCCCATCCATTATATTCCTAATGAGGCGTTCTCTAGCTTAACTAATTGTAGAGAATCATTGGAGAGGGGTGCCGGGCGCACGAGCCGAAGACGTGCCACCTCGCGCTAATTTTCTTTCTACGCTTCAATATGGCGGACATTTGCATTTTTCATAACCTTGCACAACCTATTAAAGTTAAGCACTGTTTTACTGTTTGGCGTCAGCAATAGGTCGCAATTTATGTTTAGACAAATATTTGGTTGATTATTATTAGAAAATGACCATGCAGTGTTCACGTAATGCATGTGTGTCACGATATACACGTTAAGAAGGCTAGTTCGAAAAACTGACATTTCGGTAGTGTAGATTTAGAGTAAGAGCAGAGAATTGCTTTGAATACAACCAATTTTGAAGTCTAGAAGCAGTTGTTTTCTTTTTTCTGCTAAAACGTTAATCGCCGCCATCTTGGAGTGGGCTAGAAAAGAAAATTAGCCTGGCTTGGTAGTCTTTCTTGTAGCTCTACCCACTCGGTCTATAAATGTATTGAGCAAAATCACATTAGCAAAGGCAATGGCAATTCTAATGAAGCTGGGATTGTGAGAATTATATGACCACAAGTAGAGATATATTTACTATCCACATAAATTTGCACTTGCGCTTTAAGTGCGACGCACAAAATTTCGCCAAGGAAACGCTTGTTCCTGTTACAAATTAAAGATGTTTGACATTTGAACAGCTGTTTTGAACATGATCATTTGAACTTGTTTTGCAGTTGTTTAACTACGAACCTGAAGTCATCACTACATATTTCTACGATATGATCATACTTGAAAATATCAACGTTACATCACCAATCTATGTTAATAAGGGTGCGTTTCTTTGGGAGAATCCGAAAACGGATTTGTGATCCGAGATCATATGGATTCTTCGACGCCAAAGAAACGCAAAATCCGAAAAAGGATTATTTTGTCATGACAAGACAGGCTGGAGGCACGCAATATATATATTAAAACGATATTTCTCCCGTACTGCCCTAGAATTCAACTAGAATGGAATACAAATAATTTATAAACAAGGACAGTATCTGCAGTAGTTCAACTGAACTCGCTATTTGCGTTCACAATTAGCAAAATCTGGTCCCTGAATTACAGAAATGGTACACAAATAAAGTTATCCTGACGTGTCAATGCTTCTGTCTGTTCTTTTGGATAAAACTTTACAGATATACGGAACGGAATAATCACCTGAATTTTCTTTTTCACGATCGAATGTTTTGTCACGCAAGATCGAGAGAAAATATGGCGAGACCAGTAAATTTGCATGGAAGACCGCTTGACAGATGTACTAGTTTCGGATCCGTTCCCCAAAGAAACGCACGGATCATGAATCCTAAAAATCCGGATTTAGATTTGATCTGATGTATCCACTCGGAGTGTGGATTCTTCAGATCACTAATCCCTGATTAATCCATTTTCGGATTTAGGTAAAGAAACGCAAAATCCGTTTTTGGATACAAGAATCCGGATTTGGATTTTCCCAAAGAAACGCACCCTTAAGGTTGCGTGTGTATGAACAGTTCAATAATCATGGATCCTCTCCTTTGAAAACAGGCCCTGTAAAATCTCCGAAGGGGGTCCACTGGATCCTCAGAGATGTCCATATATCTTGGGGCCCCCTTCGCGAAAACAGGCCCTCTAAAGTCTGGGATAGTAGCCTACTCGGGGTCTTCATAGAGGTCCAAATATCTTGGGACCCCTCAGGTGAACGTAGGCGCTTTAACGTCTGTGTAGGGAGCTGAAATGGGCCAATTGGGCCCTCATAAGCCAATGCGATTAAGTACGATTTTACAGTGATGTTGATACGTAGCCAGGGGATACAATTGTACGCAAAAGAGGGAACTTTGCACTTTGCCAAAAATACCACTATTTAACAATTATCCTGCGAAATCGCGCGGAATATCACCTGATACTTAGCCAACGAGGCCGTAGGCCTCGTTGGCTAAATCAGGGGATATTCCGCAAGATTGAGCAGGATAATTGTTTTATTATTCAACAAATTTCCATCGACTACCATTTTCAGAACGAGAAAAACTACGGCTCTATAGATAAAAACGCTAAAAGCTAGCAACACATAAAGCTTAATAAAAATCAAAACAGAGCTTCAAGAAATCGAAGTTTACTACCGTTCACTTAAAAAGACTTATTTACAAACTCATGTTTGGAATGACAAGGCAAAGGAAAAAAAATATTGCTACCTTACCGAGAATAAGTCCTCTTCCTGTGCATTAAAATCTTTTCAACTTTAGTCTTTACAACTTTCCGTGAGCAAGTGTGCTGCTTCGTTCGCAATAGCATTTTCTTGGTTGAGTTCTCACTATGAAAATTCCAAGTCAACCTCTGGATATCTTTGTGAGCTGAAGCAAATACTTGTTGACATTTTGAGAGCATTTAATAGTGGTAAGTTTCTTTCAGAGAGTTGAAACTTACAGAGAATACTGCTAAAACTGCCTCGCTTTTTAAAATGGCCGCCAAACAAGCAATGAAAGAAAATAGTGCACTTCCAAATATGGTCATTTACGTATATCGCAGGATATCTGTCATGTAGGATGACAGATATTGAGGGCTTCCTTACCATATATGGGCATAGTGACAATTTGTTGAATAATAAAAGGTGATATTGGCACTTCTAGGCACCAGAACTACCTTTCTGGGGTAGAATTCGGTTGTAATTGTTTACCTTTGAAAATTGTAAATAACGGGTAAATTAGGCAAATTAAAGTTGCACAAGGAGCCGGATTCGGCTTATGTTGACCGCTGGTAAAGAGTAACGTTGGCGCGGTGTTATAAATATGGCTGCCTGGGAAGAACAAGATCTAAGCTTATTTGATTTAGCTTGCACCAAGATATCTGATGCACACAAACTTATGACTGAAGCACGTGATTTACTGAAGCAAGACCTTGAGTATGTAAGACAGGAAAGGTCGGATTTCAAAGAAATGACCAAAACCCTAAGTGAAGTCCACTTTGGCGCTTCAGTCAAGTTGAATGTAGGTGGTAAGATATATAAAACTACGCTGAATACTCTTCGAAAGGACCCCGATTCCATGCTGTGTGCAATGTTTTCTGGAAGGTACGAGCTAAAACCAGACGAAGACGGATCTTTTTTTATTGACCGCGATGCTGAACTCTTTCGGTGAGTAGTTGTGTGGCTGAATACCTTTGTACAATCAGTAGCAACATTTCTGCAAGACGGAATACTAAAATCATTATTGATTCAATTTCGTGACTCTCTTTCTTAATGCATGAATGATTGATCAGATTGCTGTACACAACATCTTCTGGTCGTATATAAGAAACTGAATGCATAATTAATTCTGAGGCTTTAAGGAAATTTCATCATCATTTTGCAGTGTTATTGAAAGATTTCGGCGAGGCGTTTCGTTAAGTTGTCTTCTTCCTTTTGCCACAAGTAGAATCCTTGTTGGAATAATGTAATATGCCGGCTAAGTTTCCGTTTTATTGACGACTTCATCGAGACCTCAAAGCGATAATTGTTTCGGTCACGCTTCTCTTTTTTCTTCAAAACATTAATTTGAATATGAAATTCTTACATATACAGCAAGCATTGTTAGGCCCTTTTGGGAGTTTATAGGGACAAGGGATCACTCTCAAAATAATTTTAGCTTTAAGGTGGCCGAAGACAGATTTCTTGTACTTATGCGTTATTCACCGTTATTTTCAAACCACTTCCAATTGGGCGGCCAAAATTAGCAAGGTGCAAGTTCAACTAAAAAAAGATCATATTTTGATGTGTTTTATTGGACTAAGTACCGTTGCCATGGCAACACAGCTGGTAATAAACCAGCATTGAAAAAAGGTATGATTTATTTTCAGAAAATTCAGTCGTTAGATTTTTCCGTCATTTGTCCCTAGGAATCTCAGAAAAAATACTGGCCTATTGACACTGTTCTCGTGAAATTTTAACAGAGAGATCTTCTGTAATTTGGCGTTTTGCATGTAAACGTTTTCTGAACATGTCCTCCGTCAGACTTCACTTTTTGTTTGCAGACAAGATACGTGGGTTCTGTACTATTATTCTACCAAATTTCATGAAATTCGAACGAGCGGTTCCGTAGAAATCAGTGCGTTTCCACTAAACTATGCAGTCACAATTGTCTGGTTAACTGCGCATGCGTTGCATTTGACAGGATTCTCGATCCATATAGACAATCTCAGAAAAGCAGGGTAGTTTCCAATAGTATTACCTTTAATACATTGAAAAACAAACGTTTTTCAGAAATAACAGTTTGATCGTTAAGACGGAAAATAACACTTGCACAATCTTCACTGAACAAAACAAAATGATCGCTGTACAGGCGCCATGTTTGTTTTTCTTTAAGCTATGTGCGTGCGCTAACTCTAGTCAGCAGTACAAATCGTAGAGCGTGCGCAAACTGTGTTCAGACACCTTAGGGCCTGGCTAAACTTGGAAACATTGCTTCAGACGTAAATGTTACCCAGTTTAGCCGTGCGAGAAACATAAGTTGCGGAAGCAAATTTTGCGTCTTAGAAGCAAGGAAATGTTTCTGAATCAAGTCGAAAACATCTTTGCTTTACGGAGGCTAATTTTGCTTCGAAAACGTATGTTTCCCAGTTTAGCCACCCTAGGAAACATGTCTCGAAACAATGTTTCCGCAACAATGTTTCCTAGTTTAGCCAGGCCCTTAATCGCGTGGATAAATCTTCAGATTATTTATTTCCAGCAGATTATTTGGCAAACTTATATTTGACTTGATGGCAATGTCATGTTGGATCATTCTTTGTAAACAGAAGTTAAATTCGATGTCAAATGCATGTCGTTTAATGTGCGTTTTGTTGATGGTTGTATCTTAAAAGATACATCTTGAATTACCTTCGAAATGGTGAGCTGCGTTGTCCAGATGACAGAACAATTCAAGAGGATCTGCTGGCAGAAGCCAGGTTTTATCAAGTTCAAGGGATCGTCGCTCAACTAGAGCAGGAAATACTCCCCAATCTCTTAAAACTATCCTCGATAATAAAGAATGAATACCATTGTTCAGCTGTCTTGTCGTGGCTGCCTCCAGGCGCAAGCTGTTCTCTGCTGTACCGCGCTACCAATGACGGAAGAACGTCGCAGGACTTTCATCGTTGTTGTGATGACAAAGGTCCAACTCTCGTGGTGATACAAAGTGGAAAGTACATCTGTGGAGGCTTCGCCTCGAAGTCATGGTAATCACGTATGTATCCGATAGTTTCTTTTGCTGTACTTTCTATCGCTCTTGTTCACCGGTGTTTTGGGTGGAGGTGTGCCGCTGAGACTTTGAAACTCTTACCCTGTACCAGACCGTGTTGAATTGTATTTTGCAACCATCAATCTGGACTAGGTATCAAAAATCCCTGCCCTATCATATCCCAGACTTTTCGAGTGTTAGTTCCTACCACTGGTCAGGTTCCTGATAAATGGTACCCAATTCTAGGCCAAAACTCTCTGATTTCTATACCCTATATATCCCAGCGGCACACACTCACATGGTGGATATATGGGAGTACCCTCTCCCTCTTTCCCCCGGAGGCTATTTGAAGCGATGCGCACGGGCTTAGAAGTAAAGGTTCACCAATTTGCTTGTTAACGGAGTACAGGAAGAAAAGAGGAGTGATGCTAAAACCAGCTGAGGAAAGCAGTGCAATTATGAAAAATTTGTAACCAGCCTACCAGACACAGTTTATAGGATGAAATGACAAAGGAAATGATTTCACGTACCGTTGGTGTAGCCGGCTGCTAGTGTGCTAGGGTTCGTATTTGGAAGGTCTTTACCGCTGAATCACAGCCAAGGTCTTTGTTTCAGTAAACAATAGGGAAACAATAGCTTTTTAGGGAAACAATAGCAATAGGGAAACAATAGCTAGGGAAACAACAGCTTGCCTTTCGTCAGTTCCAATTTGTCCAATTTGTTCATATCAACCAACATTGATGCCGTTTAAAGTGTTTTGTCATCCAAACCAACCTACAGAAAGGTTGATGTAATTACAGGCACAGCTATATGATCCCTCTCGGCTATATTTTATCTCCTTGCTCAGGTTGGCCTGTTACTTCCGCCATAGCCGACAGCGAGTCCTTCTTGTTCACGCTGGTTAATCCTGCTGGAATAGCACCCATCAAAGTCAATCAAACTCCGGATGCTTCGGGGTGCATACAGTGTCGGGCTGATCTGGGGCCAAGTTTTGGATGTAAAGGAGAGTATGACCTGCTCGTATTACAGAGGGACACCCCTAGTGGCTTTGCAGGACATCTTAGTCTTGGTTATGGTTTTACGTGCCCGCAAAACGCTGGCCACAAAACTTTGTTTGCTGGTGACACATTTCCTTTTGAGATCAGTGAACTGGAAGTGTTTAAGGTCGACTTTTGATTCCATTCCGTACTCTTTTGGTTCATTCATCGGTTAAAACTAAAATAGAACTAACATACATCCCCACTGACGCAATTCTAAAGAAAATGGGTCGGCGAGCTGACGTGTGTGGAACGTATATAGAACAAACTAGAACCACATAGCATAGCATGGCATAGATGGCCTGGCATAGCATAGCACAGCATACCATAGCACAGGATAGCATAGGATAGCATAGCAAAGTATAGCATAACATAGCATAGCATAGCATGGCATAGCATAGCATAGCATAGCATAGCATAGCAACATAGAGCAGAGAAGACAGACTAGAATGGATGACTTCATTTAAACATGCCTAAAATGCCTTAGTTTTTATTAGTAATTACAACTGTTATGAGTTAACTAGAAAAGGCTACAACTGCAACTTATACTGTCCATATAAAAACATGTGAAGAATAAAACTCAATAAATGTAATTTTAAAATCGTTGAAGAACGTTGCTAATGTTAAAAGCGATGGTAGGCTTTTTCACAACCCTTCTCTGCTATAGAGAAATTTCTCTTTAACCCTATTTAACCTAGGGGTTCAGAAACTCAAAAAAGTCCAGGCTAAATAGGGTAAAAGAATCCAAACGGGGTCTGGAAGAGCTAACTTGTTCTGTGTGTTCCTTACCACGCGTCCCCGAAACACAAATCTAGTGTCTTGGGTATTCTGTGTCATTCCATGCAAAGGTGGCTTGCACTTCAATAAAGTTCATCATCTTCACGCTTGGAGTATTTCTGCCGTACAAAGCAACCATGAACGGTCATGTATACGTCTTATGTAACAATGAGCGGCTTTGATTTCCATCACTCAGAGGAATAGTTTGTAAACCAAAACGTATTAAAGATAAAAATTACCTAAGAGGTAACCAAAACCAATAAAAGAACACTTAAATGATCAACCAATGTAGAAGTTACGGCATGAAAGTTACATACAGAATCAAATTTGATGAACAGTGATACGGTCATATATACCAAATTGTTCCCAGTCAACGTTCAGGAAAAGATCACCAAGTTTGGTGTCTATTGCTTGAAAGTTGAAAAAAAAAACAAGAAAAAAAACAAGAAAAACAAACAAACAAAAAAAAAAAAGGATATAAACGTTAAAGGTCCGTGCAGACCGATTACCACTCCTCAAAGTAATTCTGAATCAGCTTTCGCAAATTAATGAAAGGCCCAAACGTTTCAGCATGTATAGCGCACTTTGCGATGCTTTTTCACGTGATTTTAATGAACTGATTAAGTGGCAAAATAAATCGAAGCAAACGACTCTTCGTTTTTTTTTCGATTTTGTTCATCTATTTAGGGTGTATCAATTCTCGAGTTTACATAAAGAGGAAATTGGCAAAATAGCTAAAATGTTTTGGATGTAAAATAACCATGCATGGTTACTGCTTAAACTAATTGTTAAAACTATCTTGAGACTCTCTCTCCCAAAAACTCTACAATTTTGATATCTTGCATGAATGTAATATCCAAAAATTGGACGAACTTGTCCGAATTAGAATGTCGAATCTAAATTTCATAAAATTTCGTAGTGCGTGTTAAGGTGCGAATTTCAGCTTTTGGCAGTACCGTAATCTAAAATGTACTTATAAGATTAATTGTATCACCGTAATGGGAAAAATTCATAACCGAAAGCATACCACTTTTACGAGTAAAGCTCAACTATTATTGACGGTATAGATTCACATTTTTCTTGCAGCTGCCTGCTTCGATTGCGTGTATTTAGTAATTAGTACTAACTGTACTGTTCTCCAATCCACCACTGTGTGGTAGAATTGTTACTTGATGAGCATCTGTGTGCAGGATTAATTGTTTGGTAAAATCCAAAATTATCTTCGCCCCCCGGGGAGATCACTGCGCCTGCGAGAGGACTGGTCAGCTGACATCCGATCCGAGAACCGTGATATGAATCAACGTGAGCGTGCCATCTATCGACTTGTGTAAACTGGGCTGTGCAATTACTACAGTCATATCCCCTGATATTGATGTATTCATAGCTTTTGCATCCGTCGAAATTCAAACTTGTTACGTCGATGTCACTTAACTTGGCTCTCAAGTAATCGATGTATTGGAGCCCATCAGTGTTGAAACTGCACGTGGCTCGCACATGCGTAGAGTGGTTAGCAATAACGTTTATCCGGGACCTCGACAAACGATACCTTTTCCAGGTGAAGGCTTCTTGGTTTACAGGGTAGTCTTTATAAAATGCCTTGTCAGCGAACTCGTTCTTATTAGCCAAGCTAAACGAATCAATAACAGTCCAAATGAATCCGTTCTCGGATGTAAAATCGCAAAAGACTTGGTACAATGATGTGCTCGCTGGATCAAACAAAAGATACACACCGGACTGGCTCTGTCCGTTGTTATCGAGTTGCTGCTTGCAAGATGTAGGCCTACGCTTCTGACAAAATTTTCCGAAATATTCTATCGCACATGTGCAGTTGAACTTGTGGTTGGCGTCGTCGCATAACTCAGTGCACGTGCCCGCATTAGCGCACGGACTCTGTTTGCAGCATTGGTTATTACATGGTCGATTTGAGCATGCGTTGTTCCCCGTATTCTAAAAGACAGAACAAAAGCGGATCGCTTAGTCTTAGTATAGAGTGATATAGAAGTACTTTGTCACCTTTTCGTCGGGTTGCCCGAAAGGACTGCATAAATATGGGAGCGATGAAATCATTCAGAAAATGGCATGCACGATGGAAATCTACTTCTTCCAAATGTCCCTTCTTTCTTAACGCTCTCGTGAACGACGAGACCGAGGGATCGATCCGCAAGGGCACGATTAGTCAGGAAACCGATGGTTACCCAATGTAACATGCGGTGTCGATCCTCAGCTGTCTGGAATTCCCCACCATATTGAACTGACTCCAGTTCCCTTGGATTTGCCCCGGGGGTACCCCCTATAGTGGGCTATACGGAGAGGCTCCGCCTGAAAGAGATGCTTTTTACCCTTCTTAAGCATACTAAAAGGGTAGGAAAATTAACTGTTTCAATATGTTAAAAGGTCGCTGAAATACACCTTAAACTAAAAGAGATAGCAGCTCAGTCTAAGTACTAAAAATGTTTGAAAGTTTTGACGAGCGACAAAAACCAAATAATTAAAAACAATATTATAATTATAATAAGAACCTTCCCAGAATGCTTTGCACCAGAAAAATTTCAATGCTAAATAACTTAGTTAATTTGTGGTCGAAGAGAATGCTGTACCATGTGTTATTTACAACTTCGTGAAAGTTATCCCTCATATTAACGTTAGGGTGATGACGTCATCATTCACGTGACTATGGCAAAAAATATGTTTTAGCTCACTGCAAGAAGAGGCCTCCATCAATTCAAAAGCAGATAACGTGCCCTGATAGTCATTGGAATGCGCAATATGGAAATTGCCACTTGACATCTGGCATTTGAAAGTTAAGGTGGCTCTGTACAGGAGCATTTCCCAGGGGACTGGTAAGGAGTCAGTAGCTATGGTAGTTTAAGGCGGAGAGAAACAAAGCTTGGCTGGTTAATAGAACTTCGCATGAAAGTAACGACCATGATATGCTCACCGTTGTGACGTCATTGGTCACGTGACCAGAGCGCACAGAAAATTCAAATCACTTTAAAACTGCTTTAAGCTCAATAAATTCGTAATTTCTCACAATAATATTACAGAAAAAATTGCAAGTTATTCAAAAACGTCCATTATTATTTTTCCTTTTGAAAAAAGCACGATGAAAAATGAACCTTAAACTTTTGATAATCCCCTGTTTTGTGAGGTTTTAATATAAATGTAAAAACGAATCAGCATATTTGGTTTCAAACTATGCTCTTTCTAACTACGTTAACAGTTTTTTTTTTTAAATTCGTTTTCATATAGCTTAGGGATGTGAACTTGCAGGCACGCGGAGTACTGGGCACCAATGTCACGGATTGCTCAGGAAGACTGGTGCACTTTTTAGGCGCGGCCGCATAGCTAGCGACAAAAGCTGAACAATGGGGAACCACAATGGGGTGAAAAGTTGTTTTTACTTTCTACATGGTCCATTTCTGCGAAAGAATTGTTAATGGTTTCTCGGAAAGAGGACAGCACTTCATTTTTCGCTGCATTGCTCATGTCAGGTACGTGTAATTATAGCTTTTTATTGTCTTCGGTAAACAGCTTATTATATTAGCAGGGCTTTACCGATCGATCATTTTTGTTTAACGTTTCATATTTATCGTTAGTCCAGTGCTTAAATAATTTGCCATTTTCGTTCTGGTAGCAAAAAGCCGAAAGATAGACACTTAGGTTGGTAACTAAAGTTTATTAAGTTTCGTAAGTCTTAAAAGAAACGTTGTGTGAAGTGATGTAGTTTTTGTACACTCGTCTGTGAATCGTATGTTATTTGTTGGCCAAGTAAAGTGTAGCATCGCATCCTTTATGTTTTCAGTAACTTTAATTACAGCGTTGCGGTTAAAATTAATCTTTCAAACAGCTATTGCTTAAAGCAAGAAGGTCAGGCTATTCTCCTAATGTTGATACTGGCAGATAAGCTTAAATTCTTTTGTGTAGCATCATTTAAGCTTACGTGTTGTAAACATCTCATAACAACATAACATACACTGTAACACATAACATACACTGTAACACATAACATACTTTATTTTATCTCCAACTCCATTTGTTTATTAGCTGGGCTTTTCTTCACTGCTTGCAAATTATTTATATACATCTAATGACTCACGAATGTTTCTTAGAGCAAGTAAGGTTCTAAGCTATAGTTGGCATGATCTGATGACAAACAACAAATTTAAATTTTGAATTAGGTACATGTAAAACTTTTATTAAAAGTTATGTGGTGATCACTTTTGGGAAAATATGCTTAAGATAATCGAGTTCAAAGCAGGTGGATGTAATTTTTCTGTACATCTCATTCTCTACTTTTACTGATTAAGTTATTCCATAATTTGCAGGGTAAAAAATCAACTTCAGTGCTTAAATCATTGAATTGCAACTTGGACCAGTATCCTTGAATTCCAACCTCCCGTCCCCAGGGTCTTTTCACTTGCTCGCTTAGTATAGTAGACCAGGCCATTTAGATAAAGTGGCTTTCAGAATCCTCTAGTCTAACTAAAAAAATTTAAAACCATATTTACTTGAATAGACCCCTCCCAACCTGGGTGAGAAGTAAGTCTTTTATCCAGGGATTTCGCCAATAACCATGTGGAAAAAGTGCCACATACTATAGAACTCTAAGTAAGACTGGAGTCACATGTCAATAAAAACAAACCTCAACTTTTAGTGACCCTGGTCAGTTTTAAATTGCTACTGGCAACCAGGAGACTGTCAACTTTTAGCCCTGCAGTTGTTGTTTTCACTGATCCTTTTTTACCTATACTAGGCATGTATATGTCAGCAGTGATCAGTGATGCAGCTTTTCTTACAGTGAAGGTATGCACATGGAAGATATCAATCATATAATTATCTTAGCTCAGGTACTATGTTACTGTTCAGTAAAATGAACTGGGTCAAATGCAATGATCGGTTTAATTTGGGTTCGGTAGTTGAACACAATTAAACCAATAATATGCATACAGCAGTGTTTGATTCCAATTTCTGAACCCAGTGAAACATAATTAAGCACAGTTAAACAGTTTTAAAATCATTCAAATATACCAGATATTTAAACCATCTGCCTTTAAGTGTGTGAGAACAAGCACAAATTTCTGTAGTGTGGAATTTGAGCATGATCTGTTTTATATCATCGTGTAAACACGTGAAGACTGGGTGGCTAAAACAGCCTTTTCGGAAAAAGAAAATTTGGCAATCTTAATACTCACAAAGGAAAACAACAGTTGAACCAAGGATGAAATTAAATCACAACATTTACATGAGTGTTCCATCAAGACTTCCACTGGGGTTAAGGTGATGAAAACCTTATACCCACTTAAGTTACAAAATCCATTTTTCACGGTGATGTAAGATTTATTCTTGATGGTTAAAGGGTTAAAACTTAATGCAGAATGAATCAAACAGTTATGCCATGTATGGGTGTCCATACCACAGTGATTATTGTGACCCAGTACCACTACTGGGGCAAGCTCACACAGGTATGACTTGTACAGTTATGACATTTTGTGCTGTAATCATTAAACAAATACAGAGAAACAAGAGGAAATTGGGAGGAACTTGTACCAGAATGAAAATCACGCTGGTATTATGTAAACAACCCGTTAGCCTAAAGTCAAGCAGCTCTCAAGAATGTTTAACAACATCCTCAGAGACCCAGCGGCAGTAACGCCTTGATTTCATAAGACCGGCACAAACTCAGACTGGTACGATTTTGTTTACATGAGACTGGTCTGAAAGTCAGACTGGCATGAAGTGTTTACCTGAGACCAATCTAAACTCTGTTTGTGTTAATATGGTCCACAACCATCCCATCCTTAAAAATCCAGTTTATCTATTATCCAACAGCTTGGAATGCTCCAACGCCACTTATTAATCGTGCATACCCAAAACAAATATCTCAGACCAATTGGAACCCTGTTCATGCTTAAGTGGCTCCCCAGTCTGATTTCAAACCGTTCTGAGTCATTCATATTGGTTCAGCAGCAGTGATGAGTTAAAGCAGCCTTAAAGGCCCTGTTTACATGAGTGACTTCATCCTGGGATGACTTTTATCTCATCCCGGGGTAACTTTCATCGCGGTGTCTGGTCATTTACCTGTAAATGTTTACATGATTTGGAGCTGAAATGTGTTCACCCTGGGACGATTTCATTCCGGTCTTCAGCACCGGGATGAAATCGTCCCGGGGTAAACACCATTTCAGCTCCAAACCATGTAAAAAGTTGCATGTAAATGACCAGACACCGATATGAAAGTCTTCTTGGGATGAAATCACTCATGTAAACACAGCCTAAGATGATAATTATTTTATACTAGCTTCATGTTTTGTACGTTTCGTGTAAACAGAGGTAAGCATTTGGAGTCGATCTGAAGTCGTACCAGCCCAAGTTGGTACCATTCTCATAGACTACGAGCAGTCTCTCATTTTTCTCTGGCGCATGCACACTGACTGTCCTACTATTGGTAATTGCGATAATTAAAATCTGCTTTGTTTTTCTTACAGGTTTTTATTCCATCAACCTGATGTCAGGAAAATATGGCAGTTTATTGTAAGGGTTTGGTTAATAGATTTGTACTTTTAGTTATATTCCCAGACACACTTTATCAATTCAAATAAAAAATTTGAAGAGCAGTTTTGAAATAAGGTTATATATTTTTTTGTCTTTTTCTGCTTAACATTTTGATGTCATTGATAAGTTTGACTGACCCTCAGTACTACTAAGTGGATGATGTATGAAAATGGATTGAATCCTAGAGAACACCTTTTAGGGCTCTACTTCAAAATATCTGATGAGCACACCCTGCCCCATATCTTTTTTTGGGGGACTATCCCCCCCCCCCCCCCACTACTATCCCAGGAATGAAGAGTCAGACCTATTTGATTGAATTCTCTTTATGGGGAAAACTATATCGATTGACTGATTCACCACAGTCTGATCCCTTTTTGTCAGTTCATTGCCTGTTAGGTTTCAGACTATTCTGAAATGATTTAGGAAGAGGCTATTCCTTTTGTTTTTCTTTGGTACCAGATTATGGCAATCAGTAACAATGCTTATTGGTAACAAATTATCAAACCAAAAAGAACTAAAGTCTCGAGATCTACTGCCATCACGGTCTGGGGTAGTAAGAGAGTGAGTTATAATCTGTGCATCAAATAAAGTCACTAGTCATTACTGGACCATTTGTTATTCGCATTGGCAACACTGAAGTCACAGATTGATTGATTTATTGATTGACTGATTAATTGATTGATTGATTGATTGATTGATTGGTTGAATGATTTATTTTTAATTGGCTGATTGACTGATTTATCAGCCAGTTGGTTGAGTGGTCGATTGATTGACTGATTGGTACTTAAAATAGATGAATGAATTGATTCACCTGAATTACGTGTAAGTAATTACATGCATAATGCTGCACTTCTTCGAATCTTCCTCTGGCAGTAAAATAATACCCGGCATCAGTCGAAACATAAAATAATTTTCAAGCCCCAATGTCATGACATAATTGTAAGCAAATAATTTATTTGTAATTAGCAAGTAGTAGGTAAGAAGGCGTATTAGAGAGCAGGACTACCGTATTTACCCGCGTATAGGCCTCACCCGCGTATAGGCCTCACCCGCGTATAGGCCGCACCCCAAACTTGTGACCTAATCTTAGGGAAAAAAATAATTTCTTAACTATACAGTTTCGAGTCGAGAAACTAATGAGCTTGTCGCTTGAGTGATCTAACGAGAAATGAATCGGACAAACGGACCGAACTTGATCGCGAGCGTTATTGTTGACAGATCCAACAAGTGTGTCGAAAAATGAGGTGCAAGCGTCGCCGTTTTGTGCGATCAAATAATGACAAATGATACACATGCGTTTAGAATTCGCTGCTCCTTTCCTCATAGGGTAAATTAACCACTTTGAGTTTTTAATGTTACGGAAATTGTTGCGATAATTCTCAAAACGGCTATTTGACAAAACGCTCTAACGTAAAGTCGCTCGAAAAAAACGCAAGCTTTTCCTTGTTGTTGCGTAAAACAGGCATTTCATGGACTCAGCGTAGTGACAAGCTTTGTATCAGCGATGCTAAATTTCCAATTGTTTAAGAATTTACACAGTTACAGGTGAAACAGGAAGGCAAAACGTCTGTCGAGCGTGAGAGTTGTATCAAAAGCATCGTTGCGTTACGCATTGCGTATTTTTAACAGGGTTTCAAATTTCGCTTTTGACGTATGCAAATTAACGTGCGTAGGGGTAAAAATAAATCACCGATCTTATTTATCGCTGAAGACATGACAATGTGTGTTACACTTCGAAACTGTGATATTTTATGTCAGTTTCATTTATGACTTTTTCTTTTTATGACGGGTTCGGTGTATTTTTCGTGTAGTTCGGCAAGTAAACAAACGCGGTTTCACGTGAACGGCATCCAAAGGGCTTCGCGGCTTGACATGCAAACTTCGGTGGACTTCATCCAATAACAAACATATTCGGAAACTAGATACACTCATTGCAGCGGAGAGAAGCAAAATTCTTCGAAGACATGGATTAACTTGACCTCATACGATACATTCAATCAAACTGTCAAGCTTTCAGTAACTTTGTTGACTCTGTGTGTGTCGGGAAATTTTGCATATTAATGAGCTCAAAACTCTTGTACCCGCGTATAAGCCGCACCCCAAATTTTGAACGTTTTTTTCCTTGAAAAAAGTGCGGCCTATACGCGGGTAAATACGGTATTAGGGCTTTTACAGTAATTTAAATAATATTTCATATTAACTCCAGTAAGCTACTCCTTCTGAGTAACTACCACTATTGGACAGTCAAGAAAGAAAGCAATACCCTGGGATGTTTTAGGGTTCACTACTTCCTACTATTAATTAAACGTCCCGGGGAATTAATACAAGTAAATAAGGTGCATCATCATCATCATCATCATCATCATCATTCAACTATAGCGTCATTTTACCATATAAAGAGAAAAATATGAGTATGAGCGCGTCTTACACTGTAGAAAACGTATTGAACTATATTATCCCGGTTTCAAATCACTTATTGAATAAAGCATTTAAATTGTTTAGATATTTAAGTTTATATTACCTACAACAGAGGCTTATTTAAAATTTATGAAACACTGGTTCTAATTTGATGAGAGGTGTATTACTATTGATTAACTAATAATTATAATATTGTTTTCCGGTCTCACTTGTAACAATAATAATAATAATAATAATAATAATAATAATAATAACAATAATAGTAATAATATTAATATTCTTGTATGGTGCAGTGTCTTAAATTGCAAACGTGAGTTAAAGTGGAATTCTGCACTGTATATATCGTGTGTTGCTTAATAGGTAAAAGGATTGTTTTAACAAGCGAAGAAGTAACACAAAGACGTTTGTTAAATGTGATTGAGCATTATCTACAGAAGAGTATATCGTTTAAGGAATGGACATTTAAAGACATTCTTCAGCTAATATAAACAATGGCATTGAAATTTTCCAAATCATGTTGCTCTGAAGGGAGAAGGCTATCTTTCCTTTTGATTTCGCGATAGACTATAAAAGTACTGTTACTGGGGGGAGTTCACAAGGAACAAATTACTCAAAGTAACATTCTAACACCACGTAACGATTACACGAAGCCAGAAATCGTAATTCAAACTGCGTATTCTTATTCTGACGACAATGCACTCTTTTTTAGATATAAGAATGTATATTTTTCATGCCCAGGCTGGATATTCTTATTTTTCTTCCGACGTAAGGCTGTACATTCTTAGATTACAGAGTGTTGCATTTCAGTTAGTAAAACGGATCTGACCACTCATTTATAATGAACAAACGAAATTTACATATGGCCAATTCGTGAGAAAAGATGCCAGAAAAGGAAAAGGAAGTTATAGAATCAATTAATCAACTTCATTGTTTATTAACGAAGACAAACATATTGGTGAAATAAAATACAAAACTCTCCTTGCAGAAAAAAAAAGTAAAACGTTTTTTCTATTAAAAAAAAAAAAACAAGGCAAAGCATCAACAACCACGAGATCTCTCGCCCGTGGGATGGTTATATATTCGGACATTCAGTCTATGGGCTATCTCAGCCTGTGTTATCTCAAATCCCTTTATAGTGAACAAAGTGTGACTTTCCGTGGGCGAAATTAACATACCCTGCAGTTATTGAGTTATTGTTCGAGCGATGGAGATGTTGGTTGAATGCCAACATAATCGATGATGTCTGCCAACGATTTTGAGTAACGGAGGCCAACCGACTTCGCTGAAACTGACCCGGAAACCAATTTTGTATTAAATAAATAGTGTGGGTCACCAGGACCAGAAATGACTCACGTAGAATTTTCAAGAATTGTAAGGTTCAGTTACCATGTTAAAGATGTGTGTGTGTGTTCAAGTCGGTCTAGAAAGCGTGTGTTCACGTTTTAACGTGTGCCTGTAGAACAGGAGTCGAAAGCGTAGGGGAAATTCTACAGGCAGACTCACAGAAAAATTAAAAGGGGTTTACATAAAGACCGAATCGAGTGTCTGTTTGCAAAATGGTTGAATTTACAGCAAAAAGGCCTATTGGATATACAAAATAGAGACTAATAGAGCAGGTACTATAAAGGGATTATAAATGTTCCTGTATCGGTGGGCTCCAATCTCTGAGTTTTGCAAAAAACAAACAAAACGAAACATTCTAACATCACTCTGTCTGTCGTGGCCTCCCGTTCTCTGGAGCAATAAAGATTTAAGATGAAAATTTAATATCATTATTTCTCGATGGCGGTCAATGATATGTCTGGTTGAATAATTAAAAAAAAAAAAGATTCGCTGTGACGAAGGGCTATAACACTCGAAACGTCAGCTTTCAATTTCTCCACGGTGGCCAATTCACCTTATCGACTCAGTTGATGAAATCCGGCCAACGTTTTGTGTTTCACTTCCCCACCGATGCAGCACCACAGTTTCTTTAGAAACTAACTCCCTTTCCTGACAGAAAACGAATTTGATAAGTAGTTTGTAGAAAATTCCGCCTCTTAAAATGACAACGCAGGTTTCTTACCTGTTTCACATATTCTCTATTCACTTCATAGTACGTGTATCCTTCTTGGAAAACGAAGTCATCGGGAGCTGAACGCTTGCATTCATCTAACAACTCACAGTGATTTTTCCGCGTTTGGTACGCTCGACATCTGCATTTCTCTTCGAAACATTTGACTTTGCTAAGGTAAAGTCTTTGAAGCTATGACCTAGCATAGCATGATTGTCCAGCCCTGTCTGGCTAAAGCTTCCAGCACTCTGTTCACATTTGTCTTCACAGTCTGCGGCGATCCACCTCAAATTTTGCACGACAAGTAGTAAAGAAACGCGAATGAAGCAAATTGGGACTTCCATTTATAACGTTTAGTTTAGACATTGACGCCAACCGACGTGAAATAGTCTCCTTTGCTTTTCGACATCCTTGCAATCAAACTTAAGCCCGAGAAGCTTTCTTAATAAAAGTTACCACTCTAGGTGGAAAATAAGGCTTGCGGTTAGCATCATTGTTGCCTCAACTTTGCAAACACCTGTTTACCTTCCCTTTTCGAGGTTTTAATTAAGATGCGAAATATCTATTTGCGCAGGCGACGGTAATCAATCGTTAACATCAAATCCAACTGCATTGAACAAATTAGTCAGTTATCTAAGCGACTCAAAATATATCTCCAGCATAAATGGAATACTATTTTTGAAAGCGGAATTTGTATCAAGTTAATTTTGGAATTTAAAGGGAATTTTGATAAACAAGAGAACTTGAAAAGACAATTTTTCCTTGGATTCGTTATAACAAAACATGCAGGAAGAGCACTTATTATAAATTTGTCGAATGTGCTCAGTTTATTTGACATCAATTCAAGGGGTTTTGACAGTGATACGCCTCAGTGTGATCTGAACTTTTTTCTGTATCTTGTTCAGTACGTTGGCAATGTTTCTTGGTTATTTAATTTCCAGCTTTCTCATTGGTTCACTGAAAACTGGATGCCATGTTGAGTGTCGCGATATTTAGAAGTTTTCGCTGCGGTGTACATGTTTTGTTGAAAACTTTGCGAAGCAAATTCATCTGTGACGATAACCGAAATTGAGAATTTAATAAAACAGTTGTCGGATAAGAGGTGATATATAATCCACCGATTAATTTTCGTACGCACTCATTGGGTGAAAAACATCACGTGGTACAAAATCGGACGGCAGATATCAGGCGATACCCGTCGTCCGATTTGAAATCCGTCGTCTGAGTTTACTGACGAGAGAAAAACAAGAAAATAAGTCGCTTTTTCAGGTTTTACTTTTTCAGATCTAACCACAGTGTAATAAAATCGGTACACTAACCAGCTGCAAGTGATTTGTTTCGCTACAAATGTGCTGTTACGCTTACTGAATGTTTTCTCTTTGCACAATAAAGCGGGAGCGTTGAACTGAAGAAATTAATCGAAGGGTTATAAAATAAATAAATCCCTTCCTGGCTTGCTGGTATATCGGAGCTGAGTAATGCCCTAGTTGAAAGACTGTCCTCAAAATTTCACAGGTCCAACTGTTCATTTTTCGGACAATCTTTCAGTCTCGGGCATTATCCTTCGATATACCAGCCGCCGGTAGGGGTCTATTTAGTATACTAAATACCCAATGCGCGCTTGAGAAACAATTGTAAAGTATCTATGTTTTGTTTTCCTGCCGCGTATGTAATGGCTTTACGGATTGATTTCAGTTTCGTTCTAATCTCCATTTAAAAGACGAGCCTGTTGCGTTCAAGGGTCAGTATATCGTATTTACGAGAAAGGGTAGTGTGGACTGCCGGTTATGCATTTTTCAGGCAACCGTCCCCTGCAGTTAAGGAACAAGCCTCACTATTAGTATTCTTGTATTCTAGTATTCTAAATATTTTTAGAACTGCCCCACTTTTACTGGCTTCATCAGTCTCCTTTTGACCTAGCCTGTGTAGAAAGCGTTTCCGTAGGGTTTTTCCGCAAAGCTGCGCGAAAATTGGAGCAAAAAAGGGCTTTTACCAAGCTGTTGTGGTGAACAATGAAAGGTTTCAATCAACTGCTTTGTTTGTTTGTTTGCTTTTTTTTCTAATTGAGATTGTCGAGGTGATGTGTTAGTACCATTATCCCTTAGCAGCTGCGTCTTCCTTATTCATAACAATAGTTCATCATTTTGCACGTTGGAAAAAGGGCTTAGAATTCGAAATTAATTTTTGGGTCAATATTAATTGTAACGCTAGACTACTGCTCAATAGCCATTTGAAAAGTGTTTGTTTGTACTCTACACAGGTAAACGACTGAAATCATTAACCACTGAATGACAAAGGACTATGCCTGAACATACTGTATAAGCCATGGAATACTGTATAAGCCATATTTAACGACGGCAATCGTGCACCTACACCCTGTTTACGACAAGACCAGGCCAAGTTTATGACAGTCTCGCATCAAGTTACATACCCTGTTAAGGAAAGAGAGGCCAAATCCCATACCCTGTCCAGTGTATAGGCCATATGAGGGAGTACCTCCCCCCCCCGGGGGGGTGGGGACAATTGATTGAAGTTGTTAATGATTAACGGGAAAAGGGCTGTTCCTGAGCAGTCTACACATTTTTTCCCACTTTGCTTGCATTATTAAAATAAAAGAAAAGGAGAAGGATTGTTATTGTACTCATTATATAAATGCTCAATTTTAACCCCCCCCCCCCCCTTATTGTTGGGTAGGTTGTGTGAGTATTATTGTTGTTGAATATCTTAAGCGGCCTTGTCACGTCAAACTTATGTTGGGATTTCTGTGCCCAAGCTCACCAAAATCAGCAGTACCTTTCTTGCCGTGCAATAGCGAAGCATATGGAAGAGTTTTTATAGTATAAAAATTTTAAAAAAAACCTGAAAGAATTATTTTCAGATAGAGTTTTCGTGTAAAAAGTAATTTTTAATCTCACTGATCTTTTTGCCTCCTTGTTTAAAACGGCAAATTTAAATTATGTCGGTACACGTGGAGCACGTGCATTGGTATGTAAATTTGAAGTAGGATGGTGATCCTACTGCAATAATCGGATGGTGCCCATTTATCACTTGAACTAAGAAATCTGAAGTTCCTGACCAACTGCTGACAACCGTGAAACTAAGACATATTTTCTATTTGGACCCTTTTAGGGATTAAACTTCAAAATATCTGATGAACACACCCATAACTTTTATTTGCGAGTACCCCCATCCCCCCCCACCCTCCCAGGATTGAAGATTCAGACCTATTTGATTGAATTCACTATATGGGGAAAACTATTTCAATTCTCAATGACTGATTCACCACAGACCGATCCCTTCTTGTCAGTTCACTGCCTGATAGGTTTCAGACTATTCTGAAATTATTTAAGAAGAGGTTTTTCTTTGTTTTTCTTTGGTACTAGATTATGGCAATCAGTAACAATGCTTATTGGTGGCATTAGATACAGTGTAAAGGCTAATAAACCGAAAACAAAATTGAAATCACAATATTTAATTTTATCACGGTCTGGGGTAGTGACAGAGTGAGTCATAATCTGTGCATCGAATAAAGTCACTAATGATTACTGAACCATTTGTTATTCTCATTGGCAACCCTTTTAGTCACGGATTGGTTCGTTGATTGATTGATTGATTGATTGATTGATTGACTGATTGATTTTTTATATTTAATTGGCTGATTGACTGATTCATCAACCGAGTGGTTGAGTGGTTGATTGATCGACTGATTGGTTGTTAAATAGATGAATGAATTGATTCACCTGAGGCGAGGTGAACAAAAATTGCGCCCAATATTTAAGTTTACGACCTACAACAGGGGCTTCTTTAAAATTTATAAAAAAAGGTTCTAATTTAATGAGGGGTGTATTACCATTTATAACATAGAGGGCAAAATTACTGATTGCTGATTGGTTGAGACAGGGGGCATTTTTTCTTAATTTTCTTTCCAACGAGGGCAAAATTACTGACTCCTGATTGGGCAAGCGCCAAAAATACTCGCATTTGATTGGCTAAGCGCGAGAGCGCGCCATTTGCATTTTGTAAGCGTCTTGAAACGAAAAGCAGATTTTGAATTGGATTTGAGTTGTTCAACACAAGAATATAGTTTCAGAGTTTAAATTTAGCCGAGTTGGTTGGCAAAAATGGTATGGTAATCGGCGGATAGTTCGAAGAGAAATTCCAGAAGGTGAACCTGAACGTTTTACTGGAAACAAGAAATGGTTATTTGTTCTAAAACTACCGAAAACCTTGGTTAATTCAGCGAGCGAGAGGTCGCTTCGCAACTCAGGTAAGCTTAAATAAATTTACTTAGTTTGAGTTTTGAGTGTGAGTTTGTCAATGAACTAGAATTGTAATTATCTCAAAAGATGAACATATGCATAAAAGACAGTTTCTTTTTTTGTTCTGGACGCTGAGTAGCAGTTTAATAAACTGCTTGTGTGGAGAATTGTTTATTCTGAGTGCCGGCGGCGGATTGAGTTTCGACGTGCAATGAAAAGTTTTCAGAAAATTTTGCCCTCTATGTTATAAACAAGTAATCGCATTGAGCCCTCGTAGAATTAAGGATAAATTTTCACTTGTATTTTCAAAGTTTTCACAAATTGCCCTCGTCGCTACGCGACTCGGGCAATTTTGTGAAAACTTTGAAAATACGCGTGAAAATTTATCCTTAATTCTACTCGGCCTCATGCGATTACATATACTAATTAACTAATAATTATAATATTGTTTTCCGGTCCCACTTGTAATAATAATAATAATAGTAATAATATTAATGTTAATATTCTTGTATGGTGCAGTGTCTCAAATTGCTGACGTGAGTTAAAGTGGAATTCTGCACTGTATATATCGTGTGTTGCTTAATAGGTAAAAGGATTGTTTTAATAAGCGAAGAAGTAACACGAAGACGTTTGTTAAATGTGGCGATTGAGCATTATCTACAGAAGAGTATATCGTTTAAGGAATGGACATTTAAAGACATTCTTCAGCTACTATAAACAATGGCATTGAACTTTTCCAAATCGTGTTGCTCTGAAGGGAGAAGGCTATCTTTCCTTTTGATTTCGCGATAGACTATAAAAGTATTGTTACTGAGGGAAGAGTTCACAAGGAATAAATTACTCAAAGTAACATTCTAACACCACGTAACGATTAAGGCTGTACATTCTTAGATTACAGAGTGTTGTATTTCAGATAAGTAAAACGGATCTGACCACTCATGTATAATGAACAAACGAAATTTGCATGTGGCCAATGCGTGAGAAAAGATGCACAAAAAGGAAAAGGAAGTTATAGAATCAATTAATCAACTTCATTGTTTATTAACGAAGACAAACATATTGGTGAAATAAAATACAAAACTCTCCTTGCAGAAAAAAAAGTAAAACATTTTTTCTATTAAAAAAAAAAAAACAAAACAAAACAAGCAAAAGCATCAACAACCACGAGATCTCTCGCCCGTGGGATGGTAACATATTCCAAGTACCTACAATACACATGAATACACATAACAATGAGATATGGAAGGGTGAAAATGGGTGCTGTCCACGAGTGTGGACAGTAACATATTCCAAGTACCTACAATACACATGAATACACATAACAATGAGATATGGAAGGGTGAAAATGGGTTGCAAAATCCAACCGTTCGACTCTGGGTAATGGACACAGAGATGGGGAAGAAGAAAACCTAGCCAAAAATGAGTTTATTCTCCCATTCTCCAAAACTACCGCGGGAAGGCTGGAATAAAATCTTTAAGGCTATTACAATTCTGATACAAAACCCCTGGATCTGCAATGTTTACTTCTCGACCAGAAAGGGTCGTGGAAGGAGAATTGGTGGACATTACTTTCGATAACTGCATATAATAGGTCGCAGTAGAGCGGTGGCGCCAGCCAACGTGTCCCATAACATCCTGCAGTCCCGCGCCCGCAAGGGCGAGGGTGATAGCGCAACCCGATCTAAAACCGTGAAGTGTTGCTGCTTGTGCAAGGTTTCCTTCGTCAAGGTAGACTCTGAAGCGAGAATCTGCCGCCGAGGATGAAAAAGGTCTATCAACAATCCCCCCATCTGGGGTAATAGGGCGGAATAAAAAACCGCTTGTAATGTCAATACCTATACCCTTTGCAAAGGTTACGTAAAGGTCAATTGCTTTAACAGGGCATATATCGGCATTCTGGTTGCGACGAATGGCAAAAAGGTTCGAAGAACCATCACGTAGAGTCTTCCCCCAAACATGGTTGAATAGTAAACCGCTATTATCCGGGAAGCGGAGAATTTCGGGTGTCTTAACCTGACTGAGATCGCCGGGTCTATCTCCACTGAAAAAGAGTGTTTTGAAAAAGGCCTGGTCTCTTAATAAAACAAACATGTCAATCGGAGTTAAATCCTCTGACCGCAATTTACGATCGATGAGGTGACTTAACTGTAAAAGATCATTAACGAAAAAAGGAGTGGCTTGTTTGGGTGTTGCTTGAGCTTGCAACTGTTCTGCGGTAACACACTTAAGGTATTGTTTTAGTGAAAGATCGGTAGCCGGATTCCCCAGCAGAAGTCTTGGGTCCCATTCTCCTCTCCTGCCGACTTCATTAAAAATTGTACGCAACTTTCCAATCAAGGAGTCCACGGTGCCAAAAGCCAGACGCGTTGGACATGGACAGGGAAAGGAACCTTTGCGTGCGTAGAATTGACAACCGGCGTAATGAACTTTTGTCTTCCCCTTTTGATCTTTCCATACCAAAAAACGACATAGCTCGCGAGGAGTAACAGTGGAAATATCCTTTGGGAAAGGAAGGGAGGCTAAGAAGAACTCCAATTCCTTTTGCAGGGACGACTTTTGCTTTGAGTAGGACGTGTTAGCAGATAGGCTCGCGATTTGTGAAAGGCGGTTATCAAGAGCAGAGACGTCCAGAGTAACGTCAGTCCTTTGGGTATGGCCAACGGTTAGGATTTTCCTCTTGTAACCACAATTCTGACAGTAACGGAAAGTGGCGTCATTGGCATATTCACAGCGAGGACAAGAGACTGACTGGCAAAAAAGTTTAGGGGCCGTTGGCAAAGGCTGAAGGGAAAACGAAGAAGGAAAACAAAAAATAAATGAACAAAATTTATTGTCACTTCGATCATTACAAAGTTAAGAAAAAAGTTACCAAACATTCTATAGAACAAATACAATCTATAATTGACTATCAAAACAAAAAACTGTTCTAGCGGATGTACAGATCATTTTGATAAGTATATGTTCGCAAACAACAAATATATAACAAAAGGCGCAACAAATGTCTTAAATTCTGAAAGCCCAGAGGTCCCATGGCAGTTTAAACGAGTCTGAGAAACCATGTGGAGAAGGCGTAAGAAGCGCGCCTTGTTCCCCTTTGCAAGAAAGCTTAAGAGAAGCGAAAGCCGAGTGAAATAGAATTGGCCAGTATCGTCTAGGGTGAACATCGGGGACAACAATAGTGCATCGCAAATGATTAGCCCGCAGATGATTAAAAACTTGCCCAATCAAAAGTATAGGAGGAAAAATATACGGGTTACTTAAGATGGAACTACGATCCGGGTGGTCAAAATTTTGCGCAAAGAAATCCACGCCAGAGGAACAGGGGGTAGGATACGGTGTAAAATGAGGCAAGGAAACCCCATTGAGATCACTTTGAGAGTTTGAGTCCAAAGCCATAAGATCGACAGAATGACCATGTAAACCGCCAAAAGAAGGGTGTGATTGAAGGCGCTGCCACAAATGAAAAGCTAACTTACTGTCAGCAGGAGAAAAACGACGTGAAGGCTGATCAGCAGGATTAACACTCGAGGGGATATGGATAACTGAAAGGTGCACATTAAGGTCTAGGACCACTTCCGCTAACCGCTTTAGCGCGTCAGAAAAAAGGCTCGATCGGGCAGCTTGAGACTGCCAGGCCTGAACAAGGGATAGGTTGTCCACATAAGCATCAACCCTAGCGTCACGAAGATCATCACGAAAAGAAAGAAGAGTGTTGGTAAGGGCCTCGGTTTCTTTAGTGGTAATATCTGACACTGCTGTAGAAGGCGTCCAATAGTCGGAAACACTGACATGACTTTTTCGGGGAAAAAGTCCTCCCCAAGCAAAAGAGGACGCGTCCGAATAAACAACGAACTGGAGGTGTCGCTCGTCGCGCCACTTTCCAATTCTAGCGACAACTGAAGGATCTGCCCAATGCTGCACTTCAGCTCTGAGCGGAGGCGAGATGCGAATAGGCTTAGAGGATTTTGAACCCTTGCTAATAGCGAGGTTCATCTCATTGGTATAAAGGCGAGAATCCTGTACTGCAAGGCGAAAAGAAATACATTTACCCGCGAGACGCTGAAGGGTGACAGTCGAAACGCAACTCCCACAGAGAATTGAGTTTACCAAAGCAAGAAAACTGGTTTGCTTATCGGGAGGTAAGTAAAAAGCTTCTAGGTCAGAATCAGAGATAAAACCGAGGTATTTTATTCTTTTTTGCGGGGTGAAAACACACTTTTTTAGTCCAAGGGTGTACCCAAGAGAAGTGAGGGTATATGCAGCAAGGAAAACCGCAGCCTTGGAAGCTTCAAGACGTGTTTTGTCAGAAGGGGTAGCTAAAGTACTCGCCGAAGGGTAGGAGGTTTTGGATTGCAACTCACCATTGTGCCTATCGTCAATATACAAAGAACATGGTACTCCTATTGAACGCAAAAAATGCGATACTAGGAGATCTGTAGAATGATAAACATAGGCAGAAATTTTCCAACCAAAAGGAATGGTGTTGGAAACAAAATACCATCCTCTCCACCTAATGCCAAAGAAAGTACGACTAGACACATCCAAAAGAATATGATCATAGCCAGATTTATCGTCCAGCGTTGTCTGGTAACATCCTTTTGTGAGGTATCTGGGTAATTGCGATAAGTTGTCCAAACGAAAAGGGCGGTCAACCATCCAAAGGTTCAGAAAGCGGTTATCGTGACAAAGGCGAGGTTTTGTCGGTTCAACAGTCAAAGGCATGACGAGATGTGGAGGGTCCACCTCACCAACCCTCCCTAAGACTGATATAGCGCCACTACACACCCTTTCAAGCAACGTGTTGACAATAAAATCAACAAAATTATTACAAGATTTGTTATTATCAAATTCAATGCGGGGGGGAATAACAGAGTCATAAGCGCGTCCCTTAAAATGTCCTTTGAACGGCCGAAAAAACTTGAAGAGAGAGACTTTATTCTTAATCCAGTCAAGGACTTCATCCGCGCGGTCATAGGTACTGAGACTCGCAATTTTCTCCCAGACTTCGCTGTGAAGGTGAAGCTGACCAGCAATGAAAACATCAGGGTTGCGGAAACGGAGGGTCGTAATGTCAGGGACAATCTTCCCGGAACAGATACTTTGAACAAAGCCAAAATCGAAACAAGGGGCTGTCATTTCCACCTCAGACTCTAGTGGCCACATATCCATGGTTACCCACTCATTGACTCTAGACTTGAAGACAGCAACACAGGGAGTGGGATCAAATGTACTGTGCTCGGCACGAGGCGTGAGCGGTTTTGCTTGATTCTACAGGGCAAAACAGAAAAATGCTGGAATTAAAAACCCAAGTAGAAAGAAAAAGGCGAAGATGTAAAGTAAAAAACAAAATAGTGGCCACCAGAGGAGGAGGAATGACAGCTTGACCCAGATAAACCGGGAGGAGAGTTGTACCCCTGTTTCAAGCGACAATCCAACTCAACTGGTAACAAAAGGAAAGGGAAACGAAAAAAGCCGCAAACAAGAAAAACAAAAGAAGGGAGAACAAACGCTAACAAAAACTAAACAACAACAAAAAACACTTTATTATAACTCGATTCAGCATGAGTTGACAACATTTAATGGAAATTATGGCTTATTTTGAGGATGAGCAGATTTTGCATTTTGAAAGGCAACGCAATTTCTTAACAAATGCTGACTAGAACCACAAAAATAGCACAAGCTTGAGCGGACACGATGGGCGGGGTAAGGTGCCTGACTGCGTCTGGTCTCATTGAAGCCCCCACTACGACGAGAAGTGCCTGGGTTACCAAACTGACTGGTGTTAAATCGCCTCCATACTTGAGGGGGGGAAGACTTATGATCAGGCTGCATATGCTTCAAAAGCTTGTTTGTCTTCTCAAGGACTTTACTCTTGACTGGATCGCCAACCAGAGCAACCAACAAGTCTCTCAAAGACTTCTGTGGTAAATTCTTAGCATGTTTCTGGATCTCATCGAGGACACACTCATACTCTCTTGCTTTGTCATGATTATAGACCTTTGCGACTTTAACAAGGGCCTCTAGGTCAAGTATGGCGTCTTCAGGATCAAAGCGTGTCTTCTCAATTGTCCTGTGGAGGGTCTTAAGGGCTAGGGCCACTGGATTTGACTGGTCGTTACCCTCCAACTTTTTGAGCCTCTCTTCAAAAGCTTTTAAATTTAAGGGCTCTTGATACTAAAACAAAAAAGGAAACCAGGTAAGAAAAGGATAAGCACACAAATCTGCCCACAAAATAATAAAACACTCTGCCTACTAGGTAAAAAACATCTCCCGAACGCACTAAACGAGGGAGCTGGCACAAAGCCGTCAAAAACTGTTGACATATTTCCAAAACACTAACACAAGCGGAAACGATATCCGAAAATTGGCGGCCTCGCGCGCCAAAAGAAATTACAAACAAAAGCTAGAAAGAGAAACCGAACAAAAAATAAGTGAAAACGTGATTTGCATAAGGTGAGAAAAAATTCCCAAACAAACTGCCGTGTTTGCTGTACGGGAAATGAATAAATAGATAACAACGTGCAAAGCACGTTATGGCCCGTTGGCCCTATTAAGAGGGAAAATAAAACTTGATAAACTGCACAAACAACCAGCAGCTTTTCCAGCGTGTGGCAAAATGAGATGTTTTAAAAAAGCAAACGAGCAAACCATGTTTTACTGAGAGCAAAAAACCTTTAGCCACACTTGTAGAATATAACATACACTACCGCGTTAGAGGCGTTTTACAAAAACACCAAAAACATATTTGAACAACATAAGTTCAAGATTTTCACTCGCGCTCGAGCGGCAAAAATTGTCCGATCAGTCGTGCCTAACCGGTAAATTGCATTCAATTGCATTCAAGTGACATGTCGAAATTCCGACCAGCATTTGTTTGCAACAGGATTTTCATTCACTCGTAAAGCTCTCAGTCGCTCTCGAGAGCATCACTCGCACTCGAGTGGCATCACTCACAAAACACCGGAGTGGTTAAATAACGCTCGACTAGCAAACTGCATTTCTCATGGTCGAGTAACAAGCTTCTCTTCAGTCGCTCTCGACTGGCATCACTCGCACTCGAGTGGCATCACTCACAAAACACCGGAGTGGTTAAATAACCCTCGACTAGCAAACTGCATTTCACATGGTCGAGTAACAAGCTTTCCTTCAGTCGCTCTCGACTGGCATCGCTCGCACTCGAGTGGCATCACTCGCATTTAAATAACACGCCGCACTCGAGTGGCATACATCTCAAAAACAGACGTAAGAGCAAAAAAAAGCTAAAACCAGTAAATGAAACGGCAAGAAAGGAAACGGTTGTTTTACCTCAAGTGGAGGATCAGGGACTGCATGAGGTCCAGCAACTTCAGCAATTTCAGCAACTTCTGGTTCGGCCACGTGTGCAGGACCCGGAGCAGGAACGGCAACCGCCGGTTGAGGACCTTGAGGAACAGGCAATTCTGCTTGGGCGTTTGCTAAAATATCTTGAGCTCTAACTTGCAAAGGCCGTTGGATTTGCGGCGGTTGGGCCATGACGCGGTGCCAACAGAGTAATGACTTCGTTCCTACTTCCAGTGATGTCGTAGGAGAAATGTGCACAATAGAAGAAAACATGATAATATATACAGCGTAGAGAATTGTGGGATATATATTGTTATGTTAATATTCATTTATTATTTCCGGTACTTGAAATAGTTATATATTCGGACATTCAGTCTATGGGCTACCTCAGCCTGTGTTATCTCAAATCCCTTTATAATGAACAAAGTCTGACTTTCCGTGGGCGAAATTAACATACCCTGCAGTTATTGAGTTATTGTTCGAGCGATGGAGATGTTGGTTGAATGCCAACATAATCGATGATGTCTGCCAACGATTTTGAGCAACGGAGGCCAACCGACTTCGCTGAAACTGACCCGGAAACCAATTTTGTATTAAATAAATAGTGTGGGTCACCAGGACCAGAAATAACTCACGTAGAATTTTCAAGAATTGTAAGGTTCAGTTACCATGTTAAAGATTTTTGTGTGTGTGTTTAAGTCGGTCTAGAAAGCGTGTGTTCACGTTTTAAAATTCACATTACGTGTGCCTGTAGAACAGGAGTCGAAAGCGTAGGGGAAATTCTACAGGCAGACTCACAAAAAAATTAAAACGTGTCTACATGAAGACCGAATCGAGTGTCTGTTTGAAAAATGGTTGAATTTACAGCAAAACGGCCTATTGGATATACAAAATATTAATAGAGACTAATAGAGAAGGTACTATAAAGGGATTATGAATGTTCATGTATCGGTGGGCTCCAATCTCTGAGTTTAGCGAAAAACAAACAAAACGAAACATGCTAACATCACTCTGTCTGTCGTGGCCTCCCGTTCTCTGGAGCAATAAAGATTTAAGATGAAAATTTAATATCATTATTTCTCGATGGCAGTCAATGATATGTCTGGTTGAATAATTGAAAATAAAATTCGCTGTGACGAAGGGCTATAACACTCGAAACGTCAGCTTTCAATTTCTCTACGGTGGCCAATTCACCTTATCGACTCAGTTGATAAAATCTGGCCAACGTTTTGTGTTTCACTTCCCCACCGATACAGCACCACAGTGTTTTAGAAACTAACTCCCTTTCCTGACAGAAAACGAATTTGATAAGTAGTTTGAAGAAAATTCCGCCTCTTAAAATTACAACGCACGTTTCTTACCTGTTTCACATATTCTCTATTCATTTCATAGTACGTGTATCCTTCTTGGAAAACGAAGTCATCGGGAGCTGAACGTTTGCATTCATCTAACAACTCACAGTGATTTTTCCGCGTTTGGTACGCTCGACATCTGCATTTCTCTTCGAAACATTTGACACGGCAGTCAAATGTCTTCGCCAAGGTAAAGTCTTTGAAGCTATGACCTAGCATAGCATGATTGTCCAGCCCTGTCTGGATAAAGCTTCCAGCGCTCTGTTCACATTTGTCTTCACAGTCTGCCGCGATCAACCTCAAATTTTGGACAACAAGTAGTAAAGAAACGCGAATGAAGCAAATTGTGACTTCCATTTATAACGTTTAGTTTAGACATTGACGCCAACCGACGTGAAATAGACTCCTTTGCTTTGAATGAATAATGAATGAATAACTTTATTTAAGTGTCAGGGTGGGTATTTAGCTTGTGACAGCTAATTGGGGACACTCTACTACTTAAAATAAATTAAAATTTACAGTATACATTTAAAAATTACAATATTTCACTATATTAAACTTAGGGGGAATGAATAAGAATAGGAATAGGTCGCTTAAAAAAATGGTTTCTAAACTCTCGGCTCTCTGACATCTTTGCAATCAAATTAAGCTTGAGAAGTTTTCTTAATAAAAGTTACTACTCAAGGTGAAAATTAAAGCTTGCGCTTAGGATCATTGCTGTCTCAACATTGCAAACACCTGTCCAACTTCTTTTTTCGAGGTTTTAATTAAGGTGAGAAATATATATTTGCGCAGGCGTAATCAATCATTAACATCAAATTCACCTGCATTGAACAAATTAGTTACGTAAGCGACACGAAATATATCTCCAACATTAATGACATACTATTTTCGAAAGCGGAATTTGCATCAAGTTAATTTTGGAAATTCAAGGGAAATTTTGATAAATAAGAGAACTTGAAAAGACAACTTTTCCTTGCATTCGGTATAACAAAACATGAATTTGACATCAAATCAAGGTGTTTTTGGCAGTGATACGCCTCGGTGTCACCTGAACTTTTCCCTGTATCTTGATCAGTACGTATACGTTGGCAATGTTTCTTGCTTATTTAAATTCCAGCTTTCGCGATGTTTTGAAGTTTTCGCTGCGGTATACATGTTTTGTTGAAAACTTTGCGAAGCAAATTCATCTGTGACGATAACCGAAATTGAGAATTTAAGAAAACAATTGTTGGATAAGAGGTGATATAATATATAGATTTAGCCAACCCTGAAAGCGGAGCCCCACTTTTTTTAATTGATGGAAGTTATTCAGTTTTTTTGAAGTGATTACCAATAACAAGAAAAAGAAAAGCTGAATGGGAAGAAAGCTTTCTCCCCGTGGGGGTCGAACCGTTAAGATGCTAAACCGCCTAAATGTTGAGGGAGAATGCCAACCGCTGCACAACCTTAGCTAAGTTGTCAAAGTAAGAATTAATTTTAATACTTAAACAGTGTTGTTTATTGATTGCGGCTGAATTGACATAAACACGGGTGTTTTTCTTAGGGAAATGTGTTCGGACAGCTGCAAAAACCATGGTTGTAGACAGAAACTACTGGAAGGCATTAGCTCAACCATGTTTGATCGATGTCCGAACCATTGCCAAATGCTGTGAATTCAAGCGATATACTTCGACTCGATTAGATGTTACGCGAGTTACGCAAGTTACTGTGTTACGATAAACACGGGTGTTTTTCTTGGGAAAATGTGTTCAGACCGCCGCAAAAACCATGGTTGTGGACAGAAAAAAAACAGAAGGCACTAGTTCTGCTAGATTTGGCCTCAGGATCGCTGCAAAATGCGATGAACTCAAGCGTTGTGCCGACCGAGTTGGCAGCCGAACCGACACTAGTACTTTTAAGACAACTGAGTATTCTGTAGAACTTCTTCTTTCCATTTATAGATATTTGATATTTTTCTTCTCAAGTTCTAAACTTCACTTCTGTCGAACTGAATCGTTTTGCTAAACAAGCTAAGCTTTTCAAAAAACCTCTTTTTCAAAAGCGACGGTGGTCATGCGATTTCCCGCCAAGAAAAACACCGGTTGCCCAAAAGCACCGCGCGGTCTCCCGTCAAGAAAAGATGGCATTCTCCACCCCCTCCCGGTCGTGCTGTCTTGGAACTCCCCTTCCCCTCCCCCAGAGTCTGTACGGACAGACGGGCGGGCGGGCATACGCTGACGTCACAACCATAATTTCTCAGATCGATAGGTTACCAAATTTTCTTAGTAATGGTACTCCGCTGGATTAATATTCCACCGATTAATATTCGTGCGCACTCATTGGGTGAAACACTTCACGTGATACAAAATCGGACGGCAGATATCAGGCGATACCCGTCGTCCGATTTGAAATCCGTGGTCTGAGTATACTAACGAGAGAAAAACAAGAAAATAAGTCACTTTTTCAGTTTTTAACTTTTCAGATCTAACCACAGTGTAATAAATTCGAGTACACTGCCCATCTGCAAATGATTTGTTTAGCTGCAAATGTGCTGTTACTCTTACTGAACGTTTTCTCTTTGCACAATAAAGCGGGCGCGTTGAAGAAATTAATCGGAGGGTTATAAAATAAATAAACCCCCTGCCTGGCTTGCTGGTATATCGGAGCCGAGTAATCCCTTGTTGAAAGATTGTCCACAAAATTTCATAGTTGCCCTCGAAGCAAGTGTTCATTTTTCGGACAGTCTTTCAGCCTCGGGCATTATCCTTCGATATACCAGCCGCCGGTAGGGGTTTTTTTACTAAATACCAGGAGCCATAATCGGGGATGGAGACCGTAACTAACTGCCATTTTCAGTATTGGCGTTGGCCCCATCGAAAAAGACAAATGTGCTATTTTTAGAAAAAATTGCGCCATCGCGCGTGACACGCGCGCGTGTGTGTTGCGAGGACTCCGCGCAGAGAAAACCAAACAAAATGGCGTCGGAAATTACCGTTGTTGGAGATGAATAAATTCAATTTCTGTCATCAGTGTCACTTCCTAATTTGAGGCAAGCCCTTGGGGAGAACTTTCTGGATAGTGACTCTGGATATGAGGATTATACAAGTGATTCCGATGATGGCAGTGAGAATATTTTAGAAAAATCATGTGGCGAAGATGTGTCGGACATGTCGGACGAGGATTTCCCCGTTAGACGGAATAAACGTTTTACGGGCAAAAATGGCGTCAAACTACGAAAAAATCAGTTGAAGGCGAATCAGGCAGAAAAAGGGAAATACATCTCGAATATATATTTCCTCTGAGGACGTACAGAGATTGAAGGGCAGCCGCAAAGACTGTAAAATGATTTTCCAAGCACGTACTGAAGAAAAGTAACGCACTGATAAATCGTTGTCACTTTTTTTACTGCAAGAAAAATAGTAACATATATTCAAATACCGAGTCAGCAAAGAAAATGTCTGTCGAGATTTCTCAGCGTATGTTTTCTGAAATAATGTCCGCCATTATTGAAATGGCCGAAATGTTTATAATGAAGACCAAGAATAGTGAAAAGCGCGCCTTGTTTTCAATCAAATGCTCTCGTGGTGCGTTATCAATCGTCGACAAAATAGAGAAGAGGAAAAACACCAAGAGAAAAAAACTACTTCCGTCGATTAGAAGGAGAAAGATGAAGTGAAACTCCATCCTGCCCTAGTACTTAATATTACTTTCTGGGCAATTTACGAACCTAGAAGGGATACAAAACGCAGTGGATGTAGCAAGGGTTTCAACGACAGAGTGAGCTTAATTACTGATTCTCTGCCAGCAACCCGGCGAGAAAAATCACTTTGTATCGAAGCAAAATTAAGAAGAAATTACGACTGAACGTCAGTGACTGAGACACAAATCTAAGTTGTTTCAGAGTGCTTGATTTCTTAGGACGAAAGGACACTGTAGAAATAGAGTTTTAAGCATTTAGCGCTTTGTTTACAATTTCTTTCATCCTCCAGTCAATCACTTGTTCTTAAAATTTCACAAACAGCAGGTTTCATACGGAAGGCTTTGACTCCGAAATATCGAGACAAGACAAAATAAAGCACAGTAAAATTGGAAAGAAGCATTTAATAAAAATTGTCACACCTTTTATGGCGAGTGAGTACAAAAATCATGCAACAGTCTGAACGACAAGCATTGAACAAATTCAGTACCAGAAAAGGCGACATTTTTTGGCTATACCACACAAAATCGACACTGGTTTACCTGTACTCGTTGTGGCTCTATCTGTGTTCCCTTGAGCAGCCGCAGACATTTAGACACAAGTCGGATGCCATGTAAAATACGTTGAATCGCTTTCACAGTTGTTTGAGTGTTTTTTTTACCATTCCGTCGGGGGGGCTCTAAACTAAGAAAAACTGCGTTTTGTGGTTTGCGTTTAAAAAGTAAGATGGTGAATTCTAATGTTCCTCACCTCCGTAGTCTTGTTTCCGTGAGCTGCATAGTAATTATCGTTGAAGTTTAATTACTAATCCTGTCTTCAGTTCGATCAAACAAACACATGATGGCTCCGTTGTTAGCGTTGTGCGAACGGAGCGATTTCAAACTCGTTCATTTGAACTCCCTCAGCCATAACGGTGAGATAGTACAGCTTCAATCCGCTTTGAACGACGATTACAACAATTTTCAGGAAAAATCAAACACGGACCACATTTCAGAGCCCATAATTGGGAGATTTTTCCCAGACCTTGTGCTTGTACGTTCCCTTCGGAGCAGTTTCATTGATTCATTCAGCTCCGCAAAGAAACATGTGATCGCGATCGATTCTTGTTCCCTTTTATCTCGGAGTTTCTTTCTCTTTTTTTCTCTTTCTTGATCTTATAGCAATTAGTGATTGCGTTTTAAATAATAAAAACAATTGTGTACTCGGGCATACCGGATATCAAATAATTATAACCATCTTGGACATATCCAGCACGCCCTCGTTGCACGCAAATTTGCGTGTAGCCACGCGCGTTTATGACGTTGAGGGTGGCGCAATTTTTTCTAAAAATAGCACATTTGTCTTTTTCGATGGGGCCGCGTGGACCCCGCGCTTACGGTCTCCGTCCCCGATTATGGCTCCTGTAAATACCCAATGCGCGCTTGAGAAACAATTGTAAAGTATCTATGTTTATTTTCCTACCCCGTGTGTAATGGCTTTACGGATTGATTTCAGTTTCGTTCTGATCTCCATTTAAAAGACGAGCCTATTGCGTTCAAGGGTCAACATATCGTATTTACGAGAAAGGGTACTGTGGACTGCCGGTTACGCATTTTTCAGGCAACCGTCCCCAGCAGTTAAGGAACAAGCCTCACTATTAGTATTCTTGTATTCTAAATATTTTTAGAACTGCCCCACAGATAGCGGAAAGATGGGTTTTATTGGCTTCATCAGTCTCCTTTTGACCTAGCCTGTGTAGCAAGCGTTTCCGTAGGGTTTTTCCGCAAAGCCGCGCGAAAATTGGAGCCAAAAAAGGGCTTTTACCAAGCTGTTGTGGTGAACAATGAAAGGTTTCAATCAACTGCTGTGTTTGTTTGTTTTCTTTTTTTTCTAACTGGGATTTGTCGAGGTGACGTGTTAGTGCCATCGATCCCCAAGCAGCTGCGTCTTCCTTATTCAAAACAATGCCGTCATCATTTTGCACGTTGGAAAAAGGGCTTACAAATTAATTTTTGGGTCAATATTAATTGTAACGCTAGACTACTGATCAATAGCCATTTGAAAAGTGTTTCTTTGTACTCTATACAGATAAAAGACTGAAATAATTAACCACTGAATGGCAAAGGACTATGCCTGAATATACTGTATAAGCCATGGAATGCTGTATAAGCGATATATAACGACGACAATCGTGCACCTACACCCTGTTTACGACAAGTCCAGACCCTGTTTAGGACAGTCTCGCATTAAGTTACATACCCTGTTAAGGAAAGAGAGGCCAAATCCCGTACTCTGTCCAGCGAATAGGCCATATGAGGGAGTACCTACCCCCCCCCCCCTGGGGGGAACAGTTGATTGAAGTTGTTAATGATTAACGGGAAAAGGGCTGTTCCTGAGCAGTCTACACATTTTTTCCCACTTTGTTTCCATTATAAAAAAAGAGAAGGATTATTATTGTACTCATTATGTAAATGCTCAATTTTAAAAGCCCCCCTTCTTGTTGGGTAGGTTGTGTGAGTATTATTGTTGTTGAATATCTTAAGCGGCCTTCACACGTCAAACTAATGTCGGCCAACTCGCGTTGGCAAATTCAAATTGGTATGTGTGTGAATGACAAAACAACATGTTGGCAAACCGATTGGCGACTAAGGCGGCCTTCACACGCCGAACTAATGTTGGCTAACTCGTGTTGGCAAAACTCAAATTCGTGTGTGTGAACGAAACAACAACATGTTGGCAAACTGTTGGCGAGAAATAGAACTTGTCTGTATTCTCGCCAACAGTTTGCCAACTTGTTGTTGTGTTGCTCACACACACCAATTTTAGTTTGCCAACAGGAGTTGGCCAACATGAGTTTGACGTGTGAAGACCGCTTAATAGATCTTGTCTCTATTCTCGCCAACAGTTTGTCAGCATGTTGTTGTGTAGTTCACACACACCAATTTTAGTTTGCCAACACGAATTGACCAACATTAGTTTGACGTGTGAAGGCCGTTTAAGGCTTAACCTACAGAGGTTTAGTGAATTGAATTCCATTCAGACAATTCTTGGTTTTAAAAATTATGCTAACAGAACGCCACTAGATGATACATGGGCCGACAGTGTGATCATTTAAGCAGTTGCAGATTCTTTAAATTTATCAATTCGTAGAGTAGAATCAAATGAATTGTCTGCTTCATTGACCCAAATAGTACCTGTTGTTTCACAACAAGAACCTAGCCCTATGTTTTTTTTCTTGGACATATCGAAATTCATTATGGATCTTCTATGCCTCTTATTTCCATTTTAAAAAAAGAGACAGATTATTATTGTACTCTTTATTTAATTACTCAATTTTAAAAGACCCACTAATTGCTGGGGAGGTTGTGTGGGTATTATCAACTAGGACAATGACCAAAATTTGGTGTGAACCAAAATCAAGTTATCCTGTAGGAGGTTGAGGTAAAAACTTTAACAGGACACTTTTTATTTTTTTTCCATCTTACCCTAATAGTATTGTACCTTTTAATGAAATTTAATATTTTGTTCTTTTTATCCATCGTTACGTTAGTGTCTTTTTTTTCTTTTCAATTAGCTAATGGAATATTCATATAGTCCGGTCCGTTAAGGGAAAAATCGTGACAAATCGCGTAAAAGCATCAAATTTGGCACACATATTCTTGAGACCATATGAAACAAATTGAGAAGGGGTGCCACGAGATCAGAGCATCCGGGGGGCCGTGGATCGCAATTCTATTGTCAATAACTTAGTCACAGGACAACCAGGCTCAATAACAAATCACTAATAGCAAAATAGAATTATTGTAGGGAACTTTTTAACTGATTTCATCCGCGAACGGAACAAATGATAATAAACAATCATTAGAGTTACTTGTCACATCAAATCCACATACTGTATGTATATTCGTCTACCAAGAGATCTGCTCATGAGCCTGGGTGTCCTGTGGTTAAATAGATTACTGGCCGTGACTGGTGGACAACAAACATAAGCCGGACTGATGGGAGATAAAGCTTATCCCAAACGGGTTAAGCAGCTCATCTAAATCTTAGTTCAAGCTTTCTTTTGACAAAGACATATCTGGGAGAGAAATTTCTTTTCTAATTAAAAAAATGTTACAAATAAACCAAAACATTCAATAATTCAATTTGTGATCACTTAGCCACGCATACTCCTGACTGTAGATCTCGAGATCGATCGTTATAAGAGATAAAGGCTGACAAAGCATGACAACAAAAACATCAAAAGGCATCAGTTAGTTAGAATGACCTGACGAACTTCAGAATTTTTTCACCAAACTGGAGAAGGGGATTTTTATGGGTTAATCTGTCATTCTCTCTTGTGTAAATAAGAGCCTGCGCGCATGACAGGCGTTAATTAAAAACGCCTGTTCTGCAGGCGCTTGTAGGTGTGAACTGCTAAGGCTGCCAGCTACATTCAGAGGAAAAACAAACACATGTGATAGTAAAACTAAAATAATGAAGTAACTGCGTTTTTTACGTTAATCGTGAAGAACACGTAATATTGTCAGAGAAGATTCTGGCCTATTACAATAACCATCCCCTCTGATCTACGCGTTAGTCAGAAGACCAACACTGAAACTCTAAGTCGGTATTTATTTATGTCCCTCGCTATCCTAGGGCGAAAGATTGAGCTCGTCGCCGTGTCTAGACCTTTTCGCTCTCCGTTTATGCGTTGTATTCGGAATCTAATAGTCGCAAGTAATTTGGCGTGATTAACATTTTACGCGTTTTTCAGGCAAACGCTCGCCTGAAACATACAGTAAAATCCTGTTCTGCAGACCTCGGCGTCTTTTCTTAGGGGCACCCAAAGACAAATTTTTAGCAAAATACTTGAAATATCATTTTCTGGTTTCTAAGATTGATGCGTGAGCTAATACGGGTTGAACTGTTCGGCGTTTTTAGCTGAAAATCAGTTAAGGCGCAGACAATTTTAGGAAACGGAATCCCATCCGTCGAATTTCCGAGCTGCTAATGTCTTTCCGAAAATGCCAGCTGACCTTATTTGTCCCTCCAAAAATAAAAGGAATTAATCAGTCAACTTTTAAAGAAAATCCGTGAGGTCATGTTTCGCCACAGAAATCTATAGGTTCACTGCTATTAAATCCGAATATCTCAGGCGACTTCGGCCTGCCGAACAGATATTCCTCCGAAAACAAACCGTTGGGTGACCCTGTTTTCTCATAGGGAGGGAGTAGATTAATGTCATCGGTATAAGCAATGTTAAGTACCCGATGTGGTGTACTGAATTAAGAACTGCAAGACAAAAAAGCAAGAAAAACGTACGATGCTGGAAAAAGTGGTGTCTAATCGCTGGAGCTGGTTGACTACCGTGAAAGAGAGCTTAGCAAGCGTGCGTGCTTCTTATGGTACTCGCTGCTGACATACGACTCATAGCAAATTGAACTGAACGTTACCAATTTCAGAATTATATGAAGATCATCGCAGTGAAGGTGTTTCAACTTAAGCAGTTGAAAAGAAGAAACCTGAAAAAATTCAGGCTTGAAAGGGAATCGAACCCATAACCTCTGCGATACCGGTGCAGCGCTCTAACCAACTGAGCTATCAAGCCAACTGGGAGCTGGTCAAGTGAGAGCATTTATCCCGAAGATGGAAAAATTAACATTAATATATGAAATAATCATAGCGCTCTAGAGCGCTGCACCGGTATCCCAGAGGTCATGGGTTCGATTCCTGTTCAAGCCTGAATTCGTTCAGTTTTCTTCTTTTCAACTGTTTACGTTGAAACACCTTCACTGCGATGATCTTCATATAGTTCTATCATTATCCGCAGTTCAAATATACGTTTATTTCATATATTAATGTTCGTTACCAATTTTGTTTCTTCAGTCATTGTACTGTGAATTAAACGGACGTTTAAAGTAAGGCAGATATGCCAGTGACCTTAAAATGTCTGTCGCAATATGTTTTTCTCAACAGTACACTTAAAACATCTGACATTTTCCAGATTTCTGGTCAACCCGACTTGCTTTTATTGTCTAGAGGAACTTAATGGGGGAGCCGGGCTGTAAAGAAACGTAATTCAAAACAATTAATAACGGAAGTCACTTCTTTCAGTTATCCTTCTCCTAAATGGGTCGGCGTACATGTTCCTGAACGTATGACGAAAATAACCCAAAATAAGTAATGTTTGAATAGCTGTAGCAGGCAACGGTTTCCTTTGCGATTTGAGCTGCTGATTTGGGACTGTTTGTCGACTTATTCGAACTAATAATTATTCGTTCCCTTAACAGTTATCGGAAGTGTAACGATTCAGTTTGTTAAGTCTATTTGACCACAGGGAACCCAGGCAAGCGAAAAGGGAGCGGAAAATACAAGGATATGTGGCTCGGTAAACTTAGACGGCTGTTTGTTGTCACTTTCTGTCGTTCGCTGACAAGGCCAGTTAAAGAAGCCCATCGAATCCTTTTCAGTTTGCCAGTGAGTGGGCTGTTCATGAGCGTGGGAGTCCTGTGACCATGAATGAAAATTAATTTGAGTGCTGTGGCCCCCCCGGATACCCAGATCACGTGGCACCCCTTCTAAATTTGTTTTACATGCCCTCAAGGACATGTATGCCAAATTTGGTGCTTTTACGCTATTTGTCACGATTTTCGTAGATTTCGACGCTAACGGACTGGACTAATAGTTGCTATACAATGGTTGTTGATATACCAACAAAAAGCCTTTATTCAACCTATTCTAAGTCAGTTATAAGGCCATTGAAAGCCGAAATGAATTCAAGGTAACAAAAGAACTAAAGTGAAAAGTTGTCGGCACAAAAAGACTAATTAGGTATTATGGTAAAAAACTTTTTTTTTTTAAATAGTTCAATTTACGTTATTCTTATATATGTGTTCATGCCAAGAAGCTCCGCCGTATGAAAGTTGGGAAAACCTTGAAAAAGGACGGAGAATTGTCTGTAAAAGCTGATGTTCATCGAGGTGACGTCTTCAAGAAGAGACCGTGATCGAAACAAATCTAGGTTTGCCTCTCATTTTCATTTATTCACATTTTTGTGCTATTTTATTTTGCTATAGCTCTTTCAGGTGGTCATTCATATAATTTCTGTTATCTGTAGTTAAAGGGACACTGCATGCATGTCACCAACTTCTAGGATAGCTGCGAAGCTAAAAGACATATTCTAATCAGAGAAGGCCCAGAAATACTGGTTGAGTTTCGTTTAAATCTACTCTACCAGTTAAGACTGTAATTAAGTGTGTTTGGCTGCGGTTCGCCAGGATGGAAATAGTTGCAACTTGAAAACATCAGGCTGGAAAAATCGCCAGAAACTGACTATGGTTTGTTCTTCCTTTGAGAAAATAACTTGTTTTGTTCTCTTCACGTTCTAGGAGTATTCTGTGTACGAGAAAAGGCATTTGATTTAAATTTTAGCAAATTTTCACCTCAAAACGAAACAAATCCCCCTGACAGAGTCCCTTTAACCTCTATCTACTAATTTTTGTTGTTGTTCCAAGGAGCCTTTTAACAGAGATATCAGTGAGTTACTGACTATCGATCTCCAAGCCACCGTATTGCTCTGAAGTCATAAAAACAGAAGCTACAAAGATTAAGAATGTATACCGTATTTATTTATTGGTTTTCATAATCGTAATTTTCAAAAGGTAATATTAGCAAAATTTCATCGTAATTTCAAAACACTGGCAAACCTTTGGTATAACGTGGTAAAATCGGAAGCACTGCCAATCGTATAATATGCTTCTTTCACGAGGAAGAACGAAGAAATGCCTAGACTACGTAAGTTTATTAAGAAAAGTAAAACAGGTAAAACAAGCAAAACGAAACCTGCGAGGGTTCTGGGAAAGTGACGTTATATAATTCAGTTAATGATTCTCCTAGATCAAAAAAAACCCTGCCAGGCTTTTTTTGATCACTTATCCATCCTTAAATTCCTTCCTTCCTGCCTTCCTTCCTTCCTTCCTTCCTTCCTTCCTTCCCTCCTTCCTTCCTTCCTTCCTTCCTTCATCTATTTCATAGTTACATCATACCCATTTGTTTACTTAGTTTGCCTTATTGTTTTCTTCTTTTCATTTCAGGATAATGCTGAGTTTTATACTTTTTATGTCGTTTGTGGTGCTGTTTGCATCTGAATCAACGGCGCTCAGAGAAGGAGCCACTCGAGTTATAAGATGTACGTATGTTAAAGGACCAAGGGGGAAAGTCAAACATGCTCTCTTTCTTAGTAAAACATTGTGAATTTATCTTAACATGTACCTTTTTATACAAGAAATACTACGAAGGGGAAGATTTCGAGTGTCAGTTCAAAGTGTTAACACTCGGGCGTATGTTACAATATTTCACCTTTAGCGAAAGCCTGTGATGTACTTTACAAGATGAGGTACATATTATGGGCTGCCGCGCTGCTGAGGGGCCTGTGACGTCATCCAAGATGCTGCCATTTTGGGCGCCATCTTGGATTTTACCGAAATTATAAATTGTCAAAAAACGTTAAAAATTGGAAATTCTTGATGCCCGAAATGTAGAATATGACATAAATAATCATTTTGCTCCTTTTTGTTGACATTTTGCATTTTTCACCTAAAAAGGGTAAAAAAACACGCAGGTTTCTTCAAAAACGGCTCGACGACCTGCTACTTATGACGCCATATCTTGTAATCATAGCAACCGATTCTCATGAAATTTGTGTCAAAACTTCTCTAAGAAACATGCACACAGCTACTAAAACGGCAGGTCTAGATAATAATTCGCCTGGGAAAAATTAAAAAAAAAACCTTATGGGGGAGAGTGGCATCCACTCCCTCCCCTTCTTGTAAGCCTTAGGGTTAAGAGGTCACAATCAGCTTTTGACTCTTTTGTCTTGGGCATAATTACAAGGAAAGAACTTGAAAAGCTAAGATCGAATAATCTTTAAGACTGTGTTGGTGGGAATGAATAGTTATTGTTGTAGAATGTCAACCTGAAGTGCTTTGTTTTACCAGAAAAAAGATTCAATCTCAAGGACAGAAAATAGATTTTCGCCTCTGGAAAGACAACATTTTATACTAGAACTGAGAAACGGTAGAGCACATATAAAACTTGGACAACTCCCTTGGGCAGAAAAGGCACTTTCTGATTTATTGATAGTCTTACTATTTAAACAATAGAGTTCTTCTGTCGGCGACACTATCGTGTGATAGCTTGCCTGAGGAAATTTGATGTTCACAACAAATATTAGCTCGAGAACGTAGTTCGAGGGCTTATATGAAGTTTGAACATAAAATTTCCGAGGGAACCTACCACACATAGGGCCTGAAGCAGAGGGACTATATTGTTTTTATTGTACAATGCTAAATGTTGAGCGAAACTTGCCAAGAACGGGCGCTATGCGCTGGTAGGCTCCCGCTCATGAGAGACACTATCGCGTCTCGTGATCGATTTAGACGAATGGGAGCACGCCAAAATTTAGCGTTGTAATATAAATATTGATGGTCGACCAGGCGGTGCTGTGGTGGTTGGTGCGTTGGACTTCAGATGTGAAAGTCGGTGGTTCATGTTCTGATCCTCGCCGTCGTTGTTTTTGTTTGGACACAAGAAACTTTGTTGCACAGTCTGTCCCTCCCGCACAAGGGAGAGAGTAGCAATACTCCTAGATGCTTCACGCTACAGATCCAGTAATGTGGTCCGACTGTGTCTCGTGTGCGACTTTACTTTCAATTTCAACACTGAGTGAAAACTTATAGTAGTTTTTTCTCTGTTTTCTAGCATCTGATGTGCCTCAACCTGTTGCCTTCTTCCCTTTAAATGGCAAGTATGGAGCTAAGGAGTATAAGAACCGCTTGCCAGAGGGCTACAAGGGCATTGTCAATCCCGCTCCCGGCCCTAATGGGGAACCAGATGGGTCCCTGCAATTTATGGGGGATAGGAATAGCTTTGTACGACTCATTGGGTTCAAGGACGTCTGGAACCCCAGGGAGTTCTCGTTTACTGTGACGTGCTGGTTCTATCTTGATTATCCCCATGGACCGATCTTCGCAAGCTCGGGTGGAACTGGAGTTGAATTGTTTTTAATGCATCAGCACTTATTTGGAAGCATTGTAGGGAAAACCACAAGGTATCCGGAAATAAAGAGCCGTAAATTGGACCTCGGGAAATGGTATTATGTGGCGTTAACCTACGATCACAATACGGGCATTGAAAACTTGTGGCTGAATGGGGAATTGCACGCAACCCTAAACATGGGTGTGATAACCCAAGAAGACCTTGCACCAGAAGTCGCATTGGGCTCCGCTCCCACTTATAACCTTTTCTTCATGGGGCGAATTGCGCAGTTGAAACTCTATGATGTTGCACTGTCAGCGGCGCAGGTTGAAGCTACCAATAACGTAGGGACAGGTAAATATATTTTTGTGGTTATTCTTGTTTCAAAGAAATAGGGTACGATGGCAAATGTATAGAGCAGTTTTCAATTGAGTGTTAGCAGTAAAGTTTTGCTGCACTCTCTGATTGGTTAAAAAAGCGTGCGTCACTTTTTCAACAAATCAGACCTGAAACCAAAACCAATCGTGACTTGCTTGTACGCATTTTCCTGCGCTTAACGCTAATTAGTTGTATTTGCTTCGATTTCTGATTGGAACGGGTTGGAAAGTGAAATTTCAACGAAAAAATGGAAAAACAATGGTTTTGACATGAAATTTATCTCTTCATGCTAAATTCAAGCAAAAATCTGTTCCAACCGTCATATTTTCCAAAATTCTCAAATTGCCATACCCTGGGCATTAAAAAGACCAGGCAGTGGGCCATTTTAAAAAATCTCATCTCCAGGGCATGAAAAAACTCGGCACATGCCCTGCAGCCCGAAAGTTTCAACTCTTGCCAAGGATGATATCGAGGCTGGTTCATGGAAACGAGGTTGAATTTCATGCCCGGCATGAAAATTTCATGCAGGGCATGAAATCGGATGATATCGAGGCTACTGTACGGAAACGAGGTTGAATTTCATGCCCGGCATGAAAATATAAATTTCATACCCGTTTCATGCCCGGCATGAAATCGGGTGATATCGAGGCTACTGCACGGAAACGAGGTTGCATTTCATGCCCGGCATGAAAATCTAAATTTCATGCCGGGCATGAAATCGGTGGAAACCTAAATTTCACGCCGGGCATGAGAATATCTATTTGGCTGATTTCAAGCCTGGCCAGGCATGAATTTAGGTCTCAACCAGTTCCATGCGGGGCATGAAATTTAGTCGTTGCCTTATCTGCAGTTGAAAATTTGGACGTTTTCTGTCGGTAAGTTCATTAAATGGCGCTCGGACATTGTCGGATTGTGTCATGCAATCTTCGGCTGGATCAGATTTTCAGTGACTGGTGATCTCATTGCAATCCTCTAAATCACTGAATAAACAAATTCTGTCGAGAAAATTTGTAACCTTTTATTTGCTAGGTTTTGTTCCTGAAGTTCACAGTATAATACTCGTTAGTCGACCATTCGGTCCCCTCCCCCCCCCCCCCGCCTTTATCAATTTTTGATTACATTGGTATCAATAGCTTATGAAAACATTCTTAGAATTGACACTAAGGGTAATGCACGTCTTTGATCACTAATGCTCGGCTCAGTTACTGAATCAACCACCACCCACCAACACACTCATTCGCACACTCACTGCACTCATGTTATGACAAAAGCTTCTGTGCGGACAACATTGACGCTGTCCTCCTATTCCATAACGTTGTATTGGGCTTGGACGTCTTCGACTGCAAAGTGAAGAGAGAGATATATTAAAGAGAAGAACAAATAGATGCACAGTTGACATAAGCCCAGGGTGAAGTATATACAGTCGAACCTCCCAGTGCGACCACCTCCCTTGACAGCGACCACCTAAATTCCCCCGGTCATTTCACTATAGCTGCCGCAAGCGACCACCTTCGTAAGTGTCCACTTTTAGGCGGTGAAATTTTCCATTGTTTTTAACTTCCGATAAGCAACAACTACAGCAGTGGGAACCATGGACTCCTTCCTTGAATTAGGGTTGTGTTTCACATTTGTGTTTTCGTTACTTTTAAAGACATACGCTGTATTAGGTATTTCCAGGAGCATATCTGGTATTTCATAAGGCAAACTGTTATCGTTTCAGCAATTATCCTGTCCGTATAATAACAGATAATAGCGACCTTCAGATCGGACCACGAGTACGAGATTGAGTACGACTTGAATTCCTTGTCGCGCGCTTTTGTGATCTGTCCTGTGAATATCGTTCACTCAGCATTCTCCCCCGCTGGTCAGCAACAGGGAGGAACGATGGCTTTGAGAACGTAACGGTTTTGAAATGTGAAAGTCGAACTCGTACTCAATCTCGTATTCGTAGTCAAATCTGAAGGTCGCTAATAAATACCCGAGTGATTCGAAATCCGAAAACTGGCTTTCGCGATGCCAATCCCAAATTTCCTTCCCGTGTTGAGCCAGCAAAGGCAGAAATCATACCCAGCGGTTCCTCCAGGGTTTCATTTTTGACAAAATGGCCAGCGAAGCCTTTTATATAGTCAGTGATTTTTTTGGTTTATTCTGTCCACGGTTTACAAAAACAGCAACGGAACTACTTTACAGGAAGCTACGGATTGTCACCACAGCTTATTGTTTAAAAATTTGTTCGGTTGTTTTGGAATATTGCCGTTTTGACAGACAATCAGGTAAATGCCGAACGGTGGACTCAGATTTGATATTGATTTGTTCCTATTGTCATTCTTTAAAAAATCGTTTCAACTTACTTTTAAATGTCTTGAATTATTCGGCAGGTCCTGGTAGAATATCTTTACCGTCCGATTGCAAAGTCTGTGGGATTCATACATCTGCCATCCAGATTTGAACACATTTATTGCAAATCCTGTATATACAAAACAAATTAAAAGTAAGAAAATTTGCGTCCACGGAGCTAGAACGCTGATTAGAAACTTATTAGCTTACACATCGGTCATTTTGATGTAAACTCCGTTGTTGAAATTTCAATTGACGTAGCGTGAGAAACATACACAGCGGTAAAAACAATGTAAACAAACTTACCAGTTAGTTAAACGGGAGGGAAGGCTGAAAACGTCGAGCAACATTTCTTTACGCCTGGGATGCATTCTTGTTTTGCTCTTTTGCTCACGAAAGGCCACGAAATTTTTTCACCTTGCTGACGATAAATTGCGTGTTCAAAAGCGAGAAAACGTCAGCGTATGAATTCGAATCAGCCGAAGAGACCCGAATATTCGAGCGTCAAAGTGTTTTAGTTTTAGTATATGACTTTGTCGGCAAGCAAAGCGGCCGAAGTGCTGTCGGAAAATGGGCGAATTTTTGTGGCGTATATTTGTGGCGTCACTTGCTTCATGTTCGCGTAATCGCTTCTTTGGCATTTCAGTCTCACCTTTCCAGCTGGTTCATCTTCGTTCTGCAGATACGCAAATGGTGTTATTGAGAAGCTATAACCTCCTGTGAGTGTCCGGTGGCGGTTTATTTCTCCGGTAAGTACATAATCTTAACACTTGCTCTTCTTCGTCTTCGCGGCCAATAAGCTGCATACTCAGCTTATTGGCTTTGGTTTCACTTTATACTTGCAGCTCATACTTAACAGGAATATGTTATTTCTCTGTTGTTTGCTTATGGTCGCTAACTTTGACCACCTGTTTTACACACACAATTCATTTCAGTTTAAACGAAAAACAGATTTTTTTAAGCTCAGGTAAATGTAAAACATTTAAATGTAAAGCTCACGATGACTTTGCATCAAGCTGTGATATTAGTCAAACTCAAAGAATTTTAGTTTTACTTAGCTCGTCAACAGACGTGACAAAGTTTTATTCATGTTGGAAAGGCAACATCGTTTCAAATAGTTTTTGTCATTCATGATCACTGAAAACTGGATTGTGGTTAATAGAAAATCGGGAAATTTCAGGGAAGATTTTTGTCTGATGAGTGGCAACCTTGTTTTCCCGATCCTAAAATTCAGGTGACTATTGTGTTTTTCGTCTCAGTGAAAGTGAAAATTATATTGCCTTAATCAGGTCATTCATTATTGTTTAACAAGAACAACCTAAAGAATTGTACCACATGATCAGACTAGCATAACTCTATTGAGGGTTGCATTAATTATAGTTTAGTTTCACTTAAATATTTTTAGGTTTATTCAGGCCAGTACCTGGACTTAATGGCTAAAAAAGACCAGAACATTTGTCACTCCAAAAGGGAGAAGGGCCAGCAAAGAGGGTTATCAAGGAAAGGATAAATCATAGAACTGTAAGTAGATAAATTCTTTCTTTTAGGTTGGAATACGCTTGAGGGAAGAGCTTACAATTTTAATTGGCAAGACATGGGGTGGAGATAGGTCAGAATGACAATTCCTTCTGTGTGACATCATCTGCTATTTCAAAGAAAATTGACAAAAAATCTCTGCTTACTATGCATTGCTTTTACAACCTGTCCCTGTGGCAAAATAAAAATCAAACAATGGGAAGCATTATTTATTTTTAGTTACTTCAGGTATCCTGATCATAACCTAGGAGTGCTACAAACTCCCTTTGTGTGCACTATTTAACCCGCTTATTTGCCCCAAGATCAACAGGCATTCATGTTCTCCACACATCTAAGGTACTACTTGGGAGAATTTTGTTCAACATCAAGACTATGACTTTTATGTTTGATCAACTTTCTTTACTTTGCTTCTCACAAATATATGATGCCTGCAACAGGCCACAGACACCGAAATATGTGAAGTGGTCAATAGATTGCAAGAGTTGTTCTGCAGGATGTTAGTATGTGTATTAATTTTACAATTGATACTAAGGTGATTCCATTCAGTTAACCCCTGGTGTGATAACACCAGGGAAGCCCTCTGTGTGTTATTAAGTGCTACCACAACAGTCATAACATAGTTGTCATTTATCCTGATGTTCAATTGCTTGTTTTCAGCTGAAGAAAGAATTCCTAGTGAAGTGGAAATTCTCCTGGGTGGAGACAAAAAACAGGACAAGCAAGAACACAGACATTGAAAAGGAAAATGGAAAAAGAATTTAGAGTAACTCCTTAAAGTGGATTAAGCATTTGGTGGAAAAAGTAGAAATATATTTATTGATATCTTTTTAATTTTTTGCCTATAATTAAAATGGACACTTGTTAATTAAAATGGGAACGAGGGCCCGGTTGTTCGAAAGCCGATTAGCGTTAACCTTGGGTTAAGTTTTGTCCAGGCTTTCTGATTCTCTTGATGTTAAAAAGCGTTACCACTGCTAACTTCATGTGGCAATTTAAAGTAGCCAGAGTCAAACTGTTAAGTGAAAATAATTTACTGGAATCCACCTTGCTTTAAACAACCAGGTCCTGACATAGTCTGTTTCCTGACCATGATGGTCTGTTTCCATCAGATGGTTTTTAATTGGGGGAAAGGGGATTTCTGGTGAAAATTAATTTTTGTGTTGGGGAGATCAAAGTGGTTAAATTTGGCCTTTTATAATGTGTAATTTTACAAGAATGGTGCCATGTTATCACACTATACTTAGCCATTTTGACCTCACAGACAGTCATGATGTCCAAATTACACCATTTGCAAAGGAGACTGACATGGAATATTTTCTCTTGGTCACATATCCCATCCTGCATGCAATGACCCAGTGAAAAATGTTTTCCCCTCATAGTCCTCTTTGGCATCCATCCACATGAGCAAAACCAAATTAACTGTCTTTACTACCTTCAAGGGTTCAGGGGAAACATTGATGCTTATTTGGAAGATTTGAAATTTATCACAGCATCTCCCCCCCCCCCCCCTCATCACCACAGCCTGCCTCCAACCTCCCTGTTCCTTTCAATAAATAAGTCTATAGGGAAGATGTTACTTTTAAAATAGGGGCAATTGATTCCCAACCGGCCAGGGGGACAGAGGGTACCCCCCCTGTATAAGCTATATAGATATCTGCTATCCCAAGGGGTATGGCTTTTTGGTTTGAAAATGGGTATGGATTTTGACTGTTTTGATCTGAAAGTCTGATTTGGGTACCAGATCTGAAAATGGGTATGGATTCAGAGGTTAGGGCTAAAAACATGTATTGGAAAGTTACACTGGAGAACTTGGCAGCACACCCCCCACTAAAAATTCCTAGGAGTACCCCCCCTCCTCCTGGGATGTGAATATGCCCTGTATGAAAAATGACTAGTTAATTCTTAACCATCAGAGGTTAAATAAGGAAACAGTAAAAAATTGGGAAATTGAGTTGTGTTGATTGTGCTGAGCTTGGGACCACGTGCAGCTTATTTTTTCCCAGAAAGTGGATAGCAATAGATTGCCAGTAGACTACTAACTTCTTCTGGTATTGGTCATCGAGTTAAAGTAAAGGGCTCTTAATTGTTCTGCTTTCTTATGAAAAGGTTGATAATCTTATTTTTATCGTTGAGGACACTCTAAGGAGACGTATGTGTAGGATATGGTATGTTGTATAAGCATTTCATTGGACCACAACCAATCAACAATAAAGGATTTCTAACTACCCCCTGTTGCGTCCACGTTTTGACACTTTTGAGTATTGTTAGTACTTGGGCCAGTAAAGGTTCTGGAAGAGACAATTTGTCAGTGTGGGGATGGGTGTTTGAAGAATTTCAGCTCATTTGTAGGAGTCACTCAAGGGTCATCTCATTGTTTACACTTTTGATAAACACTGGATTTTTTATAATCCTTCATTGTCAGCAAATTTCTTTCGATTTAGATACGACGGTGGAGAAGGAAATGCCGTTTCAACCTGAATAGAAAACTGACTTTATACCCACTGAGTGTGTCAACTCAAAATTTACTTAAAGACCAGGCAATTTTCAAGTTGGTTTTCATGCCCAGCATGTGGAGTCAATTTTCATACTGGCCATACAAAGTCGATTTTCATGCCGGGCATGAAAAGCCGATTTTCGTGCCGGGCATGTAGAGCCAGATTTCATGCCGGGCATGAAATGTGGCTCGACCGAGAGAAGACTGGGCTGAGACGAGAACAAAAGTCATGCCGGGCATTAGATTTCGATTTTCATGCCGGGCATGAAAATCGAAATTTCATGCCCGGCATGAACTTTTTTCTTCTCAAACCCAGTCTTCTCCCGGTCGCTCGGTACGGATTGTCCCTGAGCAAAAGAACATCCCGGGCATGAACTTTTCCGAAACATGCCCTACCAAATTTTTTCCTCAATGAACTCCTCTTAAGTTTGCTTCCAACAGTTTTGGGTTTAGAGAGGCATGAAAAAATGCGTTACATGCCCAACTAGAGGGGATACCCGGTCAGAAGTAGTACATTTTCCCCTACATGCCATGATCCATGTAAAAAAGAGCCTTTGATTTTTAAGATCGTTGAAAATAATACCCACGAGGGCATTTCTTCATGCCTCTTATGTCTCAAAAGAGGTTTTCGTGACTCACGAGAGGTCGTTGATCATGTTTTGGCATTAAAATGGCCAAAAAGCATGCCTATACGATTAAAACTGTAAATTTTTAACTGAAATTTCACTTTCCAAGCCGTTTTGGTTTATTTTGTGTTTTGTGATTGGTTAACGGTTTGGTTTTGGTTTTACGACACTCATTTGAAAACTGCTCTAGTAAGCAATTTGATTTTGGTTTGTTTTATTTTATGGTTAAACATTCTCTTTAGTGTGTGAAATGCGAACTTGTTAATTAAACGTGAAGATCAGGTTTCTGGAAACGACGCTTTAAATTGCCCATTCCCACGTACGCTGTGTTTAACAATTATTCGCTAAAGGCGAAGAGAATATTGTGAAATAATCCCCGAGACGAAGTCAAGGGGATTATTCCACAATATTCGCTGAGCCGGAGGAGAATAATTGTTTTAGTATAATTACTCAGGTGATTATCAGAGCAAATGCATTTTCTTTTTTCCTTTGTCCAGAAACATCAAAAATCGCGCAGTGGCCATTCTGAAAATTAGTGCTTCAGTATTATAATCACCTCGCGCGGGGTGATTATAGCAAGATACGACGTAATCCTCCACCAATCAGTGCGCACGCTTCTCTATAATCACCTGAGCAATTGCATAAAGATCAACGCGCTCTTTTATGGTGTAATTAGTTGTCCTTTTTTTTGTTTGGTTGAAGATACTTGTGCAGAAGAAAAGCCGTGTAAAAATGGAACTGAATGCGAGAATACAGATGATGGGTACAAGTGCAAGTGTAAAGCTGGATTCGAGGGAAAAGATTGTGAAAGTGGTATAGTTTAACCTATTTTTCTATTGTTAAGCTGCAGTTTTAAACCTTAAGCACCAAGGTCAATCCTTGTATCAGATACTGCGTGCAGAGTCAGTACTTTGCATTTGGTAAGACACTTCCTTTACCCAAACTTAGAAAATTAATTAATAATATAGGATTTGATATTAATACTATGTGGCATCTTATACATGAGCTTTCCAAGAAAACAGGGAGGGCTAAAAAGAACAAGTAACGATAACAAATATAAGTTTCAGAAGATCTTTGCAATTTGGGATGTGAAACCCAAAACAGAATCAAAGCGAAAAATCACCTTGCAACAACCAACTAACTGGGTTAGAGTGCAATCTCCTCTGAGCAATGGTAAAATTAGTTTTCATTTGGCTTTATTGCTCGGAATGTCTACTGTAATTTGAACGAAATTGAACGGCTCGTCTTCGATTGCGGGCATCCACCGAAACTCTAGCGACTGGATGTGAATGAAATCAAGTGCACTTTGCCGAGTGTAATCGCTTTCACTGGAAATTTATTTTTCGTTTAGCTGTCCGTTGAAATGTACTATCATTTTGCCTTTCAGACATCGACGAGTGCGAGACGATGAAGCCATGTAAGTTCGGAGGCAAATGTACAAACAGCGTTGGAGGTTATAAGTGCGAGTGCCCCAAAGGACTCGGTGGACAGAACTGTGACGAAGGTGAGAAAATCTGTAGTCTGTAGGGGAGGAATAGACAAGCCGATTGAGCAAAATAAGAACTTTGTGCAAAACATGTTTATATGTGGCGCAAAATGACGTCACAAATTTAAAAAAATAGGCCTCCTTAGATATCTTTACTAAAGATATCTAAGTAAGCTTTATTTTTTTTTTAATTTTCTTTTTATTTAAAACATCGCCTCCATCAAGTTGAACTCCATCATTCTGTCCATCAATAGGCCACGAAATTGTGGACGCAGTAACGCGATGTCCGAATCAAACAGGTTTTTAATCAGATAATGACTGAAAGAGCATTTGTTACCGTAATGGCCAAAATAAGGTAGTGTAATGATAAAGGGGCTGTGCAGAGCAGGGTGATTGGATTCCATTGTATATACCCAATATATAGTGTGGTTCACAATTACTAAATAGTTTTGCAGTTACTGAAAAGATATAGATCCTAAAATAAGTTGGGGCAACATATAAACCGTGAGCCCAAAGATGTTACAACTGATTTATCAAATCATATGCCTGGAATGAGAAAGAGGGGTGTACAGCAGTTTTGTCACACATGTATTTTGTCAGAGGCGTATATATCTTTATTTTACCCACCATTTTCAAAAGCAGCTTGTTTGTCCTCTTCTTCCTGACGTAAACATTGAGAATCGCTAATGCTATAGGTGTGTTACATCTATCTATGAAGAGTTATGTACATGTAGTTAAAGTGAAATTCATAAAATGACAATTAGCAATTAAGGTTTCGTCATTGGAAAATTGTAAATTGATACCAAACCATAGGCTAGATGCCTGCTGTGCAAACCTTACATATGTCATACGTTGTAGCTGGTTGAATAAACAACTGTCGCTGTGTAATCTCAGAGAAGACTTAAAAAGTGGCATGCTGCTGGTTTTTAGACATCAATGAGTGTGAGACTATGAAGCCGTGTAAGAACGGAGGCAAATGCATCAACCGTCTTCAAGGTTATGAGTGTGAGTGCCCTAGCGGATTCGGTGGACAAACCTGTGAAGAAGGCGAGAAGATCTGTAGTGTGTAGGATAGGAGAAAGACTAAGGGAATATTGAAAGAAAGCTGCCATTTTGGTATCTAAGAGGTCATCAGGCCACGTCCGACAAGTGTAGTACTTGGCTAGTAAGCCCGGAAGGCGAAGCAGATTAGGGGTCTCTCTGACTAACAGGTAGTGCTCTTCAAGGTTACACGCTTACACTTTACCGGAGCTAGTATGTTGGCTTCTGGTAGAAAATACAAAAGGCCCGTGATGACAACTCGGCTCATTAGATGATATTACACTATTCTCTAGTAACTTGATCGGACCCAGCAACTTCTGATCAAGGTTGAGGGCGGATGTAACAAGGTAGCGCTTTGTCTGAATGGTGATCATTGAATTGCAGCATACGCGCAGCATCCACAGCGTACTTATCATCACACGGGCTAGATCCTTTCCGATCCAAACCTTTTAAGAGGGTCTGAATGGGGTTACCCGACTAGCGACAAAGGGCGAAAAATATAACTGACTGCCGACAAAACGAGAAAAAAAATACCGATTAGCGACAGGTAAATACTAACCGACATGGTCCAACAGTGTAGGGATGTTTGTATCAGAAAGAACAGCATTTTGTATTTGTTTCTAGCTTAGGAAATGTCCAGATCCTTTGGTGGGCTCTATTTCACCAGAGGTAACCACATTTTAAAATTCCAAATTCAGTTAATTATAGAATTTCCTATCATCAAATTACTTTATGGCTCCGGGATTCTCCTTTTCGGGGAGGAGCGGGGCCTCATTTCCAGAACAGCGGCTGGTAATCGAGCCCACGAGACGTCCTGCTGTAGTATTGTTACTGCACTTTGTCTATTCATGCTGTCCAGCCATGAGTGGAATTATAAAAGTCATCGTAAGTTTCTTTAGAAAAGGTGAAGAGGTCGCAATCGACGTGGAACGCCACCGTAGCCGGGTTCCAGCGGACAAGGAAAAACATAAAGGAGTGTTTGAGTTGAAAAAAAAAATCATCTAACAGAAGTCTTAGGACTGAAGGAGCAAGCCCTTCAGTTCTTCAGTATGCGCAGGATTTTGGAACAATCGTCAAGGAATCTCTAAAGCACACATCCAGATGGGCAGCAAAGTACTATACGCATGGCAGGTCGTACTATCCTGTCCCTCAATCTGCCCACCCCTTTCTGCTATAGCTACGATGGCGCCTTTGCCAAGTGAGGACATAACACCAGGTATGGAAGAACAGATCAAAGACTTGCTACAGAGTTATAGACCAGTACGCCAATGGACGGTTAGGAGCGACATCACAAAAGATAAAGCTGGGGCCTTGCCACCAGCTGTCTACATTGTTCAACCCACCAGCAACGTGTCTGAAGAGAGACTTCGATTCCCTGAAGAAAACAATGTATCATCAGCGAATGCAGTACCGCAACGCGTTGTAAGCATACAATTTGTGGACGAAAGGGATGTTACTGAGGTGTTTGAGGATCACAGAGAGGTACAAATTGATGAGTGTGAGAGAGATTCGGATGATGAGGAATCAGATTATCAACAACTTTTAGAGTCTAGAGCTTGTCAACCGAGCGTGTGTAACACGATCCGGCAGGGCTGTTCGTGCATTTGTGCGTCTCGACTTTTGACGGTTAGTAGTAATGACAGTTGTCTTTATGACGCTCGAGACGATTTATCGAAACTTCAAGAGAGGATAACGAGGTACAGAAGCTGGGGTATGTAAATTTCACTTAAATGTTTTTTGGACATCGGACGTTGGTTTCCAGAGAAGTCTGCAAAGCTTAATTCTGAGTTATGTAAAATCATTACACGGTGCAGATTGATACGTATTGCAGCAAAAATGTGGCAAAAGACCCCAAAAAAATCCCACAGTAAAGGCACGAGAGCCATAAATCAGCGTTGGTGGACGTCTTGGGAAAAAAACGTCCGTCGCTAAAAATAATTTACGTATCCCAAAGGCTAGAGTGGGCGTTTTCCTCTCTGTCCAATTAACCTCTCTTGATTACTTCGATGCCCTGAAATCGACAGGAAAACAAATTCACATGTAGAATAAAAGCTTTGGTGATTTTATTGGTACTAGATTTGCAAACAAAGGTGGAATAAACGATCGGGTTGCTTAAAAAAACCAGATCTAACGAGATTCAAGTGCAATCAAATGATGAATTATTACAAGTTTTACACTTTGTACAGAGTTGAAAGTCTTAAAACTGCGCGAATTACATAACGAATATGAATAATTAACTTGCATTTTTACTCATTAACTGAGATTTACCGACAGCCGACAAAGACCGAAAATTTTAACTGACAACCGACAAAGTAATGAAATCTTAACTGACAACCGACATGTGGACCCCCCCATTTAGACCCTCTTTTAAAACTTTGAAGCTCAGACACCCAGTGCATCTTCCCACTCTATAAAGCATATGTAGCGGTAGTCTTTCGATTATATTTCTACATGCAAAAAGCCTCAGACAAAAATGCATTTCAATGCAGCTACTATATTTTCGCTTTTCAGACATTGAAGCCAAACATTAAAGCCGTGTAAAAACGGTGGCAAATGCACTAACACTGCCGGAGGTTACACGTGCCAGTGTCCTGTTGGATTACGAGGAAAAAACTGTGAAGAAAGTAAGAAAATGCTCCCTCCTTTCATCCATCGATCCACCCGTCCTTCTATATGTCAACTTGTCTGTCTGTCTGTCTTGCCGGGTTACTTTTAATTAATATCTGTTTTGTCTTCCGTTATCAACAGAGGACGAGGTCAACGGGTGTGTGTGCTGAACAAAGTTAAATGCTTCAATGGAGGAAGCTGTGTGCCAAATGGGAGAGGATATGAGTGCCATTGTAAGGGTGGATTTGCTGGAGAATTCTGCGGTGAGAGAAGCATTCATTACTTTTTTTAATGCCAGAGTGACCACTGATTATAATTATTATAGTACACTCAACAAAATTACTCGTATCTGATTGGACGAGAGGAGTGCAATTAATCCCAAATTGTACTCTGTTGGAGTACCTATTATGTCTCATTCAAAATGCACTTTTCTATTCGGTCTTTAGTTCTCAAACCCTGTCATTTCTGAGTGTTGAGTATAATATACTTTGGATTGTAAATGGTTTTCTCTTTATCAAATTAAGAGTTGTTTACTGTGAAACATGCTCACCAGTGCATGACGAAGCCAGCAAGATGCGCGCGCGACGAGATCTTCAACTGTAACGAATCCATTTCTTCAGTTTTCTTGAGTGTACTATAAATAAAAAATCGCACGACTTTTTCGTACAATTAGTGATTAATGGGTACTCATAATGTTTTGAAAGTTCTCAAATTAATTACACGCGCCTAAAGGCTCGTGTAATTTTGAGAATTTTCAAAACATTACTCGTACCCATTAATCACTAATTGTACTCGAGGTTGGGTGATTTCCTATACTAATTATTATTATTTTTGTTATTATTATTGTCATTGTTATTGAAGTGACGTTGATGGGGACAATTTTGGATTCCATGTTTGGGCAATTTTAGCGGTGATATATAGAGACCTTAACTCGCGATGCAATGTCAGCTTAAATGCTTTCTCGAACGACTTTTCACGTGCTCAGTATGTTCACATGAAGCGTATACTGCTCGCGCCGCTGTAGAAATTTCAAGAGCGCAATCACATCGTGAAAGCCACGCAAATTTATACACAATTAATTTGAAATTTCCCTTTAAAATCACTGCTAAAATCGCATCCAAAATAGCCTGAGGAAACAACCCTTTATGCGAAAATCCACCGGCTCACTCGAACTTTGATCGTATACATCTTTTAAAGATGCAAACAAAGGCCACCAAAACTTCCTTAGGAACAATTTGGCATAGCATTTCATTGTTCGTAGAATTTCATGTTGTCATGACAACCATGTTCTGACAATGAGGTTTTTTTTTAGAATTTAGAATGTCAAAATATACAACTTCCCTAACTATTTTCTGCCACATTTTGGTGTTTTTGGGAGGTTTTTGAAAAATTTAGAAACCCAAGATGACAGATCTAAGATGACCGCGGTTTGGATATCTTGAGGTTATTTCGAGCCATGTAACGTGATAACAGCCCATTTATACTGGATTTAAAAGGAAATATTTTAGGACGTTCTATGTCCCCTCTATGTTTTATCGTCATAACTTAAAAATCCTCGGAGTTAAGGAGGGAGGTGGTAGCCCCACCAACTCCATCCAAAGCCCCCCCCCCCCATCCCATGAGACCCTAAAAATTTCGGTCTGTTGTCCTTCACCTTGCAGCATGGGAAGTGAAGGGCTGCTTTAAGGAGAATAAGAAATACAAGGGCAAAGTCATGAGCAACAACTACAAAACCGTGAAGAGTTCTAAGGAGATCGAGACGATCGTTCAACGCTGTTTAAAAGAAGCTTCTAAGAGAGGCCTCAAAGTGACTGGTATTCGCCGAAATAACAAGTGCATGACAACTAAAGGTTCGGCCAAGTATGATCGATATGGCGGCTCCAACAATTGCAAGACCCAGGGCCCCGTCGGTGTTGGCAAAGACTTGGCCAACTTTGTCTACGTGCTGAAGAAACAACCTTGAGAAATTAGATCATGTAAGACAGAAAAGGTAATGGCTGGTGATTCAAAGGTAAAACAACGTGGATGTTGGGGGGAGGAAGGGGACGAGAATTAGCGTGTGTAGATCTCTAAGATAAGTATTGGCAATTATTGGGAGATATGGTGATTTTTTAAATCCGACCTTTTTCACTGGCTAGATAGAATAAGGCCACCTAGAAGCAGAAACGTGTTTAATCCGATTATCAGGATATTAAACATAAAAGTTCTGCACGTTAAAGGTGTATGGGCCTCGTTTTTGTGCAAAAGAGGTTTCCAAAACGCCGCCGCCTATGATGATGTCATAGGTCTCAGATGCTTAATATAATCCTTATTTTGTAGACTCAAATCCTGTGAAACCTCAATACAATGAACCTCTGTACAACGAATACCTTGGTATAACAAGCGATATCCTGGCGATATTCTTCAACCCAGTTATATTTGAATATGTGGAAAAGAACCCAATATAACGAATCCACGTTATCACGAACACATTTTGTTCCACTGCACCATAAGATTTCAGCACTTTTTATTTAAAAAAAATTTGAAATAATGATCATGATAATAATAGTGATAATGATTTATATAGCGCTGTTTCTACAGGGTAACCAACAGCGCCTTACAATATTTAAAATTAAATAACAGAATTCACATTATTTGCAATTAAACAAAATAATATTAATAATAATAACAATAATAATAATAGTAATAATAATAATAATTGCATAATGCGGTGTCAATTAAAAAATACGCTTAAAAAGAAAGGTCTTCAGCTTTGTTTTAAAAGTAGTCAAGGACTTGCAGCTCCTCATATCCTCTGGAAGAGAGTTCCATAACACTGGTGCAATATATGAAAATGCTCTTTGACCATACGTCTTCAGGTTGCATCTAGGTATTACAAGTGAGGATTTGCTAGAGGAGCGCAACGTTCTGGAGGGAATATTAATGGCGATAAAAGTTCACGTAAATAAAAAGGCGTCATGTCATTTAACGTTTAAATGTTAAAAGTAGAATTTTAAAATGAATTCGTTCGGCCACTGGAAGCCAATGTAACTCTCTCAGTATGGGTGTGATGTTGTCATATTTCCTAGTACCAGTGAGGAGGCGTGAGGCTGAGTTCTGGACATACTGCAACCTCTGAATCTGGTTTTGTGAAAGACCAGACAGGAGAGAATTACAATAATCCAACTTAGATGTTACAAATGCATGGATCAGTGTCTCACAGTTCTTGAACGATATGAATTTCCTTATTTTAGCAATATTATGTAGATGATAAAACGCTGATTTACAAATAGAGGTAACCTGTTTGTCCATCGAAACTACGTTATCAGACCAAACGCCGATATTCCTCGCTGATTCAGATGCAATAATGAGATCAGTCCCGGCAAAGATGGAGTTAAGCGTAGGCAGGGGCCGATGGCGAGCATTGAGAACTAGGAGCTCCATTTTATCAGTATTCAATTTCAATTTATTTGTTGTCATCCAACATCCGATATCCTGGATGCACAATTCAATTCTAGATTTGGAATATTCTGGCTCCCCTGTAAATGACGGACGGAAGGCCATATAGATCTGCGTGGCATTTGCATAAAAATGATAGGCCATGTCATGCTGCTTAATTAACTACCTCCGCAAGCGGAGCAGTGTACATAGTATACAACATAGGCCTAAGCACTGAGTCTTGTGGCACCTCGCAGGTGAGATCACGACTCGAATAACGTTTATTATCAACACACACAAACTGCTTTCTCTCTAACAGAAAAGTAAGAGCGAAGCCACGCAATAGCTTTGCCTTTTATTCCAAAACGACGGTGAAGTCTGTCCAGTAAGATTTTATGATCAACGGTATCAAAGGCAGCTAAAAGATCAAGCAACACAAGTATGACGCATTGGCCATCATCAATAGCACGGAGAATGTCATTCTGAACCCAGATGAGTGCAGTTTCAGTGCTATGGCCAGCCTTGTATGCTGACTGAAATAACTCAGTGAAGTCAGCATCCTTGAGATAAGAGTCCAGACGAGTAGCCACTACTTTTTCCGTTGCTTTGGATACAAAACTAAGATCAGAAAACTCGAGAAAAGTTCGTGGTCAAGAGACTCCTTCTTGATGATCGGATTAAGGGCAGCTTCCTTGAATTTCGTAGGAACAATAGCATTATCAAGAGATAAGTTAACAATTTGTGTAATAACAGGCAGCAGAACATCGAAACAGTCTCTCATTAAGACCCCAGGTATCGGGTCCAAAATACAGGATTTCGCAGACATAGGTCTTATGAGGGAAGACAGTTCAGTTGCATTGGCCGGAGCAAACTCGTTTAATTCCAAGACATAATCCCAGCTGACGCCATGATGATAGGCATACACATTTGGTGACAAGTTCTCTCTTATCGCCTGTACCTTGTTCTCGAAGAAGTCCTCAAATTTATTCGCAAGATCGAGGGCGTTGTCGTGTGATGGTAGTCTTCGTACCGCTTTAAGATGTACCAGTTTTTCAAACGTCGAAAACAATACACGCTGATTGGAGCAATTATCTTCAATAACATGGGCATAAAATCTCATCCTAGAGTCCAAAATTAACTTGTTAACACGATTGCATTGTTCAACGAATATTTCTCTGTTGATTACAAGCTTGACTTTACGCCACAAACGCTCGAGTTTCCTTCTTCTTGCTTTTTCTGTGTGATTTGATCATTATACCATGGCGCAGCAGGTCTTAAAGTAAGCACACGTTTCTTGATGGGTGAATGATGATCAAGTAATGCAGATAACATTCTGCAAGATCAGACACATTGTCAAATTTATGATAATCCATCAGTGCCAACTTCCCAATATCCTGGATAAAGCTTTCTCTATCAACTGACTGCAGCTTCCTATATGCTATAATATATTTTTGTTTCTCTTCTTCAGGCGGACGCATTACATTGATACGCAAAGAAAGGTCCTGTTGGCAAATTTGGGATTTTATTGGGAGCTTCATGTGAAAACGGACCAGTGAAATGAAAAATAAACTATTAAAAAAATGCAGGTTTGTGGTTATTGTTGTACTTATTGTTGTACATGTAGTCGTTGTTGTTGTTTTTCTGTCTTTGGGACAGACGAACTACCGTGATAGTTCGTCTGGACGGATGATATCGATCCGTCTGAAAGCCCGTATTTATACACAGACGAATTATAAGACGAACTACCGTTCTTTGCCCAAGTTCGTCCCAGACGGATGATCCGTCTCTAGTATAAATCGGGCCATTGTCATGATCGGATTCCATTTCGTTGTGGAGATGCCCTTGTAAGGAGAGATCCTGTCCTTCTTCTTTTGTTATTTAAGACGATCTTACCGTCTGCACCTCGCGTTTTTAGTTGGTTCACGCTTACCTGTTAGACACATTTCGACAAAATGTGGTCAAAATCGATTGCTAGGGTTACTAGACATTTTTGAACAAAAAATTTTCGGGAGAAATTTCAATTGCTGACAAAACACAGCAAACTGTGTAATCAGATCACATATTTTCATGATCATTATATACTAGCGTTACATATTGTCAATTCTACGGGCTTTGATTAATTTTAATTTGAAGAAAAGTAACGTTGCAACATCGCCACAACCCATACTATTTACCATATTATTTAAAATAACTTGTAGAGCGCAACACAGATTTGTTCAAAGTAATTCTTTTTTCACATATTTTAACTCAGCAAAAACCTGTAAACCGAAAAACAAATATGATGGCCAAATATTTAACAATTATCCTGTGAAATCTCGCGGAATATCGCCTCATACTTAGCCGACGAGGCCGTAGGCCGAGTTGGCTAAATCAGGGGATATTCCGCAAGATTGAGCAGGATAATTGTTTTATTATTCAACAAATGCTCATCGACTTCCAGTTTCAGAAGAAGAAAAGCTATAGTTCTATGATAAAAACGCTAAAAGCTAGCAACACATATCATAATAAACACCAAAGCAAACTGCAAGAAATCGAAGTTTACTATATGGAATTCACTTAAAAAGGCTCATTTACAAACTCATGTTTGTAAATGACAAGACAAAGTCAATAAAATATATTGCTACCTTGCCGGAAATAAGTCCTCTTCCTTTGAATTAAAATCTTTTTTAACTTTACAACTTTCCGCGAGTAAGTGAGTTGCAGCTTCGCTCGCAGTAGCATTTTTTCGGTTGAGTTCTCACTACGAAAATTCCAAATCAACCTCTGAATATCATTGTAAGCTGAAGCAAATACTTGTTGATTTTTTGAGAGCATTTAGCCGTGGAAAGTTTCTTTCAGGGTGTGAAAATTACCGGAGAACACTGATAAATTGCCTCGCTTTTCAAAATGGCCCCCTGAACAAGCTGCAGTGGCAGTGCACTTCCAAATATGGTCATCTACGTATATCGCTGGATATCTGTCATGTACGGATGATAGATATTGAGGGCTTCCTGGCCATATTTGGGCATAATGACAATTTGTTGAATAATAAATCCTGTTAGCTCTTCGAACTCATATGTTAGCTTTGCATTTAAGAGGAAATTCCCGAAAATATAAGTAAATTTATTAACAGTTTTTATAGCTTTGAATTATTATACAAACTTTTAAATTTCCCGCTGCGTTGCTCTATTACCCATGATGCACTCTGACTATCGTAAACAGGTGAGCCAATCGCGCAATTGCAGTAACTACTGTTCCTGGCGTCCGTTTCTCAAAAGCCACGAAACTTTTCATGCCGATTTCAGGCACGATAACTCACACTGTATCTTGTGAACAGAGCCGTTTCTAAGCATGAAACTTTGCTAGAAGAGAAATATTCCTTAACTTTACAGATGAATGAAGAATGACTTGTTCATATTTTTACAAATGGCTTTAAGCGGCCGAAATGTTTTTTGGACTTGCGAGAAACGCGCCCCTGGGAACGAAAACCAGATTCAAAGATGGTGCGCTGACGTGGAAAGGAAACTTGAGGCACGGCTGTTTTGCAGGGGTTTTTGCTAAGTTGTAGAGGGTTTGTAAGGTTTGTTTTAGATTTCTTCGGGCAAGACAGAGGCTCTTCACTGTCTAATAAGTGCTTAATGCAGGTTATTATATTTTCGTTGCTAGAGGACAGCACACCACGATTTCGTGCGAGATGATTTTACCTTTCTTTTTAGGAGTCTAAAAGTAAAGCTTTGTCAGCACTTCTCATTTTTGCTTGATAGCAGTTGCTGAAACTGGAAGAGAACCACTTAAGATAAAAACATAGGCCCGCAATGCGTGCAGAACCGACGAAGTGTTGGGTCGTCTCGAAAAGAAAGCAAGCAAGGCGTGGGTGATTGCACGTTCGATAACATTCAGAGCGTCTGTAACAGCAAGTTGCAGCAAAAGTGCAGTGACTCTGTACGTCCCATAAAAAGAACAAGTAGTCCTGAGGGCTGCATAACCGTGCCATCTGGCTCCCGTGCTGGTGTGGCAGTTGTAAACAAAGTCTTCTCTTAGACTTATAGAATTACAACAACCAACACTGAAATTTGACCAACTGAAAAGGTAACCAAGACCCTGGAAAGGAGGTCAACTGAATTATTCACCCTCTCCTCACCAAACATAGCTCCGCAGACTACAGTCATAACCTCATTCTTCGCTCAAGATCATTTTTCGCTGTCTTTTGGTCGGTCTTCCTAAAAACCATGAACAAAAAAGCCGTCACAACTCTCAAAACAGACGCATTTCAATAAATGGGCAATAAATTTCCCAGTAAAGTAACCACATCCTTACGATTGATCAGTATGGGCACCGTAACAGCCAAAAAGAATTTAACTCCTCCTCATACCTGGAAACAGTTCCATTTAATCATGTCAAGACCTCCTTAAGCCAACTCGTGAATGCGAAAACGAAATAAATCTTTGCTATGCTCTATAGTACAGGTTACAAGAAGGCGCATTAAAGGCATTTACCAGTCGTTTTGACCCACTCCACCCTCGATAATATTTTTACTTGGCTCAACGTGCTAACCGGCGTGACGAAAATTAGGACTGTATTTTGCCTTTTGCGTTACCGAATGATGTAGTGTTTAAAAAATTCTGATGACTCAGCTCATCTGTCTTATCGCTTTGAATATTTTGTTGAATTAAACTAAAAATTTAAATGTCGATATAAATTTGTCTACAACTGAACATGCTTTTACCGAGAGTTTTGAGCAATGTATTTATATACTCTTGTGAATATGGCACTATAAAAACATGATTATCGACAAAGACAAACATATCGTCAGAATCTCAAATCTCAGTTTTTTTACCATTTGCGTTACCGAATGACGTAATGTTTAAAATCTGGTGACTCGGCTCATTTGTCTTATCGCTTTGAATATTTAACCGACAGTCGGCATACGGCGACCGCCGGTTTATAAAATGGACGTGGCTTTTTTTCTGCGTCAGTTGGCTAAACATACGAACAAAGTGCTGTAAACTTGTGGTACGGGTACTCAAGAGCGGTACTGTCTTATATAAGACGCACGCGCATATTAGTCTCCTGAATGTTACCTTCGTGTGTTCTTGTCTTTTAATTTACAGTATTTAAGATGTGAACGGCGAAGGGTTGTTAAGTTTGGGGTTTCTGTATTTGTCTTGTATAACGCATGCACAACTGAGTAAAGCAGCTAATAGGATTGAATGCGAAATTGGCTGTGTTGTCTGATCTAGTTAGTAGTTATGGTGAAAATTTTTTAGCGCAGGAGTTTTGTTATTGGGATTGACATTTTGAGGGATGTAAAAATGTGGGAGTGGAAGGATTTGTGAATGTGAGGAGCATATCACGCTTCTGTGCATGTGATTTGCTTTGAAAGTTGCGTTTTGTATAGCAGCGGTGTAATAATTATTGTGCTGCGTGAGAGGCAGTTTCCCTTGGCGTTTTATGGGGGGACGGTTTCCGAAGTGGGTTGTAAGTTTTCTTATTGGGTAACCTGTATTTTACAAAAGGAGAGAAACGACAGCTGTGTTTGCAGCTTATTAGCGCGGTAAGGAACGGTGGCTTAGGAAGAGAAGGGATTGGCACTAGTATGATGATGCAATTAGTGGATTGCACCATCGATACATTTTATTTCTTGAGAAGGGAGAGAGATGAGTGTTTATTTGAAGCGAGAAGTTGATTTTAGTTGCATAAATACGAAGGAATCGGACATTAATAAGAAGATCAATTAATAAGGTAGCTGTTACGAGTCTTTAAGTTAGAAAATAACTAAATAATTATTATCAAGCAATGCGTGTGGTTTGCGTGTAGTGTTGGTTGGGTTTGAGGTAATTTTGTAAGTGCGTAGTCTGTTAAGTAGCCGTTCCGAGTCAACCTGTTTACTTTGCATGGTCTAGGCACAACAGTAAATATTTCGTCATCCCTTTGTAAGCATCCTCAGCTGTGGGCAAATCTATACCTACCTTCAACATTTGAGTGAATTTGCATTTTTCAGCAGAAATAAAAGCGATAAGAAAGATAAGCTGAGTCATCAGAGTTTAAACATTACGTCATCCAGTAAATATTGTGTCACACAATCACACTTTTCGTCACACCGGTTTGTATAAATACAGGATCGCGCTAACATTTGTGAGACCTAAGGGTGGGGAGGGTCAGAACAGCCGGTTAAAATGCCCATCGGGCTTTCTTGTTTGTTGAACATAACCAAAAATTTAAATGTCGATATACATTGTCTCACAACTGAACATGCTTTTACCGAGAGTTGTGAGCGATATGTGTTTTTATTATTCAACAAATTGTCACTATGCCCATATATGGTAAGGAAGCCCTCAATATCTGTCATCCTACATGACAGATATCCTGCGATATACGTAAATGACCATATTGGAAGTGCACTGCAGATTTTCTTTCATTACTTGTTTGGTGGCCATTTTGAAAAGCGAGGCAGTTTTAGCAGTGTTCTCCGCAAATTTTAATTCCCTGTAAGAAACTTTCCACGATTAAATGCTCTCAAAAAGCCAAGTATTTGCTTCAGCTCACAAAGATATCCAGAGGTTGACTTGGAATTTTCATAGTGAGAACTCAACCAAGAACATGCTATTGCGAACTAAGCAGCAGACTTGCTCACGGAAAGTTGTAAAGTTGAAAAGATTTTAATTCACAGCAAGAGGACTTATTCTCGGTAAGGTAGCAATATTTTTTTTTACTTTGTCGTGTTATTTCCAGACATGAGTTTGTAAATAAGTCTTTTTAAGTGAACGGTAATAAACTTCGATTTCTTGAAGTTCTGTTTTGATTTTCATTATGTGTTGCTAGCTTTTAGCGTTTTCATCATAGAACCATAGTTTTTCTCCTTCTGAAAATGGTAATCGATGAGAATTTGTTGAATAATAAAACAATTATCCGGCTCAATCTTGCGGAATATCCCCTGATTTAGCCAACTCAGCCTACGGCCTCGTCGGCTAAGTATCAGGTGATATTCCGCGCGATTTCGCAGGATAATTGTTAAATATACTGTTGTGAGTATGGCACAAAAAAACATGATTATCGTTATTGTCAGAAACTGGAGAAAGTCGCTTTATCTCAGACACGTCAAAGCCTGTCTTATGACGTAATCGTTAAATCCGGTTTGCTCTTCCGAAGTCAGCGAATTGTCTCGAACTCTGAAATCGAAAAAATTGGTTCATTTTAAATCAAAAGTAAAGCTACTATTCAGGAAGATCCAGGCTCGTGTAGTAATTCATTTCCCACCTGCGAATAACCTTTCTTGGCGTTGGCAGCTAGATACTTTCCAAGTATTAAACATAACCACGACAACATACACCAGAATTTTCCTTTCGTAATATTTACTGATAACGATTCTTCCTTAGGATGTCTCAGCACTGGATTTCACCTCCTGTTATTGTCATTCCTCCTTCTTTTCTTTCACTAATATTTGACAGATATTTCAGTATTTCCTATCGCGACAGGCAAGGGTCTAACACCGCTCGGCGGACGTCTGCGTCTATACCTACGATACTTTCTTGTGGTCCCTTGTCCTGTCCTGGGTGCGTGTGTGTACTTATCGATGTCTGTGTGCAATTTCTTCTCTATATGTTTAGAGGTCAGCACAAAAGTATACCACAACACAGTCGAAGCAAATGTTCCACCAAACTTCTTGACCTGCCAATTTAAAATGGCAACTCGGTCCGCTCTTGTTCTCACGTCATCCCATCCCATCGACCATAGCGAAATACACACCTTATGAGCCTTACACGACGTATTTTGACCATCCACTACACCAATCCACCGTCTTCACGACTGCACTATCCGACTTCGTCGGCTAATAAAAATAAACATAAATAAACACTTCTTTGTTAACGTTTTAGACATTCAACATGACATTCTTCCAAAAAGAAAAAAATCCCACGAAAGTAGCAATGGTCCTTTTTAAAAACAGAAACTAAACTTACATTTAAGTATTCATGCAAGCCCTGTTATTAACTTGTAACATAAATGAAGGGCTTCGAAACTGTCTCCAGGGACAAAACGACCTGGTCCGCACATTTCACCAATCCAAACTAGTCAAATTAACGCAAAGCTGTGTCCATGCAGTGCAATTCTATTGCTGAAATTGGAATCAGTATAAAGACACCATGCTTTGAAAGGCAAAACTTCCAGCCACAATCCCTGCCATGATGACTCCCCAGGTTCCACTTGGACTTTAGCCGTGGCTACACGAGCGATTTTTTGCCTGCGATGGGGATGCGATTTTTTTTTTGAATTGTCGCGTCTCCAACGCGTGGAGAAAATAGCATATCTAGCCACGCTCGCACAGGTGATGGGACAGCTTTAAAAACTGCGGGAAATTCAATGAGTTGAAGGTTTTGCGACAAAATCACGGACTTTTTCGCCGAGTGTAGCCAACAATGCGACAGCGACGCGACAATTTTCAAACAAATTGCATCACCATCGCATTCGTTTGTGCCGTAAAATGATGGGGCTGAGCCGAGGGCGAGAAAGGTGGATGGGTTGGGGGGGGGGGGGGAGGTTGGAACCATTTTAGTGAATCCTATAACACAAATCCATCGTCATGCAACTTTTGCTGTGGCATCAACCACCCTGTTGCAACCCTTTATATGGAAAACCATCGTAATGCACTCGCAATATATGTTTGCTACATAGCGGATCAAAGTGCGGCGACTCAATCTCTTTCGCTCTCCGGCCTCAACCCTCGTGCGCTTTTGTCGACTCTCTTGCGTTATTAAAGAGTTTGAATCTGCTGCAAGTGAAACCTTTGTTCAAACTCTATAAAGTTTTATGAGAACTAACGAGAAATGAGAATTTAAACTTTTCCTCTCATTTTACCGCCATTAACTCTCGTGAGCGTGATGTCGTAAATAAGCAGGGCGAATAACGGGAATTGAAGACTGGAAAATTTAAAACGAAGAAAGAAAAATCAAAAGGGGAAAAATCAAAATGACGGAGATTAGAAATCATGACTCTTGAGTGAGATTTAGAAGTTTTTAAGGTCAGCAGTGATTTTCCAAACATCTTTACAGCGGTATTTACTCACTCGTGTCCCAACGGATTTTATTTCATTCTCTTTATGATCAAGTGAGCATATGTATTCTCATATACATATATTCTCATATACATATCTCTTTTGTAATTTTAGGCTTTAAACCTATCTCTATAAAAGTCATACCGACCTTTTTCATAACTTAGGTTCTGACATATTATTGATGGAATCTATTCTATCTTAACAAGAGCTTTAAGATAATGAACATGCAGCACATAAAGGCCACAGAGATTACAAAATAATAATAATATTTATTACTTAATATTGCGCAAATTAACATATATACTACATGCTCAAATGCGCATTACAATTATAACGAAAAGGAAATGTATGTTTCTGACATTCAAATTAATTAAAAAGAGAGTAAAATTTATGTACACCTGTATAGAGTTAAAAATTACATTTATTAGCACGGAAAATCAATGGCATTCCTCCTAGAAGTAAAGGGTAAAAGGTATTGCCGGATTAAAGAATTTATTTAGTAATTACAGTGTTAAACAATATCAAGCCAGAAGGTCATAATATAATTAACTTATCCACAAGTTCAAGGAGTAGCTAGCGGAATAACCATCATACTGATCAGCTTCATCATCCAAACGAGCTTCATCGCCGAAGTCATATTCACCGACCGAACCATCCCTGAAAGAAGCCGCTCCTGCTTCTGTTATTCCAATCCCGTGATCAGCACGTGAGCAGCTGTTACCTCCTCCACCAATCATCATCACGGAGCCATCACCACCACTCCAATCACACCAGAAGCTGATCACGTTGGCCCTTTGAAGGTCCCCGCTGCAGGTGGCTTGGCCAAAACCTTGAGTTGTTTTGTACTCGCCGCCATATCGAACCGTACATTTGCCGAGACATTGGTCACTAGCCCAACTGACGCCGTTTCTGAAGTCACCATAGCCTGTGATTTTCGATTGGAATGTCTGTCCACCCAGACAGTCACCTGTGGTTTGCAGCAGAGCGGTGTGAGTAGGGTCATCGCTGCGCGTGATCTTGAACTCGGTGCCATTGATCTTCCAGAATGCTGCAGATATCATGTCTGCGTTTCCCGATGGGTCAGTAATTTCTCCAGCAGGAACGTTCTTGTCATACCACCAGTTTCCGCTATCTTGCATCCAGTGTTTGCTGTCACTGTTTGAGAATCGGGCAATGAGAGTCCAACCTTGGCCAGCGGGCGTCATGTGACAATACACCTGGCAGGAAAAGTAGATTGTATGGAATCGATTTTTCACTTGTCAACTCATAAGACGTTTTCGAAGTATCATTCGCCGCTTCGTCAATAACTCGTATCACCTGTTTGATTATGCAGCATATTTACTAATTAAACAAACATGTTTCAACCGGATTTAAATTTAAAATTAATTTCAAAATTTAATTCAAAATTTTGCAAAAGTTTACCTGGAAAAAAGACGCTTACCGCAAATGAAGAATAAGAGGGACCATTTTCAACTTTATAGATTCCGCTCCTGTTTGAACTGGCTCTAAGTTCAGCACAAGAAGCCAGTTCTGCATTAAAAAATCAATAAAAAGAAATAAATAGAAATAATTAGTTAAATAGGAAATGATGATAAAATTGCAGAATACAGTGAGAAAAAGATCCACGAGGCTAATTATTGATCTCGATCCTACATGTGGCGGTATTTTAAACATTTGCAATGTATCACGCTGCCTAATTTAGTTTCAATTTATTAAGTCGGATTATTTTTAAAAATAACCCCAAAATTACGACAGATCTCTTGAAAGAGTGCTAGCGATTAGTTTATAACCAAAAGGTTTCTATAAGGGTACATAAATTTACGTTCTTTTATTTGGGAAAGCATGGTCAATATTATGAAAAATTAGGTTGTATTTGAATTTTTTTTGTATGTTAAGTACTAATTAATATGTACTTACCGAGTTTTTCGCACGTTTTGCCATCTCCAGTAAATCCAAACTTACAAGAGCAGATATAAGACCCTTTTGTGTCAAGACAGTTTGCATTGACGTCACAGACAGAGGCAGAAACACTGCATTTGTTGAAATCTATCAATTGAAAACCCTGACACCTTCAGTAGTAAATAATTACCATATACGAATACACGAATCTGATTGGCTCAACCGTCGTTGTCTATTTAAACAACAGAGTTCTTCTGTCGAAGGCACTATCGTGTGATAGATTGCCCGAGGAAATTTGATGTTCACAACAAATATTAGCCCGAGAGCGTAGTTCGAGGGCTTATGTGAAGTCTGAACATCAAAGTTCCGAGGGAACCTATCACACATAGGACCTGAGACAGAAGCACTCTATTGTTTTTGTTATACAACGCTAAATTTTGAGCTAAAAATTGCCAAGAACAGGCACTATGCCCCGATAGGCGCCCGCTGAGGAGAGATATAATCGCGTCTCGTGATCGATTTCGACCAATGGGAGCACGCCAAAATTTAACGTTGTACTATAAATATTGATGGTGGACCGGCGGCGCTATGGTGGTTGGTACGTTGGACTTCAGATGTGAAAGCCGATGGTGGTACAAGTCCTATCACACATAGGGCCTGAGGCAAAAGGACTGTATTGTTTTTATTGTACAACGCTTATTAAAACTAGTTTTTGAGCGAAAATTGCCAAAAACGGGTACTATGCGCTGAAATTAAGCGTTGTACTATAATGACTCTTAGTAGCCATTCGCTATAGCCTATTACGAATACGCTAATCTGACTGGCTCAAGTCAGTGTCTATTGACTGATAAACAGTGATCGCGCACGCTTTGTCCTTGGCAGTAAAATGCTATTCCATAAAATGCAAAGTCTTTAACAGTAATAACTACTCAACAATTAGACCACACGTGTACGCCTTGCTTTCTATGAGCGATAGTCAACTTGGCTGTTTTCTTCAAAGCTATGGTGAAAAAATCTGACTTTCAAAGTGACGCTAGATTTTCTCCTTGCAAGCCACTTACCACACCACCACACAGCTGTTAACAACGGTGCGTCCTAAGACAGAGGTATCTTTGCAAAGGTTTTGACTATGGAGAAAAAGCAGATCTTAGCAAGGGTTATTGGAATCCGGAAAGAAAAATGTGGGTAACCGAACATTTTTCAGATTCTCAAAAAGAATGTATGGCAATTTCTTTCCAAATTTAAGGTCAATTATCTCTGGAAAATGTACTGTTACCCCCAACTTTCCTTTTGGATTCTGATAGCCCTTGCTAAGATCTGCTTTTTCCCACGTAGTCATAAATCACGCAAAAATACCTTTGTATTAGTACACAAATTCCTTGATATCTCGGACCACACCCAAAATGCGCAGAACGTATGCGCAGTAACAAAAGGAGGCAACGTCCTTACTAAACACAACTGTCGCAAAAATCCAGCCGCTAAGAGGCTGGCAGATAGCTATTTACAACACGATGTCGGAGCACTCAAATAACCCGACCTGAATGATGATTAAAGTAAGCGAAAAATTTGAAGGTCTTAGTTGATCGCACTGCTAATTCCCTTCCCCAATAGAGTTCCTCTGTCGAAGGCACTATCGTGGGATAGGTTGCCCGAGGAAATTTGATGTTCACAACAAATATTAGCCCGAGAACGTAGTTCGATGGCTTATATGAAGTTTGAACATCAAATTTTCGAGGGAACCTATCACACATAGGGCCTGAGACAGAAGAACTCAACCGTTTTTATTGTACAACGCTAAATTTTGAGCGAGATCGCCAAAAACGGTCACTATGCGCTGATAGGCGCCCGCGTCACGTGATCGATTTAGACCAGTGGGAGCACACCAATATTTAGCGTTGTACTATAAGTACATAAAGAGTCGTCTGATCCTGCAGGCTGCAAGATTAAGACATCATTGAATAGGATTTGTTACTTTGTGGCATTCCCTAGGCCTGGCGTAGCAGGGGGAAATTAGCCTCAAGGGAAAAAAGAAGGCCACAGCCGTCTTATCCCTTCTCGCGCTCTCCGCGTTTACGGTCCCCGCTCTGTCTTTCCCGTTACACTTGCCAAGCATTTTAGCTATCTTACCTGTTTGCTTGAGACTTTTCATGTAAAAGCGTTCTGAATCTGGAATAAAATACTCTGGCTTTTCCTCTTTTGTTTGATTGTTTAGTTCACAAATGTTCTTCTGAATGACGTAGTTAAAACTCTTACATCTTTCGTCTTGGTCACATTTGAAGTCGCATATGTGCAGTGCTCTAACTATCGAGGTTTTAAAAGTGTGGCCTTTCAGAGCCATTCCCTGTATGTTCTGCTGTGCCCTGCATTGATGGTCAGCGCTGCCATTTACAGCCATCAAAAGGAAGGCTGCTCGTAGAAACATTATTTTGTTTTCTTGGCCTAAATATGGAAAGAAAAACAAGGATTCGTGGAAGCTAATGTTTTACTAGTTGCCCGGCTAGACCAAGACTATTATGATTTCTGATCGTGTAACGTTATCGCGAAGTCTAGATTCTCTTTTTGGTACGTTTTTGGCAGGTTTGTGCCCCATGGTATGATATGACGGAGAAAGGGCAGTCATAACCTTACCGCACAAAAATTGATCGCCAATTCAATTAAGACACAGGGACCAGAATAAGAGGATAACAGACCAGACTTACGCACAGAGAAATAACTCACAAACTCAAAACGAACGATCAGAATTTTAAGTTGCTGCAATCTGGCATAGATGAAATTTATGTCTCAACTATAACAGACCTGAGGATTGTCGAAAGCCGAGAGAACTGCAGCCCATTGGAAACAGACGTAATGAGAAGGCCATTCGAAAACTGAGAAATCAGCTCCGTTGTGGTCGCATGTCAGCCTCTCGGCACTGTTAGATTGCGTTAGGTTGCATTTTTCTTTATGGCAAATTTTCGTGGACTTCCCTTGAGAATTTGTATTATCCTCTTTCCCGGAATTATTAAGGCATGCTATGTAGACAAACATAATTACAATGTAAATTAATCAAGCCCAAAAAATTTTAGCGCACCTATTTTTGGTACGATAAAGTGCTGTAGTCAGAAACTAAATTCGCTCTATTTACGAAAATATCGAGACCAAAACAGCTGGGATGAGTCTCCCTTTTGTGCAATTAATATTTTTAGTCAAAATTATTTCAATAACACTATCTTCTTTTATCCTGAACTGAAAATCAATTGTGAAGCGCTTTGGTATAGAATACAAATTGAAAAAGCAAGTTATTGCAATTTCCCTAACCACAAATTCAGCAAGCTTTTTTAAATACACCTTCGTTTCGCTTTTTGAAACATTTTACTGCTAGAGTAAAAAAAAAGAGGAAAAAGCGAAACAACAGCAATTTATTTGTTTCGAAAAGAGTGCAACATTTTTAGATTAATTAAGGTGTTATTTTGAAACTGTTATTTTGAAAATGTGCGTGAAATTGTTAATTTGTTTGTCCACTAACCAATTTTAGCATTATCTCTAATATCTCATCTGCTCCTGTCGCAAAAGTAGGTAAAAGTTGTGACTGTGGATAATTACTGCTAGTTAAAGGCCACAAATCAAGCTAATTACATATAACACCGTTTGGGTTAAGACACAATAACACTGCCTTGTTCTCGATCTGCAGCAATTTAAAATTATAACAGGATCCCCAAGTATAAATTTTGTAACTTTATTGTACAGTGTTTTCTAAACACTATAGTTAAGAAAAGCAATTTATTTTTACCTTTTCAACAACATTTTGTACAAAAGAAGACCTCCTAGCGGTGGTAGATATGTAAAGAGCAGGCTAGTATTCTCCTCATTTTAATTTTACTTACAAAAGTGAGTTGCGCAGAGAATAGAATTTTGTCAGCTGTTGATATTCATCGGAGAGAAAAAAATTTTACCTAAGAAAAGTCCCATTTCTCGGGGAAAATGTTAAATTTGAATCCGCTATGCTAGTTTTCGTTATATCGATCGCCACTTTACAATGTTAATGCCCCGAGGGGGGGGGGGGGGATATTAGGATATTAGGTTAGATTGGATTGAAAAAAATTTGAAATTTTGTTTAAATGTGAAGTTTCCACTTTACATGCATTTAAGCATGGCGAAGATGTCAAACAACATACGCTGTTGACTGAAAGTAAAAATATCACCGTTTTGTTGGTTGCCACGGGTATGATTTAATAGCTGCGATTTGTCGTCCCAACAACATCCAAGCACTTGATAATAAATTTTACTCAGGGTCATGAGTTGAAGCCGGCCTTGATTCCGTTGAAGTAAAAAAAAATTTAAATAAAATAAAAAAGCTTAATTTAGAGCATTTCACTAGAAGCCCTTGATCTAATTACTGAGACGATTCTGTAAAGAGCAAAGCGGCGAGGCTATGAGGTACGTGTATGATTACAGTCATCAGAACATTCACAGCACTTTTGCAAGAAGATATTACCTGACATCCTCTTAAGGAGGCCCGAAATGAAGGGAAATCTGTTCTTGTGGTATCCCTCCTTAGGTACAAACTCAAGAGTCAAGTCAAACACTGTTCGGTCTTGACAAGAGGATCTGAAAGATCAAGTTGTTTTGCTAGGTGACTCAGAATATCATTTTGCGTATGCTGCAACAAGATAATTCACTGGCCTTTAGCAGGCCTTCGTATTAAACGGAATGATGACGTGCTCCCTCTTAGCAGCTCTTTCTCTCGACTTTTCCAGTTCCAGTATCTTTTTCCGTCACGCATTATGCATCTTTCCTTTGCTTGCTACAATCTGAATTTGTGGGACAGCAAGGTTTTCGCTTGTTACACAAGTACAAAAAATAGCCAAAGGCATAAGTAAAATTTACTCACCACTGGATGTATTGCAGTTTTCATCGATTGGATTAGTTCCCTGCGCTCAGGGCATCTGACTCAAAGAAACTTCACTACCTTAACCCTATTCAGAGGTGGGGACAGAAAGTGCCCATGCTGACGTCCAACGTTTATAACTTTTTTTAATATGCAGGCAAAAGCCACCAAACTTTATGTCTTCTCCTAATATTTATCTGGAATTAAACAATTTGATGTGACATCAAATCTGATGTTGCCAAGGCAACTATATTTTGACAAGCCGTTTTGACCAGCCGTTTTTACTGTTGACTGTGCCTGTGGCATTCGATTTCTTTTTCCAAATCTCCACTTTTCCAAATGCACGGCTAGTGAAACAGGAAAAAATTCTCTTCCCTTAGGAAAAGTCCAGTTTTCCTAGCTGAAATTAAACCTGTCCTGTAATTCTTTTTTCTGTTGCACAAGCCTTGCGTTTGACTGAATTTGTTTACTTTTTCTTGTGTGCCTGATTATTAAGCTGATAAATAAAAATTACACGCCAGTTTCCTGTAAGACTCAAAACAATAGCATTTCCTTTCGAATGCAAATGTGACAATTCTGTAATTGTGACCTCAAGGCCTTAAAATGTTAAAGGAACCACTGGCTTAGCTATTACTGAAAACCAATGCGCGAACTATTAACCGTTTAAGGTGGCTGCATAGTTTTTCAGCGCGCGAGGAATGGGAACTAAATTGGCACAAGCGCGCGCGTGAGGAGCGCGACAGTCCAAGTCAGATGACATGTGCCAATCAACCTCCCAGGCGAACTTTTCCAAAGTCTGATTGAGGCATCTTTATGGCTTACCTTTTCAAAACCTGTCAAGCTCATAGCAGTGAAATTATGAAAAGCCTTTAGTTTAATCGCTTTTGTAGCTGACAGTTGCAGTCCTACGATTGTTCTACGATTGTAGGACTGGATTGATTGCGATCTTTAAGTTCAAGCAACACAGAGAGGACTGAAAACGTTGCACGCATTATTACGCGCCTTCAAGAATTATGCGTGAAGAACTTCTTTCCGTTCTCAACTTGAAATATCAGTGCTGTCCAGGTCAGCTGTCGAGAATCTCTGCGATGAGAAGCTTACGTTTGTTTGGATCGAGCCTAAGTGTAAGTAATTTTTTCGAAAAGTGCTTTAGTTTTTGCCTTTCTAACAAGCCGTCTATTTTTTGTCGGGTAAGTTGTCGCTACGGCCGTTCTCATACGGTTTCAGTAAAATACAGCTGACTTGTGAATTTTATTGATCGATGAATAGATTACACACTTGTAACGAGGTAACAGTTGTCATTGAATTTTGATAGAAGTTGAAACTCAAAAGAACACTTATATTTCAGTGTCTATTTATCAGTCACCAGTAGCTTTTGATCTAAGTTTCACTTGTGTTGACAATGTGCGACTTCAAAAACTTCGGTGGTCTAAAATAAAACCGAAAATTGAAAAAAGTTGAATTGTACCTAAGCTCAAATACAATTTTTATTTTTACGAAAAATTATGCCTAGAATGACGGCATTCAGTGAACGAATAAAGGATGAGTATCGAGTTGTCGGCCGGTTCTAAAACAGTCGGCGTTTCGCAGGCGTTCTGTTGACTTGTTGAGTCTTGCAGAAAAATAATGTAGTCTTTTTCAAAACGTATAATTTCTTGTGGACATTTTTGTTCCCTTTCTCCAACGTCTGCCTTTAAATATAAATTGAAAGCTTATTTATATACTATTTGCTATTCCATGCAGTTATCAAACACGCAAGTAGCCGCTAAGAAACAACGCGGGTCTCGGCAGACAGAATATTGAGCTTACAACATAAAAAGAACGAGCTTCCCTGCTTTTCTCGGGTAGCATACCAAAAGATGTTCTAAGAGCAAACATGACCGCTTCAGTTTTTTTCTTGAAGAACGGTTGTAATCAGTTAATGGTAAAAATGAAACTGAAAGTGGTTTAATGATTCCGCGTTCTGGAAACTTTAAAGGAAATGTTTTGCTGCTGGCAATAAAGTGGCGGCTTCGTTCGAGTTTTTATGTCGCGAATCGGTATAAATTTGCTTCTTTTTTGTTTGTTTGTTCGTTTCTTTCTTTATTTTTGCGAATTTTTTGGTCACATGGATCCTTACAGTAAAGGAAAGCAGTTGCCCAGAAAAATGTTGTTCGTTGGAAAGAAAAGCTTTAGAAAAGCTTTTCTACCGCTTACCCGCGTGCTGTCCACGGTTGTCCACGCAAAAGGAATCATGAGCATGCGCAACCCCGTAACTTGAAGAATTTTTATTTCGGTAACGTGAAGAAAAAAATGGGTTTTGAGGCATTTTCAAACGGTAATTGCGCGTGTTCCACTCGGTGAAATATTTTTAAAATTGGAACATTTGTAGGATTTTTGTGTTTTTCAGTCATACTAAAGTAAGAGTAATTTTTGTACATGCACTTCTGCATTAATCGTCGAAAACGGAAATTTACTATTCTGACAAAACTTATGTACAAAATTCTCACAGCTTTGCCAGCTGAGACTTCTCAAACGACAACATCTTTACAACAAAAATAGCCAAAATTCACCGTGTAAAAACCAAGAAATGACGTGAAGAAACTGGGTAAGCTTAAAAAATGAGCCAAACAACTATATCAGTGGTTGCCATGGAAACGGGCCAGGCCTAGAAATTGTGATTTTTTGTGACAAGTATAAAGGCTAGGCTAGTTGCTTTTGTAGCTTTTCCCTAGTGAAATGTAAATCAATTTCCTAAAAATCATCAAAAAAGTTATGTATATTTGTCTGTTGAAACTGATGAGAAACTGTATGGAGCCACCTTAAAAGGGAAAGGTGAACGCAAAATCCCTCTTGAGATATGTCAAGCTCAGTTCTTCAGTTTACACACTGAAAAGAAATCGGGTTACGCCACCCGGTTTCCATTTACAATACAGGAATCGACTGCCCTGAAAGGTAAGGCCGGTGCGATGCGCAGCTCCCTAATTGTTATTTGCTTTTTCTGTACAAAAAAGCACCAAAGTTTCAAGTAGTCGCAAAATCATGAACACGCTTACTTTCAACAACAATAGTTTCCAAGTCTATTAAAGGAATTTATTAACGATGTTACACAGATTCACAAAAGTCAGAACTTGAAAGGTTCTGATGGTATTTTAATGTGCCCCTTAATTCAAAACATGCTAAAAAAGTAAGCTAAGAAAACAAAAGTTGTAAGTTGACTGCATCCAGTTTGCCTGCATCCAGATGTTTTTTTTTCTTTTTTTCGAAGCCCCCTAGAGTTTTATCGAAGATATTTTCTTTAGTCGTAACACTTTCACTTTGTTAAATATTCGAAACATTATAGATACTGATTGTTTGAGTAATAGATTTAGAATTATGAAACTGTTTGTTAATTTTTCCCGCTGCTTCTATATTTGGAATTTGTTAGGTAGCGTGCAACGAATTTAGAACCTGTTTTAGGTTGCAATCTTCAAGTCATGTAAACTTGGTTAACTTCCAACTTAAAATTAACCGAAAAAAGCCCTGCTGTCCTGTGGTTAGATGTTTTTGTTTGAAGGGAAGAGTTGTTATGAGTTAATTGATTTTGGTAGGGTATCGAATTATATTACTTTTAGTGCAAAAGTCTTTTTCAGCGTTTTTTAATTTTTTTTTAATTAAACTCAATCTTTAGTGGTACTCCTTTACTTTTCCCCCAAAACAACGGTTATTGTAAGCTTCGTGTTCAAAAGCGCTTTCAAACTATCACATTGCGTGAGAAATTATAACAAATTTATCTTGCAGAAACTTATTATATTTTTATCCAAAATTAATATTTAATTAAAGAGAAACTTAAATTAAACAGAAAATATTGCGACTGCACACAGGTAGTCACGAAGAAATCCTGGTAATTGACGATTGAACTGCGACCGTATAGAGTTAAGCAAAACATTTACCTTCATTTTCATTTTAAAGATCTTTCTGAAGTCTGTAACGGTTACTTTGAGGATTTATTCAAGCTTATGATGTTGTCGTCGAAAAGGTTTAATGGCTACGTTTTTGCCTTTTATTTTCGCGCCTAGCTTAGTTTGTTATTTTTGCGGTCATCTTTCATTATTCCTGAGAGCCTTGAAAAGAATATTGTTGAAGGAAATAATCTACCGTGCTGTAATTTGCTTATTACACTCCTTATTAATATCTCTGTTTTAGGAATACTGTTAGAAGAGTGAAAATAACGGTGTCAATACGACAAATTTGCATCACGGCTCTGCTTGCCTTTTGCCAGCAATTTTGTATGGGATCTGCACAACGATGTGGCAGTGAATATTCTTCCTTTGGTATGATGCTGCAATACCACACTTTCAAGAAAATGGGGGCATCGATCGGCACGGAATGCGTGAAGGCATGTCATGAAGACGTCAGATGTCAGAGCTTCAATTACGTAATTTCCCAAGACACTTGCGAGTTCAACAACCGCACCAAGGAGGCAAGACCTGAGGATTTTGTCCCAAATTTTGACAGTTATTATTATCGGCGCGTGAGAAAAAGAGGTAAAAATTGAAAACAAATCATCGTTATAGTGTACAGTAATGTGCTGACTAAAAACGGGCGCACAACTAATAAAGTTATACATCCACCGAGTTATAAACTAAGTGAACTAGGGAGTAATGGACCTTACTCTCCGGTTCAGTTTTTGTTTTACCTTCAATATATAGATAGTTACTGATGGAGTATATACGCCCGTTTGAAAAAACGTTGTCGGGTGAAAAGTACAAACGATGGACAATGCGACACAATGGAACTCTGGGAAGTTGGCAGCGGCAAGTTTGTCACTATGTTTCGTTCCTTGTTATTCAAAATATTTTCTTTCAAAGATAATTTAAACAGTAAATTAAGGCATGCTGTGTTACTATAATGTGCACGTGTCCAAGAATAGAGCTAAGTTTTCATGCTTCCCAGAGCACCACTGGGTCGCATCGTCAATGATATATGATACAATGATACATCGTCAATGATACAACGTTTTTTCAGTTGGATGTATACACAAGCTAACCTTTTAATTGGCGCTGCTGAGGGCTAGTAACATTATTTTATTTTAAAAAATGTCACAAAAATTGTTTTTCTTCCAGTCCCACTCGGCTCCATTCCTGAACTACCGGCTTCGTCGTGTAAGGAAATCAAGGCAAGTGAAGGAGATCGAGTGGTCAGCGGCAAGTATTGGCTTGATAACATTACACTTGGAAAGACTGTCCTCGCTTACTGTAATATGGAAATAGGAGGTAAAGAGATGAACAATTTGCTTTTATACATGTCACTGTTTTTTTTTTGTTTTTTTTAATTGTATTTTTTTGCAGTCACTTAACTTACAATACACGTTACAGTATTTACAATACATTTCTTGCAGTAACTTACTTACAATACACGTCACAGTACTCACAATACATTACTTACAATAACTTACTCTTACTTTCAATACACGTTACATTACTTACAATAAATCCCTTACAAGAAATTATTTACAATACACTACTTTTTTAACAATGCTTTAGTTAACAGGAAAAAAAAAACTAATTAGCTAATCAGCACAAGAAGCGAAATGAAAGGAAGCGAAAAGAATAAAAAATAAATAAAATAAAAAACAAACAAACAAACAAACAAAAAAAACAAACAAAAAAACACATTGATACATTTCTGTAATGTTATGGTGCAAAAGTGCTACCGGGTTGAAAGGACCAAGAGGTTTTGTTAGGTTTGTGAATTGATTCTTGGGGGTCAGGTCTGTCATTGCAAGATTGGTAGAAGAGGTTACAATTTCTTTGCAACTGTTCTACCGTCGTTTTCTATTTTGAAAAAGTGACGTAAGTACGATAAAAAATCGTTCAATTTTGAAATGCATTCTTTAAGTTTGCAGATCCAAATAAAATACAAGAAAAAAAAATTGATTTGTAGTTCATATTTGGAGTTATCTGGCCTCTGACCCAAAGCAGCGTCCGCCTCAAGAGACCTAGAGTCTTTCTCAATGATCCTGCCGGACTGCAGCCATGAAAATAATCTATTCCAGAAGGACTGGGTTTTCTCACATGTCCAAAATAGATGTAACAGATGTTCTCTTTCTTTTAGACAGAAAGTGCACTTTTCACTGTCTGTGAATCCTAATTTATGTAAGAAACTGTTGGTTGATAGTCGCTGATGTAGAAATTTAAAATTAAAAACAATAAGTTTTGAGCTCTTTGTGAAGTGAGAGGCTAGCTGGTAAACTGCTTTCCAGTTGACTTTTTGATCAGTGTCGGTATCCTGTTGCCATTTTCTACATCTACATCTACATTTATTAAGTTGATAACATCGTTTAAGACATCACATCAACTATATAAAAAATAGATACAAAATAAAAATGTAAATAAAATATAAAAATACTTAGTTACTATTTACTTGTTTACAAGCTTCCCTAAATTTAATTTAAAATTCGATAATGACTTGCAGTTCACTAAGTCAGCGGGCAGTAAGTTCCACTCTGTTATTGATCTAGGAAAAAAAGAAAACTTAAAAACGTCCTTAGATACTTTTGGCATCCTATACTTAAAAGCATGGCTATTGCGTGTTCTTTTTTCACTGTTTGGTATTAAGTGATTTTCCGTAGTTATGTCTACTAGGTTATGACTAAGTTTGTACATTAGACACTGATTAGAGTCAGTCTGTTTTTCTTTCGTCTTGTTTCTAGCGTGTCCCATTTCAAATCAGATAACATGTCTGTCACGCTGGCTGTTTTGTTGAAGTTTTGAAGGCAAAAACGGGCAGCTTTTCTTTGAACTCTCTCCAGGGTTGAAATATCTTTTTTGTGGTGTGGGTCCCACGAGGCACTTGCGTACTCCAATTTGGGTCGGACGATGCTGGTATAGGCCGTCTCGCGTACTTTCCTGGGGCAGTTCCAGAGATTTCTCTTGATCAGCCCCAAGGATCGACTTGCCTTGCTTGAGATAGATGAGATATGTTCAGACCACTTTAATTTACTGTTAACAGTAATTCCTAGGTACGATGTAGAGTCAACCTGCTCAAGTTTGGACCCACAGAAAGTATATGTCCGTTGAGGAGGACTTTGCTTATTTGAAATGCAGATGATGTTGCATTTAGAAGGGTTAAATTCTGAAGGGTTAAATTTTGACTTGATATGGGTTCTTGACCCCTTTTTGATAATAGCTTCTTATATACAAGTCGGGATGGCTTTGTACTTTTCATAAAAACTGATGAAAAGCTCTCGTGGCTGTCCGGCTGGTTTCTTGCAATTTATATGTGCAGATGGTTGATTGCTGCCATCATTCCAAAAAAAAGTTAGAGGTTTGACTCGGAGGTTATATTTGTTTTGGTAAGATGTGTGAGAGAGGAAGTTAAAGGAGTCGTCCATTAAATGATTGACTTTGCTTATACCTTTGGGAAACCAGTCTTGATAAAATACAGGTTTGTTTCCAATTCTTATAAGTGAGTCATACCATAAAAGTACTGAACGAAGATTTTTATAGGATGTTACCGTTTCCTCGAAAGAGATCTCTGACCAAATTTCAAGACTTTCTTTGACAAAAGGATCTGATACCTTTATGACACTGTGCATGTCCTTGGAGTTAAGATTCCCTAATATCGCTAATTTACCTCCATATCTTTGAAGTTCTGCATCAAAAAAAATTTTCCAACTGCCTCCATTTTCAGTGTCAAGATACTTTTTAATCCAGGTTGCTTTAAGAGATTTGTTAAAAGAAAGAATATCAATCATCTTAAGTCCTCCTTGAGAATAGTCATTTATCATTACATTTCTTTTTATTTTGTCGTCTTTGCCGTTCCATAAGAAGTTATAAAAAATTGAATTGATTTCTTTGATTGCTTCTGGGCTTGATTGTATAGGGGATAGCATGTACCCTAGTTGCGATGTAATAAGGCTTTTTAAGATTAATACTTTCCCTAACAGACTAAGTCTGCGGAACTTCCAGCATCCTAGAGTCGCCTTTATTTTTTCTAGTTTGTCCTTGTAGTTTTGGGAAATGTAATATCAGGATCCATTGACAACCAGACACCAAGAGATTTAACTTTTTTCTTTGGCCATTTAAAATCTTTTGCAGGACAGAGTTTTAGATCACACTTTGCTTTGGAGCCGATCTGCAAGGCTTCCGTTTTGCTGCTATTGAGTCTAAGGCCAGATGCATCTCCAAAACTTTCTAATAGCTTTACAGCTTCCTTAACAGATTGTTCTTAGCCATCTAAAATGAGTGTAGTATCATCTGCGTATTGACTTAACTTAATTTCTTTCCCATTTACAATTATACCGACAATTTCTTTCCGTTTGCGTATAGCTTTAGCCATTACTTCTACCGAGAGGATGAATATGTAAGGCGACAGCGGGCAGCCTTGCCTAACTCCCCTACTGAGCTGGAAGAAATTGCTTGCCCAACCATTGTTAAGAATGCAACTTTCAATGTTGCAGTAAAAACCTTTATCCACTTTATCAACGATGGGCCAAAATTAAAATACCTTTGGGTTTTATGGATAAAGGCCCATTCCAATGTATCAAAGGCTTTCTCGGAATCAAGGAAAAGAAGAAGCCCTGGGATGTTCCTTGATGCGGTGAATTTCATAACACTATCGATTAAGCGGATATTCTCTCCAGATAAATCTATCTTTAATGAAACCTGTTTGATCATCTGATATAAGATTTGGGAGAAGGGTCTTTATGCGGCTTACTATAGCCTTTGTAGCAATCTTGTAATCACAGTTCAATAGGGTTATAGGTCGCCAGTTTTTAATTAACTTAAGATCAGCGTCCTTTTTCGGGATGAGCTTGACAATTCCGCGTCTTTGTGATATTGAGAGCATTCCGGTCTCAAAAGAGTGATTTAAAGTGTTAACCAAAATTTCTGCCAAGTCGTTCCAAAAAACTTTATAAAATTCACAGGGAAGGCCAACTGCACCTGGTGTTTTTTCAGGAGCCATACTTTTTAGCGCCTCTAGGCATTCTTTCCTATTTGACGATCCTTCGCAGGCAGATTTTTCTGTTTCATTTAGAAATTTAAGGTCTTGTTGCGGCGGAAAGAAATCATCCTTAAGATTTGAAGCTGTTTTAGAGCTGTATAGGTTTCGGTAAAAGGACTCACATTCATGTAAAATTTCTTTATCTGTATGTACTAGATCTTCATCGTTAATCTTGAGCTGGGATATTGTCCCTTGTTTACAATGTCTCTTTTCTAAATTAAGAAAGTATTTTGTTTTTTTTCGCCTTCATCATACCATCGGGATTTCGACCTTACTATCGCACCTTTTGTTTGGTGTTCAATTACTGTCTCTAGTTCACGTTTCTTTGTTTCAGGCTCAGACCACATTTATTGTTTTACCGCTTCATCTGTAAAAACCTTGGCAAGATTTTTTTCTAGAATTGATTCTTCTTGTTTTTCCGCAATTTTATTTTTCTTGTGGGCACCGAATTTTATAGATTCTTCTCTTACTTTCATCTTTACCATTTCCCACAATAGACTAGGGTCAACAGTCTCATCATTCGTATATTCTTCTTTGGTTCGATTGATGATTAATTTGATCCGATTCACGTATTCGATGTCCTTTAACAAAGAGGTGTTTAGCTTCCAGAAGCCTCTGCCCCTTTTGTTGGAATGTAGCGAAATTTGTAATGTGATCATAGAATGGTCTGTTTTATAGCCTGGTATTATGTCTGCCTCAGAAGTGTTACAAAAAGTGCTCTGATTTACTAGAAAAAAGTCAAGTCTCCAGTGGACTTCAGGCGTTTTACGTCGCCACGTGAACCTGGAAGAGTCGGGATTTAACACCTTCCAAGCATCAATCAAATCTAAGCTTTCACAAAAAGTGCTGATTACATCTAAAGACTTTTTATGAGTTCTGGCAAGGCCACCCTTTTTGTCTTTTCCAACGTCTAGAACTAGGCTGAAATCGCCAACGATGGTGATCTCCTCGCAACTGAAATCTAACAGATGATTAAAAAAGGAATTGAAGAAGTCTGGGTCGTCTTCATTTGGAGCATATATGTTCGCCAGGGTCAGAATTTTACCATTGGTAATTAAGTCGCATATAATGGAGCGTCCCCCGGGATCTGAATAAGTTTTGGAGATTTGAATGGAGAAATTGTTATTAAACAACATGGCAACACCTCCCTTTTTACTTGAGCAGCAGCTAAACAAGGCTTGGTAACCCAATTCAGCTCGCCAGTCGTGCATGTCACAGTTATTACCGTCCCCGCTTCAACCCTATTTGGGGGGGGGGGGGAGAGAATATTAAAGCTATGACAACGATAGAACGACCAAAAATGCTTCCATTGAGGTCCGCAACCTCAGATGATGACTTCATATGACGTCACAATAACGTCTTGTTCTCCAACGGCGGCCATCTTGGATCCGCCATCTTGGATTTCCTTTTTTTTCAAAAACCTTCCAAAACCGCCAAAATTGATCGAGAAGTGATCAAAATCAAATGCCCTCTGTCTCAATCAGCATTTAGTAATTTTGCCCTCTGTGTTATACACATGGACATGATCTAAAAATTTATTTCAAAAACGTAATGATTTTTTATTAAAAAAGAGGGAAATTCAAAGTTCTGAAAAAACCGCTTGTCAAAAAGTGGTTCCCATGGTAACGTCAAACTTAATAGACAAGAACTTACCACACTAAATTGTTCCCAGATAAATTTCAGCAAAAGTAACAAAGTTTGATGGCTTTGCCTTGCTTATTAAAAAAGTTATAAACGTCCAAAGTCCGTGCGGGCAGAATCTCCCTCCCCTCCCCTCCCCCCCGGTCTGAATAGGGTAAGTTTAACCTACACGTTTAACATGTGACGATGGTTAAAGTTGGAGGAGCGGGTAAATCATTAACATTATCAATTGTGTCCAACGAAAACAAATCAACCATAAAAAAAAAAGAAAAGATTTTTCCAACATCACTCAAAATGGGTTTCTACACTCATTGTTGGACGTTGTTGACCAACAAACGGCCTGTATGTGTTTTAGCTGTTTCAGACCGGGTAGGGTGCACACCAGTAGGAGTCGGAGACACGAGCAAAATACCCGATGACAAAATTACTTCGAGTTCCGTGATTCTTCAGTATTATCCACACAGAGGGCGGCTAAATGGATCTTCAGGATGGTGCCCATCGAGTAAATCAAACCGCAACGACTTGATTCAAGTCGACATGGCAACCGTGCGCGTCATATGCGCTGTGGCGACCCAAGGGAAGCCAAATGGCTCTTACACAACCAGCTACAAACTTTCCTATTCTGTTGATGGTGTCAGCTGGAATGTATACAAGGAAGAAAACGTCGAGAAGGTATAGAAATTAAAGCTTGTTCCACTTCCGGTTATGAAGTCTGAGAAAATTAAGCAGCTGGGAGTAAGTTTTCTTGCTGCTAACTCAGCGCTCGACCTACAATAAACTGTGTTCACACAAGCACCGAAAAATGTTTATGGTAAACACGTTTCGCTTAGTTAATTTTGTTCAGTGTGAGTGCTTCGGCTCTCATTGTGTCTGTTTCAAACACCTTTGATACCTTGTCCTCTTCTTTGATGCGGCTTAAAGAATACGCATGGAATCTTACCGATTACAAGAACTGGAGAGAAAATGAAGGTCGAACTAGTTGCTGTCGTATTTATTCTGTTTAAATTTTACTTTCTATATTTACAGACGTGGCCTTAAAAAGGAACTCTGAGCGCGCAACTTTGTACTAATTCTCACTCTCACAATTCACTCGCCCTGCATTTAAAATAAAATGCCCAAGCAAAAATATTGTGGATATTGACTTATACCCCATTCGTTAAATTTTAAAATAGCATGAAACATTTTCCAACTTCTATTTTTCAGATTTTTCAAGGAAATTCAGATTTGGAAACCATTGTTCAGAACTTCTTCGCTGAGGCGGTGCAAGCAAGATATATTCGCCTCTACCCTATCACCTTTTCCACATGGCCTTGCTTAAGAATGGAAGTATTTGAGAACTAGAAACTTGCCACATATCACGATGAGACTGCTAGAATTTTGAACACAAGAGTAAGAAATGAATGAGCACAGACGACTGACGTTAAATCAGTCATGATAACAACAGATCTGCCAAGCCCCCGGTCCTGGGGACTCCCGGTTTTGATGAAGATCCCTTGTCCCCCGATGAGATGCGAAGCTAGTTCTCACGGCAATCTGACATGATCCGTTTTGAAACAAACAAAAAAAAATAAGCTAAAACAAAAACGAAAAAAAAAACAAAGAAATTTACTAACTTCCAGACTGATTTATTGTTAGTCCATTCAGACGATTCTCTCAATTTCTGTAATGTATAAATTTAAAACAATCATGCAGTTCACTCACACAGCCTTAACTTTATTTGATTTGAATTGTTTTTACGTATTCCGTGTCCGCCATTATGGCCATATTATATTTTATATGCCATATTTACTTATTTATTTTGCTCAATGAAACTCAAGGAGCGTTTAATATCCGTCACAGGAAGTTACCGAGAGTCTTCGTATGGCCCAGATTGCTTCAGTTGTCAAGTATTCGGGAAGGAAACTTTTTCTATTTGTTTTCAGCTGCCATCTTGAATTCTCTTAAGAAATTTGCGCGGGAACTAGAAAATACTGGACAGGGAATAGAGCAATCTGATTGGTTGATCTTAGTTATTTGCTTTTTGGCTGCTTAGCCGTGCAACATAATGATGAACAATCCTGTTTCTTGAATTCCTTTTTTTTTCTTTCCTTCTTTGTTTTGTTTTGTTTTGTTTTTTTTCGTTTGTTTGGTTTTAAAGAAAAAGCATGAATCATTGGTAAAAATTAAATGCTTTTCGTGGTGTTTATAAATATGTACAAAGTGATATTGGCATCAATTTTACAATCCCTTCTTTTAATGAAACTACATTGATTTCGTGTCATTCAAGATTTGATCTCCCTCACAAGGTATTAAAGGTAAGAGCTTTAGCTTTTTAATAGTGCGTTATGTCAGATATATACTAACTTGTCCTTATCGTATTTTCATTTCCCTGTAGTATTTTCACCATTACTAGTTCTGATCTTAACTAACTTTAACTTACGTGCTATTCAGCAATTCATGCAGTAAATCACTGTTTTTAGAGGGATTCCAAAAAAATTAAGTGTTTTTAAAAGGAATTATCTTGCTTATCCTCTCGTAAACCTTAATTAACTAGTTGTGGAGGAGACTGAGAAGGAGGGAGGGAGTTGATACCTTATTATGGTATAACAAACCTCCTCTGCGTAAGACCTCGACGGTGACAAACATTCAATCTCGTTTGAGATAACAGAATGCTATAACGGGAGTCAAGTCAATTCAGACATTTATCTTTTTTTAAAGAATGATTGGAGATATAAGTCGTTTTGAAAAGAGGGTTGGAACAAAGAAATTGAAACAGTGAATGACTAGAATTCTCTTTTAACGATAGTGAAAATCAGTTGGTGATAACAAATGGTTTACGAATGAAGATCCAATAAATTGCGGATGTTCTAGAGCTCAGTAATTTTAAAAGTCGACAATGTCAATGTCCTAGTTTCGTTTTAAAACCGAAGAAGCTTGCGTGATAGCATTAGCGGAGTTAACTCACTCATTGCTCATAGCACGTGGAAAAAATATTTAAAACATCTACAACTATAGTCTGCATGAAAAGAAAAGAGTCCAGTTGAGAAAAGTAGCAAACAAAAAATAAATTTAGACGGTGGAATTCGAGTACTGAGAAGAGTATAGAGTATTTTGTGTTGTTGCCTATAGACGTGCGATCTTTCACAACTTACGTTAATTTAAAGAAAATCTACAAGTTTATCAGTAGCGCTTGGCAGCTGGACAACATTTTGGACAGATATGCATATTCAATTAACCCCTGGAGGTAAATGCTGCAAAATGTAATTTCTTACAACTGAGTAACGTTAAAACGAACTAGTCAGAGATCAATAACCTGAAGGCACTCGATAGAAAGACTCATTGGGTTCACTCTACGTCGAGCAGTCTTGTTCACTTCAATTTCCTTAATACGCTTGTGATTTGGTAAGGGTAGATCATGTTTTCAGGGGCTCATTCTTGAGGTCCAGAGTGACTGAATTTGTTGGAGAATACGTTTACAGGTATGTTTCTCGACCTCATCTAAGGAGTGTTTGAGTGAGTGAACACTGAGGCCTGCCATGCTTACAGTTTGGTTCAAATTGTACCGATCAGTGGCAATATCTCTGTGGGTATAAGATTTATATCTGGACTCTTCGTTGTCAGATAACTGATTAAGTAATTATCTAAAATAAACTCATGGTAGTTTAGTTGCATGAATGAATAACTTTATTAAATTGTCAGGGTGGGTATTTAGCTTGTGACGGCTAATTGGGGACACTCTACTACTTAAAATAAATTAAAATTTACAATATACATTTAAAAATTACAATATTTTACTATATTAAAATTAGGGGGAATGAATAAGAATAGGAATAGGTCGTTTAAAAAAACGGTTTCTAAACTCACAAATACATTATTATACTTAGCTTAGGAAAAAAAGTTAAAACCTTCGGATGGAGTATTTAGACACGCCTTGAATGAACGAATGAAAGAATGGTGGAAAGGAAGGAAGGAACGTCACTTGACATGGTCAGATGTTTTATTTATTTATTTATTGACTTATTTTTTACTTTTAGAGCAGTACAAGTTTCCATCATGTTTCACAAGACCGTTTCCATTATTTTTGCGATGTGTTTCATTTCCATTGGAAGTGGGCTTAATGCAGACGGCGGGTCTGGTTATGAGGCAGTCGTTAAGTGTATCCAAACTGGATGGAAAGCTATGGGTACCAACCTGAAGATGAAGGCAGGTCATGCAGACACGGATGACAAGAAAATTGAAGTGGCTTGCACATTTTTGAGGGTGAGTTTCAGAGGCCAATCGGGACCTTCGTAAAATTGGGGCTGGAGTAAGAAAAAAGGGGGGATCTGGAACTTAACATGAGTCCAAATTTAAAGGGAACCTGGGTCACTCCTGGCCCTGTCAGTGAGCTGCCACTGAGCTTTTAAAAACCCTTTAAACCCTGATAACAGCATGCGTATTCTCCACACTGTTCTCTGTACATTTCCTATCGTACTGAAGAGGAGAATTTGTTTAACAATCAAGAAAGGTTTTACTTGTTGACCGCTTCCTTTTTCCTCACGACCTCTATGCTTGATTAAGCAGTGTTACTATATTAGGAGAAATTAAATGTTGGTCACTCTTAAGGGTTAAAGGGTTAAAGCATAATTCAACGGTAGGTCGAAGTTTAAGAGCGATTATTGCGGAAACACTGAATGAGCTTTTAAACTATATCATTTTATTAAACAATTAACACTTACAGTTTGACCGTAACGCGATATAGCTACGCAGACATCATTGTCAACAACTTCGATCATTCCCACCGTACCAGTGCGTTCCGGGTTCGTATCCCTGACTCGGCGCCATACATGGTTTTCAAGATTTTTTGTTTAGTTCTAGCCTTGATTCACAAGTCTTTCCCGCGTTATCCGATATTTTTCCATTCTTCATGGATATAAAACAAACAACAGCAGTATCAAAGAACAGAAAGAACAGAAAAAGCCATGAAACAAAAGAAGTAGCATCTTTAAGTTCTAATTTGATCCGTTATCCGCGGTTGGTTTCACAACTCTGTAACTGCATCCAGTATTTGTTCGTTTTTCGTTAAAACTACCTTAAACTGTATTTTCTTTCTTTTTTTTCTCAAATCTTTGTAGGCATTCCAGCCGTGTATTCTGAGATCGACTGACTTCTCGTTACCAGTCCCTGATATCGTCTACTTCATCGTCGCGTACGAATGGCAGTCTATTGTTCTTGCGAAAAAGTCACATCTGTGTAGGGACATACCACATGACAAACTGAGAAACATAGCTTTGAGATCAGGTATTTTTTTAATTCTTGTGTGTCAAATTAGTCAATGTTACTTTAATTCTGACGTCATCGAATTTAACTAAATTTTTGTCAATAGTTAACTTTTTGTTCCAGATCAGCTATAACCCCAGTACCATTATTAGAAACATCACATATCTTTTTTGCATAACTCGTTTGGTAACGGCTGAATTTGTTTTTTAGGTATACTGGAGAAAGAAAACTTGGTCAATATTGGTAAGTGATTATTTTCTAACTCAGTTTGGAAAAATAGTACGGATCTTTAAATGTTATGCCCCACTGCTCCTTGACGATGGCAGACAAATTTTGAGAATATGGAAATACAATGATAATAAAATTAAAAATATCAACAGCATTTGGCCCTTTTTCTTTATGAGGTTGTTAAAAAAGATTAATTTAGGCAAAAGTCAAGAATATCGGCAAAGATAGTTGTTTCTTAAAGCTGTCCAATGTTGAATTTGCATCCGTGTTTACTTTTTCCCGTTTAATTTGTGAATTTTTTTTATTTAACCTTTTACTGTAATGTTTCAAAACAATACTTTTTTTTAGTAAGTGAGTTCAGTGAACCAGGTCACCAAGTCGCTACAAACGCCAATGCCACTAGCCAAAACGAATATGTTTTCATTTCGATCCGGAATCCGAGGGGCCACCGAAGTCTGTCAGTCATTAAGTGTTAACTGTTAAGAGTCACCTTCGTTACACAAAGTCGGTTTGGCTATCCACCCATTCATGCATCTATCCACCCTTTTCATTCATCCAACCATAAATTCATTTATTTATCCAGTCAGTCAGTCAGTCAGTCAGTCAGTCAGTCAGTCAGTCAGTCTGTCTGTCTGTCAGTCAGTCAGTCTGTCCGCTGTCAGCCAGCCAGTTAGCCACTTATTCAGCAAGCCACTCCAGCCAGCCAGCCAGCCAGCTACTCGGGCAGTCAGTCAGCCACTTAGTCATTCACTTGATCAGGCAGTCAGCCAGTGAGTGAGTGAGTGAGTGAGTGAGTGATTGAGTGAGTGAGTCAGTCAGTCAGTCAGTCAGTCAGTCAGACATTCAATCAGTTTATTTATTTAGTTATCTATTTTTTCTATTTATTTATTTATTTATTTATTTATGATATCACAACAGAAGAGGATGAGTATCAACAGTGCGCGGGAGATGCTATGCGCAGGTGCTTCATTAGAGGTGAAACGCTGCTGGAGGGACGCATTGACTGGTTGGCTGAGAACAAAAAGTACACCGATTGTTATGAAAAGGAGGCTGAAACCTGTGACGCAGATATCCTGCAGCATTATATTGCCTATTTGAAAGCGTACGAGAAACATCTGGAGGAGGGGCGTGGAGAATTCGGAAAGATGGTAGAGAAAATACCGCAACCACCAAAGTGAAGTCAATACACAAGTATCTGTCTATTCATATTAAAAGGTGTTGAGCTGTGCTTTACTGCATGTAGGACTGTCCCGTTGAGTCGTTTCCCTTATGATGTTTCCCGATTGCAATGTTTGATTTATAATCGATTAATGTTTTAACAAATGGAAAAGCGGTGGTATTAACGTCAGCGGCGTTTTTCTTTCCCTTTTAGCAACAAGTTGTTACTAAGTTAAGTTTTCCTTTATGCAATGCAGTGCACCATAGATACAGAGACAAAAAGAATTAGTGTGAGTTAAACTAAAAATGTTTAAGGTAAGGTGTTATACACTATTCTTATAATAACGATGAACTTGGGCAAATAAAGCAAGTGAAAACTGATACAAGATTTGCATGGTTCATCGCGTTTAAGCCCTGTTCCCATGCTGCTCCTATACGGGTGTGTGTGTGTGTGTGTGTGTGTGTGTGTGTGTGTGTGTGTGTGTGTGTGTGGTAGTTGGGGGGAGGGGGACCGTATAAAGCCTGATTCACCTGATTAAAAAAGTAGCAAATATAAGAAGCTAATACAGCTAACAAATATCGGGTTTTGCTAAAAGAGTAGTCAAATCTTATCGCTCGCTACTTACGGAGTGCCATACTTTCGGAACGTGAAGACAATTTTTCACAGGTACGGATCCAAAGCACTTTTATACAGATACAAAGCATTTTATTACAAACTCTTGGGTTGTATACTGCCTTTTAGTATGACGAATATGTGAACCTGATTAGCTGAAAGGTAGTTTCCTCTTTAAATCACTAAGGAAACGGTCGCACGTGTTTTGTCCTTAGAAATTTACAATTCTCTACCGCTTTTGTTTGGTAAATACAACCTAAATATCGCTGATTTAGTTTGAAATAATTTACATGTCTTAAAACAAAATACACTGTTTGTCCGCGTTTCTGTACATGTGAGCCGTAGACAACACGGCTAGCTGCGCCTGCTAAATGTATCATGCCGTGCACATATTAGCTGAATCTACCTTTGTAAACGTTGATCTAATCAAAACATTTCAGGAAACACACCTGGGTAATACATTAACCTACAAATGAACAATGTACCTGTAGCTTCTAATAGGCTAAAACTGCTTCTGTTTAACGCTAATTATAAAACACTCTTGGGAACGTTCTAGTTCAGGAGCTGATCCAGGAAGTTTCCTTTGGAGGACTGGTAAGTTCTTTTTGGTTGCCAAGAGTTCTCGCACAAACAGTGTAAACGAGGCCAGGAGCACAATGAGGAGTCGGACTAGTCCTTGTGATCTGACCTACGAATTCAAAATAGCTTGATTCCGTGGGATAAGTCCCAGGGACTCAACTGTGTCTCCGCGACTAGATGTTTAATTTTTACAAAAGTGGTTAGTTCACACGATGGAATTCCGTTAGTGTGTGCAGATATTAAAGTCAGGATGCTTCATTTATTCAGAAGTTTATTTCTTTGGATGCTTAGTTTTGTCCGAATTTTTCGTAGATTTGGTCGAAATATCGGCCAATAATTAATAACTTTTTTGGGGAGTTCGGCGTGGTATTTTGACAAGTCACTTTTTACAGGCCACAAGACAGTACAGGTCACTGTGTTGCAGAGATGTAAACAAACAGTGTCACCTGGCATATTACAATCTTCGTCAGAAGTCTTGAGACACTTTCACAATTTCCCCTTTCCACAGCCGCCTAATCTTTCGTTATTCACCTGATCGCACGCAGCAGGGTGTCCCGTGGAAAAAACGTTGTATGGGGGATGGAATTGGGGAATGGGGAGGGGAGGGGGGTGGTTGGTAAGAGGAAAATCTCAGGCAACACTGTTGCTATTCTTTAAAGCGCCTGGAAAACTTTTAGCTTTAGTAAGGTGTCCTGATTTAGGGCTAGGAGACACTGTTTAGCTTGTTTATATATCGGCAGCACAGTGCCCTTGGCGACGTTTGGAATGTGGCCTGCAAAAAGAGAACTGCCGTTCAGTTCTGGGTCTTGTCGTATACCGTAACAGAAATAAACTTTTTACACAAACTAAACCATTGAATCATTTTCAAAAATTTTAAAACCTATACACAGACTTGCAGTTAGGACATTTGAATTTTCGAAAACTCTTGCACGGAAGTGCGTTTTAAACTAAATCTAGAACTCATTTGAATTGCTGATAATTATTTATGAATACATTATTCAATTTTATTTCTCACATTTGTCACGATCGCGAGTGAAAAGTGAAGGATGCTGAAAGAGTTATGTGCCTCGGATTTTCTATGGTCGACTTAGAAACCTTGGCAACATTTTTAAAGGAGAGTAATGTAATCGAAACGAGGAGCTTTGGTCTTCTGCCTCAGTTTCCAAGCCAAGACGTTTCCTTCTGAGCGATAACTTGCAACCGCGTGGCCTCCATCATGTCCAAAGGTCAACAGTACAACTGTCGTATAAAATCTTCAGGTAATGTAAATATAGTTTCAGGTACGTAGTGACATGGCTTTTACTGCAGCTGCTTATTTGTAGTCAGTTTATCTAATACAGTGGACTCCGTCTATTTCGACTGAACTCCGGTTATTTCGATCCCCCAAATTAAAACTCTATTCCCTTGGTCGATAGTGTTCAGTTATTTACTACTGACCATGTCGAACAATTTTGGATTTCCCTCGTATTTTCGAGATCGGGAGACTAACAAGTTTTAACTAATGAAAGCCCAAACAGATGACATAGCTAGAAGTATGGTTAAATTGCTCGGATTGTTTACGGCCGGGTGTAAATCTATTCTACGTTAAATTTATCTTCGTTTGATTGTCGTCTTATTTTACGCTATGTGGCATACAGTCGACTTTTACCGGTTGCTTTCTCGAAAGGCAACGACAATAGTGTTCCCAGTCGTTGGTAATTTTCTTTCCAAAGACTGCCGTCTGCTCCACGGTTTCAAGGTTTTCGCACAAATGCTTTTTTCCGAGGGGGGAGTTGTTATTAGAATTTGTCGCTTTGCCCCCCCTTTTTTAATCTGAGTGCCACGTCAACCCCTTGCTGTTATCGTTGCTGTTAGCGTTGCTGCTGTTGTTGCTGTTATAAGTGATTTGGTTTATTGAATAAATGGACTACAAAATGTTCAGTCATTGCCCTCATAATCCCAGCCAGTATCGAATATTAGTTGTGGAGCACTGGAATATTGGAAGACTTTTGTCAATTCAATTTGATGAGAGCGTGAAGTATTGCTAGCGTTCCGAAGATGCAATTGTAACAACCTTGTCCCTTAAGCCTTTTTTTTCTTTACACTGAAACCTATCGGTAAGATGTCACCATCTTTAAACAAAGTTGCTTCTTCTGTCATAAAATAATAATAATAATAACAATAATAATAATAATAATAATAATAATAATAATAATTATTATTATTATTATTATTATTATTACAGGTTACGCTATAGGCTCACAGGTTACGCTATGCGCCCTGTGTAGCTAGTTAAGCTTTTAGCATACAGACGTGAATTCTGCTATAATGATAATAATAAATAGGTATGTACCACCCCTGACAGGTGTAGCTTTATTCGTGCAAACGTATATTATATCCATCTTGATATGTTATGTGGTGAGTAAACTTGAAAGAAACGAAAGCAAAGAACTTGTCATCATCATCATCATCATCATCATCATCATCATCATCATCATCATTATCACCATCACCATCACCATCATCATTACTTTTGTTTTTTCGGTTAGATCACCTTAAAAATTTTAGAATTTTTGAAACACTTTGTTTCAAAAGAAAAAGTCCTTGGTTTGCCTTGAAATAAGTTGCAAATCTTACATGTTATCACCCAAGTTTCTTCCTTATCTAAACCGAAATTTTACATCCATTCCTGAAATCTTAATTACTTTTTTAAATTTACACTGTCTCGTGTTTTTCCATTACCAGGTAGAGCATGTCAAGAATGGAATGGGAAAATGCAACAGAGACAGGAACGGTTTAACATGAGAATGTTTAAAGAAGGTGAGATACGACATTTGAAGCGCTTTTAGAGATCCCTATCAGAGGTGATGATGATGATGCTGATGATGATGATGATATCTAGAGACACGATTCCAGAATGTCGTCAAGCATGAGACCAGAACTAGCGTCAATTTTTTTATCTAGTTTAACGGCTTGAAGGTTTTTACTGATTCGTGTAAAAATTCTTTTTGTAATGCATTTTGACTTAAGCTGCTTTCAAACGGGGACTGCTAAATATTAGTAAAAGTCTCGGTTAGTTTTTAACCCAGTGTTACCGATAATCGGATTTCAACAACCAGGTCTGCGAATCGGATTCATGGAGCTCTCCTAAGCTAACATGCTGTAAAACAGTACATAGGACTCTATGGGACCTCCAAAAAGAAGTAATCGAGAAAAAATGAATATCTTCAGATAAGTGAAAACTGAGTACGTCATTACACAAAATTGAGGTGAACAATCATATTGCTCTTTTTATAGCGGAAACTATATTTAAAGGAGATTTATTCCGAAGAAGGAATGAATTGTTTTATGTGACTGTCACGCAATCTGTTAAGCTGTAAGCAGAATCCGGTCATGCTACCAACTGGGGGCACAACAATGCAGCCTTTATAAAACATGTGAGGATAGCGAACTACCTCAAACGTTTGGAAAGAGACACTAGTGTTAAGATTCTTGCCTACTCAAGCAAGTCAAGATCATTTTCCCACCCTCCCTCCCTCGTTTCTCTTTTTTTTTCAGCCTCTGGATGGCGGGTGTGCCCTCACCTTTGCTAGGATTATATCTTGTATGTCTGGATATCTAAAGCTTTCTATGATTGTTTTAAATAAACGGCCACACCAGTACTAGTGGCCAAATTTATCCCAAAGGGATGTGTCATTTATTTCTATCCCAGCAAACAGAGCTCACCGAAAGCAATACTCTTCGCCAGCACTAACATATTTTTAGGATAAGCGACAGGAACATAAAGACAGATAAATAGCCTCAGTCTTGCCTTCATGTTTTGTGATGGCGTTCTCAGTCAGTATTCACCGGGAACGTGCAGTAAACAAAGCCTTTTTAACGAATCCCAGTCACGTGGTTTTAGCTAATTAAAGGTTGTTTCGACCATATTTCGTAAATCTTCTAAACAGACGGAGAGAATTGTCTGTAACGTTTTGTAAGAAACAGTGTTAAGAACTCATTTGAACTTAAGAAAGCCTTGGAATATATTATGTTGAGGTGCCTGTGAATCATTCCTAACTTCCCTTTTATGTTGTAACTCCAGCCACTTCCAGCCCGATTGTTGTTGTTGTTAATTGAAAAAGTAGAGACCTTATAAGCATGTCTTAACAACACTCTTTCTTCTCTTTAGGTCAAAATCAGAGATAGAATGGGAAGACAAATTAGAAAGGCCATCAAGTTCAACATTGCATCAATGTTAAAAAGGTGAGTCGATGTCTTTGAAGCGGATATCTTAAGCGTGATAATTTTACTTTCTTGCTTAATGTGGTGGTTATAGCGTCTTTTCTTACTCGGACCAGGCTTTTGGGACCAGGGAACCGGGCGATAGTAAAGCCCTCCCCCTCCCTAGCTCCAAGATTAAAGCTTTGAGAATGAAACTCAGTGAATAAGAAGTGCATGCCCACAAATTGGCATGATGCATCACACAATCTTTCAAAATTACGCCATGATTTTAGAACAGTTCCCAATTAAGATCCGCTGTATTGGTTAGTAACAAAACTAGCTCAGAAGTAATCAAAACTACTTTAATGTAAAGAGTGTCTAAATGATGATTAAAACAGACGGTCAAAATATGGTTGGCATGAAAACATTTGACTCATCACCAGTGACCTGTCACATCAAATTGCTTTATTTTCTAAGTAAGGTTACCAAGTTTGGTGTTTATTTTTTTCCTGGATTTATAAACCCAACTGAAAACACGTAGACAGGTAAAAAGCATAAATCGTAAACGATACGATCCAATGGTGTTCTGGGAAATATGAAAATTTCCCTTTATTCTCAGAAACCATGCACATCACTGATAATAACACATGTGTTAAAATTTTCTGGAAATGAAAAGTATATTGAATATTTATTTCATCAAATTCAAAATTTATCAATATCAATATACAAAGCTTGCCAGTGCCACCTTCCCAGAATTCCATCGTGTCGCAGTGTTTGTCGTTTACACTTTTTATACGACAAAATTTTTTTCAAACAGGTGTATGCACAAAAATATACGCTTTCGAAGTCCGTACGGGCAGATTTCCTTAAGCTCTCAGGGTGATGCAGAATTCAACTCTTGACATTTCATGGGCAACTGATTCGAGAAAGAATGTGGTGCAAACGGACGAAAGGCAGTTAGGTGAAATGGCAGAGAAGCTGATACTTTTGTCACCATCAAAAGCCGTATCAAATAAATATACTGAATGCTTTGTTGAAGTTTCATTCTATTGTTAACTTTTTTACTTGCACAGGACACGTTAAGGAAGCATTAGATGCCAGAATCAATTAAATCAAGGAAGACTTGAATCATAAGTACGCAAGAACTAGAGGTAGAGAATTAAATTTACTTCACGAAGAGCAGGTTACCATAAATGCCAGCAAGACGGCTGCACTTTGTTAAGCAAAAGTTGTGGTTGCTGATTATCCAGAGTGTATCTAGCAAAAACATTTGTAAACTACGAAACAGTCCTTTGATTAAAAATCTCGTTGAGGGAGGCACAAATCGAAAATTGAAATCTAAAGTATTTGGATTAGGGGAGGCTTTTCTTTAGCAAATCAGTCGTAAGGAGTGTATAGGGTGCGGTCTGTTTTCACATGTAGCAGATGTGCAGCTATTGATGGCATTTTTCCTTTATAATTACTTACTTATTTATTTATTTATTTATTTTTGACAGTAAGCTAGAAGTTTCCTTTTTTTTTTACTTAAAGTGCAACGCCAGATATAACGAACTTCGTGGTTTAAACCAGTTTGACGCTAACAATTTTTGATCAACAAAGCATGGAACTGGTCTCTGTTGTGAAATCAACTTTTGGTCCTTTTCAGTTCATGACTTGTCAGTAACAAAAAGAATAAGAAGCTTTAAGTTTCTGTTGATAAATCAAATCCTCTCTTGATCAAATTTAGGCCGCTATAGGCTTTCGTAAGGAATATGATTTTTTTTCTTCGTTATAATTAACTGTAAGTTTTCATCATGGATATTGGGGCTAGGATACAATTTGTCGGTAAAAAGCTATTCATTTGTTCTTTTCTGTGAAGAAAGGGGTTTAAGACATGATTTCCACTGAAAATATTGAGATTTTTGGACAGTTGTCAGTACAAATTGAAGACAGTTGGGGGTCTGAGTTTCAACGAGAATGACGAGACAAGCAATGACTTTTCACTTGAAATTTGACCAAATTTTTATTTTTCGGTTAGTATCTTGGAGAAAAGAGACATTACAGAAGTCAGCAAAAGTATTAATCTGTTTTTCCTGTGGTGGGATTAAAATTTTCGCCGATTGTGAGTTTCTTTTTACATACACTGGATTTGAGATGGTCCTTTTGCATAAGTAAGTATCCTGACAGTCTTTACAACTAAACCCTGTTCTTTTTGACAAAGGGTAAAGTTTCTGCCGCTTATTTTTGGCATATTTGAACGAAAGCAAGGAATCGCCACGAATGTATTTCTTCAACTGACTACACCCCATCAGAAGTTCATTCCCTGGATCCTTGTTTTTGGGGAAACAAAAATACGTTAACTACTCTTCGGGCTGCATTGAGTGACATTGAACTTAGTTTTAGTGTTCTCGGGTTTTTGAATCTTTTACTCGACACTGGCCAGACTTCTGTTCCTCAAGATCATCTAGAAATACAAGGAAAAAGCTGAAATTCGCTGTGCTTTTGCAATGTTATTTAATCCGTTTTCAAAGTGCTAAGTGCAGAGTCGTCTCGCTCTGTCAATCATGTTGCCTGACACTGGGTTGCGTCTTTACTACAACTACCAGAAATCTTTGCACATGTGACGTCATAATGAAAATGGTTTATTGATGAATCGAGACATTTGCTATAGGTCAGTAAAAATATTAGGAAGTGTGGGCAATTTGTCGGTTGTGAGCTCAAGCCGGGACGAATTGTGAGTTTTCAGTAAGATATATATTAGCTGTTAAAAAGTTTTTATTAAAAATATTAGGCTGTTTGCCTAACGATTATGAGTTGAAACCGGCCGACTGTGAAATGCTGACGATGATGAAGATGATGACTATGATTATGACGATGATGATGATGATGATGATGATGATGATGACGATGATGATAAGCCTAATTATATTGCCAAAGAAGTTAGCATTGCTGCAAATTGTGGACACTACTGAGCTTACTGTTAATTTTGTCTATGGTGAGGTCAGTAAATTTTGGTCACAGGGGAGTTTCCAGTAAAATACTAATTAAAAGATAAGGCAGCATTTTAAGGTAAAATGTCTTTTGTGTGTGTGTTCTAATCTGGCCTAATGTGAGTTTTCAGTAATACACTGAGACATTTGCCTGTTTTCAGTTAAAATGATACCCACATGATTGCTAGTTTTCAGTTGATATGTATTAGGGAAAAGAGACGTTTGCGACAGGTGGTAAACGTATTGTACCTTTTGACTGTTTACGATGTGAGTTTAATTTTTCGCCGACTCTTTGGAATAGCCTTCCTGTTGGGCTGCGGCATGCAAGCAATTCTTCTGAAGATCTATCTACACGGCACTTATGTAAAGCAGGCTCGTAGTTTAATTAAGTTTTATCAAATTGTTAATGTATTTAGTGGGTTTTTTAAAAGAAATATTGTTTTTAAGTCCTGATAAGTCGATCGACTCATCAGGACATTCATTCATTCATTCATTCATTCATTCATTCATTCATTCATTCATCCATCCATCCATCCATCCATCCATCCGTCCGTCCGTCCGTCCGTCCGTCCGTCCGTCCGTCCGTCCATCCATCCATCCATCCATCCATCCATCCATCCATCCATCCATCCATCCATCCATCCATCCATCCATCCATCCATTCATTCATTCATTCATTCATTCATTCATTCATTCATTCATTCATTCATTCATTCATACTTAACCTTCGGGCGTACATGGGGGGGGGGGGGAGGGGGAGCGTGGATGCCACCTCCAGAAGGTTTTTCTTGAAGTTTTCCAAGACAAGTTATTATCTAAATTTGTCGTTTTCAGTAGGTGTGCAAATCCCTCAGACACATTTTAAAATAAGTTTGGTGAGAATCGTTTGCTATGGTTACGAGAGTTACGAGTCATAAGTAGCAGGTGGTCAAGCCATTTTGGAATGAAAATGTGTCTTTTTTACCCTTTTTAGGTGAAAAGTGCAAAAAAGGTCAACAGAAGAAGCAAAATAATTAATTCTGTCATATTCTACATGTCCAGCATCAAACATTTCCAATTTTAACGTTTTTTGACAGTTTCTAATTTTCCGTAAAATCCCAGATGGCGCCCAAAATGACCGCCATTTTTTATGATGTTACAGGCCCCCAGCAGCACGGCAACCCATAATATGTACCTCATCTTGTAGAGCACTTCACAGGCTTTCTACTGGAAATTTTGTAACATAACGAAAACCTAAAAGGAGTCCATCAACCCACCGCCCCTTGTACCACGGTGGGGGGCAGGGGGGTGACTTTGCTTGTCCGTCCGAGAGTTTAGTGAAGACCATATTTTTAAATTTAAAACATATATATTAGCCTGTTTTTTGAATTTTTGGCCCATTGCGAGTTTTTGTATCTGAAGTCAAACTCGTCCTTTCTCTGTTGTTAGTTTGGCAAATCAGATGGCCGATTGTGAGTGTTCAGTAAGAAAAGGCATCATTTTTTAGTAAAAATTTTATACTAATATGATACTATTTGTCTTGCGTGAGTTCAAATTTAGACCTATTTTGAGTTTTCGGTGAGATACTTAAGTGGAGACATTACTCAATTTCCTTGTGAAAATTTTACTGAGACCGCTGACTGTTTTCAATTTTGGCTGTTTGGCAACAAAATTGTTCATTCAATATTCTCAATCGTCTACATACAAGATAACACTTCCACCCACAAACAGAAAAGACCTGGTTGGGAAAGGACACAGAAAAAACGTTCAGACAAAATTTCCCCGGTGACAGTATGCATGTTGTGCAAGCGACTGCTTTCACCTTTTGTTGCTGATCAGTTTTCAGCGAGGGCTCAGTTGAGGTTCAGACAGATTTTGTAAACAAACTTAATTCCATTTTCTTGTTTCAGTTTAAATCTCACTGTTTCAATCAGCTTTCAGTGACCATTTTAATTGATTCAGAATTTTACACATTTTTAATTTAAAATTTGGTTGTCTCGTTCAGATTTCTGTAAGGTCTTCAAGGCTAAGAAATGATTTTGTCCATCAGGATATTTTGTCTACCTGCAGCTAAAATTTTGTTTGTCAGATTTCAAAAAGTTGGAGTCAAGTTCAGACACGAGTTTACAACTTTTTAAGTTTTTTGCCAATTTCAGTTTTACTTTGGTCTCCTTGCGAGTTTTCAACAAGAAGTGGTTCATGCCTAGCTGCGCTCAGGATTTCTTACTTTTCTGCTTAACTTAGGACTGTTTTAGACAGTATATCTCAGATTTAAGATTGTGCCACGATTTCGCCGTGAAAATGTGAAGAAAAGTTTTGACTAGATCTTCCGTTAAAATTTTACCTGGCAGTTTCAGTTCCAATTTGAGGATCAATGTTGCAATTTTTTTACGAATCTGTTTTCCATTTTTACTCTCATTTCAATCACTCTACAATGAGACACGATTAGGCGAGAAATCTTTGGCAATTTGTCAGTTTTAGTGAGAATTAAATTTGAATTCGATATTTCACAATTTCCACAAATATGAGGCTTTTTGTTTGTTTTCGCTCCAAATGTTTGCTTTTGTCAGCTTTTAGTGAGATTTTAAGGTAAAGACACCATTTCTCAGTAAAAATGGAAGGCGAATTGACAAAATTTTCGGCACAAATTTGATCAAATAGCTGATGTCTCGATCTAGCTCGGTGAAAACCAAGCCGTTTCTGTAATTCTTTTGCCATTTTTTTTAATCTTTTGAAAAGATCGTGAGATTAAGGACAAAATTCCGAGTGCAATTTTTAGGTCACTGGTCTGTTTTCAAATTAAATGTGGCTGTTTTAGTTCAAATTTTTACTTTTTCAGTCGGTTTACAGTAGAATTTTTAAGGCAAGGTAATTTCTCAGTGAAAATGTGAAAATACTGGGCTGTTTGCCATGCGATTACTAAACAAAACTCCTAAGCCATTCGCAAATGCTCAGGCACTTGGTATTGAATTTTGAAACAAGGTTTTTATCAGTCAGCGAAACGTTTATTTCTAGAGTATTACTTTTATTTTAACCGTTTGCTTCACTTTTCATTGCCTTTATAGCTTTTGTTGTCAAACGTGTTAGTTGTATCTGCGTTGCACTGTATCATAACAACAAGGGCAATTTTATACGGTACTACATTTGCTTTCAACTGTAGCATGCTACATTTAAGTTCGCAAAATGCCAAAACCATACACAATTTTTCACCATTTTACATCGTTCACGGCTGCAATGTTCGTGAGGTTTATCAGAAAGCAGTTTTCAAAGTACTAGATCATGTATGCAGCAGTCGTAAGCAAGTTGTACCGTAACGTACAGAATTTCTATTTCTCCGTGAATGTTATGTCCAAGGAATGCAGGCTACCTGGCAAAATCTTTTCAGCCTAGGATTTTCAGCAACTAGTTCATGGACACTTTCATTTTATTTTGCCCGTGACTGTCTATTAAAGCTTTTCTGATACAAATTGAAATCGTTCAAATATTTATTACATTCAACTATACGCATATCTGTTGCTATGGTAACCGCTGTTAAATTTTCTCTAATTTTCCCGCCAAAAGACTTAGAAAAAATACGGGCGCCTAAAATACGCATGCGCCGTATTTTAAAAAAAATTTTCATGACTGCGCTTTTAATATTCAATAGCTTGTACGTAAACTAATCAGTCCGGGCCATAACCAGAACTGGATATAAAATTTCTGGTAATCTGATTGGTTCACACATGACCAAAACATATCTTGACCGCGAAAGGACTAAGTTCCAGGAGAGACTACAGCGAAAAACAGATCGAAAGCTTTCGGTTTCAGCTCGCAGGTCTTGTTTAAAGAAAGGGTTCAAACATAAATACAGACAATTTTCTTCATTCGGATGAGGTCTTATTCGCCAAGCATTAACTAAGACAGCCGAAGCTTCCTGAAAACTTGCTTACGGCTGGTATGTAATTATACCATCAACGAAGACGGTTCGGCCTCTATTGCGCCGAGAATAATTTTCTGCTCGAATTTATAAAAGCAGAACGCGCAGTATTCGTTGTATCTAAATCAAAGTACTCATTCATCAGAGAATAAGCATAGTCGAAGCTGTGTGGATGTGTGGTTGGGATTGTTGTGAGACTTGCGCCTTACTAAACTGAAGGCGGACGGTACCATTTACAATCTTTCTCGGTAGCTCTGTTTTGCTTATCGGTAGCTGTTATACTTGGCAGGCATAAGCTTACCTATATCCCGGCTATATGCGACGGGAGGATTCCGTGCAATTTTATAAACAACGAAGACAGTTTTTGGCACTGAAAATGTTCTGCCATGCCTGTATAAATGTTTCAGGTGTGCTTGTATAAAATGTTCAGGATAACCCAGATTGTATGAATTCCCTGTGTAGAAAAATTCAGTGGTCACAAATAAACCCAGTGCTGAAAATTGTCTCTAATTGTTAGCTGTGGAAAATCCACTATCAGTGAAATTTAAAATTCCATTGGCCATCCTTAGATGGTAAAGGTGTCTTTCACTGCTGAGGCCTCAGAGGCTGATGTTAAAACTGGTTGCTTTTTATTTTTCTGCATACAGGATTAAAATGTAAGCTAAATATACATGTATTTTAAGCAGATATAGTATATTCTTTCACATCAAATAAACTCAACCAACTGAAAATTCTACAGGATAGGAACTAATGGCCAAGGTACATGTTTTACTGTAACACTAAGGATACAAGGATTTTGGCCCTGCAGTGAGCACATAAACAAGACATATAACACTTATTTGAGACAGGGCAATGCAATAGCCCCATCCAACCCAGAGCACTTATTAGAGAGGGTACTAGTTTGAATAGTTAGTGTCAATGCAAAAAACAACTGAAACAAGCCCCTGACTTGGCTTTGGAAATGAAATAAACTATTCCTTTAATTGTTTGCTAATCCACAACTCAATGAAGAGGATCTCTCTAATATAGACCCAGTTCAGATGGCTAGCAAGATCACTTTCATTGTTGATAACACTATCCAAGTAGTAAGTAACCTACACTGATCAGAAGTGTAAGCAAACTGTTCAATCTTGTTTGAAGATCTTATTCTCCCAATATCTTTACAGGAAGTACATTTTAAGTTGTGATAAGCTATGGGTTGCTAATAAAAGTTTTGATATTGTGACAAGATATGACTTACAAACACTTATGTAAAACAGCAATAAGCACATACAATTGCAGGGAATAATTCAGCTTCATTCAAGGAAAATTTTCCACCCCATGATCACTCGACTTCACCATGAAAGTGTTCAAACCACCCTGGGCGTACTCTCATATGGAAGGAGAGAGGGAATGTCAACTGCCGATTTGGATATCACTTTGAGTAGAGAGGATGGAATACTAATAATACATACTACATAATAATACATACTAGTCATCCTAGTAATACATCATGGTATTACTTAGGGTTGTAACTGAAGAAATAAAAATATTTCCATCATTGTTGTGTGTGTGGTGTAGATGTTTCATAATGGGATCTTAAAGCAGTCAACTTCTGTCATGTCCAGATTGGTCTCCTCTAGGATTACAATATTATTCTTGACTCACTGGAGTTATGCCACAGGTGAAAAGTCTAAGGAATGTCACCACTATCATCATGTAAGAAAATGTTATTCTAATCTCCCCGGGGAGAAGACTCACCCGCTTCCCTAGCTTGTCCATAAAGCAGGGTAAGCAGAGCAGTGGGAAGGTTGAAGGCTAAACTTAGGAAGGCTTGCATTTCATGCCGTAGTTTTGGGGGCAGTATAGGTATCATCCCCTTCGAGCGATGCCAACATTTCCTTTGACTCCCCAGTGCTCTGCATTTTCAATTCCCAGCCTGGCAACCCCACACGGTTATTACAGTTGCACAAAAATAATGAAAAGGCATTACTAACAATGCTTCATTTGACAATAAGATATTATTTATGCAAACATCTTCCATCAAAACACTCCAGTTGTGCCAGTTCTTCTGGGTAAGCAGCTCTGTATAACCTGGAAAAAAGCAACTCTTGTTGTTAAATCTGAAGTAACCTCTGAGCATGTTATTGCAAATACCTTTTTTTTTTTTTGGTCTTGTTTTATGATGGTAATAGCAAATTAGTAAATTAATTTAAATATACAGTAGCAAACAAAATGATGCAAGTCTTCAAATCACCTCAGCATCAAACAAAAAACAACATCAGTTTACTATACAGCAGTGCCAGAAGTGAGAGCTGATCGAGTAAATAAAATATGTCAAAATTTATTTGGAAGAAAAACATTTAGGTCGTGAATAAAAACATCTTGCAGCTGCTTCTGCAAGAAAGCACCACAAATATTTTCCAAAAAGCACATTTGACCTAGATGATGAAATGAGCATCTAAAAGCTCATTCAAATTTCTACTGCCAGAATATGATAACATTTTGTTCTGCATGCTCCACACAGCTTTTATAATCCTAATTTCTCACAACAGTAGAGAACCGTTTCCAAGGCGGCCTACAGCTTGCAGGGTATCGTCTTCCACTTTTTTAGTTGCTTTCTTTTTTACTCCCACACAATCTACAATCACGGTGCTTTTCCTTGACTACACGGGAAAAATGAACATAGCGTGAAATTCGAGTCACGGCAGCCTTCGATCGGCCAACGGGCTAGCCGAAACTCCACTGCTACTTCGAAAGCCGTGTTACCAACAATGCAGCCGCGTTACCATACGCAAATACCATCAATTAAAGGCAAATTTTATAAAGACATTCGTGATATTTTTTTGGAAAGACGAAAAAAATGCTACGTACCTTGTTTTTCCACTTATCTGATGCCCACTCGCTATGTAATCGAATAGAACTTAGCGAACCTCGCGACGGTTCTCGTGCTCAAAATCCTCAACACGTTAAACGACGGCATTAGTTCCCCACTCGACTGCACCTCCTTTGTTTAGTTCTATTGTGTGCAAGGTCTTTTGGGAAAAGGGTCCTTTTCGACCGAGAAAAGAGCTCAGAAATGACTAAATATAGTGTGCCCAGCTTTGGCGGCCATATTGCCTTTTCTGATGACGTCACCATATACCCATTTCTGGTTATGTCCCGGACTGCTAATTAACAATTTGTAGTCGACAACAATAAAAAGTTCAAACAGTTGTTTTAATTTTGTCTTCTTTATTCTATCTCTAAAATGCTTTTACAATTAGTTAATTAGTTAAGTAACAATTTTTCTTCCTTATGAGTCTTTTGGCGGGAAAATTTGAAAAAAATTGCACAGCGTTTCCCCTGGCAGCAGTTTTGGCAAAACATTTAACGGGACACCCTTTGAACATTGTTTGATCGCAAAAAACTTTTCAAAGAGTATCCCAACAAATTTAAACTCGCCAAAAGAACAGACACCATTTCGTGCAAAATAATCGAACAAATTTTGGTTAAGACCAAGCAATACGGGCAACGTTTTCGTGTATTTACTTGTCGCGCAACAATGTTGCGTTGCAATTTGAGAAGTTTGTTACCCGTATTACCACGTTCTTGCGCAATAAGTTTTCATGTTGCAGAAAGTAGACGTCGCTTCTACTTTTTTGCAACATGAAAATGTGCTGAACGCGGAGGTGGAAATACTCGCAACAAACAATCTCTACTTGCAACACAGCATCGTTGCACGAAAATATTGCCCGTATTACTTGGCCCTTAAGCCGAGTGGAACAAAAATATTCCAAACGAACAGATGAACTGAATTTTTGCACGAAATGTTGTATGCGTGGAGAATATTTAAAGCAACATTTGCAAGCTATGAAATCTTGATAAGACAAATTTTATGTTTAAGAACAACGTACTATGTGAGCTTTGGATAAACATAATTCGAGATAAACTTCTCATTTTAGTGGTTATATTCTTGATCGTTCTGTCAGTGTTTATAGCTTGTAATGTTGCTTTTTTCGACGGTCAATTTTGTTTAGTACAGGAAAAACAACACCAGTTGAAAACAAGTGCACCCTAAGAACTTTGTTTCTACCCAAAACTAACAAGCATTTGCTTGCGTTTGGAGCAAGTGGTGAATTTAGATGGTAATAGCAGATAATTTGGCTCCATGTTCTTTTTGGTGTTACATGCTAGTTGAGCTTAGCCGTGAAACTTTGAACTAAAATGTTTCACCCTGTGCTACATCGATTGTCAGCCGAAAAAAAGTCTTTACCTCCAACGCCATGACTATGATTACATGTAAGAGCTAGTAAAACCCAATGTCTGGTTCTTGGAAGAAACTCAACTTGTTTCAAGCCTTGCCCCTAAACACGCATCTTTTTGTCCACCAAAAATTTCTAAAATCATCAACTGAAAGATCGCTTCCAAATTTCTGAAATCACCAGCTGCCACAGATCGAATAGAGTTATACAGACCACATTAAACACTTGAAATTAACGAAGCTAAAGAATTTTGTATTTGATGAACACCGTGAAGTCTCGTCGATAGGTAAACGAATTGGGATTCGACATTGGTAAAAGCAACAAATATTACAACACTTCTCAAGTTCTTCCTTGTGTGAAATTTAATGGTTGCCATCACAAACACAGAATTTCCCAATCTACGTAGACATAAAATATTATACTGAAACGAGAAGTCAAATGTTATAATAACTGAAACGAAATGCGACTTTGGTTTTTGGTATGTAAATTGGCGTTTACAAACAAATAATGCAAAATAAAATTTCACTCGCAAGAGGCCGTTTGAACCGATGTTTTGATATCTCAAAATCAAGTTGCAAAATTCATACCAGTTTTTATGGACACATGAGTTGCCAAAACGTTACAACAACACAGTGATAAGAACTAACGGCAATGTTGCATGTCACTGTCACTGTCAATGTGGGCAAAACATGCCGTCTAAATAACTGTTTTGTTTCCAAATCAGTACGAGTTCGAAGAAATTTTTTCTAACAATTTAAAGCATTAACCCTTTCCCGTCCGATTTTTTCCCTTAAAAAACGCATTTTTTACCGTTAAAGCGGTTTTTTGAGTGCTATGTTGCCAAATGCCACTAAACTTTGCTACAAAAGCGTTTTCTTACAATTTAGCTAGATTTTGAGCCAGCTTCTGTTGTAAATTGCACAATATTTTGATTTCACGCATGCGCTGATTCATTTCCAATTTTTTTCTCGCTTCTTTTGCTTTCCTTTTTCTCTCCCTTTCTTTTCTCTTTATCTTCTACACCTTATCCCCTTTCTATCCACTGGAAAAGTTTTGGCCTCAATCGTTCAAAAAACCTGGAAATGGAACATTGATCAACTAGGTGACTTGGCCTATTTTACCACCAACTTTGCACCCAAAATTGGACACGTTTTTTCTGGTATAGCTCTACCAGAATTTAGTCGATATTCAAAATGGACACACATATTGATGGATCTGTCCTTGCTGTATTAGCTGCTTATCAAAACAATTTGGTAACGTCAAAAATGATGACATCAGGAGTGGTTCAATGGTTCCCGACGTTAACGTCGGGAAAATACTAGTCTTGACGGGAAAGAGTTAACATTAGAGTGAATACGTATAACCCGGTTTTAAATGTTAATGAGTTGTGCGTTATATTCTAATGAGCTGTGGCAGTGAAAGAAAGAAAGACGTGACAGTTGACAGTTTTATTACGAATTACAAAATGAGTTCAATTGTTTATAATACATCAGCAACATTTATAAGTGTGTACAAAGTCAAACCAAGAAGTGTTAATTCAAGCATTTATTATTAGCATGCACAAAACGACTGGCAGAGCAGTGGCATGTCGGGGCAGAAATTCTACAGGCGTTTGAGTTTTTCTTAATGGGGTGGGGGGGGGTTGATTTTTCTGTTTGTTCATTTAAAAGAGAAACCAACGTACATTCTGCTGTAAATAAGTAAGAGAAATAAAAGTCATTTGTTTGAAATTGGAGTTTTGCGATTCACATATCTGTTGTTGTTGTTGTTGTTGTTTTTTGTTTTGCTATATTGTCACAGCTCATTAGAATATAACGTAGCTCATTAGCATGGAAAACCGGGTTACACGAATTCACTCTAATAAGTAGGATGATTGTGCAGCAAATACATTTCGGTTTACTTGCTACGAACTTGTTTCAAAATCTCAGCGTTATTGCGATAAACAATGCTGCAGTAAAACAAACGTTTCTGACAATGTAAATCGCTGCCATAAACAAGGCAGTTGTGTAAAAAACATCTCAATATCTTGAAGTTTGTTCGAAGAATAACAGTGACAATTGTTTGAAGGAAAAAATGAATATAGGAACCAAAACATGTAACGCTATGTAGTAACAATGTCTGTTGTTCTTTATCCAGAATCTTGAACTTTGCTGGCGTTAAAATCGAATAACCAGCCAGAGAAAATTCTGCTGTAAAACACTGAAAAAAGGCAGACGAATCGTCCGTTGTGGCAATAACGAAAGCCTCTTGATTTGTCTTTGTGGTCTGTATAACAGGTCAATATTGACCACCTTACGTACCAACTTTCCTCTGAACCAGACATCATTTTCGAAACTAAACTCCCAAGCAAACAAGAGAACACAAAATGTTTTCAACCAAGTTATGATCTACAATACTTTTCAATGGATTTATTAACTTAGATCGGAACTTGAATGATGCCTTTGCTCTCTTGTCTACTGAAAATTAATCAGCTGATGTGGCGATTGCATGGGCATTTTAAGGAAGCACCAACAGTCTACCATATCTGTAATCATAAAATTCCGAGTGAAATCAATCGCACGAAGCCAGTATTTGGTTATTACAATAGTCCTTTTAATCTTCAGTTTCAGAAAAACGGCTTGTTATTAAGGATGGTTTTAAGTTTTGAGTCTGTGTATGAAATCATAAAGAGTGATCGTTCAAACGAATGCTATCGAATATTGTTTTCCTGTGGTACTGTTTATTGCGCTGTGGTCTAAATCCTGAAATCGACCATTGAAGAACCTTATTCCAATGAAGCATTGAGCAGTACTTTCCTGTGGTGCTGTTTATTATGCTGTACAAGGTGGTTCAAACTTTTGAGTCTGTGGATGAAATCCTAAAGTGAGACTATTCAAATGAAAGCTACTGAGCAGTTAACTTTGTGACCATTCAAATGAAAGCTACTGAGCAGTTACAGTATAACTTTCATGTGATGCTGTTTATTTTGAAGTACGAGGTGGTTCTAACTTTTGAGACTGTGAATGAAATTCTAAAGTGTGATCATTCAAATGAAAGCTGCTGGGCAGTACGTTCCTGTGATGCTGTTTATTATAAAGTACAAGGTGGTTCTAACTTTTGAGTCTGTGGATGTAATCCTAAAGTGTGACCATTCAAATAAAAGCTTCTGAGCAATACTTTCCTGTGGTGCTGTTTGTTATGCTGTACAAGAAAGTTCTAACTTTTGAGTCTGTGGGTGAAATATTTTTTAAGTGTGACCATTCAAATGAAAGCTACTGAGCGGTACTTTCCTGTGGTGCTGTTTACTAGGCTGTACAAGGTGATTCTAACTTTTGAGTCTGTGGATGAAATCCTAAAGTATGATCATTCAAAGGAAGCTACCGAGCAGCACTTTCCAGTGGTAAGTTTTATTATCCTGTTCAAAGTTGTTCCAAATTTGGCGTCCGTGAAAGAAATCCATAAGTGTGACTATTCAAATGAGAACTATTGAAGCATGGTTACATCGTGCCAAATGAAATTTGGTATTATAAAGTTCAATCATCCAGCTGATGATGTGAAATCACGATATCGCAAAAACGTGGTCCAGCTCCTTTTAAGATGAAATGTATCGACTTGAACCTAGCAAATTTCCAGAGTACGAAAAATATTTCATTCATTTTTGGTTCGTAACAATTAAGACTAGTTTGCCAATCTGTGATGAAACTCAGAAAGAAATATGAACGCTTAATTTTCTTGAGTATTTTTTCTACCTTGTTTTTTTTTAAATCAGGTGTTACATTTAAATTTACAAAACATGCGAAATTATGCTATAGACAATTATTCGATACTAATTCCATTTCGTTAAGTTTTTAAGACCTGTATAAGAAAGCATTCTACACGTTTTGTACAGTCTGGTTCATTTAACAAAAGATGATTAGCAGCTGTACCTCCTTGCGAAATTTGGATTTTTAGCGCTGAAGCTGACCTCCCAGGAAAAGTTAGGTTGATGTCAGCAAAATTCTGCATAATAAGCAGGATCACAGTAAAGTACCGCTCAATATCTTTTATTTGAATAGAGCTCTTGAATGATCGATCCTTAGGATTTCATCCACAGGACAATAAACAGTACCACATGAAAATACTACTCGATAAATTGTAGGTGCCAACTAAAAATTCCCCACATCTTCCATCACATCGACTGAAGTTAATAAACGCAACGTTTATACATGTCTACACGTCGAGCGATCCAACTGTACAAAAGTTTTTAGAAGGCCAAGTGCTCTCCCTTGTAGGAAATATTCAATACTACCAAACAAGATGAAGGCAGCAAGAACAATTTTGTTAGGATATTTTTACATGAAAATGATATGCCGGAATTCAAACAGAGCAGTATAGTGAATAATCTAATTATCGACCGATCGCTCAACTTTTGAATGGTGGCTGAAACTGATATTTATCACAAATTCTTTTACTTTTGTCCGTTATTCAAGTCCTATCTCAATGTAGATATACATAGCTTTAATTTTGGCTGTGAAATTATTGAACATTATTTTTACGAAATGATCGCACTTCAATATCTCCCACCCATTTCAACTCCTGCATCAATTTGGGGAGTAGATTCAGTCAATTCGAAGCTAGATCAGCAAACACTTCTGCAAGATAAATTCGCTACAACATATCCCAGCGGCAAGATAAGTGCGCGTTCCTTTAAAACGAATACTTTTCACGCTAATACAATCTTAGCAAGTTGTTCAGCCACCATTATTAACTATAGCTATATTAAACAATTAAAGTTCTCATCTTTGCCGAATTCTGTCCTGATTCCTATTCCAAGTTGTTCTCCTATGTCCTTTCTTCATTAGACTCCACTGATTTCTTGGTTTTCCTGAAGACAGACATGAATACTAAAACTAATAAGTTCAAATGTTCCATTTTTGAAATACATAAAAGGAAACTCTTATTTAACTTTTTAACAGCTTAGGGTTAAGTGCAAGCACAGCCAATAATATTAACACCCGAGAATCTTCTACAATCTAAGGTCACTGCACTCTTGTAGCACACATGAAATGCCAAGAAAATTCTCGCTTGAAGTTGAATTTCAAATTAAAACGATGCTCAGGCAAGTGTTAGTCAAGCCACACCAAACAATGGTTTCTCCTTTTAGTTCAATGATGAAACTAAAATTGATATTTTTTTTACAATATACTAATATTCACCTTTAGTTGAAGTTGTGTTTTCCTCTCAGATTTTTTCACTTCGTTCGAATCTTTCTCAAGTCTGATATTTCAGTTCCCTAAAATAGAATAAAGCAATACAAATGATCAGTTTAATTGGTCAGTTTTCATACACACCAAAGGCAAACTCGCTAGTTTCCAACACTGATCTAATAAATGAATGTTAAGCGCGACAGACATGGCTTTCAACACTAACACAACCGTTTCTACCAGAAGACTTCTAAGTCGCCCAATGCTACGAAACGACAGGAAAATTTTTTAACACCTAAGAATCTTTCTTTAAGCAAAGGCTCCTTCATTTGGTGATACATATGAAACACTGAAAATACAAAAGTTTGGAGTTGAACTAAAATCGAAACGACGCTCATGAACCACGTGCTAACTTAACCGAGGACCGATTTCACCCTCTGAAGAAGGGATATTACTACAATGTAGCTCAGAACCTTTGCTTGAATTTGCTTTAGGACTTTCGTATTTGCCTCAGGACTTCCAGGCGTCTTTAGGCTTCTCTCCAAAGCATAAAACCAGTGTTCAAAAGTAAGAGCCATCTTCACGCGACCACAGCCTGCGTGTTTGTGGCAAATTCTACAACAAATCATGAATATGGACAAATACGTCAAACAAATGAAATAATCGGTAAGACACCCGTCGCATGCTTTTCGACCAGCAAATCCAGAAGTGCGAAAAAAATGGAAATCACATAAAGGGGAGGCATAAAAGGAAACACGTGGTATCCTGATTCCAGGTTATGATTGTGTTTATTCTCCGGAGTCGGAGGCAGACAAAACAGACAAAATCGGTCGAGTAAAAGTTTTCGTCCGTTTCATCTGCCTCCAGCCTAGACTGTCTGCATTTGGGTCCCCAAGGATGGGTAGCTTCTGGGATGAGGATGAGGGGTGGAGGGTGGTGGTAGTGTGGGGAGTGGGGATGGTAGTGTCAGATCTTATGAAAGGTGGAAGGTGTCCAATACGTTCAAAAGTAGAAACATCACAATTATTACGTCCTGATTTCTGAACATCCGCGATCTTGGAATAACAAATACGGGTGTCCCTGGAGAGATGGTGACTAGGAGCTTCGGGTCTCCGTTCTTTCTGGCATTTATTGCGTTATTTTGCCATCTTGCATTTGCTAATACGGACCACAAGCTTCCTAAGATCATCACAAAGCCGTTTAGGGAAAACCAGCTTCTTCCATCGTGTTATGAGGGAAAAATACTCATTCAGCCTGGACAGCTCATTAGAGTCTCTTTGTCAAAGTATGGCTTTCGGAAATCAGGAGTGAGCCTTTCGAGATGGTCAAAGTGTGGTCAGACTGTGTTACTAGTAGCCGGACATGATCCACCAATCGACATTACTATCTACTCAGATGTGTCTATGAATCCTGGCCCTCAAGATATGAACAGGTTGTATTGTACAAACACGAAACGAAAGGATCGGTCGCGCCATTATTCAAATTTGGTTCAAGTTCCATTGGCTGCACCGGATATTGTTCACAACAATAGACCGCGGCTTATGAGGTGTTGTGTGCTGAATGCCCGGTCAATTAGGAACAAAGCGCCTGACTTTGTTGACTATATTTGTGATTCTCAAGTCGACATCGCTGTTATAACTGAAACCTGGTTAAAATGTAGTGATTCTGCTGCTAAGATTGCTGCTACACCGTCGGGATACCGGTTATCTGACCATCCCCGCCCAGACAGACTTGGTGGTGGAACTGGAATTCTGGCTCGGGACTCGCTTGTTGTTAAACAAGCTAGAGCGGGAGTTTTCGATACTTTTGAGTACTCGGAGTGGATTATTGTATCTGGTTCTGCTCGTCTGCGCCTTCTTGCTATCTATAGGCCGCCCTACTCACCAAGCCATCCGCGTACTGTGAGCATGTTTATCGCAGAATTCGCCAAGTTCCTGGAATCTATTGTCATGACAACTGAACCTTTGGTGTTGACTGGTGATTTCAACATCCATGTCAATATCGGGTCTGAAAGTGACGCAGTTCGCTTTCTGGACCTTTTGTCATCGATGGGCTTGCAACAGCACATTAGCTCTTCTACTCATATCTCTGGGAACACTTTGGATTTGCTAATATCAAGGACTCTGGATTCTAATCTTATACATGATGTCCGGCCTGGTGCTTATTTCTCTGACCACTGCTTGGCATTTTTCACCATAAATGTTTCTATGCCTCAGCTGTCTAGGAAAAAGGTCTCTTTTAGGAAAGTGAAGGCTATTGACATAACATCATTTACGGAGGATTTGTCTGCTTCAGAATTGTGTCAAACCCGCCATTTGAGCCTGCGCTACTAGTGGACTGCTATAATACTACACTTGCAGAATTACTCGATCGCCACGCGCCACTTAAAACTAAAACCGTTACGGTTAGACGACAAGAACCCTGGTACTCCGAGGAAATTCGCGAAGCTAAGAGAGCGCGCAGGCGCGCTGAAAGGAAGTGGAGAAAGACTAGGGGTGCCGCTTCCTGTTGCCTCGATCCCATACCAACGCACTTGTTAAAGTCCTGTAGTGGGCCACTTATTCCGGTAATCACCAAGATAATTAACAACTCCTTGGAATTGGGTATCTTCCCTGAATGCTGGAAAGAGGCTATTGTCATACCATTGTTAAAAAAAACTGGGACTAGATTCTATTTTTAAGAACTTGCGTCCAGTGAGCAACTTGGCTTACGTTTCCAAGCTCATAGAGCGTGCAGTATTCAACCAGACATATGACCACCTTGTCCGGTCGGGGCTTTATCCGTTATTACAATCCGCATACCGAAAGTATCATAGTACAGAGACAGCGTTGGTCAAAGTTGCTAATGATATTCTATTGAATATGAACTCGCAGCGTGTTACGCTATTAGTGTTATTAGATCTAAGTGCTGCTTTTGACACAGTGGATCATTCGATTCTGCTTCAACGCTTGATGGCTGATTTTAGTATACGCGGGAAGGCTTTGGGGTGGTTCTCTTCGTACTTGTCAGGGCGTAGCCAGCGTGTGTTGTTTGAGGGGTCTACATCGGACAGCTTCGATCTGCGCTTCGGTGTTCCACAAGGCAGCTGCCTCGGTCCACTTCTGTTTGTACTCTATGCCTCCAAGCTCTTTGAGATTGTAGAAGTTCATCTGCCGGATGCACACTGTTTCGCTGATGACACCCAACTATACTTGTCCTTTGATCCAAACAGTAGCACGGACCTAGTGAAATCGTTGGTTGCCATGGAGCGATGCATTAGTGACTTACGTAAATGGATGTACCAGGACAAATTAAAGATCAATGATGATAAGACTGAACTTCTTGTTATTGGATCGAAACATCAGTTGCAGAAAATTGATAATTGTTCAGTTCGCGTTGGCACGATAGATATTAAGCCCGTTTCTGAAGTGCGTAATCTCGGGGCCTGGTTCGACTCACATTTTTCTATGTCGACCCATATATCTAAGTCTTGTAGTGCTGCGTTTTTCTGGTTACACAATATCAAGAAAATTAGCCAATTTCTGCCTAGGGACAAATTAGAGATGGTGTTACATGCCTTTGTTACTAGTAGAATAGATTATTGTAATGGACTCCTCTATGGACTACCAGACCGTGAAATAGGGAAATTGCAAAGAGTTCAAAATGCTGCAGCTAGGCTGCTCACGTCATGTAAAAAGTATGATCACATTACGCCCGTCTTGCGCGAATTGCATTGGTTACCGATAAAGTATCGAATAAATTTTAAAATTTTATTATTAACCTTCAAGGCTCTTCATGGGATTGCACCTTCTTATATTAGTGATCTAATTAAGGTGAAACATAATACGCGCTATTCATTACGTTCCAATGAAGGTGTATGTTTAATGCATCCCAAAGGTAGAATGAAGAAGTCTTTTGGGGATAGATCATTCAGCGTGGCTGCGCCTACTCTATGGAATAATCTTCCTGCAAGCCTCCGCAGCATGTCAAGCATTTCAAGTTTCAAAAGCCAACTGAAGACACATTTGTTTAGACTAGCTTTTAACAGTTTTTAGACATACTCAATTTTATATATTTATTTTCTATTATTACCATTTATATATTTCTGTATTTTATATCTATTTGTATCTATTATTATTCCTATATTTGATTGTATAATTATATTTATAAATTGTACATATTATGTAATTTAGATAGGTATTCATATTTTTATTAGTTAGATACTCTGTAATGCGCTCTTGATCATATTTATGTTAAATAGCGCAATATAAATTAATAAATTATTATTATTATTATTTGGAATGAAAACAGCAAAAATTGACATATTTCAAAAGTGTATTTTTATTTTTGACCTTATTTTCACCAATCACGCGGTGTATACACCCTGTCATCAGTACGGATGGCCGTTCATTACCCTCTCCCCCCTCCAAAAAAAAACAAACAAACAAAATAAAAACAAAAACAAAAAAACAAACAAAGCAAAACAAAACAAACAAGCAAACAAACAAAAAACATCATTAACTAAAAACGTCTTAGTAAAAGCTCGATTTAAAATTTTAAAACTACCTGGTTCGATGTCGAAAATGAGCCAGGTTTTAGTCAGCTGGTCATCGCCAGTCAGGCTCATCAGTCAGAATTATTTGTCCCACCGGTGACAGCGCTGGACAACGGCGAAAGCGGTCAGTAGTTTTAAACGCTGTAAGACTACAAGCGGTCGCTCCTTCCTCTCAGGGATAGTTGAGCTACCAGAACATGCGAACACGCGTAATAGTAGCCTGCTGCGCGTGTTGGTCACCAGGCGCGTGCGTAATTTCCACCCAGCAATCTACTTTCGCGCCCGTTTATTTCCTTTCCCCTCAACTATCTCTCAGTTGAAAGAAGGGATTACTGGTAGTCTAAAACGCTAAATGCAGCGACAAACCCGGCATTGAAAAGTAGCAGATCTGTTGTAGAACTGGATAAGTAAAATGCCCGATAATTAATAAATATTAACCGAAGTGGGGATGAATAGCAAATGTTATCCCAACTCTGAACAGCCAATCAGAGCTCGATGAAACCAATATTCACTTGTTTGGTATATACTTACTTAACGTATGAACGTTAATGTAATGCTTACAGTAGTAGAAGAAAGTCGGAAGCAAACAAAAAACAAAACTTGGAGACAAAATACGTAGAATGTTTGCACGGATATTTCGGTTTGGAAAACAAACCCACTGGGGTTACAAGGATTAAATGAAAGTAAAAAAGAAATAAATGAAAATAAATAAAACATAAAATAAAAAATATACAGTGGGACTTAGTTGGTACAATTTTCTCAGTACAATTCACCAGGCCCAGTTGGTCCAGTGATCTTGGTACAATTCACCCCAGTTGGGACAGTTTTCTTGGTAAAATTAACCCCAGTTGGTACAGTCTTCTTGGTACACTTCACCCCAGTTGGTACACTTTTCCTGGTACAATTCATTTGGCCTAGTTGGTACAGTTTTCTCGGTACAATTGGTGCAATTTATCTGGCCAAGTTGGCACAGCTTTCTTGCTGCAATTCGTCTGGCTCAGTTGGTACAGTTTTTGTACAATTCACCTAGCACACTCGGTACAGTTTTCATAGAACAATTGATCTGACCCAGTTAGTACCTTGTATTTGAGACAATTCATCTTTTTCTGCTGGTACCATATTAATTAATTAGTTAAGGATTTTTTTTTATTTGTTATATTTGTTTAGTTATTTATTTATTGATTTATGTTTTGTTTATTTATTTATTTACTTATTTATTATGTCATAACAGAGTATGGAGTACCATACACAAATGCTTCCCTGGACGTGAAAACCGGGTGGAGGGATTCACTGCCTGGTTAACTTAGAATAAAACGTGCACCGACTTTTATGAAAAGGAGGCTGAAACCTGTGAGGCAGCTATCCTACCGCATTATATTGTCTCCTTGAATGAGTACGATAAACATATGGAAGAGGGGCGTGGAGAATTCGGCAAGATGGTTGAAGAAATACCGCATCTATCAATGTCATAGACTTTATTGAAAAGTAACTCAAATCAAGATTAAAGTGAGGTCACAATACAAGTATCTGTCTATTCAACCCAAAAGCTGTTGAGCTGAGCTTTGCTGCATACAGCATTGTGCTGTTGAGTCTTCGAAAGCTATTCAACCTTACTCTGGCTAAATTGGGTTAAAATGGTAACACTGATATGGCGATTTCAAAATCGAGAAACCAACCCTACAGCCTTATGTAATTACCGATTAGCCTTTTCTATGAATGAAGAGAGGTGAGAGGGCGAGGCGACTACAGCTTATACCGTTTTGAAAATAGCGACTACCGTTTTGAAAACGCGAACGAGTAGTATAGTGTTTAATGGACAAATAGATGATGTACCTGACTAAAATACGTAAAAATACGTACAAATACTGTGAAAATTTAGGTTGTTTTGGTGCCAAAAAGCCGAAAGTGAAGTATCAACTCTCTTGTGGCCGGAAAAACGTTTATTCACCTTCAAGATTTTCCCCGAAATGCCAACACATTGCTGCGTTCCTCTGTGTCCGAAGAAGGTCAATCGCGACGAAGTTACAGGAAAAAAATTTCCTTTTTTCGTTTTCCAGAAGAAGAAACCCTGAGAAAACAGTGGCTTCATGCCATTCGAAGAGATGTTGGCCCGTACTTTACCATAACAGAGGGGACAAGAGTTTGTTCGAGGCATTTTAAGCCTGAAGATCTGCGGAAAACTCCACGCAAGACTAAACCTAAGACAGGAGCTGTGCCTTCCATCTTCGCATGGAAGCAAAGTTCGCCTCCAAAACTACCGCCTCCTACTCCACGCTCCGAGTCGGTAACTTCAAAAAAGAATTCAAAGAAAGGTTCTGGCGGAATTACGATCAAGGGGAGCGAAAGTTGCCAGCGTATTATCAAGAACAAGAGTGAGGATCCGACATCAACAATGGCGGACTTGCAATTTCCGGAAACAACAGAAATAGAACCATCAACAGAAGCAGAGTCCGCGTCTGATTGTGCTGAGAACTCTGACGAAGATTCATTAACATTGGAAGGAGAGACTATCTGCAGTTCTTCTAAAGAATGAAAAACTAGAAGAAGAGGTTTTAACTCTGAAGGAGAAAATCAGAGATCTCGAGCAGAAAAACGAGAAACTCGAGGAGCGATTGTTTTCTCCGAAAAATATCGCAACAAGTGACTCACTGATAACCTTTTACACTGGATTTCGTAACTACAAATACTTGAATACTTGAATCCTGGTGCGAGTGGAGAAAATATCAATTATTGGTTGTCTGGAAAGGAGGATATTCAGATGGATCCCAGCGTTAGTGACAATACAGTCAAACAGGGAAGACCTAGGTCTTTAAAACCACTGGATAAGTTTTTCTTACATTGAGTAGGCTGAGGCAAGGTTTTGCTGAATTACATTTGGCACAATTATTTAATGTATCTCAGTCGACTGTCAGTTGAATTTTTATCACATAGTTTAACTTCATGTACTTAAGCTTGGCCAGATAAATATTTGCCATCCAAAGAACTTGTGAATGAAACAATGCCTGAGGATTTTAAGGCAAGGTATCCCATTGCAAGGGTGATCATTGACTGCACAGAGGTGCGCTGCGAAATGCAGTCTACTCTTAAATAGTGAGTTATTCAGTTCTTATAAGCATCATACCACTTTAAAAGCACTAGTGGGAATTTCCCCACGAGGGTTCTTTACATTTATTGGGCAATTATACACTGGCAAGCATATCCGACAGGGAGATGGTAGAGCGGGCTTCTTGAAACTCCCCTTTTCGGAAGGAGACTCCGTAATGGTTGATAAGGTTTTCACCATTGAGGACATACTTCCCCTAGGAGTCTCCTTGAATATTATATTCCCCTTTCCTGGGAATGTCTGACGAGATGCCAGCTGAAGATGTAATCGCAACTCAACAAATAGCTAGCTTGCGAATTCATGTTGAAAGGGTCATCAAAGGGCAGGAACTGCAAACCTTTCTACATCATGATGATTTGCAAGTTAGTTGTCTAGGTAGTTAGTTATCTTATTTGTTATATAGAATTAACTTTTTATTATAATTATATATTAATGTAGTTGGCTCGAAGATATTAGCACTTGAGTGCTACACTGTAAATTCGAGGGTAAATAAAGTTTATTGATTGATTTATTGATCAAGAAGGTGAAAATTTTTAATATATTTGATGGGGTAATTCCTTTCAGCCAGTTTGGGGTAGTAAATCAGATGTGGTCTGGAAATTTATAGTCTGGTGTGTACTAAAAATAGTGGTAAAGAGAAAACCTCACATATATTCTTTTTATCTTTCCTCTACTTTCAACTTTCACAGCAATGTAATTTCAAAACTCATTGTGAATATTTTCCGAGTTCATGTGAAATGTTTGTTTTGTGATATAAACTGACCACATAAAAGAATTACAAGGCTTTGATCACTGTTCGAAAGATCTAACACATACTTTAATTAAATAAACTGCAACTCTATTCACCCTTCAAGCTCCAACATCATCATGCAAATTCTCCTCACTAGGCTTCCTACATTCCTTTAAGCTGTAGCAGGGAGAATTTGTTTGACCGATGATTAATCTTTGACAACTTTCCTGATAAGACATAATACGGGAAAAATAAACTGCTGATTGCTATTGGAGCTAAAAAGTTACAAATTATCATTTAATTCCCACACAAGAGTCTAAGTGTATACAATGGAATTTCAGTTTCAAGCAACCAATTTTACATGCTGGCAGATGAACTTTTTTGCAAATTCACTCGGTGCAGTTGTAATAAAATGGGCAAAATAAAATGTGTGAAGCTTATGCTTAAGCCCTGCCCAGCAGACAGCATCAAAAGGAATTCTCTTTACAGAAGTGCCCTTTTTTATGTGCACAATGAAGTCACAACAAGATGCTCCCGTAATCCCCATTAGGCCTTGCACTTGAGCAAAGTAGGAATAGCTCCTTTTGAGTTTACATTGTCCATTAACAGCCTCACAGAAACAAATTAGGGTCTTAGCATGCGTCTAATGGCGTGAAGTGATATTTTGTCTCTGGGCACTTGACTGCAGCATCTCCAAAACGATTCTGGCAACCGAAATCAAGAACTCTGCCCTCTGGGGAATTTCTAAGAAATTGCATGTCCTCACAGACAACAAAGTCACACTTAGGCACTTTTACTGTTGTCTTTCGAGTCAACAAAAATTTTTCATATCCCTGGACGGCGATTGGCTCAGCTTTAAGTACCATGCTCCACATAACTTGAGGTGAAATGCTTGAGAAAAATAAGGTCAGTGACAAATTAAACTTCTCATAGTTCCTCTTCCTTTTAGCTATGAGGTCCAATTTTGAGGCTGTCAGCGTTTTGCTCTGCAATAGAAATACGTTTGATTGCTATGAGCTTCAAATTCCTTTAAGTACTCGTCATTCAAAAATTGAGGGATGTTCCTTATTTGCCACTCTTTTCCCGAATTTGCTACGTGCTGGTCCCTTTCAGCTCTAGTGAAAGAAGGCATTCTGTCCAATGACCTTCCCACTTATCGCTTGGGTACTTCAAGCCTGGTGAGGAGTGTCGTTTAGGACATTCGAAATCATTTTCTTTCTTTTCGTGTAAATTTCATCCAGATCGGGATCGAGCACCATTCATCCCTTCCACTCTTTAATTATATCAGTATATTCCTCAATACTGCAATGAAATCGGCAAAACCACGTTATCTTAACAGCTTAAACTGATAAACCAAAATATTTAAGTTTACGATATGAGTTTACGCACGTGCTTACCATTTCACAAGCAAAGCTCTCGTCCTAAGTCCTTTCAGCGAATCCCTACGGCGTTGCATCCAAAACCTTAGCTCTTCATTTTTCTCTGAGAAAGGATTTCTACTAGCCAAAGAAGCCCTGGAATATTATTTTCGGTGAGAGTAATGCCGTCAATCACTGCTTTACTACAAGATGCCATAACTCTGGCCTACCAAGCCTCGCTTCCATGCATTTAAAACCAGGCCATTCCGAGTGGTCGCCATTTAGGAGTAAGGTGTATATTCAGGTTGTATTTAAAGAAAAAAGAGTCAAACAAAATTTTACTTCCTAAGGGCAAAGTCCAAGTTCGTTTATATCTATTGGCCACCCTAAATTTTGCGTGCTCCCATTGGTCGAGTGACGCGATAGTGTCTCTCCTCAGCGGGCGCCTATCAGTGCACAGTGCGTGTTTTCGGCAATTTTTGGCACACAATTTATCGTTGTACAATAAAAACAATAGAGTTCTTACGTCTCAGGCCCTTTGATTGCTGGCTTGCACGTGACGTCATAAAATTCTAAAATCAAAACTCGCCAGGCCTGCTAAATTTTTATCGTCAACAGGTGTAAGATGACATAAAAATATCTCTTTTTCCAAGTTTTCAGCTCGGTAGCGTCCTTCGTTTTTAAACTAGAGCATTTTGAATTTTCGAGTTCTCCGCCGTACGTGACATCAAGATGGCGCCGTGACAAGGCTGTCTTGTTTAAAAAAAGGCCTCTCCTTAGGATTTTTAGCAGTTTGAACATTTCAAATATTAGATGAGGTGTTTACGTGAAAGTATACTAGCTCACGAGCGAAAAGTAATCGTTTTAATAGCAAAAGCGAATTCCAGGTGTTTTCTTTGGTATCCGGCCGCCATATTGGTGTACCACGGCGGTACACCAATATGGCGTCTGCATACTGAGCTCTATAAATTTCCGTGGAACGTTTTGGCAAATAACTCAAGAACGCTGTACCGCACAGACCTGAGACTTAGACAAGTTGTTTATTTATTAGTCTTTGATAACATTTAAAATTCTTGGCTTCTTTTATCGAATGGTTTCGAATTTATTTTTGTATGGCGTGACAGTGCAACCCGGCAATAGGTTCCTCGGAAATTTGATGTTCAAACTTCATGTAAGCCCTCGAACTATGCTGTCAGACTGTTATTTGTTGTGAACATCAAATTTCCTCGGTGATTCGCGCTTATGCGTGAAGGCGTTACTTCTGTAGAAGATTAGCCAGGGATTTGAAGGTTTTGAAGATTTTATTTTGCACTAGACTTTACGGCTTTGTTCCTTCATCGATCAGTTCAGGAAGCGTCCGTAGTTACAATCGTAGTCAACTGAAATCAGTTAGAAAACAAGTTACTATTTACATCATTCGCTATTGAAACGGCAAACAGTTCTCAACTTACAATTTGTTTTCCATAAATCCTTGAAATCCCACATCGACGACTGAACAACGAAATGTGTCCCTTAAAGAAGTGAAACTTGTTCGTTTAAATTCTTGTCACCTAATGTCACCTGACCTTATTTTTCCCGCCTCGCTAAGTCGAGGTGATAACTGACAATATGGAAATTTTAGGAAATTGTTTGCACGAAATGCAAATCACTCCGCCCCAGTCCGGAAATTAGGTTTAATTAATTATACCTAATTGAGCAACGACTATAAATGTAATAGCGTTCAATAATAAGAAACGTCAGAAAATAGCATGTCTTTTGCTTCTGGGAACTAGCTTAATTAGGAAAATTCCGCATTTAGTTCCTCCTTGGTTGCTAGGAGACACAGCTTGTGGATTGGCTTGTCGTATTCACCATCCTGGGTCTTGATTCTGGCCTTTCTGACCAAGCCATCCTTTCCTGGATAGGTGACAATGATACGCGCCAACTTCCACTGAGACCTTTTGTGGTTCTGATCCAACTCCAAAACTAGATCATCAACGTGAACATTTTCTCTGGTTCGGAACCACTTGTTTCGTGGTAATAGATTTGGCGCGAAGTATCGCATCCAGCATTCCCAGAATTCATTGACTCGATCTTGTGTGCTTCTCAGACGATGTCTGGGGTTGATCCTTTCTTCGGGTTCTGGTTGAGGTAGTGGAAGATGATCACCTATGAGAATATCGTTCGGTGTGATGGGGGGACTTTCCCAGATGTCATTGGAACTTGGATACAGAGGACGTCCATTGATGATGCCTCTGATAGAAATGTTCTCCATTGCTCTTCTGTAAAGGCTTGGTTCTTGCATGTAGCATTGAGACTTTGTCTGACAGACTTGATGAGAGTTTCCACGACGCCATTTTGATGACTTGCATGAGGTATGTTCCATTGCCACTTGGAATCGCAACAGAAATCTTCAGATAGAACACTGAATCTTGGGAATGTTCCAGCTCTGCATAATTTCCTTTAAGTAACCTTGCGCACCTACAAAGTTTGTTCCACGGTCGGACCAACAAACACTCGGGTGACTACGCAAGCTCGCGAAACGACGGAACGCCATCAGAAAGGCATCAGATGTCTTGTCGTTTACAAGTTCTAAGTGAACTGCCCTTGTTGTCATGCAGGTGAATATTACTACTTGAGCTTCTTTCAGAGTCTTCCGATTGAGTTTAATATGCAAGGGACCAAACATGTCAATGGCGGTGTTGGAAAAGGGAGGGAAACCTGCTGCCACTCGTAAAGATGGGATCTGCCCCATTAGCTGGTCCAGCGGTTTTTTGCGAAGTTTCCTGCAGGTGATGCACTTTGAAGTGAGGGCTTTGGACCTGCTGCGGACTCCTATAATTCAGCATTTCCTCCTGGCTTAATGGATTAAACTCTTGTATCCACAATGTCCACGCTTGTCGTGCAGGTGGCGCAGTAGCAGCTTGACAAGTAGATGGTCGCGTGGTAGGATAACGGGGTTTCTCATTTCTTGTGGCAAAGGTCTGGCATCTTCGAGTCGTCCATGAGCGCGAGGTAGTCCGTTTTCGTCCAGGTTTGGAATTAATTTCTTGTCAATGACGGAGGGATCTAAGTGTAGTTGACTCCATTTGAAGAGTTGATTCTCAGATTCTTTTAATTCTTGTACGGTGATACACCGATTCAGCCTAAGACCGGAAGTTGCATGAAAGCGAGGCCTAAGGGCTATCGTTCATCAACATGGCGTCTTCAAGCAAGCCGAAAAATTCAAGTCACAAATGTTGTGCGGCTGCACTTTGTAGTAATCGTTCAGATAATCGACCAGATTTGATTTTTCATAATTTTCCTTTGGACGAAAGGCTAAGAAAAAACTGAGATCAAAAAATGAAGCATGGCGACAAAAAATTTGCTTCGAATGCCTCACTTTTGCTGTTCCGAACATTTCAGTGAGAAGGACTACAGGAAAAGTCTTACTGGCAAAAGACATGATTTGTAACGAATGCCGTTCCTTCCATTTTCCCATGGTCAGTTCTCAATGATGAAGTCTCTGAAAGGTTAGAAAGAGCGAAGAGTCGTGAAAAAAGGATTCAACCGTGTGCGGGCCCATCAGAGAGTATGGCAAACAAGTATCATTTATGTGGAGCACGGGACATCTCTGAAAAAGAGACTCAAGACGAAGATTTAGATCAAAAACCACTCACAAAAGAGGAAGACTTAGTTACAGAGAATTATGATCTTAAACAAAAGCTCTTTCTTTCAAAATTTGGTTTGGAGAGGTTTGGATCGAATGATGATGACATATTTTTCTACACAGGATTTCAGAGTTACCGAGCTTTGATGGCATTTTGGAACTTTATTAAACCTTGCTCTGAGTCTCTGACGACTTGGAACGCAGCACGTGATAAAGTGAAAGAAAGCTCCGCAAACAATGCTAATCCATTTCCTTTTTTGCAAGGACAGGAAAAGCAAATAACTAGAAAGCGAGAAATAGAGCCCATCGATCAGCTGTGGTTGTTTTTAACAAGGGTGCGTCTTGGTTTATTCGAGCGTGACTTAGCGCACAGATTCGGTGTCGCTGTAAGTACCGTCTCTGATGTTTTCATTACTTGGGCAAACTACCTTTACATCATGCTAGGAAGTTAGCCTGTTTGGCCTTCAAGAGACAAGATAAAGCAGCACCTACCAGATTCATTTAAAGGAAGGTATGAAAACGTACGGGGAATTCTATATTGCACAGAGCTGAAATGTGAGTTGCCCAAGGATTATCAGGAGCACTCAGAAATGTACTCAGACTATAAATCTCATGATACATTTAAAGGGCTCATCTGCATTTCCCCGAGTGGATGGATAACTGTTGTTAGTCAATTATATCCAGGAAGAATAAGTGATAAAGAATTAGTGGAGAAGAGTAACTTCTGTCATTTAATTGAAATAGGGGATCAGTACCTTGCACACAAAATCTTTGAGATCCATGAGCTGATGGCACTCAAAGGAGCAAGTTTATATATTCCTCCAAAGAGATTTTCTGCCACTGACCAGTTCACACAAAGCCAGTGTTTTGAGACCATGAGTGTAGCAAATGTGCGTATTCATGTTGAAAGAGCAATTAAGCGAGTAAAGGCCTGGCATATTTTTAATCAAGTTCTGCCTCTTTCCAGCTTTGGGTCCATAAATCAGATCTGGACTGTTTGTGCTTTCCTAGTCAATTTTCAATATGCAATTATTTCCGTTTAAAGCAACAAAGCTTTGAGATTTCTTGAAGTTGCATACATGGGATGGGTTCTCATGTGATGTGATCATCAGGTACAGTATGTTGCCCAGTTTTCGTACGGGCCCAGTTTTCGTACAAAAAGAACTTTATTTGATTATTTTCGTCGGTCATTTAAATCTTCGTCAACCGAAGAATTCCAAAAGTAAAAGGAACATCTCAGCTATAAATAGCCGGTTTTCCGGGCTTTTTGACGAAGAAGCAGGTCAGTGCGGACAATTTCTTTCGAGGTGAGTAAAAGTTTAGCGGCTAATATTTGCACTTTTCACTGCACAGTAAAGGTATTGTAGATGAACAAATAGCCCGTTTTGCTGGTAATTTTGCAAAGAACTTCATGATTTTTGGACAGATGATAGACAAAAGATGAAAGTGAATGGAAAAACTTTCAACGCCAGCTTAAATTTAACTGCTCCTGAATTTTAGTGGTGAGAATCTTCGCATACATTTTGACCTACTGTGCCAGTTTTCGTACACTTAGCTGCGCCTTTCTCAAAACCTATTTTTAAATAAGTTAAAGAACTGAATTTTAAACTTTACTGTTCGAAAACTAATAGGTCGAAAGTGCAGCAAAGATTACACAACAATCCTTGCAAAGTACGATACACTACATGTATTTGTTGTGGTATAACAGCGACGCTTTACATCCAGGTCACGCAAAGGTCACGAATATTTAATAAACGTAATCCCACGCAAACAATCTAAATCGTCAAATAATTAACTAAGGTAGATGTCTATGCATAGAATGTTGACATACACCGTGAAATATCGTTAGCTTACCGGTTTTACTGATTTTTTCACTCCGTTGCGATTCTAATAAACATTTACAAACTGTAGGTAAGAAAACGAAGCGTAAGCGGAAACGGAAGTAAAGAGTTTGCTATTCTAAAGGCGTAAGCGGAAACGGAAGGAAAACGTCGAATTTTATACAGGCCTTTTCTTAAGAGTTGTAATACGCAGAATAGTAACCTGTCAACTACCTTTACCAAGGCAGTAAGTGATGAACGAGACAGTGGATTGAGCGTAAGAAAAGCCGCCCAAAAGTGAGGGACCAAAAAACCAACACTGCAGGATCGATTAAACATCCACCCCCCGAATAACCATTTGCTTTGTACACCAAGTTTTGGTCGCTAAGCCGATATTTATTCACAAACCGAAGAGAAAACACGATAAGCACTCAGCAGGGTGGCTGGCACATAAGTTTGCGTCGAGCGTTTTCGTGGAGAAATGTTGTTTTGTCGATGTACGAAAACTGGGCCAGGTGTACGAAAACTGGGCAACTTAGGAGTTTTGGGAAAAATGGCATAATTTTGAACGTACGTCGATCAAGCGGCCAATCGTTTCATATATTGAAGGTAAGTAAATGGGCTATCTTTAATAGAAAATTGAGAAATTTTCGTCTCACAGACGAAAAGAAGTAGCGATTACAAACTAAAGTGTACGAAAACTGGGCAACACACTGTATTGAATGTTTAACTAAAGAATCTGGAACTGTTTCAGGTCCTGTTCCTTTTTATGGGTCTCAACTTTGGGCTTACTCAATAAGTGGCGGACTTGATATGTGAAAGTGAATGTAAAACTATGCTGTAAATTGCAATTGGACAGACAGGGTACTCAGATTTAAAAGTGATGGGGTGTGGTTTGAGAACTAGTGATGATGATGGTAATAATAATAATAATAATAATAATAATAATAATAACAATTATATGAGAAACAAAAATATTATCCCTTTTTTCAATACTAAAAGTTTACCTGCAATTTCAAGTCTTCAAAAATAAGAGTCAAAATTTTCCAAAACAATACACAGAAATAACTAGTTCCACCATCACCTGTAAACTTGAGTACTCTTCTCTGTGCTTCAGTACATCCTAAAGTATAACAGCCCCTTTTTCAGACATTTTTTCAAAGTCAACTTTTATTTTCCATGAAACTATTTGTTGTTCCACAGTTCTAAAGACATAAACTGTTTTATTATGAAATATATTTCTTGTGAAAAGCAATTAAACTAGGCTTAATTTCATCCTCCCATCTTGACGATGATGTGACCTTGAGAACCAAAACTGGAAATGTTACAGTAAATATGACAAAGTCAGTCAATGGAATTCCACTGACCCCCCTTTCTTTTACTACAAAGAAAGAGTTTGTTTCCATTACAGGGAAACTGCTTTCCTTTTGATCACCTTTTATTGTAGCCTCTGGTGACATATCCTGCTTGGACTCTAAGCATTTTATTTCCACATTTCTGTGCTCAATGTCACCATTGGCATACACTATTGTTGCAATTCTATCAGGGCTTGCTGCAAGAACATCATTTTCTTTGTCTACAATTAAGCCAACCTCTTGAACTGTTACTTCCTTGATGCCTGGTAATGATAAGAGATATTCTTTGTACATATCAGCTGCCACAGGTTCACTTTCAATACCAAAAATCAACCCTTTACTTTTATAGTTAAGATTTTTAGCTTGTGAATAGCTGACAAGATTGTGGGGTGCTCCTCTTCTAGTGATTTTTTTAACTAGATTTTCTGGCATTTTTGACCCTTGTTTTTGCATATGAGAAAACACATCTTTACAGATACTGGCAGTTATTCTGTTTTGCTTTTGTTCAAACCAAGTAGGGTTCGTTGATTGCCCTCTTGTTGTCATTTCAATTTGCTTTTTCTTGTCTGTAAGAGTTTCAATAAATAATGTTTTTGTTTGTGTTGTTAGCAGTTGTACTTCAGCGGCACAAGTTGTGGTTGCAATAAAACTTGAAGTATTCTGTTCTTGCTGTTGGTTATTAGCATTAGAATCTAATATCTGCCACAGCTGTGGCTCACCTTTTCCAAAAGGGGGAGTGCTAAGGGGTGACATATCTGATTCATTCTGCACGGTGGAGAGTGGAGCAGATGATTCATGATTCAAACTTGAATGTGGATTCAATCCTTGCTCATGAGTGTCTAGTGTTGTTTCTGTGGTAAAGTGGGTTGTACTGAGGGGGGGGGGGGGGTACTACTAAAATAGGGTGCTATCAAAGTTGGAGGCCGGGTGTTATCTTGAAGTTGCTTGTGAATCGTTGAACCTTTAGCAACAGTGCCAACTATAGTCATTATTGCTGGAATTGTCTTTAACTCTGGTAACATAACAGCAAAGGGTATACGGGCATAAATTTCCTGAAGATCTTGTCTCAGCTTGACAATTCCATCAACATCAAGCTTCCGGGACTTAGGTGGTCTGGGATCATAAAACTGAGACTCAATACTCCTCCTCTTCCTGCCAGGTAAGTCAGACGCATCTCTTGGTTTTGTAATTTTTGAAGCCATCACTGGAGTGAACTCTACTTCTCGTTTACTCCCTTTTCCCCATTCCCTTGGCTTTGATATGCAGCATCTGTTGTCAGGAGTGACATTTTTTAGCTCTAACTTCCTTGTCATGTCCTCAAGTTTCCAAATGAGAGCCATGACATGACAACAACATCCACTGTTGGAAGCCGGACACTACCTATCACACTTTGCTGCAAGAATCTTTGGGTTCCCCCTTTGGTTACAAACTATTTTTAGCTTGTATTTAACGTTCCTCTTATAGGAAGCCCAACAACAAGCACAGACGTATATGATATTATTTTCCGTGTTATTGTACACTTGCAAATCGTGTACAAAGTTCATCATACGAAGGCCTTCACGCCGGGCCAGCAGAGGGCACGAAGCTGCACGCTCGGAAAAACTTTTGCGTCTTTTATCCGATAGAGCTCAAACTTTGCACAATGATAGAACTTTTTATTCCAAACAATCGTATCGTTTTTGTTTTTTCATTTTAACGGGTTTTGGCGGGAAAATGACGTCACAGTGCTAAAGGCAAATTTTCAATTGTCTCTTATGGCACAAAAAGTATATGATTCTGAAAGAACTCATTGAGATAAAGTGAAATGCGAAGAAATTATTGAAAAAGCTCGATCCGTCTTGAAGATATAAAGATCTGAATTTTATAAATGTTCTAAAAATAGTAACAAAATGGCGGAAAATTCAAACTTCCGAACTTTATATCTTCAAGACGGATCGAGCTTTTTCAATAATTTCTTCGCATTTCACTTTATCTCAATGAGTTCTTTCAGAATCATATACTTTTTGTGCCATAAGAGACAATTGAAAATTTGCCTTTAGCACTGTGACGTCATTTCCCCGCCAAAAACCGTTAAAATGAAAAAAACAAAAACGATACGATTGTTTGGAATAAAAAGTTCTATCATTGTGCAAAGTTTGAGCTCTATCGGATAAAAGACGCAAAAGTTTTTCCGAGCGTGCAGCTTCGTGCCCTCTGCTGGCCCGGCGTGCTTTGTCATTTGAGTTTATAACAACGTCTGCATTGGTAAATTTCTTCATTGATTTACCAGAATTCTTTACCTGCTCGAAAGCATCCATAGGCACAAATGGAGGTAAAACAGAAAAGTCCCCTGAAAATTGCGTACCCTCGTCTGGCGGGAAGGTGTCTAAAATCAAACTACACGAACTTGCTTGCTCGCTGAGCTCGCTCTGGACTGTTACAGTATTAGAGGTCTTGAACTTTTCAAGCTTTGCTTTTGTGTAGCTCCTCTCAGGGTCAGGGTCGTAAACGTTATCTCTGTAGTAAGGAATCGAGTTGAATGCCTTTACCCTGCCCCAGGAAAGAAAGAAAACTTAAAGTTAAAGGCAGAGGAGTGAAGTTTTAAATGAAAACGAAATTGTATTGACTAGCACAGAAACTTAGATAGTAGTGTTTATGTTACGAAACTTACTTTTCGACAAGATCTTTCTTTAGCCCCTGTTCGTTAAGTCTTCGGCACTTCAGCCAAAATTTTAACTGTGGAATTGTCCACTTACTTATGTCCTCTCCATTTCTCACGGATGAACACGGAATATTCTTCTGGTGTAAGGTAAGCCTCGGTGTTTTCCGCCATGATTTTTGAGTTTCACGCGAGCGATAGCCCTTAGGCCTCGCTTTCATGTAACTTCCGGTCTTAGGCTGAATCGGTGTATGGGGCCTGTCTTCGAATTCTTTTTTCTGGCATTTTGAACGAAACGGCGAACGTAAGCGAGTGTTCTCCGTATCTTTGGAAATGTTGAGCAGGTATTCAGTAATTGGTGAAGAATGGGGTCATCTTCTGACTTGACTCGCTCTAGTTTGGCGTTGATTTCTGCTGTGGCTGCTTCGTGTTTTACAGTGTTAACTTCTGCTATGGCTGCTTCGTGTTTAACGGGCATGTTAGTCTTCTCGGAGGTTTTTGTTTCCATTACGACTTCAGTCTCTTCTCCACGAATACTTTGGTCTTCAATTTGAAACTTGGGCCATTCGGTTTCGGGCAAGTGGAGGAAAGAGGGTCCCTCTAGCCAATCAGTAAGTCGTGATGGTTCGGTTCCTCTGGTAAGAATGTCAGCGGGATTACTCTTCGACCTTATGTAACGGAAGTCATCCACTCCGACAGTTTCTTGGATCTCTGCTACTCTCGCTGATACGAAAGGTTTAAATTGCGGTGGTGGGGTCCTTATCCAAGACAAGACGGTAGAGGAGTCCATCCAGAAGATTCTTTTGCAATCTTGGATGTTCGCCAACTGCAGTGACGTTCTGCAAGTATCATACATCCTTGCAAGTGTTAAACAACCCACGAGCTCCAGTCTCAGGATCGTCTTCTTTTTCAACGGGGCAACGAAGGACTTGATCAGGACAGGGACGCACTTGTAACTTCCATTCTTTAACTTCCATCGGAGGAAAATGACTGCACCGTACTCTTTCTCGCCACCATCACAGAATCCATGGACTTGTGGTACCCCAACTGCATGACTTGGTTTCAACTTTCGATCGAATTCGAACGCAAGGAGATGATTCATGGTTTGCGCATTTTCCATCCACTTGCTTTGAATGCTCGCTGGCAGGATCTCGTCCCAGCTATAGCCTGAACTCCACAGTTCTTGTAAGTCGATCCTAAACTTTATTGCTACGGGTAACACAAGACCAACGGGACCCCATAATTTGCCAACAAGACCTAAGCATCGTCTCTTTGTCAGGACATCGGTCAGGCCAAGGTCGTTCTTTTTTAGGGTAAACTTGTCTGTCTGTTTATCCCATCGTAGACCAAGTAGATCCGTTGACCGTTCATCGTTAGATTGGTCGATTTCTGTCTGGTTAGAATGCCAAGTTTTAATCTGGAAGTGGCCTTTCTCGAGCGTCAATGTCGTTGATAATCTGCTTAGCTTTTGCTGTAGATGCTCTGGACCCACCGATATCATCCACGTACACATGGTCTTGAAGTTCCTTTGCAGCTTCCGGGAACTCAGCTTGCGATAACTTTGCCAGAGTATTGATGGCGTTAGTTGCTATGACGGGAGCTGGTTTATCACTAAAGTTCAATCTGAGCCATTGATACACAGTTGGTGAATCATTTGTCTTACTTCTCCACAGGAACCTGTGATAAACTTGATCGTCGGGATGCACCAAGATTTGATTAAACATTTTGCGCACATCACCAGTGAATGCCACTTCGTTCCATCGCCATGCTGCCAGTACATCGAAGAGGCTGTTGATGAAGTTAGGACCTTTCTCGAGATAATCGTTAAGCGAAAGACCATCGTGACCTTTCGAAGATGAGTCAAAGACAAGTCGAACTTTTGTGGTCCTTTCTGGCGTGAACACAGCTTGCAGTGGTAGGTCCATTCAGGTTTACCATGATCGATTTGTTCAGGTGGAACCTTTTTCACAAAGTCCTGATCCAATAACTTTTGAACTTCTTCGTCAACAACTTTAAAGCAACCCTTTTTCTGGAACGACTTTTCAGCAGAAAACATCCTTTTCAGAGCGATGTCGTAGTTACTCTGTTTGGGGGGGTCCTGCTTCCTTCCAGGGCATCCTCGCTTGTATTCTCCCGTCAACTAAGGTAGTTGAAGCTGCGAGGGACCTTACGAACTTGCTTTCACGTAACACGTTTTCACTGCATGTACAGAGTTTGGTTGGTTTGACGCCAAGGAGGTCTTGGTAAAGGAGTTTCTTGATATCCTCCACGATACTTACTGTCCCGACTTCTATTGACTGAATTTGAGATGTGGTAGAGCTGTTTGACTCAAACTGTCCCAGAACGTACCATTAAAAACAGTTTCTTTTCGCGATAGGTTCTGCTGGTTCTCCAGACACTGTGCGGATATCAACGAAAGCTTCTACGACGTCTGTGCCGATAAGGATATCTATGGCACCATCCGAAAGATGCATCTTATCAGAAACGTTCTTCAAATGGGTGTATTGTCCCACTAATTCTTTAGAAATTGTTTTGGCATTACTGCAAGGTCTTGTAACAGTGTACACTTGAAGGGTCTTCGTATTATCTTCGTCAGTAGGTGAGGCAAGCGTGATATCGATTATCTGTGAAGGTTCGTTTTTCTTCTCCCCCCCCAGCCAAATTCATAGTGAGATGCGTTGCTGATCCATTTAAGCCAAGTCGTCTAGCCGTATTTTTTGGAGAGTAGGCTGGTGTTAGATCCAGAGTCTAACATTGCAAGAACTTTGACAAAGTTTCCATTTCTGTTCATGAGTTTAACTTTTTGAACAGGGCATAAACCAGTGACAGGTTTTAACTTTGCTTTCTGGTACACAACATTTCCTTGGAAGTTGCCATTCGACGTAGTTGAGGGGACTTGGAATTGACTTTGGAATGGTGCTGCTTTTGGATTCAAATTTGTGTTTGTTTCGCCAGTCCTGTCATTATGTAGAGACCGGTGGTGGTTTTTTCTGCATTTGTCACAGGTTGAGCCATCTGGTTTCTTGCAATCGTTTGTGTGATGCGCTCTTTAAGACACTTGCGACATCGCCAATGTTGCTTAACAATCTCCCGCCTTCGATTGACTGTTAAAAGCTGGAACGTAGGACAGGCAGCCAGATGATGTTTGGTTTTACAGTCAAGCGGACATGCTTCATCATCAGTTTCTTCGCCATTGGTGGCATTATTTTCTGTCTTCTTAGGACCCTTGTCCCGACGACTTTCATTCCTTTCCTCAGAGACGGAGCTCCTTTTGCCTCGGGAGCGAATGCTTGCTTCCTGATGTAACCAGGCGATGAAGTTGCTAACGGTTTCTTCTTTTCCTTCCTTTTCATCTCTCTACCAAAATGAGAATTGTCGTTTGGATCGAGTTTGGACAAAAGTTGGGACATAAGGAATGGTGCCTCTGAAGACTCTAGCACAGGGTACCCATTATCTTCCATATCGTTTACGTAGCAAGACACTGTTGTGGCACTTGGAGATGGTAGTTTGACAGAAGGACAAGTTTGTGAATTTTGTTTAACAGCCGCAGCATATGAATTCCCATTGTTATCTAAATCTATTGAAACAGTGGATGCTGTATTCTCAGGCAAAGGAGCACTACAACAGCTACCTTGGGGCAGCAGGAGGTTAAATGGTTTGCCTGAGAATAGTCATCATAATACATTAAAGTGATTGGACAACTACACTGATTTTTTGTTGTGATCGAAGAAAATGAATCAATGTTGACAATCGGTTTAAAACTGAACCATTTTCTCAGTTTTGTTGAGAAGGTACAAATAGGTCGCTTTAGGAGTGATGCACAACTGAATATGTCCACAGTTTCTGCCCAAGTTCCCGTGATCTTGCTGTTCTTGACATGTTCCTCCACAGAGTTCGAAGCGAAGAGAAGCGGCTCAAAAACCTTCGGATTTTTCACAATCAAACTAGAACTTAGGCTTCGGATTTGCTCATGTTTCTTATCGCTCGTTTCATCCCTCCAGAGAGCAATAGCTCGGTAAAAACAATTTCCATCTCCTCTGACAACAATTTCTCTCCTTTGAGGAGGTAAATTTCCAGAAGCCATAATTTCTTGTTTAAGACGTTACTAATAAGAAAACAGCTTCTACACATGTAAATACAACTGAAAGAGGTTTATTGAACTATTCATGCCTATTTAAAACCTACTTCTATGATATTTCGAGAGCATTACGCGATGTGAATTTCACAATAAAGGCGTCAATAAACCTTTCGCAAGCAACACGTTTATCGGTAGATTTTATCACATATTTCGAGGTTATACAAACTAAAACTTACACTTCCCACGTACCAACATGGTCCAAATCCATTTCTGATAAAATAGCGGCGAAAAAGCGTCCAACTCCTTCAAAAATCGTCTTTTTGGACGTCAAAACAACTTTTCGCCATACATTTCCTTCGAGCGACTTGCAATGTTTGCCTCCTATCGATCCCAGAATCCTTTGCGCATAACAGAGGAATCCGATTAGTGGCAAATCATTCATTTGTTTTCCATAAATCCTTGAAATCCCACATCGACGACTGAACAACGAAATGTGTCCCTTAAAGAAGTGAAACTTGTTCTTTTAAATTCTTGTCACCTAATGTCACCTGACCTTATTTTGCCCGCCTCGCTACGTCGAGGCGATCACTGACAATATGGAAATTTTAGGAAATTGTTTGCACGAAATGCAGATCACTCGGGCAACTTATCACATGATAGTGCCTTCGATAGAAGAACTCCATTGCCTAAATAGAAAACGATGATTGAGCCAATCAGATTCGCGAATGGCTATAGAGCACGGTAGATGTCTACCAAGTGATATTAGTATCGTGCACAAAAGCAAATTTTATTTAAAATAGGTTGACAACTCGCTATTCTGCATTTTTGCGCACCCCCTAAAATTAAGCGGTTATCACTTCCACGAGGTAAGGTAAGAGACTTTGCTTTTAATTATTTACACCTTTTCTCATTTGTAATTTAATCTACTCCTTTTCGCGCATCATCTATTCAAGCAACTTACTTAATGACTATCATTGGCAAACAAAATCATTCCTCGGGTTGGAGAAATAGTTCAATCTGTGTTGAAAGTTGGCCAATTAGGCGTTGTCACACTTCTTGTGAGCGTTGGCTACGGCGAATGACGGCCAAGGTTTTGTTGCGCGTTCACTAAACTTCGTTTTAATAATCGGCCATAACCTTTTTTGATTTCATTCAAAAGTTAGAAGTACATTTCATGTCTCCATAATTGACTCTGGGAGCGAAAGGGTTAAAGTGAAGAAAAGCTCGCCTCCTGAGGATAGGCCCGTTGACCAAAGAAAAAAATATTCATGGTCTAAAAGGGTCTAAAACTATGACCTACTCTTAGCTTTTAGAAAACAGCAGAAAGTTGATCAGTTCTTGGTCGATGTTTTTGTTAGGTAACCTTGATTAAAATTACAAACAAAGTCAAAAAAGTCTGAAGATGTTTACTTAAGCGTCGCGTTTTTACACTAATTACTGATTCACACTTCTAATTAACAGTTATTTATATGTAAAATTATGGTTTAACGATAATTAATATTTGCTTAAGCTTATTCATAATTTATGGAAACGAGATTATATTTAGATCGAGTGTATTAGGATAAATTTGTTGGTTTAGATTAAAAAAAGCAACATATTGCGTTTGACTCTGGGGTTACAAATACTTAGTTTAAAATTGCAAGAAGAAAATAACGTATGCAATAGATTTCTCTTGTCGTGCTATTTTTCGCGGAAAGGGGTGAAAGCTGATTGGTCAAAAATTGGCTTGGTTGAAGAGTTTGACAGCTGCATAATCTTTCCAAAGATCCTTGAAGGATACTACAATTTAGTAATACAGTGGAATCCCGATTTTTCGAACCTCCTGGGGAAAAGCAAATTGATTCGAGTCATCGAGGTGTTCGAAAAATCGGGGGTAAAATTACAGTGTTTGACTGGTAAGGGGAAATCAGTTTTGGTTCGAATTATCGGGACTTTCGAAAAACCGAGGGTTCGAGAAATCGGGATTCTACTGTAAATGTAAACGTTTATTTTAGTTTATAAAATGAAGAATAGACCCACCTACAAATCGTGGTTAAAGTCCGCATTTCGGTTTAAATGGGCGCCTCCATATTTACAAGTAGACTTTGACTTACTTCTTGAACGTTTCGATGCTTCTCCAACTCCCTTCCTGCTAGTACTTAAGCTTAAATCATTACATAAGTCTTCCAAGCAATGTTTGTTGTCCTGGTTGATCACATAAGTCTTTGGTTTCGCATCATGAACTCGTCAAATGCCAAGTTGTTTCGTCCAAGAAGTGCTACGACAATTGCCGTTTTGATATCCAGAAGTCTCGTGCGGGGTCGACTAATTACGAAGAGTGTCTACACCTGAGTGACACATTTGCATATCGCAAGTGCCCACAAGAACTTATTCCTACGCTACGAGTATCCACGAAATAAAAAAATGTCTTTGATAACTCGGTAGGGCAAGGATATTGCGACTGAACCGCGAGTGGTTCCTGTGTTAACATAACTCTGAGTAGGTCTAACAATTAAAACTTTCTTCTGATTTCATTCATTTTTCCTGTAAATTAAAAATATTGAGTAAATGCGAGAATACCTGGGTAAAACTTCTCATATGAGATATATTCCTTTTTTGATACAACGTAGAGGGTCGGTAAAGCTAGTCATATATCATTAGAAAAATAAGGGACACCGAGCATTTAAGAGAGCGCATGCTCATGCCTGAAGTGGCGTGATATTGCGAAAGAAACGAGTGTCCAGTGAAAATTCATACCCTTATGAATTAACGTTTCAGTACACCTTGACTGGTCACTTCTGCACTTTCAAGACAATTTCAGCGGTGTTATCATGACGACCATGATACGATAAGCCAATGACCCAAATGTGAATTTGTGTAAATGATGCTTTCGCTTTGTTATGTCATGTTGACATCACAAGATGTCATCTCCACAAAGTCTACTCTTCCCTTACGGGTCATGCTTCATGCTAACTACAGGACGCATAGACTCTGAATGCATAAGTACAGTTATCTTTACAGTTATAGTTTACTTCAGCATCTTTTCTTATATTATATGGACTAGTTTAGGCTTTTGATCCGGAAAATCAAGAAATATCATGCCGAATTTCATGAAACCGTATGGTATTTCCTTTAGGACTGCAAATTTACCCAGTATGTTTTCAAAGATAGTCGCCATTGTGTTTGCTGTGGGTTGCATTTCCGTTGGGAGTGGCCTGGGCGCAGAACTGAAATCTGCTTACGAAGTAGCCTTTCACTGTACTAAAGTTGCATGGGATGCTGATATTTCCGACCTGCAAGCGAAGGAAGGAAGCGCTACCGTCCCAGATAAAATAGAAGAAGGTTGCATATTTTTCCGGGTAAGGTTTAACAAATGTCTAGCCATCCATCACACTTAGGATGGCTAGAGAATTAGAGAATTAGAAGAAAAAGTTTTGCCTTAAGAAAGTGACAAGAAGCTTATAAAAAATTTTCTTAAGTCGTTTTACCTAGAAAAAAATCTGAGCCTTTCCAACGGGAGTCGAACCCATGACCTTCCAGGTGCCGGTTGGATGCTCTGTCCCCCACTGAGCCATGGCAGACTTGTGGAGAGCAAGGCTATACAACTAGGTTCATCTGTGACACAGGCCTGCGATAATGCAAGGCTCAGTAATGTCAAATGCGATAAATGTAAATATGATATGGAACTTAAAAATGACGAAGGGCTAACGTTCAAAACGTCAGCTTTTTAATTTCCTGTTAACCTTATCGACTCAGCTGATAAATCCAAATTCGTGTGTCATCAAAACGTACATTCTCTGTAAATTCAAAGTGTCATATACTCTTTGCAAAGCTACACTCAGAAGGTATGTAAGTAACCAGCATTGCAATGATAGATCAGAAATTTATTTGATTTCTTCCTTATATTATTCGATTTACTGAGTGTGGCCTTTGTTAATAGACGCATAGGCAAAATGTAATCACAGGTAGCATGGTCATTTACTCAATATAAATAAATGCAAGATAAAAAGACCTTTTGGTAGGCTTACGTTTGAAAATTGTTATTTTAATCAAGGCATGACCTAGTCTAAAGCAAGGACAACACTAAGGGAAAGCTTTGCTTGAAATCGCAGTGTTTTGCTGATTAACAAAGCGATTTAGAGTATTTCTTTTCTCAATTTCTTTCTAGGAATTTGGTAGGTGCATTTTAAAAAGAATCCGTCACTTTTCGCCAACAGTCCCCGATTTCCTCTACTTCTTCGTCGCTTCTAACTGGCAGAGCACCGTTCTAGCAGAAAGAGCCGGTCTGTGTAGCAACATTCCGTATGATGAACTCAGAGAAATCGCACGGAAATCACGTATGTTTTCTTCAACTAAGTCTTTAAGTCTCGATCTTCTTTTATCGCCCTTTATAGTTACTGTGGCAAAAGAATTTACTCCAGGAAATAGCCTAACAATTCGGCAAACATGATGCTGTAACTAGTTAATTAAACTTCAAAGTAAATTAGAGGGTACCTTAGCGCCGTAATATGCTTATTAATAAAGAGTCTGTAGTTAGTTCTACGGAGTACCTTTTAGAGTATTTCCGAGTATCTGTAGCTGTTTAGGCTTCAAAGCCTAAACAGCTACAGCCCATCTTAACTGACTCACTTCGTTACTCAGGAAGGCTAGAGCTGACTACACAGCTATGTTGATGCTGAATTCGGTGGAAAATTTCATCGGGTTTATGCGAGAGCTTAACGAGGCACAGCCACCCCATATTTTGATGTTTGCTTACTTTGAATTGATTTCACACTGAAATTTTTTCGCGGAATTCGCTTTCACATGAAAAGTGAGACTGAGTAAGGTGAAGATATTCCTTCGGTACTGCGGTCTTGCAGGATAACAAGAGGGAGCTAGGGACAGTTATTTTTTCACTTCCTTCAATCAAACATGTCATCCTTGAAAAGTGGGTTAGAGTTGACTTAGTGGTCAAACTAGTCAGCTAGTGGGATAATGTAGCCATAATGTACCTTGTTTTATCTTGGAAATATTTGTTAGTAGCTCACCTGAAGGATCTACCCTGTATTAATGAAGTTTACCTGCCTGATATTGGGACAGAGGTGAAGCCGGCCACTCTGTCATCAAAGCCCGGAGGGGTCAGAGTTGTTGCTATTTTGATGTTCACTATGTTTAATTTAATTTTTTAGGCATACTGGAGAAAGAAAAGTTAGTGAATATAGGTAAGTAACATATATTTGGCTCACAAATATGAGTGAAACCTACAGGGAAGGTAGGGTTTAACGTATGTTTCAGACCAGCCTTTTTCGCGAATTCGGCTTTCAGGGACAATAACTTCGAAAGCATCAATTTAAGGCTACGCAAAATAGGTTGGGGGTGTTTAGCAGGTCCAAAGAGTTTCCTTTGAGGTCTCAAAATGAGTGACCGCTTTAAATGGCGTGTGAATAACGTTATGGTTTTCGGACAGCCGCCATATTCGATTTTTCCATTTATCCAAAGCTTCAGAACAGCAAACCATTAAAATTCACTTGGAAGTAATAAAAAACCACCAAACAACCCCTAAGAAATGCCATAGCCTCATTATACGAAGCCTAAGTGAAACAATTTTCGATATGTTATACATCATTCAAGTTTCATTGTTATAGCTCTTGAAGTTATTGAGGAGGTGGGACGCAGTGAGGCAGCTTTTTCCATCAGGTTCTGAGGAGCTCCGAAAGATCCTAGGTTAAAGAGGGTGAATCCTAAGAAAATAGATTACCTCTAGGACTCACGGATCTTCAGAGCTATTTCAATAAAACGAATATATTTGGTCTTGCTGTTAAAGTGTTCAAATATTGATCTCCAAACAGAGGAGGTTGATTACGAACAGTGTGCTGGAGATGCCATGCGCAAATGCATCATTGGTGGAGAGAATGGGCTCGAGCAGAAGGTTGACCAGAATTTTCTGACTGCGATGAAAAAGTACGTCAATTGTTATGAAAAAGAAGGCAACACCTGTAAAGCAGATATTCTGCAGCACTTTATAGCCCACCTGAGAGTGTACCAGCAGCATCTCGAGGAAAATCATGCGGAATACGGAAAGGTGGTTGAAAAAATACCACTCCCGCCGTGAAGCACCGCCGTGTGTTACCATTCGTAGGGGTTGGTTAGTAACTTAAAGTCGCAGTGGTAAATTTCAAAGAATAGAAGTAAATGGAAATTTAAATTAAAGACTCATTATGTAAGAGTTAAGAGGCACACGCCTTGTGCCTAATGATGAACTTGGAAAATAAAGCAAATAAAAATGTAGTTGTGTATATAACTTACATTTTGATTAAGTGTAGCATCTAAGTGTCACAGAGCTAAGCTTTGTCCCACTTTACGGGAACAGAAGTAACCTTAACGCACTGGGACAACTTTCCAAAGGTTGAGATTGACACGAAGACTTCCCAGAAGTCTTTTATTTTCGTGTCTCAGTTCATCCCCGTCTGATATCCCCGTGATATGTTAACGCCATCTGCTTGACAAGAGAACCCTCACAGCTAGATCGGTCGGTATCATTGTTGTATTTGTCTGTAAAGCCTTTTGAGATACTCATCCTCATCCCGGCGTCAGAACGATCAAGACCATGACATAGCTTGAAAATGCAATGGACCAAGTGAGGCCAACGTTGGCGCTAAAAGTGTTTGGACATGTTTTGCACTCAAAGTTGACTAGACGTGATGACCTAAATGCTGCCATCTCTTTGCTGTAAGCCTTGTGCTTTGCGCTAAAGCTGCTTCCAAACTCACGCTCAAACGAAGTGTCAACCTTCCGGATCAAACCTTTCCAGGCAGGATGTTTTACAACTTGGTTCTCCGAGGAAACCGGGTAAATGTTTACAAGCTAACCCTGAAAATATGATAAAACTAGACTTACCAGACTTTTTACCAGGTTTGTTTTCTTCGGAAAGCCTGGTAAGTCCGGTTGAATCAGCCTTGACTATTCTTGCCAGACTCCAGTCTCTTGGTGCAAGGGAGATCTCTATTCCTTTAGGGCGTCTTAGGTCACCCGCTCATGTCGACCATCTGCCATGCGCATTATATGTACGCACCTTAGCCCCTTAACACAAGATCCAAAATACCACATTTAAGTTAATTTAATTTTTATAACAGTCCTTTGATAATTCGTCCCTGTTTGAACAGTCAGCCTAGCAAGATAGATATCTTGTCCCTAACATTCGTGATTTCGTGTTCATTCGCAAAAATATACAAAATGAGACAAGTGTGATGAAAGAGTGTGACAAAATGAGACAAGTGTGACACAATTCCTTGCTTGGGAATACATTGTGATAATAAGTATTCTAATAAGAAGTTAGTGTAAGGCTTTAAAAAGAGAATCCAAGAAACCGCGCGCTGTTGCAAACTTTTAAGGACCCTGCACAAATTTTAAAAGTCGTCAAAACATCGACTTACAATCATTGTTTGGCGAAATTCGAAGTTTGATACCTTCTGGTCTCGTGTCCAATAAAACTGTGAGTAGTAGCCACTTAAACAAATAGAACACAGCCTTCAGTAAACAGGATATTTATAATTATTGAGTGATAGGAGAACTGCACGCAATTGCTAAGTTTATTTAAAATAGATCGACAGCACCTACTCTCATTGGCGTAGCGTGTATAATTCCCCTATTATCACCTCGACAAGGTCAGGTAAGAGATATTCATTGGAATTATTTTACACTTCTTCTTTAGTTTGACTTAGTTTTTGAAATTGCACGATCTTTACAACTGTATAACTTGATTTCGAGTGGGATGCAATCTCTATACAATCGTTTGGAACCATAGATAAACAATCAAATTACGAAGAAGCCGTTCATTGCTGGCAAAAATTTATAAACACCAAACACTAGCAAATACACACTGACTCTCTCAGCTCATGTTTTTTAATCAATCAATTATCGCCTGCCAGTAAAACTGGCAACATTACGGTGTTTCACGCGATCACTTGCATGATTTCCGAAACAAAAACTATCAATGTGTTTTGTGGTATGTGTAGATTGCAACAATACATGGTTCAACGGTAGTTCTAAGGGCCCGGGAAAATGATAGAAAATGAGAATTTTGGTAACAACTAGAATTGAGCTGGCCTCCTCACCTTCTGTAAATTACCTAGATTAAACTGCAATTCTTGTTTTTTGGGTTCTCAAATTTAACTAAGGTGTTATAAATAACCAATGTTCAGTATAAAAATTCTTAAAAGAAATGACGCAGTGTTCTTAAGGCGCGTATATTCAACTGCTTGCCGTGAGAAAACGTATTAGTATAAAAAAACGTCTGTTTCAAGAACTTGGGATGATTTGTTCTTCGTAAGTTTAATTTGCTTCTTTTGGTTTCTTACTTTCCGAGGGTGCAATCATTTTAGTGATTTAGCATTAGTTAAATTTGTTCTCAACCATTTGTAATTTCCATTTTTGAGCATTTGTACGCCTTTTTAGGCGGCATCCTTTTGGTCTATGTAATAATAGGTAAATGACGTCCCTCCAAAGTACTTAGTTAGTTGACATCATTAAAAGTCCAAAAGGTGTTAAATAAAAAAATTCAATTTGAATATTGAACATCGACATACAAGTTTTGAGCAACTGGCACACGGTGTATTCAGGTTTGACGAAATTCAAAGTTTGCTATATTCTGATCAACCAACCTCGTGTCTCATAGAACAGAATTAAACAAGTGAAAGAAATAAGACCGACAGCCTTCAGAAAACTGGCAAGTTATAATTATCCGAAAGATATCAGAATTGAATATAAATGCTAAGTTTACTTCAGATAGATTGAAAACACGCCATTCTAATTCCCATCGCGTCTATAATTAACTGGCTATCACTTCCACAAGGTGAGGTATAAAGAGATCTCAGGGTTTTTTTTTTCTACACTTCTTATTTGATTTGTCTTTCTTTGAAATTTCACGATCTTTAAAAACAGATTTAATTATTGTATGACCATGAAAACAGAATTATTCCTCGGTCGAAGAGGCCAGCGTGAGGAAGAAGTAAAACACAATTGTTTTACAAAATTTTGGATTTATCAACTGAGTGCTAGTTGATAAGGTAAATTCGCCACCGTAAAGAGATTGAAAGCTGACGTTTCGAGCGTTAGCCCTTCGTCAGAGCAAATCAAGGAATTGTGGGTTGCACTTGGTTTATATAGGGAGTGGTGGAGCTACGCTATTGGTGAGAACATGGCAAAGTGGAAAACAAGAATAAATTAACTGAATGAAAAGCGTTCGTTGATACCGTGGGGATTAAGGTGACTCAATCGAAATAAATGATGCGCTCTATGCCTCTCTAAAAACTCTAATAACATCGTCATTTCTTACTCGATTACCTTGAAACTTTCGGCATGTGCTAAAACCCAGACGCTGGATTCTGGACGATAGACGATGGACGATGGACGATAGACGATAGACGATGGACGATATGCCCATTTTTGACAGACGAGGGTCAAATTTGTCACACAATCTTTAGGGAATTTCAGAGAATTTTTTTTCGAGTGTCCTTTTTGTCACGCAACGTCACATGAACGCAAATTATCAGAGACTTTAATTATTACACGACATTCAAATTTGTCACGCAATCGCGGGCAAAAACGAATAAACGAACGTCTGTTATATGTGTGCCCAAGGACGATGGATGCCCATCTTCGATTAGATTTTTGGCAGACGAGGGCCAAATTTGTCACACAATCCTTAGGGATATGATTTCCAGATAAAAAACAAAAAAGTGTCTGGTTTGTCACGCAATTTCACATGAATTATTGAGACTGCACGTAGTCCATTGTAATATGGGGCGTGACGCGGTAGAACCGTACCCCATACGGCAAACACGTGTTATGTACGTGTTTCTTTTCCCGTAAGCTCGATTTCCGTCGCTCTCCCGAACAGCGGCTGGTAATCGAGCCAACTGCTAGGCCTCTCAGCCTCAACGTTCTTATAAAAATGGTTCTTACAAAATAAAAAGAGTGTATCCGCGCTTAGATTTGCGTTCTTCTTAAAGTATAAAAAAACCTAATGGCTCCGTCAATTCCAAGCGTGACCATTCCTCCCCCCTGGGTATTTGTCGGGCATTTGTCTTTTTTAAAAAATAATGTCGCAAATGCACCCACGGTGGGGTCAGCTCATACGTACAAATCCCCACGGTGGGGCTCCTGGAAGAGTGCAAACGCCCGACCCATGGGACAAGATCATTTTAGTGATTAATGATGAAAGCAATAGTTGGCTCGCTGACCCAAACGGAGTATCAAACAGCAAAGGCAGCTTGGATTTTCAGGATTACGAAACAAATTTAATCTGAAGCTACTAGACATATTAAAAATAACAATTACAATGTCAGTGATTTAAGCAATATCTGAAAACGCCAGCAAAATGAAAGTCTGACACGGTAAAATGTTATGAAACTCTACACTCGTGAGAACGTGAGGACTGGAACTAGAAGATCAAACTTACATTTCAATATGATATCAAGTTTCTATTTAGCATTTGACAAAAGATTTCGATGACCGTTTCTAAGAACGATGTTCTGAAGGTTCAGTGTTTGCTTCTGGTTCTTTAAAGTTGTATTTTGAATTTCAATGTTAATGTTTGGACAAGCTTGGACAAACGTGAACCAACAATTGTTTACAAATATTAAAACAGAATACAATAGAATAAAGATATTCCTGCTAGGAATTCTTTCGTTTTTCTTTAGATTTTTGAACCCCTCTCTTCCTATTTTCGGCGACTTGCAGAAGGTGGTCCAGCCATTTTTACATTGGGGGTAATCAGGAAGTTTAAGGAAATTTAAAATGAACGTGTTATGTACGACTTTTAAAATCCGAAATATAACGTTGCTTTGACAGTGCCCCACCCCCGGGCTGACCTGTTTTAGCAAATGCCCCACCCTTGGGAAGGAAAAGTTAGAAAATGCCCGACAAATGCCCGGGGGGGGATGGTCACGCTTGGAATTGACGGAGCCATAAAACCCTGAGCGTACCCGTAAATGAGACATGTCACGTGAGGCAAATTTCCTCATGTTCTAACAAATGAAGCCGTACATATCGGCGATCGTTCAGATTTCCCAAGGTTGGAAGGGACTAACATAACCATTTATACGTCTTAAAAAGAGCCTTAGTCGGAATAGGACAAGTTGATCAGTAGAATTAGAGGCTACTGTGGTGTGTGAAAATCTTGGTTTATGTGTTTTAACTAGCCTTCTCCGAAGGCATCCTTTAGGATCTGTTTAGGGACCATTGGCGAGAAAAAAAAACAGTTTTTATTCTCTCTCGTCCTGAAACATCAGTGTCTGTCGCGCACGTCCCTGAAACATCAGTACGTGACAGTATTCTAAAATGAAAACTTGGTAGGCCTACCGAGTTTTTATGTGAAAAGATGGCCCTAAAATATATCGACTTGCACGTTTCCAGCTCCGTAGAGTCCTTCGTTATTTCAAGTATATGTATTCTGCGCCTTGTCTGTCGTGGCAATGGAAACCGGCAATTCGTACTCAATCTCGACCTCGTACTCCAATCTTATTTAAGTCCAGTTCATGTTTGAGCTACCTGATCAGAAGCGACAAGTTCTGTCTTTTATTCTTGTACGCGATTTCCAGTGTAACAAAATAAATGTGTGAATCTCAATTCTTTTGTTGTGCTTTTTCTGTCAGGGATTTTATTCTCTATAATAGTCTCCCGGGAATAGCCTTTTTTTTTCTTACTGCGTGAAAATTAGTTGGCAACACGACAATACCGCCGTCATAACTTCCTGCAGACATTGCAGACATTCGTTTATTCGTTTTTGCCCGTGATTGCAAGACAAATTTTAAAACGTCTCTGACAATTTGCGCTCATGTGACGTTGCGAGACAAAAAGACACTCGAAAAAAATTCCGCCCTAAAGATTGTGTGACAAATTTGACCCTCGCCTGTCAAAAATAGGCACATCGTCCATCGTCTATCGTCCATCGTCCATCGTCTATCGTCCAGAATCCAGCGTCTGGGTTTTAGCACATGCCGAAACTTTCGCATTTTACACACAATTTATCGAGGAATAATACGTATGTCAACACGTAGACGTCCTGTTCGTTAATTTTGCGTGATTTTGTATTTATTGAACACTACTTTTTTTGATAAAATTGCTATTCTAACAAAACTGACCGCTACTTCTTTGTTTTATTAGTAATCCTACTATTAGGTCCCCTTTCTCCATACATCACATCATTTCGTTCAAAGTGTCCTAGCTATTCTTCTCGCTAACAAGCTAGACCTGTTCCTTAAGAACGAGAAGACCTCAAACCAAAGGATCGTGTCAATTGAACCTCTGGGTTCTACCGGCTGTACCGACTGTACCGGTTGTACTGGCTGTACCGAGTGTACCGGCTGTACCGAGTGTACCGGTTGTACCGAGTGAACCGACTGTACCGAGTATAAAGAGTGTACCGAGTGTACCGAGTGTACCGAGTGTACCGGCTGTACCGAGTGTACCGAGTGTACCGAGTGTACCGAGTGTACCGGCTGTACCGAGTGTACCGAGTGTACCGAGTGTACCGAGTGTACCGGCTGTACCGAGTGTACCGAGTGTACCGAGTGTACCGACTGTACCGAGTGTACCGAGTGTACTGAGTGTACCGAGTGTACCGAGTGTACCGAGTGTACCGAGTGTACCGGCTGTACCGAGTGTACCGAGTGTACCGAGTGTACCGAGTGTACCGAGTGTACCGAGTGTACCGAGTGTACCGAGTGTACCGAGTGTACCGGCTGTACCGAGTGTACCGAGTGTACCGAGTGTACCGAGTGTACCGAGTGTACCGAGTGTACCGAGTGTACCGAGTGTACCGGCTGTACCGAGTGTACCGAGTGTACCGAGTGTACCGAGTGTACCGAGTGTACCGAGTGTACCGAGTGTACCGGCTGTACCGAGTGTACCGAGTGTACCGAGTGTACCGAGTGTACCGAGTGTACCGAGTGTACCGAGTGTACCGGCTGTACCGAGTGTACCGAGTGTACCGAGTGTACCGAGTGTACCGAGTGTACCGAGTGTACCGAGTGTACCGGCTGTACCGAGTGTACCGAGTGTACCGAGTGTACCGAGTGTACCGAGTGTACCGAGTGTACCGGCTGTACCGAGTGTACCGAGTGTACCCAGTGTACCAGCTGTACCGAGTGTACCGAGTGTACCGAGTGTACCGAGTGTACCGGCTGTACCGAGTGTACGGGTGGACCGAGCGTACCGAGTGTACAGAGTGTACCGAGTGTACCGGTTGTACCGAGTGTACCGAGTGTACCGAGTGTACCAAGCGCACCTAGTGTACCGAGTGTACCGGTTGTACCGAGTGTACCGATTGTACCGGCTGTACCGAGTGTTCCGAGTGTACCGAGTGTACCGGTTGTACCGAGTGTCCCGAGTGTACCGAGTGTACCGGCTGTACCGAGTGTACCGAGTGTACCGAGTGTACCGAGTGTACCGGCTGTACCGAGTGTACGGAGTGTACCGGTTGTACCGAGTGTACCGAGTGTACCGGTTGTACCGAGTGTACCGAGTGTACCGGTTTTTTAATGGACAATAACGAGGAATTTCTTTCCATCGTTTGAAAATTTCGATGGAAAAGAATTGCCTAAGTGATACCCTGGAAAAGCCACAAACGTAATAATTGGTCACAAATGTAATTAAATCTTTAAATGTAAGAACGACTGACCACAAATTTAATAAAGCCTTCAAATGTAACAAGGATTGATCACAATAAAACCGGTGCGAGATCATTCAGCGCTTTTTATGTTGTAACCTAAATTTTGAAGTCAATGCCTTATTTGATGGGGAGTGAATGCAGATCAGAAAAAAGAGGAGTGTACTGCTTGAACTTTCTACTATAGCGTAGTGAGTTGCGGCTACAGTAAATGATGGCGTGGACCAAGGCCTTGTTTTCCTTTCAAATGGCGTTTTGGACCTATTTATTCCCCATTTCAAAGCACCCTCTTATGTCATGAGTTATGGACTGGGACACTTAAGGAACGCAACCAAATGTGCTAGTTACAGAGGCGTTCGGAAATGATAATCATGTTCAGGAAGATCAGAGGTAAAACTCATCAATGTTCTTATTTGTTACTGTAGAGCAAGATCCAAAGGAAAATAGACCTATTAATTCTTACAGAACGTTCTGATTTTCGCCTTAACACTTTCGCTGCGAAAGTCGAGTTTTGTCGACATTTACAGGGGTAGACATTGAGCTACTTGTGATGTCATCATTTTTGACGCCACCAGATTGTTTTGATAAGCAGCTAACACAGCAAGGACAGATCCATCCACACGTGTGTCCATTTTCAACATCAACCAAATTCAACCATCGGCTTTCTTGTTGTCGTCTAAGTTCGGCTTTAAAGACAGTTGTGGCATAACATGTTTTCTAAAAAGACTAAGAGTAAATCGCAAAACTCCTAAGCCAAAATATAATGATGTTGTAACTGAAAGTTGCGAGAAATCCAGGCTTTGCGTTCTTTTAGAGTTTTTTTAGTATATAATTTCTTACTCTCTGGACGAGTAAAATGCCTGTTGCTATACCTGAAGCCACCCAGCACTGGGTCTGGGTCGCCAAAATGTTATTTTGATAATACTTTTGTTTTTTAGGTATACCGAAGGAAGAAAACTTGGCGAACATCGGTACGTAATTGCACTTCCCCCCCCCCTCCCCCCAAATCTTAAGCAAAAAAAGTTGGAAATAAATAAATGAATAAATAAAACCACAGCGAGGGAACAGTGAGATTTATCAGATACAGAAATTACATTGTTGCGAACTGCGCGTATTTTATTTCGCAAATTTAGCACTGCGGACTTACTTCAGTCGTTAAACTTTCCGTTCCACTGATTTTTTTGAAGAAATATCTCATGCAAACTGCTAAAAATGCCACTTCGAAGTATCTAGCTTTCAAAGATGCCCCCCAAACCCCCTACAACCTCTCGCCTGACTGGCGCTCGCTTTCAGGCTCCCCCCAATTGAAAGAACACTCCGCCCTCCCTGCCTACCAAAAGAGCTTAATGTATTCTATAGAAATGGCGAACTCTGGTTGGTTAGAATAGAATGTTTAAGCATTTGTATTTGATGCGTACTTATTCAGTAAGTTAAAACTGCCAACTCCATTATCAACACATAGGCCGCATGGAATTCACTTTGCTTCCATGGCTGAATCGGTCCTGGTTTTCAGTTTAGTTTAGTATTACGAATTATCATGTTTTTATGTGTCTTCAATGACATGATTGTAAGATTGACTTTAATGAATAGAATACGTTAGCTTAATCTGTTCAAATGTTTATCTCCTGACAGAGGAAGATGACTACCAACAGTGCGCAGGAGACGCCATGCGCAGATGTCTCATTTGAGGGGAGGATGAGGTGAAGCAGAAGACTGGCCGGAATTTTTTCACGTTAGAGGAAAGTTACAAAAAGTGCTACGAAAACAAGGGCAAAACATGCGATGCACCTATGCTGCAGCATTTCATAGCCTACCTGCATGTGTATCGGAGATATCTGGAGAAAAAGGATGGTGAATATGGAAACATGGTCAAGAAAATATCGCTCCCACCTAACTAATGATATTCAACCATAAGTATACAGTCAGTTAAGCACAAGGACAAGGTTTCAAAAGGAAAAGAATGTTTCTTCTTGTGTTGTACTCACTAGAAATTGACAAGACATAAGCAAAAGCACAAGGAACGTTGTTATTCTTATTCGAATATTTATATTAAGTTTATTTGCTAGCAAGAGAAACTAGCCTGGTCTTTCTCTTTCACTGATGTTAGTGCTTAAGCTTGTGCATGGCGAACAATTTCATACATCATGGCCGCCGCGCATGCGAATCGCGTCATTTCTGGGACAGATTTTATTACGCATCGTATTCAAATTACAGAGAAAACAGTGAAAATTAGGCTTACCTTGTTGAATTTTGTTCTGTCCCTCCGTAAGACTATAATATTTCGAAAGCGCAGAAATCTTATTTGAAATAGACATCTATGAGGTTGTCTTCGAGCTATGTTGCGTACATTTTGCCGACGATTTCAGTGTTCCCCCAGGTTTTGAAAATTTCATGCATACTTCACTCCATCCGCCATACTGTCTTCAACGATAAGTGATGAGGTCCCACGGCAAAATAGTCGGTTGCACTGAAAAGCGGTTTCAAGGTCGAGTCGCAGAAATCTTAATCAGCTATCCACACACAAAAGTAAGTTTCAAAGGGAAAAATATGACCCACAAACCATTCATCGCTGTTCCCACTACGACTGAAAAACGGGTAAAACGTTTATGATTTCCTAAGCCCGTGACATCTGGAAATGCCGACGAAATGAAAGATTTATAACCTTTTCACCGAACTCAACATCGGCTGCCATATTGAAAATGTTCAATTTATATTCAGCTTACATGACAACTTTAAATTTCACTTAGAGGTCCGCTGTACAAGCTTGAATAGAAGTTTCGGGCTGAATTTTCTCTGACAGTGTGACTTCGCGTGACAAAGTGGTGTGACAATATGGCTGTTGATTGCGCAATGCTTAAATAACAAGAAAACGTGGGTTTTTCTTCTTTTTAACTTGCTTTTTGATTTGAATGTGTGTTAGACACCAAAATTGTGTTCCTTAATAGTAGATTTTACGGTTTTTCACTAATTCACTTAAACGAATATGAAAACTGTGTGAGCCCACATATCGAGCCGCTGACTGTATGAAATTGTTCGCCATGGCTTTTAAAGTGCTTACTATCTTTGCGTAAACTCATTGTGCTTGTGGTTATGTTTATGATTGTCGCTAGTGACAAACAGCCTTTACAGAACAGTTGAATAAAACTCCAAGTAAGGTTAATTAGCTAGTTAAACTCTAAATCAAAGTTAGGAAACCTGAAGAATTAAACAAAGCACTAAGATAGTAAGTGTTTGGGCCGTTCTGTAATGGTTAACTTAGTAAATAAAACACATGAAACTACACCAGTTTTAACAGTTACACGACATGTTGTCCAGTATTCAACTTCAGTTTGAAACTGGTCAATTTCTTATTGGAGAGAAAGATTTCTTAATTCTACTTATCACGACACCGCTTTGGTTGGTTCATATTGTAACACAGCTGCCCTGCCGTATTTGTACTGTACTGTTCTGTTTTGCTCATTTATTATGGCTCCCTACTAAAGAAGCATCAACTCTTTTAATCCATCAAATATTTTGGAATGTGTATGATTGGTCTAAATGAGTCACATGACTTCAAATGAAACAACTTAAACTGGAAACATTACATGATATTTGGAATTCACGCTAGAACGTAGCCTGCGTGGCAAGCGTTTACGTAGGGCTTTCCGCAGGTTTGAAGCTTTTTTCGCTTTTTGAACGCGCGAAAATTGGAGCGAGCGCAAAAAAGTGCGAGAAGGGGGAGGGGAAGGGAGGAAAGGAAACGCTTGCCCGCAAACCCCACGATTTTGAAAAACCCGTTGGTCCACGAGCAGAGTTTCCTGATTGGTGCGGCACGGTAGTGTGATTGCCAAGTGATAAATCCGTCAATCAAATCAGGCATGTTTATTTGAGCGTGACCCTCGCTCATGAGCACAACTACCGTAAATCCTCTTCAACCACGTTTGAGGTGGGCGTAATAGAACGAAAATTCTTGTGACAAGGACTGTTGCCTGATGGAGTCTGGAGTTTGGGAAACAGCAGAGTCGCTAGCTAGCCAGGCACAAGATCCGAAAATAGCTCCAAGTTTTGAACCACTTCCACTCCAACCGCTCTGCAAAGATCAGCGAGAATTGTTTCAAAAAAATCCTTTCTTTGGGAAACTTGGAAAAGGTTTTCCGAAGAAACTAAACCCGATTTTTGTGGTTGAGATAAGGTTCCACATTTAACTGTGAAATTACGACAAATCCTGAAGCGATTGCTTGGAGTTTGTTTTGATTCTGATGGAAGTAAATTTGTATCACCCGGTGATCTATTATTCATATTCACAAGCTGTCACGCTATGTATTTATCCAACTGCGAAAGTGTCAATGGGGCGTTTTTCAAAATAGACTGCGAGTAATCTCTAATTTTGGCGATGGCGATTGTGGGGCGCGCGAAATACACACACGCGCGCGCGCGAAATTTCGAGGCGACGCGACGCGATGGGATTTTCGGCGCTCCCTTCCGCGTCGCCTCGAAATTTCGCGCGCGCGCGTGTGTGTATTTCGCCCGCCCCACAATGGCCATCGCCAAAATTAGAGACTACTCGCAGTCTATTTTCAAAATCATGGGGTTTGCGGGCAAGCGTTTCCTTTTCTCGCCAGCCTCCCCTCCCTCTCCCCACTCCTCCCATCAGTGTTGCGCTCGCCGCAATTTTCGCGCCGCCAAAAAGCGAAAATTCCTCGAACGGGCGGAAAAACCTAAGGAAAATGCTACGCAGGCTAACAAGAACATTAAGAGCAGCGATAGTAACCTGAGTGACTAGTAGCCCCAAGTCGTTTTCGAGAAATTGAACCATTTGAGTGGAATTTATGTAGCTTCGAGCCCAAAGTCGTTTCGCCTAGGAGTCAACAGCCGTTAATTAATTTGTAGTGAATAAGAAAATAAATTCAGTGATATTAGAACTGTTTATATTATATATAATATATAATATATAATATATAATATATAATATATTATATTGTAAAGTTTAACTTTTTTCTTTTTCTATTTGGTAATAAAGCTTGTTGTTGTTTTAAAATGCTAAGTTAATATTTGAATTGGATCGACAGCAAGTTATTCTAATTCCCATCGCGCCTATAATTCACCTGTTATATTTTCCACAAGGCAAGGTAAGAGATCTTCTTTTAATTATATTACACTTCCTGTTTTTTTTAATTTGTCTTTGTTTGAAATATCAAGATCTTTAGAACTCTGTAATAAGTGTATATACCTGAAAAATACAAATAGTTTACAAATGTCTGCAAGACGACCGAGGAAACTGGGGTGGAATAAGTCAAATACGTCTATCCGTCGGAATTATTTTATCAGAAAAACACGTTGTTGTAATTACGACTTGATTTCGATTGATGTATTGAAACAATAGGTGGTTCAGCAATATTTCGAGGGAAAAAATTAGTCGAAAGCTCTTTCACAAAGAGCCCAAGATATTTCTGAATGAAAAAGAAATAACTAGAATTAAGCTATGTATACGTTTTTTCTTTTAATTATAAGTTGTAGAGTGTTAAATTCAAATCAGGTATACGTAGTTTATTCAAGGCTTCAGAATTCAGTGGCTTAAAGAAAGTTAAGCGTTAGAAATGCGTTTGTTTAAAGAGCTTTTAAGCTGAGCATACCCTATAAAAGATCATGCATAACTTATACAAGCAATATTAGACAAGGTTGAATGAGATACCTCTCGTTATTTGTGAGTTGCTAGAAGATGTGCTGCCAAGTTCGAAGGCAAAGAAAAAAAAAACAAATGAACTGCAAGAAAACGGAGTTCAAGGTACTTGAGAGCTGAAAAAGCTATTAGAAACATCTTTAAGGGGCCGATTACATGAGGCGGGCTGGCCTGGTTAACCGGGCTGGCTCGGTTTGCCGGGATCTCGGCACGTCTGTGAAAGACACTAAAAATCAACTTTGCGATTTAACACAGAAAAATCTCAGCCCGGCTAGTTGGGATCCCGGCATAGCCGGGCTGAAAATTTACCATGTAATCGCGATTGCTGGGCCAGCCCTGCTATCCGGGCCAACACTTTCCCGTCACTAAATTTCGCTTCAAAGTAAAATGGCTCACCAGAAGATCGATATTTCTCTTTCTATATAACACATTATGGTTTATCAGACCACAAAGCTACGTAAAACTGAAAACAATACGCCAAAATAATGGATTTGCAAAAGTAAAATCACTCGATTCATTCTGTTTGAGGTAGCCATCTTTTCACACGACGGCTCCTAAATTTAGCCGCAGGCGGGCTGGCTCACCTTATGTAATACCGGGCTGAACGGTCATCTCGGCAAACCGAGCCAGCCTGGCTAACCGGGCCAGCCCGCCTCATGTAATCTGCGGCCCCTAAGGTATAAATATACACCTAACTGCAATAACGTTGTCATAAAAAAAGGAGAAGAGAATAATGAGAAAAGGGAAATAGGAATTAATTAAGCCATACAAATTACTCAATCTTAGATCTTCATAATTCTCAAAGCAATTGTCGACGACGGTGTGATACCTCAATTTGATGTCAAATGAGTTGAAACAAGTCAAATTGGCCACCTAAAAGACCTTTTGAACCTTAACCCTTCATCAGACCAATTCCTTGAATGTAGTTAGCCAGAAATTTGGGTCAAAATGGCGGACGCGCGTGCGCGTTGCGTCGTTAATAGCGGCGGAATCGTGTGAGTTGAATGTATGGGATTTCAACAAAAATCCAAAATAAAACAAATACGAGTTAGAATATTCCCTAGCTCCGACTCGAGACATATTCAGTATTGGTTAAGCTATACTTCTAACATAAAAACAATTCAAAAGCGATTCGTCTACTTACTTCCCGCGATGTTCGATGTTGGAGGCTCCAAAGCTATAGCCATTGCTATAGTTTCCCTCAAAATATTGCGTAATCCGTGCCGAATGCTTGTCGATTTGAGGAAAAACCCTTGAAGTGGTCATCTAGCTCCGACTCGCATTAAATAAAGGGAAGTTCGATGTACGCAAATCGTCCATATAAAAAGACATTTCTTGCCAATAAGTTCCAAGAGCCCTTGAAAATTGCTTATTTTTTCCTCGTAGAGTCTGTGATCTGTAACCATCTTTGAGAGCGCACGAGAAGGGAAAACACTGAAGTAAAACCTCTTCGAAACCTCCAAACTGTCGCCATATTTGTTTTTCTTCTCCAGCAATGGTTGTCGGTATATAAAACAGCTCCAGATCCCCTCGTTCTAAAGAAGATGCCTTGAATAAATTTGTTTTCTCGAGCGAAAATTAAACCAGATCGGGAAGACTTGCATAGTACCTCCCTTGAACGTTTTTTTCAAGTACAAGAAATAGCTCTTTTTACGGACGATTTACGTACACCGAACTTCCCTGTATTTAATGCGAGTGAGAGCTAGTTGACCACTTGAAAAGTTGTTCCTCAAATCGACGAGCATTTTATTTTTGTAATGCGAGTGGGAGCTAGCTACATTTTCCAAAGTATCTGACATCCCCCAACCCTTTTTTTTCCGGTCTACTCACCTTCAGAAAAAAAAATCTTGGGAAAAGAAAAAGAAAAAGACCAAAAACTTTTTGAACCCCGTTTGGATTTGAACCCGCTACCCCGGGATTCTTTTGTTTCTTGGTGTTATACAAGATACCGCTGACAGTTGTTAGCGGGCTCGAAATGTCCGCGATTTCTGGCGATGATGCCTATTTGGGTATTTTCTTTTCCCTTTTTTCCATTTTTATATGACAACGTTATTGCAATTAGGTGTATGTCATTTTAGTTGGAAATATTACGGAGAATCAATACAGTGTTTATCAGTATACAGCCCACAAAATAACTTACGAGCTTTCTTGAATAAGAAATTTGATCGATGTGTAATATCTGACGAAAAACGAAGTTCACTACTGTTTGAACGACACAAAACTGATGTGTCAGCTCTGTTTGCTCTAATACCTAATGGCGCCTCTTTGCATCGTTTCATCGTATCTCTTACGACCGCATTTTGAGACAAAATTAACCCCACTGACATGCAAATAGTCTTTGTAGAGTGAACAAAAGGCAGAAGCATTCTGCTTTAGGGTTCCGAGTATCGTTATTCCCGAGTGTATCGAGTATCGTTAATCCCGTACCGAGTAGTATCGTTAATCCCGAGAGTATCGTTAATCCCGTACTTAATGGCTTAAAGGCTAGTTACCAGTGGCTTATAAGCCACTGGTAACTCCGTTTAGCCTTCCAATTTATTCTTATTATTTACCAAAGCGCTGCTGTAATCCGCTCACGCTGTAGCGTGGTTTCCCTGCCATTTTAAATTTTTTATACATCATTCTTCTGTAGATGTTTTCCTATATAGTGAAGCTGATAATATAAAATAAGATAAATGATGTTTTCCACTTCTGGCGTTATTTTGACATCGCTTGACGTCAACCTCAACTCAAGACATCCATTCCCTTATTCGTACGCTTCATGCTACCTACTGAACGTATAACGTCTTAACTGAAGTTATTTTTACAGTTCTAGGTCATTTTAACGCCTCTTATATGAAATAACTTTTCATCAACAGACAGTTTCTATCAGAAAAATCTTAAAAACTAGCCTGAGGAGGCTTATGGCAATTCCTAAGCTGTTTCTCTTAGCCCCGCAAATTGCCCAGCAAATTGCCCAGCTTTTCCATCGTTCTTGCTGTGGGTTACTCTCGGTTGGGAGTGGCATGGACACAGATGAAGAGTCTGCTTACAAGGCAGGTTTCTACTGTATACTAAAGTTGGATGGGATGCTGACCTTTCCGACCTACAAGCGAAGGGAGGACACGCTACCTGATTGCCGATAAAATAGAAGCTGGTTGCAAAATTTTTAGGGTAAGATTTAACACGTCTAACCACTCACCACAAGAAAAGAGAGAGGACAGGACAAAAGAGTATCTTCCTTTAGACGGTTTTTCATATGTTCGTCAACGACTGCTCGATAACTAAAGAAATGATCGAACTATCGAGGAGACTGCAAACACATAAATAGCGTCGATCGTTAATGTTGGTAAATGCAAAGATCGTTGGCGATCTTAAAAAACCGCCACCAGCATTGGCATTACCTAAAATACATCGTTTATGGTAATCTTAAACATATCTTTATAAGTAGGAGTCATTAATTGTTAAATCGTATCCCCAGAACGTTTCTGAATACTTAGACAATAATATTAAGAATATTTTTTGCCCTCAATTTCCTTTCAGCAATTTGTCAGATGCATTTCAAAAAGAATCTTCACAGACTTCTCGTCTCCAGTCCCCGATATCCTTGCCTTCATCGCTGCTTTCAATTGGCAGAACACAGTCTGAAAGAGCCGGTCTGTATAGCAACATTCCATATGACGAACTGAAACGAATTGCAATGAAATCAGGTATGGTTTGTTTCATAGTCTTCAAGTAATGCTCTTCCATATGATTTAGCATTTTATGGTGACTGATGTCGCATATAATCAGGGCGTTAACGTATTTTATCACAGTTTGTCTCTCTCGGGAAGCATGATAGCAACTTCTTGAATGTTGTTATTTCGATAGAAGCTCAGATGAGAGTACTTTTCCTTGGATGAGAATGACCTTAAATCCATTTTCCCTATTCCTCAGTTTAGAAGATACTTTAGTGTCTTAATATCTTCAAAGTCAGCCCATGACAAGGTTAGTTCCACTTGTTATATTCTTTTTGAGTTACTGCAACTCTTCTTATCTGGGACTGTCAGAGCTATGACACAACAGTTCTAAGGCCAGGTTTAATGCGGTGAAAATTTCAGCCGTCTTATCCGAAGTCTGTACATGTCTCACACGCCATTTACATTCAGGATTTTAATATTCATCCAAAAAATCTTGTCAAGATTCGCTGTTATGTGAAATGAAGTCACTGCAATAAGATTGATTTAAGTGAACAATTTTCTGGTACCTAGGCCTTGCTGGATAAGAAGAACGAGCTGCTCATTTGTCTCTCTCGGGAAGCATAGTAAAAACTTGATTGGAGTTATTTCGACGAAAGTTCTTCGGAGTTTTTAATTTTGCTTCTTTGGCTCGATGGAAGCGATTTCGATGGAGCCTCTTATAATACAGTGTGCTCATGGCGGCCATGTTGGAGGAGCAAAACAATAAGAGCTATTTGCATAAAAATAAAACTTTTTTCCCAATGGAAAGGAATTCCATCGTTTTTCGCCTCCAGCGTCAGGCCGCTGCGAACACACTCTATCGAATTACGCTAAATGTGGGTCTTTCTTCAGGTACCGGAGCACATTGTCCTTCTTTTGTTTGTGAAACATTGTAATTTGGTTCTCTTTTGGAGTTGAATTGTTTTCTGTCTTTTGTTTCTTTTGTTTTACGTCATTCGTTCTCCGGTACTCACAGAAGGAACCCTAAAAGTTCCCACAGCTGTCCACCTCATTTAGCTGGGTAGTGAGAGTTGTAATAATATACAACTATTTTGATGTTAACTTCCTTTAACTTATTTTGTAGGTATCCTACAGAAGGAAAACTTAGTGAATAGTGGTAAGCCACATTTTTCACCCACAAAGAACGAAGTACATCTTGAAAAATATGGTAGATATTGATAATTTGGTTGCATCCAGATAGAGCTTTTCTTGCTCCTCTATAACTAATGGATGAGGGCAATTATTTTGTTCCCCATCCCACTCAGAACTCAAAAGTATAAAAGAACGGAAAGTAACATTAATTTTTACAAATTAGATGACCTCACATGAAATGGAAATAATATTTTCAACTTCGAAAAACCACCTTCTTGGAACCGTAAAAACCCTCTGAGAACCGTTAGAATAGCGATAAATTAGGCTGGGCGCAATCGTGAACCTAGGCTCAGTCTCCAGCCGTGGGTGTCTCGATGCGCCCGCGATTCTCGCCACCTTCATGGCTGGGCGCACGGGTTTGGTTATTGTTTAGACTGACCAATCAGAGACAAGCCCCCTGAAATTTGCGGGGCAGAATGCGCGACATAATTTAGCGGGATTTCGTCTTTCTCTTGAAATTTCACACTTTTAGGAGGACGTTTCAGGCATACTTTTCGCATTTCGCTTTTTTTCAAGACGATAAAAAGAAAAACAGATAAAATTTAAGCAAATGACGTGTGGATTGTCTGCATAATTATTAAAATTGTAATGACGTCACGGACATGCAACCAAACCCGTGCGCCCAGCCGTGAAGGTGGCGAGAATCGCGGGCGCATCGAGACACTCACGGCTGGAGACTGAGCCTATCGTGAACCGGGCTATCTGCCGCTCTTTACAGACACTGACGTAAACGTTTTAGTAGTGGATAGCCAGCATCAAATAGTTCCATTATTTACTAAGAAATGAGAAAAACCTCGCGCACAAATTAATTCCCTACAATTGCGGGAGATTAGTAGCAGGTACCCTCGAGAGTTTGAGCAGCCAATCAAAGCCAGCGTAAAACAGTTTTTACTGGTTTGGTATATAATAATTCATGGCGAACAATTTCATACATCATGGCCGCCGCGCATGCGAATCGCGTCATTTCTGGGACTTACATTTTATTACGCATCGTATTCAAAGAGAAAACAGTGAAAATTAGGCTTACCTTGTTGAATTTTGTTCTGTCCCTCCGTAAGACTATAATATTTCAAAAGCGCAGAAATCTTATTTGAAATAGACATCTATGAGGTTGTCTTCGAGCTATGTTGCGTACAGTTTGCCGACGATTTCACTGTTCCCCCAGGTTTTGAAAATTTCATGCATACTTCATTCGATCCGCCATACTGTATTCAACGACAAGTGATGAGGTCCCACGGCAAAATAGTCGGTTGCACTGAAAAGCGGTTCCAAGGTCGAGTCGCAGAAATCTTAATCAGCTATCCACACACCAAAGTAAGTTTCGAAGGCAAAAATATGACCCACAAACCATTCATCACTGTTCCCACCACGACTGAAAAACGGGTAAAACATTTATGATTTCCTAAGCCCGTGACATCTGGAAATGCCGACGAAATGAAAGATTTATAACCTTTTCACCGAACTCAACATCGGCTGCCATATTGAAAATGTTCAATTTATATTCAGCTTACATGATAGCTTTAAATTTCACTTAGAGGTCCGCTGTACAAGCTTGAATAGAAGTTTCGGGCTGAATTTTCTCTGACAGTGTGACTTCGCGTGACAAAGTGGTGTGACAATATGGCTGTTGATTGCGCAATGCTTAAATAACAAGAAAACGTGGGTTTTTCTTCTTTTTAACTTGTTTTTTGATTTGAATGTGTGTTAGACACCAAAATTGTGTCGCTTAATAATAGATTTTACGGTTTTTCACTAATTCACTTAAACGAATATGAAAACTGTGTGAGCCCACATATCGAGCCGCTGACTGTATGAAATTGTTCGCCATGAAAAATTTTGGCTCTTCAACTACCTTCAGAACAATTTTAAGGAAGCCAATAACAGTGAGCTGTGTCTTTTTAGTATATTAAAATTCTTACCACTAAATAGAAGAGGACGACTACGAAAAGTGTGCTGGAGATGCCATGCGCAAGTGCATGACTAGAGTGGAGGATAAGCTGGAGCAGAAAGTTCACCGGAATTTCATGTACTATTTCAAAAACGAGTGCGAGGGTTTCATCAGGTTTCCAAACACGAGAAAACATTTGAAACCACGAGGCCGCAGGCCGAGTGGTTTTATTGTTTTCGAGTGTTTGGAAACCTGATGAAACCCGAAGCACGAGTTTTTGTAATTACTTCTCCAACAAAAAAAATTAGAAGCACTTATCATTTTAATGAGTTTTCTCGATTCAAATATTCTATTTGTGGATCGTAATCAACGCTTTGAGGCGTTGATTGAGATCCCGTCGCCGACGTGCTAGTGTGTGAAATTATTCTTGCATTTAATGCAACGTTTTTCAGTCTTGTTGTTTGTCAGTTCGAAGCAAACACGTTGCTTTGAATTCACAAGCCAAATGGCAGAAATGGCAGAGTACAGATTTAGAGCTGCCAAAACTTTTGAACAAGAAGAAAAGTGTGTGGCCAGCGCTATTCCGAAGTCTACCCAATATAAAAACAAATGGGCGGTTGGAATTTTTGAACAATGGCAAAAAGTCCGAGTTCCTAAAGTAGCAACGTTGGAACCAGGCGGTCTATTTAAAAATTACGATCTGCACAAAGTTCAGTCCTTGGAATTTCCGTTGCTTGAAATGGATGCTTTAAGCCTCAATTATTGGCTGGCAAAGTTTATCCAAGAAGTTGCTAAACCATCAAAGGAAAGATACCCACCCAGAACCATATATCAGATTGTGTGCGGAATACGTCGATTCATGGAGGAAAAGAATGCAAACTTGGATTTCAATCTCCTCGATGCATCAGACAAAAGGTGCAGTAGTGTTGCTTTCATTGTCATAATTTGCTCTCATATTGTGTGAATAAATAAATTTGTTGATGTCCATGCTTTCGTCTTGCCTTTTGAATATGCAGATTAAGAAACAATTTACACACGGGTTTGAAATCGTTTCTAAACGCGTGTGGTTTTCAACTCGTTTTTCATTGGGTTTCTAAACTCATCCACCTGACCAGAATGGGCCGTTCTGGTAGGCTGATAACAATATGAATAATTAATGAGTTTGAGAAGACAGCGATGAAAGGTTACACGGGATGTATTGAAAACGAAGGCAAAACCTGTGATGCACCAATGCTGCAACACAATATTGCCCACCTGAAGGTGTTCCAGCAATATCTCAAAGGAAAACAAGGGAAATATGAAATGATGCTCGAAAAAGTAGCGCTGCCGGATTGTTGAATCATCCTTTGTCTTTCATCACGTAGAATACTCCCCATTAGTTGGTTTAATGGCAATTTAAATTAGATGGTGAGTTCGGAAAATAAAGCAAATGAAAATCCGATTAATCTAAGAGTTATGTTGATTAACTGTCTAATGACAAATGATCCAGTGTCTAATTAAACTAAAGCGGTAAGTTGATGGACGCTCTGTGCCCTTATAATGGTAAACTTAAGACCAGTCTTAACAGATAATTTTTCACGAATTAACTTTCGAATCTTAGTTAACAAAGCTCAGTAATCCCTTTCATCCCTCCGTTAAGGTCTTCATGGGAACAGCTATCAATGGCAGACTCGGGGGTATTTCTTGTGGTCGGGGTTGGGACAGACGCTTCCCAGCTGCCGTTTCTTGACGTGGTTTCCGTAGTTTGCGAGCAGGCTCACTTAGTGTGTTATTCGCGCGAGTATCCGGTGGAAGTCGGCAAGCGAAGCGAGCCAGCGAGAAGAATGGTGCAAAGAAAAGTGAGCCTGCACGAAAGCCATTGAATTTTGAATTCCGCCCCTGCGAGGTGACAAGTCTTAACTGTCAAGGTATCAAATATCTAACCAATGCAAGCGAAGCAAAATGTAAACAAACACGACTATGGCAAGCCGTCACTGCCAAAAGCCTATCGACTTGTACCGGTCCAAACAGCTTTCAATATCATCGAGTTAGAGAAATTGTATGGTCAGTTTTGGAAATGTATGGTCGAGTTACAAAAATTATATGGTCAGTTTTAGAAATGTATGGTCGAGTTCTGGAAAGCTATGGTTGAGTTGCTTTAGAAAAGTTTCAGTTTTCACTAGCGAATTTTCATTTTCTCGCTAGAGAACTCGCTAACTAGCGAGTTCTCGCTAGCAAGTTTTCATTTTCTCGCTAGTGAACTCACTAGCTGGCGAGTTCTCGCTAGCGAGTTTTCATTTTCTCACCGGTGAACTCGCTAGCTAGCGAGTTCTCGCTAGAGAGTTTTCAATTTCTCGCTAGCGAGTTTTCATTTCTTCGCTATAGTGAACTCGCTGGCTAGCGAGTTGTCAGTTTCTCGCTAGTGAACTCGCTAGATAGCGAGTTGTCGGGGTATTTACAAGTCGATAGGCTTTTGGCAGTGACGGCTTGCCACACACGACAGCAGAGTTTCACACTCGAGAGGATCGATTTGTTTATGAATGTGCCACAATAGCGCAAAAGAAAATTATAAACACAGTTGACAATTTTTGCCGCGTTTAAATGTGTTATATTCGAAATAAGTATGAAACTAGGAATCCTCGAGAAGTCAAATCGCGAAGGCGTCTGTGCAGATGACTCGGAATCGATGCAAGAGAGCGCATAAGATGTTAAAATATCGAAAAATATCGAACTCCAGGGAAATGAAAGTGTATCAAGTAGCCTGTCCCAGGCGTTCAGGTGGTGGAGCGAGAGCGAAAAATATAGCGAGCGAAAGAGCGGGATAAAAACGAGGGAAAACTGGGGAAGAGGGCGAGGGAACGCCTGTGAAATCAATTTTAAAAAGCTCATGCCGCCCACTTTAGACCGCCGACAGCGGGCAAAGAAACATGAACCCAGGGTCAGATCAAAGTAAACAAGAAAGTAACTATCTCACTGAAACCTGGTTTGAAGCGTTGGGTTAAGTACAAAGAAAGGAAAGTAAATTATGCTTTAAGAAATCTGACATGCTGAATAAACATTTCAAGATTCTCTTCGATACAGAAACGCAAATGTAATTATTATAAGTGCAATGAATCTGCACTACTTGACCACTAAACGTGACGAGAATGACAGACGACTTTATATACCCATCGGTTTATCAATTTGAAGAATACAAAGGTTTTCACTCTGTGACAGAATGAACACCATCGATTGCGATGGCTACAGTTCGGATGTTGTAGTTCTTTTCCTCATTCCTTTGACCGCAGGCTCTCAGGACTTTCCAAAATCTCGCCAATCTATTTTTGGTGCTGCTTCTTCGTCTTCTCCTTCGTTTACTCCGATAGTCACCGTATGCTTTGAACCTGATCTACTTGCTCTTTCATGATCGCGACAAGCAGAGTAACCACGATTATAGTAGAAACAGTAGTGCTTCTTTACAATGTATTGATTAACCTTGGAAAAAGTTGAAAGATCAAGCCATTTCCAAATCCTGTTGGAAGAATGGCGGAGAGATCTCTTCCCAGACACACGTTTCGAAGACAATCTTTTTTCTATACGTAAAGTATCCACATGTGGGAAATCTTAAAGCGCTTGCCGTAACCTATATCCAAACCATGCGTGACTCGATAGAGGATGACCTCTCGCACGGACACGCCATATTGCATTTCTTGTCTGCGTCAACAACGCTCTGGTGTTGACAAGAGGTGTCAAATTTGGCCAATCAGAGGGTATACCAGATTCTGGTATACCGCCATGAACTTTTTAAAATTAATTTCACAGGCGTTCCCTCGCCCTATTCCCCAGTCTCTCCTCTTTCTTTCTCACTCTTTCGCTCGCTACATTTTTCGCTCGCGCTCCACTATCTGAACCAGGGCGGGAAAAGGTTGGGCGAGGAAACGAGCAGTCCGCTCTTCAAGCGATGTGTGATGCGGAGAAGGACTGGCACGAGCGCTCTTTCCGCGCTTCCGGTGCGTTTGGTGGTCGGCAAAATTTACCTTTCGACAAACCGGAAATCTCATTTTCTTTCTTTATTTTTCAGCCAGCCGTGCACTATGATTAAAACGTTTTTTCACAGTCCTGGCTCACAGCTTACAATGCATATGTCTGCGTGGACATTAGTCAATCTTTTTCACAGTAAGTTCCCAAAAAATGCGCTCAATTTGAGAGTGTCGAATGCTTGCTCTTGCCGAAAAACATGACATGGTTGTCTTTCCTCGTCTCTTTTAAAAAAGCTCCAAATTACTCCACCCTAAATCTTACATATATTAAAGGCCGATAAATTTTACATGACATAATAAAAAATTAGCTGGAGATATTTGGAGATAGTGGCGTTTTGCAACTTTAAACTTTGCCTCCTTGCAACGCGCCATGGCGATGATTCGTCGCAACGCCGCCAACTGTATGTAAACAAATTAAAAGTGAAATTAAATTTGCAGATTTCTCCTCCCTTTATCTCACAAAAACAAAGCAAAGAAAACCGTCTAAACTGAGGAGCAATTCTATTTGTAGTGCCTGAAGAAACAGACAAGCATAAGAGAGGTTTTGGGAAAAAGAAGAAGAAGCGCAGTGTTAATGTTGATTTGATTTAATTAATTAACTAGGGACGTGTCCTGATTAACCTTGCACGAGCTGCACGAATTATAAATACGCGTCATGTCACGCGTCATCCAAACGCCATTTTCGATCTTTTTACTTTGCTCTGCTCGTTTTTAGACAGTTTTTTAGCATTGATTAAGGCGGAAAAGACAAAGAAAAGATAACCCAAAGTTAACGTTTTTCGGAAACTATTAGTAGATTATTAGGATTTTGAATTTGGATCTTTGAATTTTGAATTTTGGTCTAGCACCCAATTCGATCCCAGTCCACTGCATCACACCTTTTTGCTCGGAGACGCTCGTTTCATCGCCCAACCTTTTTCCGCCCTGATCTGAACGCCTGGAACAGGCTATGTATCAAGCCGTTACCGCAGAAGACTTCACCAGGAACAAGCGATACCATCTTCCCACAATAACAAATAACCGAAGACTACAAGATAATGGGCTTTCGATTACGACCAAGGGCTTTCGTTACGATAGCCAGATTATGCCCATTGCATGGTAAATAAAGTCTTACATATCCTGTCATTACGGAGGTCCCAAGAAGAGAGGCTTGAAAACTACCACGCACTAAAACCAGGCTGGAATAACCCAAACAAACGTGGCTGATATTCCAAAAAATGACACAAAACCGCAATCGCTGACCAGACGCAACTAGCCGAGTCACGCTAAGAAATTGAATCGATTGAAAAACCGATAGAGTCGTCCCATTTTCCTTCTCGCTAAAATTAGGAGAGGAAAGAGACTGCTCGCAGTCTAAAAATCTGAGAAAGGCCACAACCAATAACACCACTTGTCCCAATAATAAAGTCTGTCATCGCCTGTCATTTCAAACCAATCAGAATGCTGCGTTCGTGGACGAACGCGGAGAATTCAAAATTCAATGGCTTTCGCGCAGGCTCACTTTTCCTCGCCCCATTCTTCTCGCCAGCTCGCTTCGCTTGCCGACTTCCACGCCCAAGATACTCGTGCGAATAACACACTAAGTGAGCCTGCTCGCAGGCTATGGTTTCGGTAACACGGAGAACTAGTAGCGGTGCCACTCCGTGGGTGGGATGCTAGTCCACAGGATACCCACTTTAAAGTGACTACTAGGAACATTACTACTCTCCCTGGATGAGATTTTAGTCCATCACAGGATACCCAGCATAAAGTGACCAAAACCTGGACGGGATGCTTATCCATCACAGGTTACCCAGCATATAGTGCTAAGAGTATTACCACCCCTCCCTGGATGGGATGCTAGTCTATCACAGGATACCCAGCATAAAGTGACTAGGAATATCACTGTTCCCCTTTGGATGGGATGCTTGCTCATCACAGGATACCCAGCATTAAGTGACTAGGAGTATCACTGTTCCCCTCTGGATAGGAAGCTAGTCCATCAAGAGTTACCTCCAGCATTTTGTTAGGTTGTCCTAAGGTTTGCAGGTACTTATTTTTACACCTGAGTGGAGAGAGACAATTATTGTTTAAGGAAAAAAGCTTTGACCCGTCAGCCCTTTCGACCAAAAGTCCAAAGCACTGTGCCTCCATACTTTCTAGATACCCCTTTTTTGTCTAATGGGCCTTATCAGCCTCAGTTATACCTTGATGACACAGTCGTACGACAACCTGATGATGCAACCTCCACTGCTGATAGGCTCATCTTATTGTGGTAGCTGAGCGCTGTGGGACTTGGGACATTGTTTGAGCACTATAGGCACGATGAAATACCATTTTCCCTCAAATAACAGACTTCTACGGAGTATTTGCCTCCTTCGTTTACTCATCTTTAATTACCCCTACAGGTCACTTCCAATAACCACGCCGGCCTTTTGGGGAAAGATTTTGAAATCCGAAATAGCCACTTGTACAATGCACCCGCAAGTAGAATTCCACCGTTAACAGTAAAACTAAATCGCCTCCAAGCTTACCTGAATGAAAGTTCTTGGCCAGTAGAAATTAGTGTATTCTTACAACAGAGCTCTTTCTGCTTGCTTTTGATAATAAAACAGCTTTGTTGAAATCTCATTGCAGTGCTTGGTTACTTTTCACTCCAATTATAAGCGCGCTGTTCATAGCTAGCGAGCCATGCCTGAAAAACCCAGATCCGTAACGTCGCCTCCAGCTAGCTTTAAAACATGGCAAAGTAGCTGAATTTTGTTCTGGAAGGGAAAAGAAAGTAATTTGGTATATATAACGTTTTAGTATTCTAAAGACAACAAAAGCCCTTTACTTATATTTTAAAAAGCAAGAAAAATTTTCCCGGCGTTCCCTAAATGTTTTAAACAGCTTAAGTTGACCCACACCGAGCAATTCCTTCAAAAGGCTCAAAAGCGATATGTCAGATTGTCAAAACAACACAGTTTAATAGGATGTCCATTTTTTGGCGCTGATTCTCTGTTCGTTTCTTTTTCCAGCATTTGCTATCGGCGATCCGTCAATACTGTATATTTCCAACAATTCTGATAGCTTTCTTTAGTCTCATCCCCTTTTGATAATGACGGTATCGGCGCTCTAAGAAAGTAAAGCTTTCTAAACGTCTCTTAGAATGCTGTCTTACACTTAAACTGGAAAAGTAAACAAAGGTCAAAGCGCTTGAGCTCTATAGGCTGCAAACTATAATTAGATTAGTGAAGTTATTGAGCTTGTGTAAACAAAGTGAAACTAAACGTCAACAATATGCATACCTTGGTAGAGAAGACTGGAATTTGGGAGCTGTGACTCTCGACAGCATTAAATGAAGACGATTAATGTGCCAATGACAACTTAATTATCATTAAGAGTAGTTTGAGCTGGAAAAGCTGCTGCCATCGAAAAAGAGGAAAAGAGTCCTGAGGCACTTATGCTGAAATTCTGTGGCGACAGAATTCCAATGGCAAATGCTTCCAAAATGAGTTCAAGTAAAGGTATGTGTTTTAACAATATGGCTGATAAACAAAGAAGACTTAGGTTAAAATAAAACGTGGACCGATCTTGCTTATGCAGTAAGGAAATTTATGGTTAGTAATGATGAATTTGGGTGGTAAACTCTCACCTGAACCTGTAACCCAACTGGGGATGTACGTGGTACAACAAAGATTACTCGTTAATTTTTTTTCGGAGTCCTTCGCATGCCTGTATATGTACAAATTTAAAAATCACAGCTGTCGAAAACTCAAAAGAACGTTGAATAAATTGAGGTTCTGTGGTAATCTATCTTCCTATAGAAGCTGATAAAAACCTTCTACTGATAGAGGTTGAATTCAGTAAAGTATAATAATTGAACCCAGTATGCATACATTTATATCGCTGTTTATATCGAATGCACGAGAAATGCTTTAGGTCTGTTTCTGAAAATATCCACCCTCACCTTTTTTATAACCCTCGGAGTTAATTAATTTCACGGTAATATTCATAGCTTTATACCTTTCAAACTTTGATGAAGCGATGAATTTTACCCTTTTCTTTGTCCACTCTCGCAGAAACAAAACAATCCACAGAGATTACTGTGACCATTGATAAAGAAACTGCAGGACTTGGTCTTGGAATTGTCGGGGGATCCGACACTTATCTGGTATGAAACCTACACAAAATATTTCCGTTACTGAGGGTCAGAAAGATAAACTGTTGCCGCGCCTCTAATGTTTCGTGCCTTAAAGTAGGCCAGGGTATAGGTTGGTCTAACTGAAATATTGTCTAAACGCCACATTTTTTTAAAGATCTAGCTTGTAACTTTAAAATTCTTCACGTTTAGGTAACGTCATATCTTCGTGACATTTAATACTTGTTTGCGCCTTGAATGTTAAGGAATCTTAAATTCCGCAATCCGAGTTAAATCTTCTTCAGGGCCTTTCACCAAAATTTCTTTATCTAAACGAGCTTGTGATTTATTACTTTGGTATTTTATTCAATGGTAAATTTAGAGGGTCGTATTGAATTCAGATATTCTGTACAAAATAAATTATTTAAAAATTATTTTATATTATTTGAGAAGAACATGGCAATTCCCAGCTTCTCAGCTCAATTCCAACAAGACAAGGAATACATTAATTAATACTTTAGTCACCGAGAAAAACAAACAAACACAAACAACTATCTGACCACTGAATTAGACGTGTCGGTCTATTTTCTTGCAGGGAGGGGTGGTAGTAAACGTCATTGCCCCTGGAGGGGCGGCCGCCAAGGATGAGAGAATTGCAATTGGGGACCAGATTGTTAAGGTTAGCTTATTGAGGTCAGCCCCTTTCAACTCCTCTTCACTGTTTAGGAAAAGTGAAAAGGACTGTTTTACCTAACCAGCTTGGTAGGCTCGTATTCACAGTCTGCATCAATTTTGCTTATGTTTATCTACAGTCACATGTAACCTATCGCGGTTAACCGATTTACTTTTCATTTTTCTTTAAATTGTTTCAGTCAAGTTTGGATGTAGGAGAATTGCCAAAAGTAGATTACCATAAACCCTTTAAAATCAAGGTATTAAACATTATAGCTGAAGACACTCATTTGCCACCATACATTTATACCAAGAATTTTTTCCACCTCATTTCTCAAACTCATTAATTATTCATATTGTTATCAGCCTACCAGAACGGCCCATTCTGGTCAGGTGGATGAGTTTAGAAACCCAATGAAAAACGAGTTGAAAACCACACGCGTTTAGAAACGATTTCAAACCCGTGTGTAAATTGTTTCTTAATCTGCATATTCAAAAGGCAAGACGAAAGCATGGACATCAACAAATTTATTTATTCACACAATATGAGAGCAAATTATGACAATGAAAGCAACACTACTGCACCTTTTGTCTGATGCATCGAGGAGATTGAAATCCAAGTTTGCATTCTTTTCCTCCATGAATCGACGTATTCCGCACACAATCTGATATATGGTTCTGGGTGGGTATCTTTCCTTTGATGGTTTAGCAACTTCTTGGATAAACTTTGCCAGCCAATAATTGAGGCTTAAAGCATCCATTTCAAGCAACGGAAATTCCAAGGACTGAACTTTGTGCAGATCGTAATTTTTAAATAGACCGCCTGGTTCCAACGTTGCTACTTTAGGAACTCGGACTTTTTGCCATTGTTCAAAAATTCCAACCGCCCATTTGTTTTTATATTGGGTAGACTTCGGAATAGCGCTGGCCACACACTTTTCTTCTTGTTCAAAAGTTTTGGCAGCTCTAAATCTGTACTCTGCCATTTCTGCCATTTGGCTTGTGAATTCAAAGCAACGTGTTTGCTTCGAACTGACAAACAACAAGACTGAAAAACGTTGCATTAAATGCAAGAATAATTTCACACACTAGCACGTCGGCGACGGGATCTCAATCAACGCCTCAAAGCGTTGATTACGATCCACAAATAGAATATTTGAATCGAGAAAACTCATTAAAATGATAAGTGCTTCTAATTTTTTTTGTTGGAGAAGTAATTACAAAAACTCGTGCTTCGGGTTTCATCAGGTTTCCAAACACTCGAAAACAATAAAACCACTCGGCCTGCGGCCTCGTGGTTTCAAATGTTTTCTCGTGTTTGGAAACCTGATGAAACCCTCGCACTCGTTTTTGAAATAGTACTAGAAACACTAAAAAATGGTCAATTTGAGCAGACTTGTGCGTCCCTGCGATTCGAGTTTAACACGAAATTTCCCTCCTTCCCCATGATGGTTTGATGTAACCCCATTTTTCCATGATTCTCTTATATTAATAACAAATAGATAATTGTTAATTCGTTTCATGTCTTTTTCAGGTCAACGGTAAGAGCCTGCGAGATATGAGCCATAGGAATGCAGTTTCTGCCCTGAGATTAGCTTCATCGCCTGTTAGAATAACAATTCTGCGGGAAGAGCCTGAATCGATTTTCACTTCAACGGAAGGTATATAAATATAAGCAACAGTAACTTTACAAAATTCGATGGCGGCATTAAGGAACACCCCAGTCAAAGAAAAGCTTTAACTGCAAAACCAATACTTCAGCACGAGAGTTATACATTTTGGTAAAAAATTTTGCCATTCTCTTCAAAACGACAACTTGAAATGACCAAATTCAAAGTTTCGTGAAAAAATTCTTCAAAACACAACGCAGAACTTTCCTTCACCTATCTGGTCTTAAACACTGCCTTGAAAATTCAGCTCCTTCAGCTTCCTTCCGTCCAGGCTGGACGGAAGGCCGGCGGAGGGAATTGGAAGGAAGGAAGGATGGGAGAGGGAGGGGAGGGAAGAAGAGGGAGCAAAGGAAGGAAGGAAGGAAGGAAGGAAGGAAGGAAGGAAGGAAGGAATGAAGGAAGGGAGGGAGGGAGGAAGGAATGATAGGCGAAGGAGGAGAGGGAAGAAGAAGGAGCTGGTCAGGACGCACCAAAAGACACAAGAATGACTGAGTGATCGTGCAACTGACGGACCGACCCTGACAACTAACTTAATGTCTCATCCACCGATAGCAGACTAGCTTAAATAGTTCTAATTACAAAATTTATGTATTTTTCACTTAACATAAAATTTATTTATGTTATGTTTAATGTAGAACCATCGACAGTCTTTGAAGTGAACTTAGTCAAATCCATCACAGACTACATAGGACTCAGCATTCTCGGTAGAAGGTAAGTCCTGAGAGGGATCGACCGATAGAAATGATCGCAATCGAAGAAGTTAATGACATGATGACCAGCTTAAACCGTGGAATGACATAAGGCAAGCCCATTGTACTAAAAAGTCAGTTTTTCTCGACTTCTATATTGGAATCTGTTAGAATCTATAGCGGAGTAGTTAAAATCGTCCATTCACCATAGACTATCCTGCGATTTCAGGTGCGAGACACGCTTTCTCTTGACCGTTTGTTTGTCTTACTCGGATAGCACTTTGTAGCATTGTGGCAAATAAACTTTGGCCGCTGATTCCACATTGAATTGCACTATAGAAATAACTTTTTTTGGGGGGGGGGAAGGCTGGAGGTGGGGGGAGGGGGGCTGAAAAGTTACCCAGAAAGGAGCCCTCAGAGCAAGAGCAAGAGTCAACAAGAAACTTCATCTGTACACACTAATCTCGGGGATTGACACTGGCCTGGTAAAGGCTGCGCTAATCCTGTTTACAATGGCGAGGCGTTAATGATGACTAAGGCGTGTAATCATGAAACGTCTACCTTTTGATTCGGGTTACAACTCACAGAACATGGAAGATATACAATTCGAACGGTATTGATTTCAACCGGGGTTCTTCTTAGAATTAGTATCATCATTTAGTTGACTAAAACATCTATTTCATTAATTTTTCTAGAGATGAAAACGGAGTATTTGTCTGTTACGTGGTAAGTTACAAATAGTTTCGGCAAACAGTATACTTTCCAGAATATAGTCTGTATCTTAAAAAGCAGGGGTGGGGGTGGGGGTTAAAAGCTTTTCCTTGTGAAATAAGGTTGAAGAAACTTGAGAGTTTTAAGCATGTGCGCTAGTATAACCAAAATATAACCAAATTTCCACAAAATTGGTCAACGCCATCACTCTGTAACCTTTTCTTCCCTGTTACTTTAAAAATCTTGATAAAATTTTCACGAATTTTGTGGGATCTCTCAGCGCAAACCTTATTGAAAAGGATAATAGAGAAATTTTGAAGAAGGATCTCTCAACTTTAGTTAGTAACGAATGTGGATCGGATAGTCTTCTTTGCAGATCTTAGACATCGTATTTTTACAGAATATTATTAGCAATTTCAATAGAATATTATTAGAATATTATCATTAATAATTTTATATTATTAGATACGCACTTATGTTTTGTATTTAATTACTTTAGTTACTTTAATTACTTTGTGTCACCAATTAGCACACATGCTAACGTTTCTTGACACATTAATAAAGTTTTATTATTATTTATTATAATTCCTCGAAGGAATAATGAAGGAAAACGGCTACGGCGTCGGAGAACGTAGCATTCATTCTTTATTGCCCCCCCCCACCCCAGATTTGGTTGTTTCTCTAGCTTTAGCAAGCAAAAACAAAGAAGAATACAGCAAAATGTGACCTCAACTTTTTCTTTTTTATCTGCCTTCATTCGTAATTTTTTACCTCGTTTGTCAGTCCGAGGACAGCATTGCATACAACGAGGGTTCGATACACCAAGGAGATAGGCTTCTAGAAGTTAATGGCGTGAACTTGAAGAAGGCTACCCAAGAAGAGGCCTGTAAAGCTTTGAAGGTGAGGGAAGGCAGTATTTATAGAGGTACCATGAACGACATAACCTTCGATTTACTAAAGATAGTCGCTGAATCTTTCTCTCTCGAGATTCACTTGTAGTAACACTCACCTCACAGCGTCCTTGTTATGTCTCCAATTTGCAGCGCACGTTTGGAACTGTCAAGCTGAAGGTAGGACGCATTCCATCTCTGTACGCCTCCCTTTGTTCGTCTACAACCAAGGAATCCTACGTCAACCATGCACTTGAAGAAGAAGGAGGTAATCAAAAGTTAAATTTGTACGATCCCGTTGATCGCTGTAAGCTGGTACTCTGGTAGTGGAGTTGAACCTTAGGCGGCAAGGATTTCAACTTGTCGATCAAGTTACCTCTAAGGACCACAATGTTTTTTTTCTTCCTTGGTCGCCATAGGGTTAAGATTTCATCGAGGAAACATTAGAAGTACGCGGACGATTACGAACAGCTTATAGTAATAACCCGCATATAAAAAACCATCAGTTTGATTAGTGGTTTCTAAGAAATTAGGTTATTAAGGCTTTTAGATAATGCTAATGTTGCTGGTCAGAAAACTAATTCAATAAGGGTGTAGTCCCAAGTTTCCGTATCATAAACGTATGTGTCTGTTACATGACTACGTTCTACGCAAACAAAGATTGGCCCATCTGATGTATTTAAACCCACAACAGGTCCTTTACGTTTCCAAATAGAAGACTCTTTCAGTTTAGGATACAACAGATCGCCATTTACAAGTATTAGCCTTCCAGTTCGGTTTCTTAATCCACTGCAGCTGGGTTCAGGAGGGTTTTCATTGAATTCGTTTTCCAGTAAACTGGGCAGCAATGCTTACCATCGTATTTGGAGCATTGCTGTCCAATTAACTCTAGAAGCTAAAAAAACAAAGCCGAAGTTAATCATCGAGTCTTTACAGGTCCCAGTAAAGAATTCCGTCGATGGAATAGCTTTGGATTTGAGCATAAGAAGAAACGCAAAATACCACGTGACAATAACAACCCGGTGCCCCAAAGGCGACGGTCGCTCAGCTGTCGAGATTACAGCGAGGCCTCCGGCTATGACTTGGAAGAACTGGAACGGCCGTCTTCTGAACACGACATAAGAGGTAGAATCACTTGTGTAGTGTAAAACAAGTTTGAGTATTTAACTAATGTACTGTCTTTAAATAGAAGTGAAAAGTACCAATCATTGTCGAGAAGGATAATAAATAATGCCAGAATTTAGACAAGAAAGAGGAAATTGTGCTAATCGCCAGATCGTCGGTGTGTTTTGTTTGTTGGTTTGCTTTTGTTTGTGTTTGTCTGTTTGTTTGCATTGTATTGTATTGTTTTTACTTAGAATAAGTCACTTGTGAAAATGGACTTTAACTTTCCCAATTTCTTGGTAGAATCCGAACTAATCATAAAGAATCGTTGAATCCCATACAAAGGTCCAACGTATCATGTGCTTTAGAATGTACCATTGATTTTGTGAAATGGTGCTTCATTTGAAGCCACAGAGACCGACTACTATTACCTAGCCACAGCACATGCAAGATCTATATATATATGTTATTCACCGGCCAGGAGGTCCGTATAGGGAAAACTGTGCCCGAGGTGAAGAGTACGACCCGATGCCGCAAGCCGAGGGCCGTACTCAAGACCAAGGGCATAGTTTTTCCCTTTACGGACCGACCAGGCCGGAGAATAACGTGTTTATTTTTCCTGCAATTTTGGAGGTGGAATGAAGCGAATTGGTTAGAGAAATTTTGTAATTAAGAATCCTTCCATGCACGTGCGCTAGTTCCCACGATCAAAGTTAAGTTAAATTATTAAGCTTATGAAAAAGAGCCGCTAGCAAACCGTAGGGATAACGGATAGACTAACAATAAACAGAAACAAAAATATATCATATATAAAACAACAAACGTTAAGAACAAACCCCGACGTCTCATAGCAAGAATAAAGAAAACACACGTTTAAATTTGGTTGTCAGTACCGAAAGATCTTTAAAACAAGTGAGACTTTTAGTGAAAACTAAGGCTTACACTCCACAAAATCCACTGCATATCTTGGCATTTTGAACATTTTTGTTCGTTCATGGTCAAGATTTTCGCAAATCGATACTTTGAGAAAACTAAACTGTATAAAAAACCTGTTGACATGCAGCAGATCTTGTCGAAGAGTGTCACAGCATTGCGAGGTTTCCTATAATTGTTTGACTATTTTAGCTAACAATCATTAATAATCATATTGTCTTGAATGAAGCTAAATAGGACAAGATCTCTTGCAGTTAACCCATGTTAAATCAAATGGCGTGTCAGTAAGAAAACTACAACTCGAAAAAAGCAAGCTAGCAAAATTTTCTGAACAAAAACACAGGAATACTCGCCTTTTTCGGAGAACAACCAGCCCTATTATTGCATTGCTGAATTTTCCTTTCACTGTACAATGGTAAGTGAGAGAAAAGTTCCATTTTAAGAAGAAAAATCCAACGTTTCGTTGCGCGGGAGTAAAATAATTACACTTCAAGTTTTCCGGCGGATTGGAGCGGCCTGTACACGGGGTACGGATGGGAAAATCTGGACCGCTGGAGCACAGACTCGAGGATTTAGGATTCCGGACCGCTGAGATGCTTCAGAAAAAAAATTATTTCAGTTATTTTATAAATTCGTTTGAGAATTTTTCAAATTTCAAAATTTACCAGGTCACACTTAAATGTATGAGACAAATTTTTTAGAAGAAATTGCTCGTCAAAGTGTGTTTGTTTCTCGGCTACCTTGTTATATCTTATCTTTGTTTGTGCACAGGAAACAGTACAGCTAAGAACAACAGAAGGAATGATGAGCCCCGGGAAAGGTTTCGATATGTGCATCCGGAACGGATTGAACTGTCTTTCCAACCAGACCAGAAAAATAATGAATCCTATCATAGAGAAGGTACGATCCAGCAAAAATCGCACTTTACACAGGACAAACAGTACAACACTAGTTCTACTCCCAGAGTACGTTTGTAATATGGAAAGATTTTTCTGAGATTTTCTCGAGTTTAAAAACTTGTCCTTTGAAGGCTTGGTGTCAAATCTTTAATAAACTTGGTACGGTTGCTAATTCTTATATTTTCTTCCCTATGAAAGCAACTTTTTGTAGTTGATTCATTTCCTTGACAATTTTAATTAGGTTCAAGATGCCTACTCCTTTTCGACGTGTCGAATTCACTGGAAGATTACTTGGCACTACTTTCAGTATTTTTCGATTGTTTCTTGTAGCCTCCCATTAGATCAGATGGACTAACGAAGGAAGGTTTGCGCATCGATAAAAGTGGGCTACACATTTCAACTCCTCAGCGTGTCCCAGTCTTCTTTTATTTTGTTTTTGATATTCTTGTTTCAATTTCATAAATGCTTTACTATTTTGACTGTTTTTCCTTGGAAATGGTTGCATACATACATACCTACATGAACTTTATTGCGTTACAGATTATGTGTGAAGGGGAAAGAAGGCTTTGCCGAGGTGGCTGCCAACCGACAAGATGGTAGAGGATAAATCAAATTAAATTACTTAATTAAATCAATTGGATGATTTTCACAAGGATTAATTTTGAGCAAGTTAATAAACATAACACAGCTAGATAGCTCCCAGAGCCTCTAACAAATTAGCAATAATACACAGAAACGAAACAAGCTAAACACTCAAGCATTGGTCATGCATATCTTATTGAAAGGAGACTCGGTCCAAGGGGCACTTCGACCTCCTCCCCAGGCCTCTCCCCATATACGTAAACAAAAAGAAGGCCCAGGGGACAACATTGAGGAGTAAAGCCCAGTTGAACAAACAACTCATGCAATGCGTTTAATGTAAAAGGATCAAGGCAAACAGGTTTTTTTGCCTGAATTACTCTTAAGCGAATATCCAGGCCGACCACCATATTGGGCATTTGTCTGTTTCCACTATTAATCAATCTGTTGAGCAAGTTACTAAAGAGACTACTAAAATAGAATATTGCCTACCTTTGCAACAATAAATAATGTTCTTGTGTTTTTCAAATACATTATGTTCATTCTGTTTTTCAAATACATTATGTTCATTCTGTCGCATGTGATGCAGCTAAGACAATGGCAATATCGATTTATACGTATGTTTATTATTCCACTCTTGCGCCATTTCACCATATAAGGTCAAGAGAACGCGCAAAATATGCCACGGTATTACACAGTAAAATTATGTATTGCACTGCAAAATCCAGGTTTCACAGATTTTCTGGCCGAAGGACTGGAAAAACCAAAATTTGGCTTTTCAAGTGGAATAATAAATCTCTTATTTTATACTATGCAACTCGCAAAGTATCTGCGCGTGTTTTATATGTTAAACCATCGAATACAATGCATGTACATGTAAATGCATATGCATATATGTACATGTACATATAAGCATATGCACATATTTACTTATATCAGAAACTCACTCAGGAGTTGAAACGTGTAACTCGGGTTCAATGCTCGTGAATATTCATTTTTCAAACTACCATATTTGGAAACCCCTCGCTCCAGTCTACGATGCTGCAGTTCATTTCGCTTCCGTTGAACTTATGAGCGATACAAATGCGCAGTTGATTCAAAACTCAATCACTAGTTACCATAAAAATCAAGAAAAAACGAGAAAGGAAAAAAGGTAAAATAATCGATCACATGACTGAACGAAAAAGGCGCCAAAACCGTGTCGCAGCGTTTCTTTGCAAAGCTGAATGGATCAATGAAACTGCTCCAAAGTGAACATCCGAGAATAATTTTTGAAAAAGTCTTCCAAATATTGGCTCTAAAATGTGGTACAGGCTTGACGTTTCCTGAAAAATTGTTGTATTCATCGTCCAAAGTGGATTAAAGCTACAGTATGATTTCAGCATTAAAGATGGAGAGTGGAAACGATCACAAAACATAGTGGCTACAGGTTCAGAGGGCGCGGACGGAATGTCTCAAAACAACAATGAATCAAACATTCAACTTATTTTGCATTACAATCTCTTTATTTGAACATTTGGAGCTGCTTGAACTCAGAGCTACATCAACTGCAGGTAAAACGATGTTATTTTGTGTAGTAAGCTTATAAAGCCGAAAAAATGTCGTCCTTTCTTATTCAGTAATTCATTTAGCTTGATTTTGGTAGCGAACAACCGAAAATGTGTGACATGTGACACTTAAATGTTATTAAACGGTTCTCTTCAATTTTACTGTGTTAAATATTTTTGTATCATGTCTTGATATTTTGGTGTCAAACGTTTTCCGTGTAAAACCTACCCTTTGTGAACAATTCTTGATATTGCCACAGTGAAAGAAATCGTAAACACAACGCTAGACTAGCTAGTTTGGTTTGGTTTCGCACTCTGATCTACTTCTAACCCCAGCGGTTTGCTCGATGTTGTTTCAATTACCAATTTTGTTGCCTAAAAAATTTCTTGCTCGGTCTTCGGAACCATTATTTCTTTTCGCTTTGTCGTTCCAACGTTTGAAAACTTTTTCGGCTTGTTTTCCCCCTGTTTGTCAGCCACTCTTTGAGAAAGCGGGCGAACTTGGTGTGAAATTAAGTCACGTCGTTCACGAAATTGATTGGTCAGTTCCCTTTCTCCTCATGTTCCAAATATTGTACTTGCGAAAATGAATAATTACGAGCATCAGTCAAAACCTACAATGCGAGTTACACGTTTCAAGTCCTTATGAGTTTCTGCTTATATAAAATAAATAGGTTGCTCAGTGGTCTATCTTTATGCGTTTCAGTAGTTTCTTTCTTTCGTCCATAACTCCCCCCCCCCCCTTCCAGTGGGAAGGTACAGTGTACTTTTTCTTAATTTCACGCTGGCCAATTGACGAATTAACCACGAAAGCTAAGATTGGTGCATTCAATTCGACGTGATCTGAGATCAGATTGAAGTGAATAGATCTAGTTATCCAGCTGGTCACTTGGAGAAGAGGTTTCCTGAAGAAGAAATGAAGTCCAGCGAGGAAAAAGAGGGATTGACTCATTATGCGTTATCTAATACCTTAACCGTAATATATTGGCAATATTAATTAAAAAATAGATGTTCTTATAGCAGCTGCTGTTTGGTCAGCCACGATTTTTTTTTACTAGTTTGTTTACTACGTTCATTGCTAATCTTGATCTACACAAAGATCCAGCTACAAACTGTTCCTTTTTGTTAAAGTGCCACTGGGACCAGAATTTTGGTATTTCATATTTTTGCATTTTTGAAAATAGTCTGAGGTTGTTACTCACCATACCAAATTTCAACTCATTACGATAACTGGAAGTTGCTTTTTTCGGACGGTTTTTGTCGAGATTTTACGGCCGCCATTACTGGCCCTTGTTCCGGAAGTTGGCTTGCGAATTAGCGGAAGTGACGTTAGAGGCTCACCTCAAACCAAGTCAGGCTTCATTCGGTTACTTGCCGCGGGAAATGTAACTGTTGTCGAGGGAAGATTTCGTGCCAACTGTTTGCTGTACGGCCTTGAAATTTTCGTTGCTGCAGCAGTTATGTAGGGTATTACTTGTGTTGTACAATGCTACAACAATAAATCCAACCACCGATCTGGTATTTCGCTTCATCAAAGCCTTGCGAGCGGACCTGCAACGGAAAAATGGATACTGTTCGAACTCACACACAGTGCAAATTTCAACCCGAGAGGTATTTTTGTCGGCTGTTTTGATCACTTCACGGACGAGTGTTTCCAGAGGACTGTTCATGTCGAAGGATCCCAGAGGTCGATTATTCCATTGTCCATTCTAACTATATGGAAAAAAAGATCTGGAAAAAGGGAGACGAAAGGTACCTAATCTTAACGCAGTTGAAGTGATAGTTTGTTTCTTTTTCAACGCATAATATTTATTTTGCTTGTGGAAAAACCCTTTCAGTTCTGTCGTCTGCTAGTGCGAAGATCTTCGGCGTAGTCCTCATAAAATGCATCCTGGGCGAATGCAAGACCGCCGCGATAAATACGCCAATAGTTTGTATTGCTTAGCTTTTTTTCTTTTTTTTTTTAATTCCGCGTGTGTTAATTTCAATGCAGTAATCGCTTAAAAGCATGGACAGTTATTTTATAGTCTACCATCCTGAATGTCGAGAAACTTTACTCCTTATCCCTGTCGCTGAAGAGTCGACTGACATTATTGTTCGAAATATATGAGGCTTCGATCATGTCGATAGGTGGCTCGTCTTGTAAGTTAGGAAAAAATATTACACGCCACTATTTGTTTAAGGGTTTTACAATGTTATTCCTTTTAACTGTCATAGCAATCTTAGTAAATGAACTACCAAGAAAAATGATTAGGTATCAAGTTATTATTTTTACGCAGTGAATAAAGCAAGTGAAAGTTTCGTTTCCTTGGCGGTCCGCATGTAGTTGTTGAGCAGCAGAAAATTTTCCTTATGGCTTTGATTTGCACTACAAATATTTAGATTCCGTTGACACAAGGCCTCCAGTTCTTAAAAGAAGGTCTTGGTTTATTTCACTTTTTTCGGCTCAAGTTAAGAATTCTACAAAAACTGTTAAAAATATTTAGAAACGCCAAGCACGTGTGTTTCAATGCATTAATTAAGCGACCACTGTACTATGATGGACACGATAAGCTTCATGAGTTGACTGCCAGATGACTACAGCATTACAGCTCTTTAAGAAAGTTTCCCATACTATGCTAAGAATGGCCAAAAATCTCAATGCGTTACAATATATAATGAATATAAACAACGGCAAACAAAATATAGCTTCTTTTATTTCTCCAACGAAGCGAACAATAAAATCGATCGACCGATGCTAGAGAATTCGCGAGCATCAAATTCTGGAGTTTTTATAGGTGTTTTGTCTAAATTCCCAAAGCTTAAAACATCAATTTTTCGAATAGCTGGACAGCCATTTATCCGTTGGATAAGAGTTATGCACTCTTTGAGCAACTTGTGTCTGAAATGTAATCACTGTATAAGCATTATTTCGCGCATATTTTGATCTCCCGCCAATACGGCGAGAAAAAAAGCTTTGAACAGTTTGTTTACAAGCTTATAAGCTGAAATCTCCTGACATCAGTTCTTACATCGTACGGTAAGAAAAATTCTTCATTTGCCGAATTAAATTAAACCTCTGATCCTTCGGAAGCTAAAGACTGTTCCGAATCGTAGAAATACTCTTCGGAGGTTTCGCAGTCGACCTTAGGCATCTTGAGTCAAAACACAAGGAAACGCGACTGAGGTGAGCCTCTGACGTCACAAGCTATTAAATTGCGCAATCACCCAGGAACACGTTTTCAGTAATGGCGGACACATTTTACGCAACTTTGGAGCTAAAAAATATTAGGATGGACGGTTTCTTGTTCAGTTTTCTGGGTAAATATATGCACAACGCGATATTCTGCGACAGAATTTGGCGAAAATAAACCTACAAATTTTCGTCTCAGTGGCACTTTAAAGTGCACCTAACCCCTAAAATTCTTTTTCGGCGAAATAAATTCTATCAACTGGAACATTTCTTCGCAAAACTTTTTTGATTTGGTTAAATTCTCGATTTTCTGTGCCCTGTTAAATTCAAGAAAAATTTGGTTCAAGTCCGAGTAAGAGGAACCTGGGGCGAGCCGTAGTTGTGACGTCAGATCTAGAACCAAGATTTCCACGCCGCTTAGTTTTTAGCTGTGTTTCTCTGACTTTATTTGTTGATCGAAGCCTTCTGACCTTCTAGCTACTTCGAACAAAGTCATAGTATGACTAAAATTCCAATGTTGTAATCCAAAGCTGATACTGAGACCAGCTACGCGGATTCTGCTGATTTGTAGATGAATTTTAGCTCTGAATACGAGATAGATGCGGAACACGAAGTCGACAGTACACCGACAAAGGATGAAGAAAGTGCCGTCCTGCCCATATCTGCTAAGAAGCCGCTAACCAACGAAGAATGAATTGCCCAATGCAAAAAGGAAATAAAGGCAAACTAAGAACTGGAACAGCAAATAAAGCAACTTACGATTGGCCTTGGAGGGCCGCGAAGAAGCCGCGAATGCTGAGCTTCGCCCGTGAGTGTTTACATTTTATTTCGCACGTTCGGTCTTCACGTTTGGTCTTGGTTTTCCTGCTCTCCGCTTCTCGCTTTGAGATTTATATTCAAGCTGAGGGAATCTCTTATAGAAATGGAGATTTTAATAAAACATTCCTTTCTTCATTTATTTATTTTACATAGAAGTAAATGTGGAAACTGCGATATTACTTACGTCTCGTCCATTTCTGTAACCAGCATTAACAATAACAACAATTTATAACACTAGTGAATCAGGAAGGCAATTATTTTCTAAAGGACATTGACGAGAATTATAAGCATGAGAGTTTGTTAGTATCGGTTCAATTGAGATTATCTTACCGATCATTTTTCTCGCTTCACCGTGCGAGCAGTTTCCTCAGATCCCACGCGCGAGCGGAAATGTACAAATTATGTAAATCAACCGGCCCTCGCTTAACTCGCGACTAGAGGCTTCGCCGCTCATCGCTCACACTTCGATCTTCTTGCGGCCTTCAGTTTCGCACAAAAAATGTAATAAAAGAATTAAGAAAGAGACTGCTTGCCGTCTACTTCAACGGAGGATATGAACAAGGGATCTCTGCACAGCGATGTTTTGTTATGCTCGAGTGATTTAATATGACTGAAGATAAAATTCTCATAGCGAGGGACGTTCATAGACTAGAATAAGGAATAATGGCAATGGTTTGTTATTGTGGAGAAAGCGCGTTCGGTTCTGCTGAAGGAGGACTTTCTATAAATACGGTCTTTAATTTTAAACCCTCCGCTGTTTTGGGCACCGCTTACATGTAATTATCGTTAGCGCTTGCCGTGTAGCCAACTTGAATAATTGGCAAAGGCAATAATTTTCTGCGTACCGCGTATCTAAGGTATTCTGTGGTTAATCGGCCGTTGAACCATTGGAAATACACAAAAACCTATCGTTTGATCGGATACTAAAGTTGTTCATTCATTCATACCTTTCTTTTTGCGACAACAAATCTTTGCTTAAAATGCATCGAACATTGTATCGAGTGCTTGGAAGGCTGCTGCTTTGCTCGCTATTGCTTTACAAAATCCACTCATTTCGTCTCTTCGCCTCCGGTCGCTCGTCGTCAAAAAATGCTGTATTTTTGTAGTGATACGTCTTGTGATTCGTTTCTTTGGTTACTATCAGTCTCGGAGCAATACGAACGGTCGACAGTTTTCTGTACATCTTCGAGAGCTCAAGAGAAATATAACTCCGATAGAGATAGCTCGAGACTGCGGGTTCTTGATTTGACGTCACAAGGTGACTAGTCCCATGCCCTCACTGCTCGACCCTGAACCAAAATGGTGTATTTTTCGCCCGATTTTCCGTACTTCAACCGCGCATAGAAAATCAGGGATTAATCCAAATCAAAAACTTTTTGTGACGAAATGCTCCAAATGATAACAGGATTTATTTGACGGGGAGAAATTTTTTGGGGTTAGGTGCACTTTAAAGTGTCCTTGGATGTCACTTAAATTACGATAGCCTACAAATAGAAAGCAGGTCCAAAGAGAAAAACAACAAAGTAAGGCGGCATCAGGGCGTCAACTGACAAATGACACTCAGAAAATGGGAAAATAGGAATGACAGTGGCCAAAAAATAGAAAAAATAGGAATTCTCACCCCAAAATAGGGAAAAAGTAGGAAGATTCCTTTGAGTTTTATCCTCTTAAAGGGGCACTGTCACGAGCAATCTGCTGTGTTGAGGTCAATTCTGTACTAAAAACATTGCTTAGTACCTTTAATTGTACTAAAACTGCTCCTGCATAATTACGAAGATAACAAATGAAATTTAGCAGGGACAGCAAACCATAATAATTTGCTTGCGATTTTTTCAAGACACAGATTGAGAACTTGAAAAAATTGACCAATTTTTTCAAGTTTCAACCCATTGCCATCCTCGCCACCCGTAACAACAGATGACAGTAAAATGTTCAGTGCAGTAATATAGTCCTTGGCAAAAATACTAGACCATTTTTTTTGGGTTGACAAGTTTTAGCTTTTTGAAGTAATACTAGAATAGCGTGACAGCGCCCCTTTAACAATCCCTGTCCCAACAGCACCTATGTTCCACAACCCAGTACTTTAATACTTAAGACACAATGGCATACATCCTCAATGTGATTCACATGAATGTGCCAGCATTGAAGTATAAGCAAAAACAACTTGAGTGTGACCAGCTATGTTACCAAGCACATCTCATCCTTCAAAACTTACCAGATTCCAAATTTCCAAATTTCATTATAAACTTAACCAGATGGAAGAAGGATAGGCAAGAAGATTTTTTTTACAAACATTATCAAAGTTCACTGTCACCTATTACATATCTTCCTTACAATAATGTAAACAAAGAGTTGTGAACAACCAAAAGTCATGCTCTTATGTTTTTGCTTGTTTAGCAGTCTGGGCACGAGTTTCAGAAGAAAGTCATTGAAACAAGCTTCAAAATGGTCCGTTGGCATAGGGGATTCAGTTTTTTGTAACATTTATCAATTTTATTGACAATTTTATTTCAAATATTTCAAAATGTTCCATGCCCCAAGTAAAACACTTAATAAATAGGAAAAAATAGGAATCTCTTCAAAAACTAGGAGAAATTAGGAAGCAGGCCAAAAAATAGGAAAAAATAGGAACCTGACGCCCTGCGGCATGAACAGGAGGGTGAAATTCAGACCTTATACATCAGTCAATTCCAGCTGCGCCCATGCCCCCCCCGGGCTAACCCCCGGGCATTAGCATTTTTTCTCTCTCGGATGGCAAATTCCCGGGGGTGGGGAGACTTTAGCTGCCAAATGCCCCCGCGGTGTGGACGAAGGAAGAGGGCAAATGCCCCGCCCCCGGGATCGTACGTCCCCAATCAACACTGCAGCAGTTTTCATTCATTGCACAATAATACCACTTTCAGCATTTTTATGTGTGATTTTTCATTTCTGTAGGCCTACCTCTCCGTCTTCTATTGTTTGTAACGGCACTATCCGATGTTAATAAAGTTAGTATAAATGCCAAGTGATGATATTTTAATACTTCACAGACAACAATACTACATGATAGTTGATTGTTACTTTAATATTTTGTTTCAAACAGTTCGCTAGTAAACAGAAATCTTGACATTATAAAAGTCTGTTGTAACGTCATCTGTTGTGAATATTTTAATAATATGCAAAAGTATAAAACGACGATCCCTATACACATGTTTAGAATTTAAGAATCATCGCGACTAAATTTTATTTAAATCCTTAAGAAGAATGCGTACGTCGATTCACGTTGATCGTTCCCGATCTCGCTATATTAAGTGATAGTTGTGCCTTGATGAGCAATGAAGAAATGCATAAAATCGAGAAAACCTCCACAAGTTTGTCCAGTCCTTGGCAGACGATCCAATCTGCCGCGATAAAATCCTCCATGTTTGGATTTCGAGTCGGAAACCACATGAGTGTCAAATGCCCGGGGGTAGGCAAATGCCCGACCCCCGGGCCGTGCCAAATTTGCTAATGCCCCACCCCCGGGACTGACAAGGCACGCAAATGCCCCGCAGTTGCCCGGGGGGGGGATGGGCGCAGCTGGAATTGACTGATGCATTATTTTATATCATCGATACTGATAGCCCTTCGAGTTTATAAGACGCACACGTAAAAAACGGCATGGAATCAAAAACATAACTACAATTGACAATACTGGTCAACACTTTCATTTACAGGCGATTTGTCTGTTGAATTTGTTTTGTTTTCATGAGTACGAGTGTTTGCTTTCACACGATTCCGAAAAAAAAAATCGTTTTATCACCCGTTATCAGAGTACATATCAACTTCATCCACCTTTCGAAAAGCTTTAACAGTCTTGGCGAACTTGCCATGTCTGTTTAAAACTTTTACCGACGAACTTGAGATTTGCCATGGCAGATTAACAGAACTACTCAATTTTCGACACAAGAAAATTCTTTTGGGGGACAAGACCACTATTCTTCAAATGTTGTGGTTAAATTCGTACCTTGCATTAGTGAAGGTCTGTTTTTTTTTAGCAAAACAAGCTGCGCTGATGTAAATAAAAAGGCTTAAAAAACTGAAAAATGGCGAAATTTTTGGAAAATATTTTGATCCAATTTTTTTTAATGTTTAGTGAGGTCCTCATCAGCAGAATGAAATATTCATTTTCTAAAAGCAGCTGAACACATTCGATGGTACTTTCTTTTCATGGTCTTTAAATACAAACTGGAGCTTTCTTTTGTCTATACTCATTTCTATGCCCTGATCATTTTTTAATAATAAAATATTTGTTAGGCTTACGCTAAAAGAGTATAGTCAAAATATCTTCGTACAGTCTAAGTAGATTTATCTTTTTTTTTTTGCGGCAAACTTAAACCTGTTTAAATATTTCCACGAAGAATTCTGATTGTTCCAACGTAATGAAAAACAATGCAATACGTCCTTGGAATTTTATTTTTAATTTTAATTTTGTAGTTTGAATAGCTGTTTCCCGAATATTTGCTTTTGACTTCCCCCGATTAAATTAATGGCTTTTTCCTTCTATGGTAGTGGGCAATTTTGGCACTTGCAGTTTCTTTGTTTATTCAAAACGCACTAATCTTAATCTGTGTAATTTAAATAAAAGTCTTCAAAGACTTTGTGCACACGGGAGTTGCTTCAGGTATATTTGATATATACACTTTCTTCAATCTCCTAGATCTGAGAATCGAATTCGTTGAGACAAAAACCCAAATTTGTGACTTCATGAAATATTCAGGTAGAGTTCAGATTTGCAAATTTCGCCCGGGTTGTTAAACAAAAAAAAACGACGGAAAGAAAACAACAAAATTAGCATTCAAATTACATGTAAAATTACAGGGCGCCAAAATGAATTATGCTTTTCTGATAGTGAGCGGTATTTTTGTCTTTGGGCCATACACATCACTACAGAGGCAAACACGACCAAAGCGACAATCATAATTGCCTAGCGTCGTTGATTTCAGCAGACGATACTTGGATCAGATTTTAATTTATCGAGCTTAATTACGGCTGACGAGATGTACTTCTATTTCATCACCGAAGTGCAATGCAGATGCGTCATAAGGGATCTTCCCAAGTCCTTAAAGTTTGTTTTGTATGCGATGGAAAAAACCGTATTATTTTGTTAAAACAACAACTTAACCGACGGGGTTTTCCTCTTTTTCAGCTCTGAGATACGTTTTAACTGAATATTTGCATTTAACTATTGGTTTCCCCAAGACCTTGAAGTTCTTGGACGAACAACATCCATCGGTTTCAAACACTGTATCGCTTTTTTGTTTCTTTTACATCAACAGCATCAACATGGTTGCTGAGTGGACAACAGCATCTGTCGCTGTAACAGCAGTTCCCCTGTGCATCGTTATATTAATCGGGATTTTTGGCAACCTAATGGTTGTGTTTATCAGCACCAAAGGAAATAGGGTTCGTACCAAGGGACGTCCTCTCATCGCCAGTTTGGCCCTTGCGGACACTCTGGAATCTACAAATTTGATCTTCATGTTAGTCTCTGTTGGGAATTACGGCAGATGGATTTTTGGTGATGAGTTATGTCAGCTAAACGGATTCATGACCACAGAATTTGTAATCTCGTCCATGTACAGTCTCACTGCCATAAGCCTCAATCGGTATTTCATGGTCGTTAAGCAGAACTATTACCGTAAGGTATTCAACACAAGAAACCAGGCGTTGATTATCGCATTAATCTGGTGCATTCCGCTTCCTTTAGCAATTGGACCTTTGCTGGGGTGGTCAGAATACGAATTTCAAACCGGAAAATGCATTTGTATATTTTGGTTCAGTCGTTCCGTAGTGTTTTCCAGTGTGGTTCTTGTTGTCGCTGTGCCTCTTCCTTTGGGCATTATTTGCTTCTGTTGTTTTAAGATTTTCAAACAAGTTAAGCATCATTCCAAACAAGTCGGCACCATGGCGAGTAGCGCTCCAACGGTTAACGTTGAAGAGGTTAAAATCACGAAAACGCTAGCCGTCGTAATCAGCGCCTATCTCATCTGCTTCGTGCCTGCTGCCACCATAAACCTCATCGAAATGGTTTTCCCAAGTTTCAAGATACCGCTTTGGATTGATATACTATCCATGATATTGGTGTTCTGTAACCATGCTAATAACCCTGTTATCTACGGAGCACTTAACAAGCAATATCGAAAGGCTTTCAGAGATATCTTTAGAAATCTCTTGGGAGGGCGTTGCACTCTGGATGCGACAGGTAATAGTTCAGATAACAGTACTATATTAGCAGATCCCAGCGTTTTCTCAAGGCCAGGACGAGTGTTTAAGAATTCTGTAAGTGTCGCAACAGTTGCTCCAGCCAGAAAAACAAGCAACGCCGAGGAGAAGACCGCGGCGATCGTCCCCGGACAAAACTCGACAGGGCAAGTCAGTTCACTGTAGCGTTATGTTGATGGCTATAAAATTTGCATAAGGAAGAATAAAGAAATATCACATCTTTCTCCACGAACTGAAGGACGGAGAAAGTAGCGGCAAGTTAGTTGTTATAAATGGAGGTTAACGGTGTAAAATAAATTCAATTTTTAATGAAAGGGTATTTTCATTTATCAGCTGTTAGGTATTCTTTTCTGTATGTAGACAGAGATCAACAGAAACAAACCATGTCATGTTATTTCTCTTCTGTTCGACATTAGTTTTGTATAAAGAGCGATTTAAGTTCATATTCTTGAGTTGGAAATAAATTTCTATGCAAAATAAGTGTTATCTGGTGGTAGTGTAGAGGTATTTTAGTTTCGTCATAAATACAGCATAGGGGCACCCAACAGTTCATTTCACTAGACTATCTGTTCTGAAAACCTTAATCGCTTAGGATATTCGGATGAAGTTATGAAGTTATGAATTGTTACCTTAAACTGTTTGAAATGTAAAAAATAATAATAATAATAAATTACTTTTGTTTTTTGGAAGGACAAAGTATATATATATGTCAAAGAACAGCTCCAACTTAAAAACAGTGACATGGCAGAAGCCACACAAAAGGCAGTCACGAGGAAGGGCATAAGCCCCACATAAAGACTGAAAAGAAGTAAAAATATATTCTTTAAAGTGCGCGAAAAGATCAAACAAAGGTCAAACACGGCCGGAAAACAGAATATTCGTGGGACAACACAGACTCGTTGCCTATACAGGTACATTGCGACTTGAGTGCTAAAGAATCCTAAAAGATCAAACTACTTCAGCTGACACAAATATCTAACTGAAACTAACTAACTAACTAACTAAGGCATGGGTCGCGTTCAAGGACATAGGTGTTTGGATAGGCATAAAATGTGTCATCACCTCTCCAAGACAAGCGCGACCCTTATGTCGCGGCAGCGGACATACGAGCCGCGGAGGACATAAGATCAAAAGGGCCGATGTCCTGCCTCAGAGCTGGTCATATCTGGTCATAAGGCCATAAAACAAAAGCTTCTGTCAAAACCATCATTCGGCACCTCTTTTTTGACAAAACTCATGCGATTTACAGACTCGTTCTATTTTGCAATCTGCACACTAGAGAAGCATGGCGAACCGGCACTTTCAATATTCCGACCAATTCTACCCTTTTTCGTATTCCCCGGCCTTCTACTCGTCTGGGCCTTCCCACATTCAAGATCAGGTATTTCATCCGTCGCATAACGACACGCAGCAGTTCAGCAATCAGGTATTTCATCCGTCGCAGAAAAAATGAACTTCAAACCACGAGTTTACAGGACGAGGTAAACGCCAAAGCCTTCTGCGAATCCTTCGTCTACGTCTTTCAAGGACTCTCCTGTAAAATGCCGTGGCGATCACTCTCCTCCGTCGAATGTTTTGAAGTGCGTAAGCAATGATTAAAAACTAGAAATCGATGAAATTGAAATACGCCTGCATAAAAGCAGCAATAAGAAGAAGTAAGGGTAGCAGGATGTAACTCACTCGAATTGTAAACACACGAAGCAATTTCCCCCCGTTTGATAGGTCAGCGAGATGTCTACGGCGCGCGACCGACGTGGGTCATAGCTAATTGGATTAATTTTTGTTTCCAGCATGAGTCACGTCCTGCTATGGTCTCGATATATGATGAAATGTCTTTGAACGCGACCCCTGCCTAACTAACTAACTAACTAACTAAAAGGCGCTTTTACGATGCGGGAGATTTCGTTTCAAGTGTTGAATTGATTTCAAATTGAATCTACGATATTGAACAAACAACATATGCGATAAGGTCCAATGGTAACCAATGGTACCAACATAGTTGTTATTTATATTAATACGAATTTATTATATTCAAAAAAAAAAAACAGGAATTACCACAAATCGTCTGTTTGCTGTATTAGCGTGAAATATACTAAAATCTGATCTTTTCTCACAATTAAGCCGTCCGTATGCGGACGTTTCTTGGGACTTAAACAGGCAATTTATTACTCTCGCAGTCAAAACGTTTATCATACATAGCTCTGTAATAACTTTGGCACCTACCTTAACTCTTGTTTTTTGTAATTAACCGTCGACTGAGATTCATTACCTAGCTGTCAAAATGTTGATCACACATAGCATTGTAATAACTTTGGTGCCCCTTTAATTCTTGTTTTCTGCAATAATCCCTCGACTGGGATTCATTTTATTCAATATTTGGTTATAGTAATAAGCAACAAACACCTCATTAAATTGTCTTTGATTTGAAATGCAAATGCACGCAATTTAATTATGGGCGACTTTTCAGTTTATCCTCTGTCAACAGAAAATGTGTATCTCAGAAGACCGACAAAACACGGGTTTCCTCGTGTAAAATGACCAAGAAACGACAGTAAATTTCAAGTGTGGTCTATGCTACCGGCAAATTGCTTTCGTGGCCGCTGCCCAGTTTATTTTGGACGTTGAATGTGCCACCATTTTCAACACAGACATGTTGGCTCTGGAAACTATGTAGACTACAGTGAAATAATTGCTGCGCTATTACTTCTTCCCAGGGGCGTTCTTTCTTAACCAGGATGTCATATTGTGAAAATGTTCCTTCTTTGCGAAAAGATTCACGAAAGTGTATGTTTAAGAAAACAAAAACAAACAAAGGCAAACATACACACACACAAATACAATAGTAAGTTGTGAATGCTCTTACCCGGCAAGACTTTGGCGCAATTCTTGTCCTTCCATTAGATCATGTGCATATCACATTCTCTTGTGATCGTCCCAGTTGAGTTCAATGGAAGTTTTTAGTAGTTGCAGCCTTTATACAAACAAAAACTTACTTGTTTTATATTACTTTTATTTGTTTGTCAAGCGTTCTTAACATATCCCGCTGGCTCGAATTACTTCCTACGTCATCGACCTTAAATAATAATAATAATAATAATAAATAATAATAATAATAATAGTAATAATAATTAATAATTAATAATTATAGTTATAATTATTTTTATTATTATTCTCTTAAATATTGCTGTAAATTTTGTTACAAATATTATAGAATAAAGTATGAGTTTATTATTACTATTATTATTATTATTATTATTATTATTAAAAAGTCACTGTAGACTGCAGACAAATATGGTTGGATTTTCAAACTGGCCTTGGAGGAGGCAGAATTTGCTTAATGTTTTCTCTAAGAGCTCGTGTGTTTAATAGAAACAAAGACAAGAAAAGAAAGAAAAGTTGCAAATTTCATGCGACTATCCACATCTTCTCTAAATTTATCTCCTACAAATTAGTTTCAATTATGTTCTCTTTTAAATAAGACACTGAAGTAGCATCAATCGCGATCATTCTTTGCGTGGTCCTTTTGGAAACGATCAAGCAAATCTGAATTTCGCCATAAAAGTTGAACTGAAATAGAATCAAAAATATTTCAATGATTCAGTCCAAACTGGGGCGAGCATAAATTTTGTTGGTTTAGTGCTCAAGGCTGATTGCCTCAAGCGCATTACGTTGGCATCGTGACTTATTTTTCTACAATTTGTGGCCCGGTCACAGCAGCCGTTTCAATAACTTGCTTGCAAAGTTAGCTGGCAACATTCCGCGATAAGAACGGCGCCTCTTTCATACATGAATACTCCTGTGCTTTCACAAGTTTATCATTCAATGACAAGTCTCTCGAGAAAGCAATTTGTTTCTCTTCAATCTCGATGTTTCCCTTGCCCTTCTTTCGTAATATAAAAATGGCAGACAGGATTAAGAAAATTAATTTTCCGAGAGGAAAACAGAACAAGTAGTTTAGGGATTAAGGTGGCTCCATACAGTTTCTCATCAGTTTCAACAGACAAATACACATAACTTTTTTGATGATTTTCAGGACATTGATTTACATTTCACTAGGGAAAAGCTTCAAAAGCAGCTAGCCTAGCCCTTACACTTTTCAAAAAAGTCACAATTTCTGGGCCTGGCCGGTTTCTATGGCAACCACTGATATAGTTGTTTGGCTCATTTTTTAAGCTTACCCACTTTCTTCACGTCATTTCTTGGTTTTTACACGGTGAATTTTCGCTATTTTTGTTGTAAAGATGTTGTCGTTTGAGAAGTCTCAGCTGGCAAAGCTGTGAGAAATTTTGTACATAAGTTTTGCCAGAATGGTAAATTTCCGTTTTCGACGATTAATGCAGAAGTGCATGTACAAAAATTACTCTTACTTTAGTATGACTGAAAAAGACAAAAATCCTACAAATGCTCCAATTTTAAAAAAATTTCACCGAGTGGAACACGCGCAATTTGCGTTTGAAAATGCCTCAAAACCCACCTTTTTTCTTCACGCAGGAGCCTATCACCCCGGAGCCTCTATCTCCCATGTTGACCCTATGTCACAGCGTATTTACACCTTAGGTTATTTTTAGAGTGGGTGTTTCCGCGATAATAGCCTCACGCGCCCCCACTTCGCCTCCAACTTTCAACCAATCAAAGATTTGTCTCACTTGTTCTCTTGATAACGCATTCATTGTAAAATGGCGAGCAGTTTCTCCAATCTGAATACTCCAACATAAGTGATGAACTTTCCATTAGAATCAAGCTGCACAGAAAGTGAATCCGAAGGAAGTGAAATGGTGCTATGGATCTCACGGGAAATCATTGAGTCATAATTCGAAACCTGCAGAAAGAGAAAAAATATCGCCCTGAGTCAGACAAGCACGAGTGGCGGTAGTCGGGGAATGAAACAGCCTAAAAAGTGTACGAAATCTACTAATAAAACTGCAAAGAAGGGACTCGTCCATATGAAATGGAGGAATTATTGTCATTATAAGTGTTCTCTGCTGAAGAAGCGACGCGAATGGCCGTTTGAAGTCGCATAGGTTGATAACCTTCGAAGAGCGCCGGGGATTCGATTGACACGCGAAGAACAGTGGGGTAATTTCGGCCTTTTAGTTTAATTACTGTTTTTCGTCGAAAATTTGCCATATTAGTAAAAGAACAATACATCGCTGATATCCCAAAGCGAGAGAAGCTAGTGCATGTTTCGCCGGGCCATTCTGATCAGTATCATGTTGCTCTCTCGAGGATATCTGCTCCATGTTTTTGTTTGCCCCTTTTTATTTCAGTCTTTCGGCCAATTTTGTTTCTTGTATATTTGTAACGGGTTAATTTAGTATGGTACGCAAAATTAAATAGTGACTGAACTGATCCGTTTATTGAAACGTCGCATGAAGATTTTCAAATCTCCACTGAGGTCATATATCCTATATATCTGATATTTGAATGAGATCTTGTGTGGCTTTCGCGTGTTATATTCTTGTCAGTTGGCTTTGACGTCTATAATTGTGTCTGTTAGCGATTGTGGCTTTTATGTCTTAGGGTTTGCTCGTTTGAATCTCTAATATTAAAAGATTTAGACGTAGAATTGACTGAAGTACAGTTCAGCCTTCAATTCACTGCAACTCATACACGTTGCATAGTAAAGAAGCTGTAACGCCAACATCTCTGGTAAAAGGGATCTATTAAAAGGAATCTAATTACGGTCTAAAAAATACGAAGACCAGAGAAATATTCCACTAAACTGGGGAAGGATAGTTTTCCCTTTACCGCATCCTGAAAATCAAATCTCGGGCACGGTTGACGCCAAGAACTATCGCGAACGACTGAAAGTATTACCGGTTGAAAAGGCGGCTGCAACTGTAGCTTGGAATCAAAGATTCGACTCTCTTCTTTGGGATATTAGGAAATCACTTTACAAATTAATCATTTTCAACTTAATCTTCAAGATGCCTGTGTATTTTTTTATGAAGAATCCCCATGCTTCTTTGCTATGCTTTGCTTATGTTGGATTTTCTGCTTCATCAGGATTTTACCAGACCGTTCCCCTGGAGTCGTCGAAGAGGGCGATGAAAACTAAGCACTTCCACCACTTGGCAATCCAGACCTAGAGTCATCGCTCTTGTCCGCAATCTTTTTTGGTTTCTGGACTTGTAAAGAATCTGTTTCACCAAACCCGTTTCATTTTATCGGCAGACACACCTCTGATCGGGTAGAAAGCAAATTTGTACACGAGCTTTTTGCAAAATGCGTGGAGCGGCGCCTCTCCGAACTATTGGACTACACTAAACATTTTTGCCAGAATTTGCCGCTTTTTAAGTCTCTCACGGGCGTGCTAAACATGTACGAGAAATAATAGGAAATGAACGACAAAACTGTGTCTAATCAAAGACTCAGTCGCCTCCAAGAGTCCAAGTTTCAGAAGACATGAACCTCCGATAACTTTCCCACTCGAACGCCGTGAAAACATACAACGTCCGAACAAGGTATGCAGCAAATACTGCACTGTATCATGGGTAAATAGCCAGAAAAAGGAGGAATGGAGACTGCAAACAAATAAGGGACTTTAGAACGCTGGATTTGTACTACAACTCTACCACCTTCTTCTCGACGGCGATCCGCCATTTTTTTTCTTGGCGGACCAATTAAAGTGCGGACGCAAAAGGCAACAAGGTTTCGCGGGAACACTCATTCTAAAAATAGCCGAAGGTGTAAATACGCTGTTGCCCATATGTATGGGAGATCGAGGCTCCTACGTGATATGCTCCTGCTTCACGTTACCAAAATAAAAATTCTTCAAGTTACGGGGTTGCGCATGCTCATGATTCCTTTTGCGTGGACGAGCGTGGACAGCACGCGGGTAAGCGGTAGAAAAGCTTTTCTAGAGCTTTTCTTTCCAAAGAACAACATTTTCTGGACTACTGCTTTCCTTCACTGTAAAGGATCCATGTGACCAAAAAATTCGCAAAAACAAAGAAAGAAACGAACAAACAAACAAAAAGAAGATTTATACCGATTCGCGATATAAAAACTCGAACGAAGCCGCCACTTTATTGCCAGCAGCAAAAAATTTCCTTTAAAGTTGCCAGAACGCGGAATCATTAAACCACTTTCAGTTTCATTTTTACCATTAACTGATTACAACCGTTCTTCAAGAAAAAAAACTAAAGCGGTCATGTTTGCTCTTAGAGCATCTTTTGGTATGCTACCCGAGAACTGAAAGCAGGGAAGCTCGTTCTTTTTATGTTGTAAGCTCAATAGTTTGTCTGCCGAGACCCGCATTGTTTCTTAGCGGCTACTTGCGAGTTTGATAACTGCTTGGAACGGCAAATCGTATATAAATAAGCTTTCAATTTATATTTAAAGGCAGACGTTGGAGAAAGGGAACAAAAATGTCCACAAGAAATTATACGTTTTGAAAAAGACCACATTATCTTTCTGCAAGGTTCAACAAGTCAACAGAACGCCTGCGAAACGTCGACTGTTTTAGAACCGGCCGTCAACGTCGATACTCATCCTTTATTCGTTCACTGAATGCCGTCATTCTAGGCATAATTTTTCGTAAAAATAAAAATTGTATTTGAGCTTAGGTACAATTGAACTTTTTTCAATTTTCAGTTTTGTTTTAGACCACCGAAGGTTTTGAAGTCGCACCTTGTCAACACAAGTGAAACTTAGATCAAAAGCTACTGGTGACTGATAAATAGACACTGAAATATGTGTCCTTTTGAGTTTCAACTTCTATCAAAATTCAATGACAACTGTTACCTCGTTACAAGTGTGTAATCTATTCATCGCTCAATAAAATTCACAAGTCAGCTGTATTTTGCTGAAACCGTATGAGAACGGCCGTAGAGACAACTTACCCGACAAAAAATAGACGGCTTGTCAGAAAGGCAAAAACTAAAGCACTTTTCCAAAAAATTACTTACACTTAGGCTCGATCCAAACAATATTAAGCTTCTCATCCCAGAGATTCTCGACAGCTGACCTGGACAGCACTGATATTGTAAGTTGAGAACGGAAAGAAGTTATTCACGCATAATTCTTGAAGGTGCGTAATAATTCGTGCAACGTTTTCCGTCCTCTCTGTGTTGCTTGAACTTAAAGATCGCAATCAATCCAGTCCTACAATCGTAGAACAATCGTAGGACTGCAACTGTCAGCTACAAAAGCGATTAAACTAAAGGCTTTTTCATAATTTCACTGCTATGTGCTCGACAGGTTTTGAAAAGGTAAGCCATATAAAAGTTCGCCTGGGAGGTTGATTGGCACATGTCATCTGACTTGGACTGTCGCGCTCCTCTCGCGCGCGCTTGTGCCAATTTAGTTCCCATTCCTCGAGCGCTGAAAAACTATATGGAGCCACCTTAAGTGCATCGTTACATGCCAAAATGAAAGTGGCCCGAAATCTGCAATCGGATAGTAGATTCCGCGACTTGCGGTATGATGATCAAAATTGCCATTCTGATGGAGCTTTGAGTTTCAAGCCATTGGTTTGTCCCTCAGATTGATATGTTGTAACGATTTTTTCTTGTTATCTATTTCAATATAACAAAGCAAGCTTACAGCAAATTTCCACCCATACTTCAGGAAACAAGGTTTATTTATCGGCGTGGATATTGATGTCCTTTTAATAAGTCATCATGGAGTTTTTGTCACTCTATCTATAAAACGTGCAAGAAACATTTGTTTTTCTCTGAAATTTGGCGCGATGATCCGTTCACACAACATTTTGTGTGCCATTTGAAATAAATAGCGTTTGCGAGTAAGTTATCCAATGGAATGTTTTGCATAACACCACTGATCCTTCATTCTCAACCATCGCAGCCACACAATCGCAACAGTGTCGACATACGTACCGACCGGCCTCTGATTGGCTTATAAATAGCAAAAGACACCGTGCCAATTAGTACCAAATTGTTTAATTTCAAACTTATACTGTACTGAGTTTCACTGGGACAATCTTATTAAGGTAGGTACAAAAGGGACTTAAATGCAATGTCAGTACACACTTGATGAAAATATGTTTTGTTTGTTTCCTTGTTTGTTTGTTTCTTTCTTTTTTTACTTGAAAATTCGCAATCAAACGCTGCTGTCAACAAACATCTTAGTATAAACGATCTCAATCACCGAATTTCTTTCCACCTTAGCTATATAGATAGGGAAGAGGTATATTCAAGTGTATTAACTATTAAGCGTGTTAACTATTATCATTCGCGTATTAATTATATTTTCGCGAAGAATCATAAAGCTGGGTGACTGAGTGGGAGTATTATGAATTTTTTACTTTGACTCATCCAATTCCATTGCATTAATTCCATTGATAACTTCATTTGAAATACAGAGATCTATTTAGTTCATAATTTTTTGCTAAGAATTGATAAGCTTTCGTGACCTTAAATTCTCTTTAAAGCAAAGATACCTCTCATTCGCCTGAAAAAAACATAACCACGAGTCTACCTTACCTAGGTATAAGGAAAAACATTACATGTGAAAGAGCTAAGCGTCGCCGTAACAGCAAAAATAACGGAGTAATTCTCAATAATCTTTTAACTGTTCCTTTTTTCTCCTGTGAAAGTTACCCAGCCAGAAAATCTCTTTAGGTATAATTGTAACCTTTATTACCTTACCGACGGAAAAATAATACTGGGTAAATCATGTTTACCTGGGGTGGTGTAACCACGGCTATAATCGACGTTATTACGAAACATAGGGGTAATTTGCATATTGTAATTAGAAGGAAAGAATAAGGTTAACAATTTTATTCATGGCAGTTAGAGCCTGAATCTGTTCTCTATAATGAAAATAATTATACGAAAAAATGCCTCACCAGCAATCGTGTTAATTAAAAGCTTATGAACACTTGATGGCTAATGCTCAGTTGCTTAGGTGAAACCCAGCTATATGATTTAACGTTTGGTCCCCTTTTTGAAAAAGATTTTGCTCGTGTAGCGCTGGATCTGTCAAGTCTTAAAAGGAACGAAAGTTGTCTAATTGACACAGGGCATTTAAAAAATGGTGTTTCCTTTCAAAGGAACTGAATGACTGTGTTAGCTTAGAACGCAGAGTGTAAGGACTGTAGTGCATTAAGACGAAATTACACGTCAATAACACGCTTGTGAAGTTTCCCCGGAAACATTCGAGAAATAAGGCACCTCTTCCATACTGAATACAACTCTGCTGTTACTAATTGTGAGTTTGATTTTGGTAACAAAGAATTTTTTTAATTTTCCGGTCAAAATTTACAACTGAATAACTCATAATGGCCCTTTTAGTTTATCCATCACTTCATAATGCTTTTACCTTGACCTTGGAAGAGAAATTTCTAAACTTAAAAATGTCTCATTTTTGTGTATTGAAAGACGGTTAAAGTACGGCCTGACGAGGCCACGTATCTGCTTTAGTGTGTCTGAGACACAAACATCATGGGCTATTCAAAGTTTCCTATACACGAATTTAAAGGGCCATTTAATTCATGCGATCAACATTATGTGTTCAAGACTGAAAAAACATTTTTGTCCACCTTCCTTTGTTAGCTGTGTGCAACAACCGGATAAATACGCCTAAAAGCACTGCATTAGCCTCCCAATTTCACAACATAAAACCATGAAAATGTGTTTTAAACAGAGGAAACAGTTTAGACTGATATCACAAATCTAAGAAGAACGCAAAACACTGAAGGCTTCGGACAGGCAAACGAGGTAGGCGTGATTTATGATAGAAAAAGTTGCGACCGCAGATATTTTTTTTTTTTGGATTTCAGTTAAGAACAGTACGAGATCAGAAATTTAATTTTGTTTTTAGTCCTTCTGAAATCTGTTACACTTAAAACTGCCAAAAATTCAAATTGACCTTCGTTGCAAAACTTGAATTTGTATTGGCTAAGTTTTTCTTCTTCGGTTTCAGTTCTGCGCGTAGAAATAATAATTTATAAAACATATAAATATATATGTTTTTTATTAGTCAGCTACATTCATTGGAGTACAAATATAACATCTTGAAACGAGTGCAAATATATGGTACTTAATTTCTACTCCAAAAGACTGGGTTGACAGGCTTCTTTTACGGTTTACGCGATGAAAAAAAAAATATGCATGGTGGAAAATGCCGATTTTTCCCAACCCCCCAAAAAATGCAAAACCAACGTCAAATTTTAAACAAACCTCGATATATATGGTAATGCAAAATTTATATTGGGGCTAAAGTCCGTACTGGACAACAGATTTGTTAGGAAAAATGTGGATTAGGGTTTGCATGTCGCAGTTCCCACGCGGTACTCAGACTACACACAGAAAATACCACCCCAGTACTATATAAAAAGGGAACTAACATGTGATGTCATAATGTTACAAATTTAATATTTTAGGACATCATTGAGTGGGAAAAAATAGCTTCAACAAAGTCTTTTGAGGTGGAGATAACACAATAAATGGTGTAAAATGTCTCATAAAGACTTGCAACAGTGGAAACAACAGCACTTCATGGGAGGTCGTTAAGCCCAAAAGTCCTGCGAGCATATATTTGACTAGTAGATTTTGCATTCCAAATCTGAAATGTCTGAAACAATTTGTGACCTTCATTACTTTCACACTATGAAGCACAGATCTTTCATTTGAGAGAACACAACAGGAATACCCATCGAGAAAATGTAAGCCAATTTTACTTAAAATGTCACTTGCCGCTTTCCCAGATCTTTTCTGGGTATTTGAAAGGGACATTTGTCTCTGCTAAGAGGAGACAGGGATCCTTTAAGAGCCTCCGATACAAAAAGGGGTGTGCTCGAGTGAACACCAATAAATTCAGGTAGACGCAAGGGCAAACGTTAATCGCGAGGAAGCAAGCAATAAGGAGCTATTTAAATTATGTACGTTTCGTACAGGCTAGTTTAAGGGAAAAGAGAGGCAATTTGTCATGATCGAAAATAATTATGTAAAAGCAAATGAAAACTACAAGCACTTTTAAAAACCATGCATAACAATGTCTAATTAGTTTCTATAAGCTGTTTGTCTATTTTAGTGAGGAATCCCATTAGCAGCTGAATATAGTGGGAAATAAAGATCAATAGTAGTTTTATAAGTTTACCCAACAAGCTGCTACTAATTTACCTCGCATTATGTACGCTCACCCGGTTTAAAATAAATACGGCGTCAACAACGAGTAAACACAAGTAAACATGAATGAACACGAGATGAAACCGTGGGAACACGGGGAAGCGCGGGTACGCACGAGTGAACAAGTGAACAAGAAGAGCTTTTTTTTCAACGACAATCGAATTTGTTAGCAAACTAAAAAGATCACGCAAAGCTATTCATATTTACAGCATACAAGTCAATATTAATTCTCTTTCACCTAAAGTAAACAATTGATAAATTGCCTAGGTGAATGTCTGACCTCTGAACTTAATGTACCTGCAGGGATAGTAAACATGACATCATGGGTTACTTTTGTTCGTAACAATGGTCTTAGTATCTATCTTACTATAAAGTGCATTGTTTGTCTCTCTAGACTTCAACTAGCTTCAGGTGTCTTAAACTCACCCACGTTTTTCTTTTTTTTTTTGGTGGACTATACATCCTTGTTCCGACATAAACATTTAGTAATAGATGATTTCTCTTTTTTCTTTTCAGATCTAAGAGCGGGGCTTAGCCACAGTTTCATTGCACAGGCCAACCAAAAATAAAAAAACAGGGCGATGACCTGATCGTTAAACACACCAGGACAATACGAAGATGGCAACCTACATTTTCGTTACTCTCATTTTCATTGGTTCTACACTCAACATAGTTACAATTCTGACTTTTGTAAAGAACCGCCATCTGCTAGAACCACCACACTTACCTGTCCTGAGTATGGCGATAGCTAACTGCTTCATGGCTACAATTGCAACACCGTTTGGATCTGCTGCAAACGCCCGCGGTACGTGGCCATTTGGTTCCGTCGGATGCAGCTGGTACGCATGCGTTAACACAATCGTTGGCCTTGGTTCCATGTTACACCACACGGTCATTGCAGCAGAGAAGTGCTTTCATACCCACTGGCCAACGAAAGAAAGTATCAATCGAAAAGCTAAGTACAAAATCATTACATTCCTTTGGGGATTCGTCATTCTGTGGGGGACCTTTCCTTTAATTGGCTGGTCATCTTATGGCCCAGAAGGCTCTGGGGCCTCGTGCTCGGTCAATTGGCAGTCAGACGATCACGCTAATGCTTCGTACATTGTTTGCCTTTTTCTCTTTTTCTTCACCTTCCCAGCTTTTGTTATTGCTTCATCTTATACCACCATCTACTACGACCTGCGAAAGATGGCAGAGAGGTCGCAGGTACAATGGGGCAAAGAAGCAAGCCAAGCGATTGAGGTTGTACTTGCTAAGAAGAAAGTAGTTTTCACAGCCTTCATTTTAATGACAAGTTTCTTCTTAGCCTGGACGCCCTACGCCGTTGTCTCCTTCCTTTCAGCCTTTGGTGAGGCCAAGTCTATACCCCCTTTAGCGGCAACTGTTTCTGCCATTTTTGCCAAAAGTTCCAACATATGTAACCCTGTAGTGTACTTCTTTCGATACAAGAAGTTTAGAAAGGGGGTTAAGGAGCTTTTTCAATTAAACAAGAATAAACAACCCTCCACAGCCAACCCTCTAAGAACACCCGTCTGAACTGTCCTGTGGTGCCACGAGAGAGCACTGGCCAGCTGACCGTGCCTTTAAATTTTAAATAGCAAAGAAATGAAATAGGCTAAAAAGCTGAATTCATGTTGACATTACAAGTGTTTGGCAAGGCTAACCAAGACGTATTCAAGGGGGAAACGTTGTCTTCCATGCGGTAACAGTTTATGTCACGAAAAATGTCAAGACATGACCAAGCAAATAAAACAAACAGTTCAGATTGTAAATATTCACAGGATCGACAGATGCTGGCATAACAATAATTCGTTCAGTAGCAGTAAAAGAAGAACCTGGTACATTTTCCCTTTTGGCAGCGACTTTGAATATATTATCCAGCTGGTTAATAACAAACGCAATCACTCTTCCATATCTCAAATTATAAGATTTTTCTTTTCCGAATTATATGGTTATTTAGATTTGTGGTAAGGACTCCGGTTTCTAAAAGCCACTTTATCGATTCATGTTTCGATGAAATTGCGCTGGAAGTTTGAGCTAAATATTGATTGATTGTTTGATTGATTGGCTGATTGATTGATTGATTGATTGATTAATTGATTGATTGATTGACTGATTGATTGATTCACTCGTTCCTTCGTTCGTTCTTCTGTCATTCAATCGTTTATTTATTTATTTATTTATTTATTTATTATTTATGCATTTATATTACACTTAGTTGTCCCAAATTTGACCCAAGAATAGAAGTTTGTTCATTACTTAACTGATGTACTGATAATTCAACATCATTAGCTTGGGTAATGGCTAATAAACCCTACAACAAATGTAATATTATTTATTTTTTCTTCTGGTGGCCAATTTGATTGAGTCAATAAACTAGTCCGATAAATAACAGAACTGTAATTACAATTTTAAAATTCTCATTATGCCTTCTTTACACAAATATACGGTTTTGTATGTTGCATGTATGAGTAAAAATCTAGGCTGTAATTAGCCACTTTGTCTTATTTATGTCAATTTTTAACAGAAATTGCCCATAAATTCGGGATCAAAGGATGAAATTACAGGGGGGTACGACAATGACATTTCTACGTTTGCGGGTCAAAAATGTGTTGCAAAATGCTTATACAAATTGATTTTCTTAAAGTAAGAACAAACCATTGTAAGTAATTTGTAAAAGACACAAGGGACCAACTGTACAGAAGTTGGCCTTGTGTATAGGACGGCCATTCTGGCCATACGTAGACATGGAACTTTTTAATATGTCTTTTAGCTCTTTAACGCAACACTAAAAGTAGACTAGGCAACATAGTCTCCTTAAACTAAGACTTTCTGTTAAAATCACTTCTTTAATTTGTTGATCAACATCTCAGTTATGTGAATTATTATAGTATTCAATTTTTTGTATTTTTTTCTCTCAAGGTCTTGCTTACTCACAATACAGATAAATTGGTCTATAAGCTTATTTGCTACATTAGCAATTAAGACTTGTTTAAATAGACTGTATGTTACTTAATTGGGTGATAAAGCAGGCATGTGTAAAAAAAATGAACAGCAACTATCACAAGATATATAAAAATCGCTCCTCCCTTCCCCTGTAAAGACCTCGTTCAATGATCCGAGCTAATCATTTAAAATTCGTAAAACCGAGCCGCACAGCAGGAGTTCTAAGTGACACGGGCGTGCGGCCTTAATGGCCTTAATAAGTCCTAACGTTTAATAAACTAAAGTGTTAATTATAACTTTTTTTACTACAACTTTGGAAGCGACGCCTTGGATTTCAATGGAGAAAGAACAGGAGAAGTAAAACGCTTATTACAACTTGAGTAAGTACATAGTATCTCTCAAATCATACCGTTGCTAAGAAATGTATTGGTTTAAAGCCTGGTAAACAAATTACACTTTCACGACCACATTTTCTTGACAGAAATTTCAAGAAAAACTTTTTTTGTTGTGTTTTGCTATGTTTGTGGTTTTGTTTTGTTTTTGTTTGCCTGTTTGTTTGTTTGTTTTGCTTTGACAAAAATGGTCAATATATAGCCAACAATGAAACGGAAATAATTGTCACTAAAGTTATAATCTTTGCGGAGAAATCCAGGTATATTGGCCTTTTTGTTTTTTGTTTTTTAAGCTGGCAAAAAATCCTCAATTTTTCAAAAGAATTGGGGAGTAATTTTAATGCAAACCGCAAAGCAAAGTTATATTTACGTTGCACTGTTTATACTATTTTGCTAGCAAATTGACGAATTTAGCTGAGCCGCGGGAGTGGCAGCATAATTGCGAAGTGCAGCTGCTGTTTTTATTTGAGGGAGGCTTAAACAAAATCATTTAAGCCTATAACATCCTTGGTCATAGTTACGTTAATAATTCAATATCCAAACTATACGACCACAAGCTAAGAATCTAACAAGGTATTCTTGCAATTTCTTCTGGTTTGCCGCTCGTTTAAGCAATCAACCTTTCTTTGACGGGAGAGAAAAATTCCCCTCGAAATATGCTCGCTGGACGCTTCCTCGAAGTTTTAATCTTCTTTGTTACATTACTTACATGTACATCTTTTCTGCTTGCTGTTAGTGAAAATCTGGATGACAACAGGTAAGTCTTTACTAAATTATTCGTTCTAAGCACTTTGGGCAAACCCTCGGGTTTCGACTTCAGATTACATTTTTGTTTCAATATAGTAAACTATATTGCAACATATTGCACCAAACATGCAATTCTTAGCAACTATATTTGAAACGTGTGTGTCTTTAGCGCTGTCATAAATCGGTAGCCCCGGAATTGAATTCAAGCAGCGTTACGTTATGTGTTATATATTTCCATGTTGCTATGCATTTAGCCTCTAACCATGCAAGTATCTTTAAAATCAGCTTTAAGCCCAAAGTCAAGTCTAGAATATCAGTTCTACTAAGATGGATAAATGTTATACGATGACAGATTTATTCAAATAATTCCTCGCTGGGTTCCCTACAAATTGAATTCTCAGCAAACTCGCCTTTGGGATCAAAGTAATTAGTGCTTTCTTGAACTGTTTTGCTTTTGAGTACGTGCGTGTACGTTTTCAAACAAGTAACAAATGAAATGACTTCTTCCATGTACGCAATACCACGTTTTCAAAAGGTTATGACTTTATTAGATCTTTCAAATATAAGAGGAAAGTTCTCGGTAGAATTGTTTTGTTCAAACCACAGAACATGTTTATTGTTCTATTATATAGTAAAGAAACCCCCAAGGGTGATCCTTAAGGACGTTTAGCATCAATTTCGTTGATATTCATAACGTTTCGAGCAATGGAAGGTTGTCCCACGCTTGCTGTTTCTTACTTCCACAATCAAATCAATTATTAAAGATTTTCAAATATAAAGCAATGTTGCCATGCACGTGGGCAAGTTTTAGGAAACTGTGTCATATTATTGTTTAACTGTGATGGCAAAATAAAAAAGAATCCTAATAAACGCGAATACCAGTTTAAAAAACCGGATAAATCGAAATCTTGCTAACTGGAACCAAAAGCAGTTTCACCTGTTTCATTTTATTGCAGTCATAAAATATTTTTTTTCACAGTTTTAAATTTCTTTTTTTTAGTAGCAATTGGAATTATCGGGATACAAATGCTGTAAATAAATAATAACTTAGCTGAATACGAAAAACACACATGAAGAACTGGAATCATGCAGCCACATCTTATAAGGAGTTAATCAAACTGGACAAAATTTATAATTTGAAAATGTATTAATAATGTAGAAATTCTCAATACAAAATTAGTCAACACATTTTGGTACTTAAAATCCACCAAATAAAACCTACCAAAAATGGGATGATCTACGAACGTTTGGCCTACATGAACTTTATAAATACCACATGCTATAAAAAAATCCTTTAACTATTTATGTGACTGGAATGGCTCCAAATATGCAATTGTTATATGTAATGTTGTTTAAATAGGCTATCAGTTTCATGATGGCGTCAATTTACTACAGCAGCCAGAATTCAATTCGTTTTTCCTGTCTTATTCGTCTTGTAGTCCCAATACGAATGCACAATATCCATAATTTGCTCCAGAAAATAACAGAGTACATGTAAATGATTCTCGTAATTGTAGTAAAATTGCGCCATCAGAGATTGGGAAAAAATGAACTATTCATACCTTTAGCTGATGTAGAGAACAGTTAAGAATTTGCATTTAATTAAATGACACCTTGCAAATATCTTCTGGGAATTTTTCAGACACAATCATAGCGATGATGTAGAAGAGCTGTTTAATGGGCGAATTGAGGCACCCAATAAAACATATATACTTGATAACCTTTTTAAAGGCTATGACAAGCGCGTGAGGCCATACTACAGAGGTAAGATCGATGCCGTGTTAGAAATATTGCATAAGAAATCTCTCAAATAAGAAATATCTTAAAAAAACGAGGCTATTGTAAAATGGCCCGTTAATTTTACAAATCTATCCCTGATTTAGTTGGATATAAACAAGAGAAATTTACGATGGAAAACATCAGGATTTTTTTTTCTTCTTTCTTTTGTTTTTGTTTTGTTTTGTTTTTTTGTTTTTTTTTTAGTTCTTGAGGTACAATTGGTATTAGCCAAAAGGTTACCCCAAAATTACAATCTGGCTATTCTTCTCCCTTATTTCAATATTCTTCGTTCTTTTTGTTACCATACTATTAATTAAGATATAAAAATAACAACAAAAGAGACTAACGGACACTCGCTAAGTATTTTTGAAGTACATATGCCAAGCAAGGCTGACAAATGTTAAATTTTGTCCTTTTTTTTTAGAAAAACCAGTTAAAGTTTCATTGTATGCTGTCATCGACTCTTTTCACGACATCAAAGAAGAACAAATGGTAAGAATAATATTTTTTAAAAACACAACAAATCCTCTGCATCCTTTTTCTTCGGGTAGGGGTTTTGTTTATTTATAATCATATATATTTGTCTTCTTTCTGTACATTTATGATTTTCTCTGAGGAACAAAATTTTATTTGAAACATGGTCATGTCTACTCTAAACTTCAGTCGTTTCCCCTATACGATGTTCATACCCGTTGCTTCGGAATTCCATAATATTTCCTGGGTAGAGGCGCAGTGGCGTCGTAATAGTATATCACATCGAACTGTCGATGGGTAGAAGAGAAATCGGAGGATCGGGGTTTGGAGGCTGGGCTCTGTATCGCATTGTATTGTTTTCTCAGATCCGCGCTGTCTGTCACTACCCAGGTGTGTAAATTAGTACCAGCGGTGAGGCAACCCTGTATAGGACTACATCTCATCCAGAGTTGGGGCTGGGGGTGAGGAAGAGTAATGCATGATGTTGATCCATCCTACACAAACTGGTGTGAAGTGCCGGTCGTGTGGGTCGAAAAATCTTTGCTCATCGACTTCCCTGCATTTTTTAAGGAATACAAGGTAGAGGTAATATTAAAGGAAAACTGGAAGGACCCCAGGCTTGCTTACGGGAATGCATCTTGGTATGTCCGTCTAAAGGGTGCGACGCTGGCAAAAGTTTGGTACCCAGATACGATGATAGAAAACTCCAGAAAACATGAGGTCGATGACAAGACGAGGACAGCTTATCTCTTCGGGGACGGAACTATTTTCCTCTCTGAATGGTATGTATGGATAACAATTCTGGACTCTACTGTTATGACGTATTTAACAATGACAACAAGAAGCTCCAGACAGAGTTCAGTTTAGCCTGACGACCATAAATACAGGGCCGTTTACAAGCCGGCGAGCAAGCAATTTGTTGTCTTATATCAGGGGAAGAGCTGAGGCATCCAGAACATGAGCATTCCTTTACGACAATCCCTCCACCAACTACATTTGGTTACGTTGACTTTACCATTTTTGATTACACGTCAAGTTCTCTCTTTTGAGAATGAGAGCAATTTTCTAAAGTCACATGGGTAAAAATGCAGCCGCTTCCGTATCCTTTCCCGTGGAATCATATTTTTGTTCTTATAAAAAAAACCCTTCGAACATGCATTAGTTATTTTCATTTTTCACTTTTATATTTGTTAATTTATTATAATTTTTTAGCTATTTGCCATCTTTCTTTTTTCAGGGTTAAAGCAACCCTCTCAAGTCACATGGATTTCCAAAAATATCCCATGGATGTCCAGACATTAAGGATCCAAATTGCTGCCTGTATGTCATTAAATTCCAATGAAGTGTTTGTTAATGTTTATTTAATGCAAAATTTTTGTACTTCGAAAGGCAAACTGCAATTTAATGATGTTCTCATTTTAATGAGATAGGCATTTTATTAATTTCAACTTTTGCTTATGCTAAAACAAGCTTAGCAAATATATATAAAGAGAGGAAAATGCAATTAAACTTCCAACGTGGGATATAGTGTTATTTCTTTTGACTACATAATATTAACTTTCAAAAGATCGTCTTAATTTTGTTAGACATTTGCATAGCTGACTGTTCACGAAGTTAGCACAGATCTATTGATCCTTTTGTTTAGTTTCCTGGGGTATTTTCATGAATGGCAAGACTAAGGTTTATCTAATTAATTAATTATGTATTAGTTTTATTATTACTAATTTATTTTAGACAGCTACGATGACTCTCAAGTCCTGTATAAATGGACAAAGCTCTCACTTAAGGAACATGATATGACAGAATTTTACGTGGAAAAACAAACGCTCAGTTTGGAATCCACGTTTTCAATTACAGGTACGTTAGCTTGTCTAAATCAGGCACTTACCCATTATGTTAAACGCTAATCAATAAGCGTGTAAAAAAACAATTATTTACCGAAGTAGAGGTAAATACAGTATCTAGCACTCTTCACCAACACTGAGGTGAATAATTGTTTCCTTTTGGTATATACCAAACCAGTGGATAGTCAGCACCAAATAGTTTCTTTTTTCTGAGAAATAAGGGGAAAATCGTCGCAAAATCCAGAAAAGTGCCGGAAGGCGCGAAAACTGGTTTGGTGTATACTAATAAGTGCTAAACATTTAATTTGATACTTTTTTTCGGTTTTGTTTCTATCTTGCCAGATTTTTCAGATATTAACGTTCATTTTTACTCCTCAAATATTTTCATTTGAATGAACACAGTTTAGCATATTGCCAACAAACTCAACAGTTAGAAGCATAATATGAGTTACTAAAGGAAAGTACTTGGTCACACCTGGGGATTTTATCCACGCACTCAAAAGTACTACCTTGCACTGTGTAACAAACCGATGCAGAATGAATTTCTGTTCAGTAGCTTCTATTTGCAAGCTTAAAAAAGGTCACAAATAAGGATTATTATGATACACACACAAGTACTATCATGTACACCTCGTAAGTAAGACCACTACAGAAATCTTTCCTGTATTTTCAGGAACTCACACAGCAGCCGTCGCTGAATTCCAAATAAGGCGCCGTCTTCAGCACTTCATTATGGAGTTTTATTTACCTTGTTTGGCATGCACAGTCGCTTCCTGGATCCAGTTTTGGATGGATGTAACGGCCATCGGTGACCGAGCAGGCCTGGGTATAACAATAGTGCTTACAGAAATCTTTCTACTCCAGTTTAGCAGCCAAGGTATGCCCAAGGTCAGTTACATGAAAGCAGCTGAGCTCTACGTCGTCGTTTCATTTGGGTTTATTTTCTTGGCCCTTGTGGAGTCTGCACTGGTGTACAAGGCAAGCTCAATGATTATTAAGCACAATAAGAAAGACAGAGAGGAAAAAGAACACAGCGATCAGGTAAGCGCTTGAAGTGGAACGCATACGGTCTAACATTTCTTTCTTGACGGTGACAGAAGGAAAACCTTTTACTATATGTTAGGCTCTGATAGCCTTGTTTTCAAGTATTGGTGTATGGTATGTAGGAAAAAATGCCATGTATGAGGAAAAGAAAAAGAGCGAGAGATATATGATTAAGTGACGACCTCATCGTCCACAAAAGATGCCGGCAATAAGAACGTTCCTCACGCCCTTCACACGTGCAAAAGTTTGTCGATTGTTTTTTCGAACTGCGAAAACTGCTCCTGCCAGTTTTTCTGATTGCTTACTTTATAGCACGTCATTTGGTATTACTCAGTGATTGTTACAGATATTTGGCTAGATTTTATTTTACACAGCACTACTTTGCCGACACTTTAGCAATTTGTCGTTACAATTAAGGCAAGGCAAATTGAAAGCGAGATGCAGAAGTACAGAATTTCACCAAATAGTGTACGCCTTTACTAAACGTTATTCTAAATGATTATTGTATATAGCATGTAAAGAAAGAATATTCTATTTCTCGTGCACTCTTTAAATCGCTTACCAAAACCTAACATAGAAATATTGTCAACGTCGTGTAATATTTTCAGGTCCAGTCTCCTCGCTTAATGCCTGTAAAAGAGTTCAGCAATGGAGGACATACTACTATGGCGCTGTCACCCAGATTACCTCGAACGTCAAAGAATGATTCTTTTAATTATGAACAAGGAGTAAACCAGTCTTCGGAGTATATCCTTCGAGACATACCAGAAATTGAAGTCAGTGACCCTCCTGACGATCAATCCTCCCCAACTGCGAGCAACTGGGGTCTCGTGTTAGACCGGGGGGCGCGCGTACTGTTTCCTCTTACGTACGCCGCATTCACTGTCACATACTTTGTACTATTGTCTAGGTAAAGTTATGCCACATATACACGCGTTCGCAGTGCCCAGTAAATTTTGAACACTGCTCACTTTAAGCTTAAGGTGACAGTCGATCACGCGAAAAAAATGAAATAATTCCTTAGCAAGTTCAAAAACTGAGTGGATGCAAAACCAACTTTAGTTGATTTGTTAACATAACACGTCCAAAGGACATCTTCTCGAATCAGCCATTTCAGTTGAATGGTATTGACTGGAATGATGAAATGATTATCCTCACCATTTTTTTTTGGCAAGCCATAATGTAACTTGTTGAAAATTTAAATTCACGTAATTTTCTAAGCGAAGGGAAGGCTAATTCTAATAAGGTTTTTGGTTTCCTTTACGCTTCCATGCCACTGTAATTTGAACACGTCTTTCGCGTTTTTTTTGGTAACTATATGTATTTGAGCGAAGAATCAAATAAATAAACATATAAATAAAAATAAAAATTGTCTTCCGGTGCTCTCACTAGAAAATGAGAAAAATGGTTATTTTCTGGAATGCAGAGGGTTTGATTTCCGTTGAAGGATCGGAATTTTTCTGAGTAGGAAGGGCTGATTAGCATGTATGTCAACGCGAGATAAAGTGTTTGATCTCGACATTCGATGATTCTGTTATTGCGATTATACACCCTCTTGAGTGATTCATTCATCTTCTTTAAACTAAAATAATTTACATTGGTGTTCTAGTTTTCGATATCAAAAGTTAGACGAAAATTGTTTCTTTCAAGTTTCTTTAATCATGAAAGGATCTTTAATCATCATAGCACCACACAGCGCGACTTACCCCAAGCGCAAGGAGTGAATTAACTGTGATCAAATGATCACTAACAAACGAGCAAACAACGTCAGTTAAAAAGTAGCTGGATACGTGTGAGTTTAAAGGATGCGATACTGTTCACAAATTTCCCATTAGCTTAACGTTAACATGTCAAATAAAATTCAAAATTGAATTTTAAGCTTTGCTAAAAAGGCGACAAATAATTTATCAATATTTCTATAGACATTCATCAGACATCCTTTTGAAGAAAGAACGTGTGAGAGGTCTTTTAATAAATAATTGAACACTGTCAATGCACAAAGAGAAGCTGTGTACGCTTGATTCGTAACTAACGTTCGACACTTTTCATAACTTTCCCGTTAACTATACGATTTTAACTTAGCAAGAAGAAGGGTTGAATTGCAAATCGCAAAAGACATCGACAGATCATTAATCAATATTTCTACGGTTACGGTTAGTTTTGTCATTATAATTAGTAAAATCATAAAAATAAAAAGCCACGAAGTTTCTAGTAATATCCAATTACTAATTGATTCACGCCAAGAAGTTCACAGTGCGATGGCAGAACGAGTATCTTTGAGACCGATAATTCATATGTACTTATTTCAGTGCCCCCAATTAGTGAATTACTTGTGATTTGCTAGAACGTTTGACACTTAAATAAAGTTGATGATGATGATGATGAAACTGAATTGTTTCCTCATGCCTTCTATTTTCCGCAGGCTTTAGTAATCGTGAAAATGTACCCCCAAAGTTGTCTCACGCGACTCGATGAGACACGTAAGGATGCTAAGAAAGTTACCAAGTACCCAGTAGAAAATAGAGTTCTAAGTGTGATAACAAAAACAGAAAGGAGGGTAACGTACATTTACACCTTTATTTTGTGTTAAGGCAGGTAAGTCAGCGATAGCCCTATCATTTCATTTCTGTAGACCACTTTTCGCGGGCTTATAAATTTCAGCGACCCTTTAACTATAAGCGAACAAAACGAAAGAAAAGCATGCAAGAACAAAAAGCAACGGGGTACCTTCCATGCAGGTTACGTAACAACAACGCCGTCTTTGCAACATATGGCGGCAATTTCTTTTTTATCGCTATATTCGACACGTTTTTAAAACAATTTGGCTTATCAGATATATCAAAATCACCCTGTTTCGGATTTGTAAAGAAACGTAAGACAAAATCCCTTATAACGTTGTTAATCTTGTTCTTGATTGGGAATTTCAACAAACAGAACACTTAAGAAGCTTTCAGAAAAAAAATGGTTAATGAACATATTTCAAGCCAGTGACACACTGTTAGGGAAATGGTCAAAACTATTGTACTCAGACAGGACCCACTATTCCGCAAAAAGGCCAGTGGTCTCTTCATGTACCCCCCTTCCCCCACCTTAAAAGATGGTGTCTTGTTTGTATAGCCCCCACTCTATCAGGAGCAGAAACTAAGAAAAAGAATCAAACCTCCCTGTGCCATTGCTCCAGTAATGCAAGCTTCATGCACACCTAATATGAAAGTCTCAACTCAAATTTTGAAGCCAATAAATTTTGTCCATTTGGCTTATCAGACAGGTGGTATCTTACATAGCCCCCCTACCCTTACACAAGGTGGGTCCTCGTCGAGTACACTTGTTATGACCACTTCCCAACCAAATATTCAAATATTCAATTTGTTCATCCACTGTTGTTCAATAAATATTGAACAAAAGATACGTTGTTGTCTTGTAAAGGAGCAGCCAGGCAGGCACTTCACCCACGTTTGTTTAGTAAAAAGTGAACATAATTAACAATTATTCACCTAAGTAGAGGTGAATATTGGTGGCGAGGTAAATATCTCGATCCCTCTCTTCACCGACACTGAGGTGAATAAACGTTTTAGTATATACCAAACCAGGGGATAGCCAGCACCAAATAATTCCTTTTTTTTCTTAGAAATGAGGGAAAACTCGCGCGCGAAATCCAGAAAGTATCGGGAGGTGAGGTGAGGTGAGTTTGAGCAGCCAATCAGAACGTGCGAAAAACACTATCTACTGGTTTGTAGATACTAAAAATGGGATAGTTCGTGCAGTGAGCCAACGTTATTTTAATTATGTTGCGACCTTGGCTTTGGTCCTCCGTCAAGGTTGAATTACGTGTTTCTCATTAAGTTTATTCTTTACTTACTCAAGGAGAAAGGATAAAGGTAAAGAAACCAAAGTTACAAACTTAGATTTAAGGCTAGAAGTTTGTTGGGTTGTGTCTGTATATGACTGAAAAATATATTATTTGTTGATTCTTATTTTGGTGCCACGTCATCCGATCTGACAAGTAAATTGTAAAATAGAGAAACGGCAAAAATCCCCAGTGCATTTATATGCAAAACAATGAAACCCGGATGAGCATTATTGATCGTGAAACATTGATCAATGGACGTCACTGATTTTGGTTTGTGAAAAGTGAACTTGTGAGATCAACAATTTATTTTAAACTGCCAATCCTTAAAATTACATGGCATCATTTGAACTGGCTAAAACAGGAAATGTGCTTATACGGGCAGGGGGACCTTTGAGGAAAAGCAAGGTCAAGGTTATTTAAGCATAGGAGAAAACACGAAAATCTGACGCGTTGTACTCAGTTGATTATCACCGATCGCCAAGCGATGCAACTAGCAAAATTTAAATACACATAGTCTACCCCTGAGAAGCCTTTTTTCTCTCCAAAATCTCATGATGGCCCTTTTAACGGGGCTTTCTAAAAGTTGAGTGAATGTAAATTTTTCTGTAAGAAATGATGTTAAGGTCACTGAAGTCGTAGTCATGGTAACAGGATGAAAAATAACTTTAACACAATGGTGCGAGAGCTACTACTAAAAATAATCATTACGGGGGTCAGGGATTTGATCGCTTATGCCACAATTAATCCACAGTCTCAGTGGTGCGAGAGCTAAGACTAATAATAATCATTATGGAGTTCAGGAATTTGTTCGCTTACGCCACAACCTTTTGCTTTAATGGACGGGCTGTAGTGTAATCCACAGGACAAGAAATGACGTCATTAATTGATGGCAGGGTTTTCTGTCATTTTTCATCTTTTCTACAAAAATGTTGCTCATTTATTCAAAAAGTACAGCGATTGCAGGTTTAGCACACCATACATCTAGATTATGATTAAACGCAAATTAAACACTGCTGTTTTTCGCTATGATCTTTGAACATTTTTCACAGAATCAATCAATTGTGAAGGAAAAGCAGACAAATTTACCTCGTATGTTTCTACTATTTAATAATCGACAGTGCGCCCGCAGGATCGGTGACTATGAACAAAAAGTCAATGCCCATCAAGTCCATCGGAGTTGCAAATTCGTTAAATATCTCGGTAAATGTTTACCATTAAAAGGCCCTATGTTGTTCCTCAGAGCAAACGGAATCAACAACATCGAAGAGCCGTTTTGTGGACGAATTGGGACACCCAACAAAACGTACATATTTGATACAATATTCAAAGGATACGACAAGCAAGTAAGTCCTTACTACAGAGGTAAGAACATCTTTAGAACGCCATCAAGACCCTTGTTTTTGGTTATTAAGCTGGTGCAAAAAGCCATTGTTGACTTTCTGTACATGTTCCAATATAGTGATCCTTATTGCCGTGAGCAATCAGAGAGATACCTTGCGATTCCATAATTAACCTTCAAGGTTTTTACGGAGAACATAAACACACGACTGTATATTTTCCGTTCTCTGTCTAAACAGGAACTCCATCCCTACGAATTCAGCTACAGGATAGCTGGACCACGTTATAGACAGTTTGAACAAGTCTACGTAACAGCGACGTTAGTTTGAAAGAACGTGAATAGTAGTAATGTAGGCTCATCTGGCAAATTTCCTGGCTTCTGATTGGTTCTCGCTGTTGCTAACCGGAAAGGCAACCGCTGACCCTTTGGTTGCTAAGGGGCATGCGGGCTCAACCGGAAATGACGTCACCGGAACCGGAAGTGACCGGAAATGGGAAGGTCACGTGATTTGGGATGGGAAACCGCTGACCAGCGGGAAAAAAGGGATGGCGGGCTCAGATGAAGAAAAGAGAGGACATTTCATGCCACGGACATGACGTAGGTGGAAAACCGCTGACTAGTAGGGAAAATAGATCGCGGGCTCAGATGGAGCAAAACTGCTGAGGAAGGCAGGCTCAAAGTCCAAAGTCCAATTTGGGCACTGGGGGAGGTCCTTGACTCAAAGAAAAGACGCCATGTTGGAAAAAAATTTATTCCAGTGTCCTTTCCTTTTCGATGAGTGTGTCTCTCACAGGTATCCGTAGGGATAAGTTTTGAAGGTCGCAGCATCCACGACTCTCTTGTCGTACACGAGCTTGTAACTTTTCTTGTCCGGATACGTGTACAGTTCATAGGTTTTAGGGTCCCGCACGATCTGATACGTTTTGTTGACTGGGGTTTGGCGCGGTTTCTGGAGTGGCTTCTGGATTTCATCGAGGACGTTCTGGCGCATGACGTTGTAATTCAACTGGGTTTTTCCAGCCCGGTTAGCTCCAGAACAGGCTAACTACTTAGATTGGTTTTTCGAAAAGAGATGAGGAATAAAAAGGCTTACCGCTATCCGTAGCTGTTGCTTGACATTCTTGCTTGCTTGCTTGCTTGACTGCTTGCTGACTTGGGAGTGAAAAACGGGGAGCGGAGGCGGTTTTTTTATAGAGATCCACGCGAAGCATGCTGGTCCATCTAGGGGATGACCGATCTAGGGAGGGGGGACCTCACCTCGAGGTGAGTCATCCTATGGTCCTCAGGAGGGGGTGGGGGGACTCCCCTCCCCCCTCCTTAGATGGACCATGATGCATTGCGTGGAATGGGGTATATAGGTCAAGCGAGGCCCCAGGACGTCACTCCTAGCTTTAAGTTTGTGCTTGGCTGACTTATGTTTGTTCTGCGTCACGAAAAATGTCGAGAAGAGTCTTGGGATCCCTGGACAGTGCCATTAATGTTGCTGGAGCAGAGGCGGTAAACCGTACAGTTGGGTAGGAGAGAACTCATGTCGAGAGACAAGCCCTCCGGATGAACGAGAGGCGACACGAGGCATGGAGGCCACTAAATCAAGAGCGTGTGGCTGCCTTCATCGAACTGTTCCTGATGGCCATGCTAAGAGTTGAAAACGCCCACCGCCGGGGACATCAAAATCCCATCATTACTAAGATGTTCATGAACACCATGCGGAAGCGCATCATCCCGTGGATCCACCGACGCCTGGTCTAGACCATGGATAACTCTATGTGGCCCATGACCATGGAACATTTTAAAGAATTGGATATGTTTATGGCCGTCCACCTTTGTCGCCTGCAAACAGCCCCTAAGTGGCAGATGATTTCATATTTTTTTAAGGAAGTTGAGAAACAGAGGCAGGATGAGTGGCAGGAGGCCTTTGAGGCACAGCAACATGCCATCAGACTCGACCAAGTGCGACGAGTGTTGGGATTGTGAATAGACGTTGATCATTTTTATTTCTGTGGACATTTTTATTTCTGTGAGTCAAGAAGCAGCAGATAACATTTTGTAAGTGAAGTTTTTATTTTTTAATTAAAAAAAAAAGTTGATGGTTTTTACAAATGGTTGTCCATCTCTTGCCACGCGGGTGGGGCACTCCTATTTACAAATCGGAAAAGCTATGTACAATTCAAAAAAGTAAAAACTAAAAAAGCTATGTACAGTTTGAAAAGTAAAAAATTGAAAAAACTATGTACAGATTGAAAAGTAAAAAAACTAAAAAATTGAAAGGCTATGTACAGATTGAAAAGTAAAAACTAAAAAATTGAAAAGCTATGGTCCATTCAAAAAGTAAAAACTAAAAAATTACAAATGAAAGTCTTCCAGCTCCAGGCGTAATTGATCAATGTTCTCGGGTAGACAGAACGTGCGATTGAATAAGGCTTGAATTTCTGCTCGGGTTTTGTCGTCCACATCACGGGATCCCACGATAGCACTGCTTTGATGAAGGGTGGGCTTTTTGGAACCCCAAGGGACAAATTGACTGGCAGTGACCAGGGTGGCGGCATTCTCGTTGACTTGGTAGTAATGGTCCGAGTGGTACCATGATTGACTGGGTATGTCAAAGAGGTAGACGGGTTTGCCTTGATCCATGGCCAATTGCACGGTCCAACCTGTGCCTCCTTTCACGCGTTTATGATCCTGTTCCAAAATGCCAAAAGCATAGAGGGTATGTGCTTTTTTGGCAATTTGATAATTGCGTTGCAGCAATTGCAGGGTGTAAAAATGACTGGGCATTCGTTTTCCTAGTTTCTCAGCCGCCTGGTGAAGATGTGGGTTGGCCAGCATCAAGACTTCCACGGTGGAAGGGGTGATGAAGGTAGCTCGAGGATGATTAGGGGGGACTAGGAGTTCCACTTGCATCCCAAACTGTTTAGCCAGTTGTTCGACGAGTTCATCGGTGCCTCTGGCTCCCCCGGTGTACACCACATGCCCATGGCCAAGTTGCAGTTCCAAGGCATCGAGATCGTGTTCTCGATGTCGGGGGGCATGCTTTGAGAATGAAGACTCAGGGACCAAGGGAGCTCCTTAAATAGGGACAACTGACCAATGGGAAGACAAGAGGTCCAACTATGGATAGCAAAAAGCTGACCAATGGGAACACGAGAGGTCCTTATAGGGTCATGACAAGCTGACCAATGACAGCCAAGGGTCATGGGTATAAAAAGGCATGGGTGGTAGGGGTGAAAACAACCTTCAACACGATGTCTGTCGATCGGAAGAGAAAGCAAAGTGTACATCCTTCGGGGAAGAAGAAAAAGAAAGAGAATGTGGACTGTGATCCTGTGGTACGCGAGGTAGTGGAAGACACCCGAGCTGCGGTGGAAGATATGATGAAAGAATTGAATAACATGGTGTCCCCCCAGACATCCCCGCCTGAATACATTGTGACGTATGACGAAGACCTCATTCCTCCCAGTTCGGTGGATTACATGGTATGCCCTTGCCATGACGTGCGTTTGGAGGCACGAGAATCTCAAAAGGGATGGAAGTATCTGAAATGTCCCATGCAACCGTGTTTGCTGTTTTGTGGTCAAGATCAAGCTCTGGAGTATATGAAATCCGTGTATAGTCAACCTCATGCAGAAGTGTTGGACATGTGGTGTTGTTTGCAATGCTTTTGCCGTGAACCCACCACGCTTCAACAGAGTCATTCGACTCAGAACCCCGATCGCTTGTTTCTGAATTGTTCCAAGAAAAAGTGTGGCTTCTTCCGGTGAGCCGATCAACCGTTGGGTCCCAAGTACTGGACTTGAACCTCCGTTGTCTACCCGTGTTGCTCAAGGATATCCCATGCGTGGAGTGGACATCCCTGGCCCGCCACCTCCAGTCCGAAGCAAAGAGGATCGGCCCTTGACAGACTATGAGAAACAATTGTTGCGAGAAATTCAAGATCTCAAGAACCGTCATGAAATGATGGTAGCACCAGCTCCACCACCCCCTAAGTATAGTGACAGTGTCGAGAACTGGCAGAAAGTCTAGAGACGATCACCTGTGGACGTCTCTTTTAATGTATAAAGGAGAACGAATAAAATTGTTTTTTTGTCAATGTGACCATGGAGTCTGTGTGGATGTGTTATGCGTGGGATTCTGTGTTGTCCCTGGTGCAATGGCAATGTCATCAAACCCTTTGCCAAGTCTTATATGATCACCAACCCGGTGCCAAAATCCCCATTCCCCCTTGTCCCGAGGACACGCATCCTCTCCAGATCTTTGAAGAAACCCACGTGAACCGCAACCTGTATCGATGGGTAGTGTTTGTCTTATGGTTAAAAACCCACCCGAACGCGTGGCGATGGTATCGAATCATTCAAAAGGCGCATCCCGACACTGTACCCACCATACCGACCTTATGGGGTGAATGCCAGAACGTATGGCCCCTCGAAAGAATGTCTCGCAATCATGGTTGAATCGTTACCACGATCCTCGAGCCCCAGGGAGTTTAGGAGGTGTGCAACGGTTTGCCAAAGTCCATCGTCTCCCCTTGAAAAAAGCCCAACGGGTCTTGGAACGGGATTTGGCCTATACCTTGCATAAACCGCGACGTCGTCGTTTTGCCACGGTGCCCGTGATTGTCGGGGGATTAGATGATCAATGGGTGGCGGATTTAGTGGAAGTGCAACCGTTGGCCAAGTATAATTGGGGCATACGATACTTGTTGACAGTGTTGGATGTCTTGTCCAAATACGCGTGGGTGCAACCGTTGAAAGACAAAACCGGGGTAGCCTTGGTCCATGCCTTTGACAAGATTTTGAAACAAGGACGACGTCACCCTAATCGATTGCAAACAAAATCGAGGGAAAGAATTTTACAACCGGACCTTTCAACGATGGCTTGACGAGCAAGAGATTCAACATTTTTCGACGGAAGGGGATGCCAAAGCCAGTGTGGTGGAACGATTTAACCGCACCTTGAAAGAACGTTTGTATCGTTATCTTACGGCTGCCAACACATTGACATTTGACGATGTGTTACCCGAGTTGGTCCAAGGGTATAATGCCACACGTCATCGAAGTATTGGCATGGCCCCTCAAGACGTGACGTGGGATAACGAAGAAGCTGTGTGGAAACGATTGTACGACAAACGATTGAAAGGCAAGAAAAAACCCCAATTCAAAGTAGGAGATCGGGTACGTCTCAACAAGATTCATCGTACGTTTGCCAAAGGCTATCTACCCGGTTGGACCGAAGAAGTGTTTGTGGTGCATCGTGTGGTCCCGGGCCCGGTGCCCACTTATAAGATTCGCGAATGGGATGATACCCCCGTCCAAGGCACGTTTTATGAGGAGGATTTACAAAACGTCCATGTGTCCGATGTGTTTCGCATCGAAAAGGTACTTAAGCTACAAAAAGATCGATGGTTGGTCAAGTGGAAAGGGTGGCCCGACAAGTACAATAGTTGGATTGCAAGCCAAGACGTGACGTCCCTTCGACCACCCCAGAAAAAGAAAGAGACAAGTCCACCCAAGCCACCCAAAAGACGACGACGCGACTAAAATGACGTTCGTCCCCAACTCTTCGTTTTACGTGACGTTGATGAGTCAGGCGAGTACCAAGGAGTTTCCTGGGAACAAGAGTCATCATTTCCGAAACCGGTTGCCCAAACCCATCCGATTTGTCGGACGAGGATGGATGGCAGACATGGTGAGTTTATCCTTACCCAGCATTCCAGTGATAGCGGAACAAGGGGGAGTGGGCGATTCCCATCCTCTGTTGTATGTACGATGGCACGAACGGGTGCATGACACAGACGATCAAGGGAACGACGTGTGGTACCATGAACGGCGCGAACTCTTTGTCTACGGTCGAGATATGAGAGAGCATTTGCTCTCGTCGACGGGATCGCACTTTTTTCATCAACTGGTGTATCGTTACGTGCAAGCCCGTGCGAAACAAACCCAACCCCTCAACAAATGGGCGGAGAACAATGGCGTCAAATTGTACCCGACCTTTGAATGGACCTCAGAAGGGGATTTGGTGTTGAATACCGTCAATGTGGATTACAAAGTTCAAGTGGCGCACGTGTCATGGGGCAAAACCTTGGCCCTGAAAATGGGATGGATTGATCAAGTGTCCCTGGGCGTGTATCGATTGGGTCCCAATCTCTTGCAAGAATTTCATTCGGACTCCATTCCCACACCGTCCGATGTCCTGGATGGCAGCAACAAGCCCGCCTTTTGGAAAGTGGATGGGGATTATATGAAGTTGAGTATGACATGTAATTGGCGGTTTGTGAATGTGAACAACACATTTCGTCCCTCGTCGGAATTTCCCTCCACGCGTCCTTTGCACGTGTATTGTGATGTTGGGACCAGCAGCATGGTGGGTGGTCGCATCACGGATCTCTTACGAGAAATCAAGTACCATCCCAAAGACACCACCCACTTTGAGCCTCGACATATTCAATATGTCCCAGTACGCAATGAAGTGGTGGAAATCGTGGAAACCCAGACGGCCGAAACCAATGGGGATTTGGTGAAATTTGGTGATGGGCATGCCCTCCTGACCCTGCACTTTAAAAGGGAAGTCGTAGTGTGAAGAAGAAGACAAGATGTCGTTCTACGTGACGTTACCGAGTCATGCCAACCGACATGAATTTCCCAACAACCAAGCCAATTCCTTCAAGATTCGTTTACCTCAACCGTTACAGCTCACGGGGGGTGGATGGCAAGTGGGTTTGAGTGCCATTTCCTTACCGGATGCTCGCGTCAATTTGTATGAGTTGGTGAAGAAAGACGGGTACATCATGTCAACGTCCTGGGACCAAACCTATCCCGCCCCGGGTAAAACCGATGGAACCATGGCCGGTAGCCCAGGATCCGCTAAAACCCTCATCAATGACATTCAAGATTTGGATTGGGTGGTGGATGGGGTGAGTTTCACGAAAACCACCATTGCTCACTTGGAACAACGACGCAAGGAAACAGCGATTCAAGGAGGTCGGTTTACCAATGATCAAGGCAAACACATGTACGTCAAGTTTCGTTGGGAAGGGGAGGATCTGCTCATCGACAACACCAATGTGTGTCATTGTGCCGACGCCGACGAGACACCCGCCTTGGACATCTACACCAAATTAGCTGTCAAGATGGGATGGTTACGTAAAAGGAGCAGTGGATGGATCTTGGGCCCGAACTTACAGCAAGAATTCATAGGCGATCAAATACCCGACATGACCAAGAACAGCGATTGGAACGATGTGGACGACGAGGACCACAATGCAGTCTTTTGGACCGTTTATTCGTCTTTGCCGGATTATTTAGTATTGAGTATGAGTTGTAATTGGCGTTTCACGAACTTGAATGTGGCGTTTCGTGCAGTGGTGGGTGAACCCACACGCTCGTTGCACGTGTACTCCGACGTGGCAGGCAGTACGATTGTGGGCAATCGCGTGACCGATTTGTTGCGTGAAATCCAGTACAAGCGGCAAGGACGTGGCACCCTGTATTTTGAACCGTTGCACATTCAATACATGTCTCTTCGTAACGAGGTGGTGGAAATTATTCACATTCAAGTAGCTGAAACGATTGGTACCGGAGGAGACTTGGTCAAGTTTGGCGATGGCCATACCATTGTCACGTTACACTTCAAAAAGACATAAAAAGGGGGTCTTGGAAAAGGGAGTGTCCAATCACAACAAAGATGCCCAAGACAAGAGTGCGTCGAAGGAGACGAAGAAGAAGGCAACGACGGGGTCTCTTGCCACTCGCTGCCCTCATTCCAGCCTTGATCGCTGGAGGGAAAGCCGTGGCGTTGGGTGCAGCGGGTGGTGCGGCGAGTTACGGCGCTAAAAAAGGGTTGGAAGCAGCCTTTCGGAAAAAACGACGATGACGGTATAAAAAGAGACGAGTCCTGTGACACAAACAAAACGTGATTCTTGGTAACGCGTGAAGACGACGGCACGATGCGAGGGGGAAGTTTGACACGATTTCGTACGGATGAGTGGTATGATCAACATGGCAAAGGGATGATGACGGATCTCTTGCGTGGTGGGTTCCAAGGCCTTAAAAGCACCCGGAATCCTTTAAAACTGCCTAGTAATATAAAGAGAGGATTGGAAACGGGTTTCACACGAGGTGTTAAACGCAAAGCCAAAGACGTCATCAAAAAAGAAATCACCAAACGAGCCAAGAAAGCCTTGAGCAATAAGAACGTGAAAGAAGCCGTGCGTGTGGCCAGTGCTTTGTTTCCCAAACAAACCAAACGTGCGCGAGATATTTTTGGAGTGTGAACATGGAACCCGTGCATTCACGACCTCGACGGATTCGTAGTGATCGAGGTTTGTCTCAATGGGGAGGACTGTTTCCTTTTTGGAAACTCACGCGACGACAACGTGGTGGATGGTTGAGTCCCGAGGTGATGAGAGTACCCGGGTTTGATTTGAGACAACGCTTAGCACGACGCTATAAAAACCCCTCACGACGACGGGGTACCACCACTCGACGACGACGACGACGACGTTAAACATGCCTGACGTGAGTACGCAAACCGCACCAGCTCACGCACGTTCCGAAGGGACCGTCAACCCAGCGTTACGGATTTTCAAGCTGCCACCCACCGACATCAGCATCAATGCCTATCGCATGGTCACCATCCAACCCACCACCACGGGTATCAATCCCATGGAATTCATTGTGCCAGGGTTGGACGATTTTGTGGATTTGGGACGCAGTTACTTTACCATGGAATTGAGTTTGAAAAAGGACGATAACTGGAACTTGGTGGGCAATCAGAAATTGTGGCCCGTCAACAATTTGGCCCATTCCATCATCAAACAAATTGACTTGCAGTTGAATGGCACGTTGATCAGTCCTCAATCCGACACCTATCATTACAAAGCTTACCTAGAAACCTTGTTGAATTATGACCGAGAAGATGGCAAGACCGTGTTAGGACCCCAAGGATGGTTCAATCAAGTGGATTTCCCACCCCAATGGACCGACAACAATACCAACAAAGCAGGAGACCATGCTCACTGGCAAGCTCTCAGTGCCAATCAGAAAGGGGCCTATGAAGCCATGATAGCTGAAGTGGCCAAGTATGCTGGAGGTGTCACCCACAGTCTGGTGTTTACCCCACACTTGGAAGTCTTTCACACCGGCAAACTGTTGGTGCCTGGCATAGAAATCAAGATGAAATTTCATTTCAACAGCCCGAACCTGTTTTTCAATGGAGTGGCTCTAGCTGGCCGCTTGCTGGAAGGTGATGTCAAACTACGGTTTCATCTATGTCAACTGCGTTTGAATGACGCCATCTACATGAGTTTGTCTGAAAAAAGACACAATGAAGGCCAAGTGGCTGCTTACCCCACCGTCCGCAGTGAAATCCGGACCTTCAGCATGCAAAACAACCTGACCCGCTTTGATATCCCCAACCTGTTTCAAAACAGAATACCTGACCGATTGATTGTAGGGTTGTTGGACAGCCGAGCCTTCAATGGAGATGTGACCCGAGATCCCTTCTGCTTCCAGAAATTTGGTCTGACTTCCATTCGACAGATTGTCAAAGGAGAAGAATACCCTTATGAAACCCTGCACTTGGTGCACAATAATGGCACCCGAGATAATCTAGGCTACTTCCGTTTTCTGCAAGCCAGTGGAGCCTGGTGTAAAAAGAAAGGCAATATGGTAGAACTGCTGGATTGGGGCCAGGGGAAAAATTGTACCTTGTACATGTTTGACAATGTGGCCAATGGATGTGCTGACAGTCAAACCCTCAACCCCAAGCAAACTGGAGATTTACAACTCGTCTTGGAATTTGGAGCCGCACCCGGTGTCAATATAACCGTGCTCGTGTATGGGGAATTTGAGAACTTGTTGGAGATTGACCAGAACGGAGCCGTGTTGTACAACATTTACCAGCACTGAAGAAAGAAAAAAAAAAAGAAGATGGAACACGTGGCCTTGAATAATGTGCAGTTGGATTATTTAGCCCGCGACGACCCGCAATTGAAACCTGTCTTTTACGGGACGGTGGCCTGTGATCGTTTACTCAAGAGTCCTGTCAAGACCCAACCCCAAGGGTACATTGTGAATACGGACCCGCACGATCAACCGGGACAACATTGGTTAGCGGTCTGGACTGATAGAAACGTGTGTGAAGTTCTCGACAGTTATGCCTTGCCATTGGACACGTACGTGCAAGCCACCCCGTTACGAGATTGGATTGTCCAACATTGGAAGTATGTGGTGACCAATGGCAAGTCCCTCCAAGCCATCTCAAGCAAGAGTTGTGGCGATTACGCCTTGTTGTACTTGAAAGCCAAAGCCCGTGGACGGACCTTGCAAGAGTTTTTAAATGAGTTTTCTGATCATGATTATGTAAGCAATGACCATCAAGCCGGTCAACGCCTTCAACAACTCATTGTAGGTCAAGAAGAGAGATGGTATCAACTATGTTGTCATCCGTATCATCAATGTAATTGTTAAATAAAAAATATGTTGGAAAAAACTGTGTCGGAGTCGTAGCTCAGTCGGTAGAGCCTTTGGATCCCCGAAAAAATAGGAGGTCGTGCGTGGGTTCGAGTCCCACCGACTCCAATAAAAAGGTGCCTTTTTTTTTTCATGGGTATTAGTCCTCATCATGCAAACGGGGAAACCGTTTCGTTTTCATACCCCGTCCAGTATTTTGGTAGTGGGTCCTTCGGGATGTGGCAAAACCGTGTTTACGGAAAAACTCTTGTTAGAGAACCCAGACTTGTTTGAAATTCCACCGACTCAAGTGCATTATTGTTATGGCGCCTGGCAAGATCGATTTTGAGGCATGCAAGATCAAGGGGTGGTGTTTCACGAAGGGATTCCTGATCATGACGCGTTGGTGCAATGGTTTCCTCCAGGGCATAAAGGAGTGTTGGTGTTGGATGATTTAATGGACGAAGGGAGTCACGATAAACGCGTGTTGGATTTATTCACCAAACATTCGCATCATCAAGGGGTGACGGTGTTGTACTTGTGCCAAGACATGTTTCCCGTGGGTCGATATGTCAAAAGTATTTCCCGCAATGCCCATTACATTGTGGCGTTCAAGAACCCCCGAGATCAATTAGGGGTACGGAACGTGTTGCTTCAATCGTTTCCTACCACTTGGAAAGACACGTTGGAGACGTTTCATCAGGCCACCACACGACCGTATGGCTATTTGGTGTTGGATTTACACCCGGCGTCGTCCGATCAACAACGTTTGTTGAGTCACCTGTTAAAAGACGAAGGATGGACCAGCACCTATCAAAAACGTCTATAAAGGGGGACGACACCCCTTTTGAACAGGAAAAAGAGAGCGAGCATGGCCGATGATGATGACCGTCAACCTCCGCAAGCCTACGATACCGTGGCCCCTGCGGGTGTTGGGGCGGCCAGCAGCAATCAAATGTCCCCAAGGGCCTGGCAAGATTTGTATTTGACGGGAGACCAAGGCCTTCTCGACGTCGCCATGGAGGAAATGGCAGCCGATGCCCCCTATCGGCTTATGGATATCCCTCCCCCCTGGCAACGTAATCGCGGGCTGGCCCGATGTGGATGGTGCGCCCCCTTTACAGGCCTCTTCCCCCGCCGGGGTAGGAAGTCCAGGAAGTCAATCATTCCGTAGTATACAGACCACCCCGGCGTCTTCCCCGGCAATCCCACTTACTTGGGGAAGCGCACGCGTGTCGCCCGATCCTCGAAGAGTGACAGGTGCTCGAACAGCAGCGGGTGCCGGGGGTGATGGTGATGGTGGCGGGGGACGTGGTGGACGTGGTGGTGGTGGACGTGGTGGACGTGGTGGTGCTGGTAGTGCTGGTGGTGCTGGTGGTGCTGGTGGTGGTGCTGGTGGTGGTGGTGGCGGTGGTGGTGGTGGTGGTGGTGGTGGTGGCCGTCGTGGTGGGGGTGGTGGTGGTGGTGGTGGTGGCCGTCGTGGTGGGGGTGGTGGACGACGTGGACGACGACGACGACGAACCCCCACTTCGCCTTTGACACCTGGCTCCAATCCAGCCACCCCTCGAGGATCTTGGACTTCTGGGAGTCCACCACCTCGTACCTTGCGTCAAGCAGATTTACAACGACGTTTACGGATGATGTTACAAGATCAAGAACAATTGGCACAAGGACGTGAAATTGCCAATGTCACTATGACCAATAGCATTGTGACCAGTTATAAACAGGGAGGAGCACCGAGCGTGCAAACCTATTCGTCCCGGGTTTCGCCGTGATGAAAACCGTCGTGTCGTTATTGAATGGATCGAAACATCATGGCATTCAATTCCCACCAGAATTGTTACAGCGCATGGATTCCTTGTATGCCTTTTACCACCAACAATGGTGGTGTTATCGCAAAATGTTGAATCATTTCAAGTGTGTCAATGGCATGGCGTTACTCCTGATGGCCGCAGGCATGATTGCTGGACCCCTTTTGGAAAACAGTACATTGGTGGCGTGTTTGTAAGTAAGTACGGCAGTAAGTACGGTGGTCAAAGGATGGAATGATTTTAAACAATACCGATTTAAAGTGACCATGAGCCGGTTTGCGTTTACCACCTATGCTAAAGCCTTGACCGAATTGAAAACCTATGTGCGTGGTGTTCCCTTGGAGGATCTGGAAGGATTTTTAATCAAGATGCAAACCTTGGATGATACCATTGTGGATTTCACCCCTCCGTTACCCAAACGATGCGTGCAAGATTACCACCGTCATTTTGTGTACCAACCCGTGGAAGCGCCATGCTATGTGGACGGATGTCCTCGTCCCTTGAGACCCAAAGGCTATTGGACAGATAAAAAGCCGCTCCCTCCCAGTCCCACACTCTTAGAACCATGGCCGTCCAACGACGACGACGCAGAAAAAGGAAACGACGTCAAAGAGGAGGGGCTTTAATGCGTCGCAAACCCCGTTTGGTGGATAAAATAGCGCATGGCATGAGTATGTTTCTATCAGGCCCAGCGCCTGGGTTTGGACTCGCTTTAGGCAAATTAGGCGGTCAAGCCTTGAAAGGCATTACCGATAATGTACAACATTACCAACGACGACAACGAGGTGGGGGATGGTGGCAAGATTTCAAACGCAATACCCGTCAAGGCTATAAAGAGACGCGGGGCGCGATCAAACAAAACAAAGCCCTTCAGCGTCTGTTGTCACACCCGAGCCCATGGCATCCTTGAGGAGAAGACGACGACGACGTCGTCAACGAGGAGGTTTTTTGAACTTGTTGGTCCCTGCCATGGCGGGATTGGGGAAAGCCGTGGCATTGGAAACGGATAAACGTATAAAACGCACGATTCAAAAAGCCAACCAACGGTATCGTCGTCCCCATCGTCGGTAAAGATGCAACGTCTTCGACGTCAATTACCGTTTTTACGGTCCATGTTACAAGAAGCCAATCGTTTCAAACGTCAAGATTTGTTACAACATGCCAATGCCGATCAAATCAATGCTGTGAGTGAACTGGTCTTAAACTTCTTAAAAAACAAGATTCCCGTCACACCACTCATCCTGACCAAACTTCGACCCTATAAAAAGGTACTACGCGATTTGGGACGTCGTCGACATTCCGTGAAAAAACGTCGTCAGTGGTTGGTTCAACAAAAAGGACGAGGGTTGTTTCAAGGACTGCATCACGTGTTATGTCAATGTGTTCGTTAACCCTTCCCACGTGGATGTTACAAGACGTCCATCGAGAAACATGGAAAGACGAATGTTCTTATTGGAAGCATAAATATCACCTGTTGTATCGAGAGACCATGCATATCTTAAGGTCCCGTCTTTGTGAGAGCTGTCGTGCATTGGAAGACGGGGAACTTTGCCCCGACTGCAGTGAACCATGGATGAGGTCTACATGATTCCTCACAAGGACTTGGAGCAACTCATTCAATATTACAAAGGAGAACTCACCGAAAATGCCTTGTTGAACAAAGCCGCCACGTTAGCCGCCAAAAAACATGTCTTGTTAGCCAACCCCCAATTACCCCCAGCCCTGGTCAATGCTCAAACCAAACTGTTGAGTCAAGAATTAACCAAGGTAACCAAACGCATTCGTCAATTTCCTGGAGGCGTGGGGGTTGGGGCACCGGGTGGACCACCAGGCGAAGAAGGCGAGGAAGAGGGCGGGGATTTGGTAACAGGACCTGTGGAACAATGGTTGAAACGCATGATAAAAGGCAGCCCGTCCACCCCCAAACCTCCCATTACACCGGTGACCCCGAAAGGCAAAACCACCAGTAAGATTCCCATCAAGAAAGGGAGCCCATCCACCAGTCGAGGAGACGATATAAGCCGTCGTTTAGAAGCCATTCGAGAACGGCGCAAGACCTTGGAAAAACAAATAGCCGAGAGTGCTAAAGGCAAAGGCAAAGGCAAAGCACCCGCCCGAGAAGTGGAACGATTGAAACCCTTACCCGGTTGGGAAGATTGGTACCGAGGCAAAAAGTTACGACGTCGATTGGATTACGACAGTGACTAAAAGATGCCCACCAAGAGGAGAAGGGGTATCAAACGGAAACGCCGCCAATCCGGTGGGGCAGTGGATGTACAAAAATGGATCGCTAAAACCGGCAAAGAATTTCATTGGCCTGGTTATCAGTACATGGGCCCTGGCACGCATTTGTCCAAACGTCTGAAACGTGGGGATCCCGGGATCAATCGCTTTGACCAGATTGCTAAACAACATGACATTGATTACAGCCGTGCCAAGAATTTGCAAGATAAATGGAAAGCCGATACCAAGATGATCCAAGCCATTGATCGATTACCCGGCAAGAAAACCAAGACGGAACGTGTGGTCAAAAAAATCATGCAAACCAAGAAACGTTTAAAATTGTAAATTGTTTTAATTGTGATACAGCACATGTTCTTTTGGAGAAAATAAAACAATGAAAATGTCAAAGCACTGTCTTGTTTTTTTCACGTAACAAAGTCATCCAAATCAAAGCAAGAATCCTGCGAGGTCCATTCGTCCGCCGACATGTCCCTTAACAATCCATATAAAGAATCGTCCGATGACGACGACGGCAAGTCACTAAGCTCCTCTAGTAGGTTGTCCAAAAATCCCCTCCCATCGTCCCACATGTCACAAGAAGAAAGGGACGATTCGTCACACGCAGCATGATCCAGGGGATCCCCTGAATCCATGTCCGTTATAGTTATGGCACAAGGTGGGTCTTTGTCCTCCTCCGGGGTGGATGCGAGGGAGTCATCCAAAAGTTCACAAAATGAAGGCTGAGGTTCCACCTCAAGGGATTGACAAAATGTCTCCAAATAGGTTTCAACGGAAATGTTCGCCGGTTTCAAACAGTCCTGCAATTCGATGGTCATTTTCAGGGGGCCCAATGATTTGATTTTCTCTAGCGTTCTCTGTTTCTCTGCTAAGGTCTTTCGCCGTTTCACACGATATTGTGCCCTCCACGCCCGTCGGTGTTCCGTTTGGTCACGTTCTTTAAAATACGCCCTCCGCTCTTCCCGATGCTTGGCATAGTACCGTCTGCAGGCCTCACGAGCTTTCGCCCGATGCTTGGCATAGTACTGTTTGTTGGCCTCACGAACTTTCGCCCGATACCTCTCCCGATAGCGCTGTTTCTCAGCAGCCACTTTCTCGGGATATCTTGCCCGATAATGTCGTTTCTGGGCGGCCACTCGCTCGGGATGCCTGGCCCGGTACCTGGCCTTGGTAGCCCGTCGCAGCGCCTGTCGTCGCTCTTCTTTGGCTAGGATCTCTGCAACTTCATTGTCGTCCGAGTCAATGTCGTCGTCATCGTCGTCGTTGCTTGGTGGGTAGGTCGTGGTGCGGCGTTTGGTGCGGTGGCACGTGCAGCGGCAGCATTGTTGGATGCGTTTTACGTGAGGCATCGGGAGATGGCGGCGGTCCTGGTGGGGGCGTGAGAGGGCGCTTGAATTGGTGGTGCCAATTGGTCCAACAGAAGTCAAGGCCCTCTATAAACCAGTCTGTTGTCAACTGAGGGTAACAACCGGGGGTCCAATGCTGACGTACGTAGGTGGCTCGGGCTGCCTGGGATGCCTGGGCTGCTCGTCTCAATCGCTTTCTCTCCTCCTCCAACAGCTCCCCAAACTCACTGACTCCTGGGTCAAGCACCCACTCCTTCTTGATTTCTGATAAAATTTCTTCCACTTGGAATTCTTCGAATACTTCTAACAGCTTTTCATGACCAGATTCCATCTTGGAATGACTCACCCCGAGGTTCGATCTGTTTTATAGTCTCTGGGATCATTCCCCGCAAAGCCTGATGGACCATCTAAGGAGGGGGGAGGGGAGTCCCCCCACCCTTTCCCCTCCCAAAGCACCATGGGACCTTTCTCTCATTGGTTCCTTACCCTCTTACGTGACCCTTTGTTTCTCTATAAAAAACGAGCACTGACCTCCAGCTAGTTCATCTGATCATGTCCTCTCACCAAGAGGAGGAGGCGGCGGGGCCAAGCGGCATTGCCGCCGAAGAAATGAGGCGCTTACTCAACCTCAGTACATCTGATGTAGAAGAAGACGACCCGCCTGTGGAACCTTCCCTCCTCTATGAGGAAGAGATGGCTTGCAGTGACGAGGATGAAATCTGTCAAGAGGCATTGGATCGCTTCGAACGCCAACGTGCATTTCAAACCAACCTCCTTGAACAAAGTGGAGCAGGAGGTTTGGATGCTGGTGCGGAGGGCGCCTTCGAGTTTGAGTTAGGCAATTATGTCAACCGTATCAGCCCGCGAATGGGTGTTCGTGAACGTCATTTCAACACCCGTTTACGCCAAACGGGGAGCTTAATTCCAGATCAAAACATCACAGAAGCCCTACAAGATGGCTTACGTCGAGCGGTGAATCAAGTGTTAGCCACCACGCCTGACCTCCACGATCAAGATCGCCTCTACTTCACCATTGGCTCCAACAGGCTCCACAACAACTTCCAGGGCTGGGGATTACAAGCAGGAGAATGGCGTGAAAGAGGTGAACGTATGGATGCCCTCTTCAATCGATTGGCCCAAGCCCTCAACAGCAATGAACAATTTGAAATGGATGACTCATTTCAATTATCCATTACTCGAGTCCATCATGCCCCTCAGGGAACTGGCAGACCCCGCCGTGGCAACCCGGACACGCCACGATGGAAATGTTAACGGCCAAGAAAAACTCGGTCATCCGCATCCAAAACAGGGATGAACTCTGTTGTGCAAGAGCCCTCGTCACTGCCAAAGCCAGAGTGGACCAACACCCGAAATACCCCAGCATTCGCCAGGGAACTCAACTCCAGAGACGTCTCGCTTGGGACCTCCATGACGAGGCTCGCGTCCCTCCAGGTCCTTGCGGCTACGATGCTTTGACGGCCTTCAGTGCGGCCCCGTCCCTTGCCAATTACCAGATCATCCTGGTGGATGCTCACCGGTCGTTCCACATAACCACCTTTGGAGACACCCAAGACAAACAATTGATCCTGTTGCACCACCAAGGTCATTACGATGTCATTACTCGTTTACCGGGATTTTTTGGGTCCAGTTTTGTATGTGCCCACTGTTGGAAACCCTACAATACCGAGGGACGGCATCGATGCACCAAACGAAAAGACCATTGCCGGGCCTGCTGCCAAAAAGAGTGCCCTGATTTTCTTCATGCTTACCCTCGAGGCCTCAAAGCCACACGACGTTGCCAACGATGTCATCGGGACTTTTTTGGAGAGACTTGTTTCCAAGCACATCTCGTCAAGGACCACGCTGGCAAACCGGTGACCAACCCCCAGTCCACCATCTGCTTTCGTCGCCGTCGCTGTCCTAACTGTCGGAAGCAAGAAGTGGGACCCCAAGCCGTTCAAAGGCACCAATGCGGGTACGTGGACTGCCCTTCTCGCCATGAGTACGTGCACGGTGAAACCCATCTTTGTTTTATTCAAAGACCCCCAAAGCCTCAAGAAAAGAAGAGAAAGAGGAAACGTCAAGGAGGTCCTCGTGCTAAACGAGGGGCGGCGACCGCGGAGCCTCAAACCGCACCAGAGGAGGAAGATGTGGACGACCTGCCACCCTTGCACGTGCTTTTTGATATTGAAGCCATGCAACCCCACGAACAACACATTGCTAATCTCATCGTGGCCGAAACCGAAGACGACGATCAACCTATTCGTTTCCCAGGCGAATATTGTACCCGAGATTTTCTCGAATGGCTGGATACACTCACGTTGAACGACACCCGACAAGTCAATGTCTTAGCTCATAATTTCCAAGGGTACGATGGTTACTTTGTGGTTCATCAATACCATAGTGACAGCCGGATCGTCCAACAGCTCCGGAACGGGTGTAAACTCTTGGAAGTCAAACACGATCGCATCCGATTCATCGATTCTCTCAGTTTCTTCCAGATGTCACTGTCCGCCTTTCCCAAAACCTTTGGATTAACGGAACTGAAAAAAGGTTACTTCCCACACAAGTTCAATATCCCCGAGCATCAAAACTACGTGGACATCGTCCCGGCCCTCGATTACTACATGCCCGAAACCATGTCTCCCGAAGGCAAGCAAGCCTTGGAAAAGTGGCATCAAGAGCAACGTGCCCAAAACGTCCTGTGTGATTTCCAGAAAGAATTGGTCGCGTACTACGAATCAGATGTGCGTCTCTTGAAACAAGGATGTCTCACCTTCAAACGGTTGTTTGAAGCTCAAGCGGGGTTCAACCCGTTTGACCAAATCACCATTGCTTCTGCCTGCAACAAGGATTTACACATGAACCGGATGATCCCTAACAGTATTGCCAGTGAACCCACCCTTGGTTGGAAGAATCGCATCAATCACTCCAACGTGTCCATCGAATGGCTCACTTGGTGTATCCAAGAACAGTCTCAGGACATTCAACATGCCAGAAATGCCGGCGAGTATCGCATCCCCGGCACCAGCTTCCGTGTGGACGGTTACTGCCACGACACCCAGACCGTGTACGAATTTCAAGGTTGTTTCACCCATGGATGTCCCACCTGTCATCCAAACCGCCACGAAACACATGTGCGTCACTATGATCGAACCATGCAAGATATCTACGAAATCTCGCAACACAAGGTCCAACAGTTAAGAGAACAAGGGTACACTGTGGTCCAAATATGGGAATGCGAATGGAAACGTCTTAAAGAAACCAACCCAGAGATCCGATCCTTCGTCGACAACCTGGAGTTGAACAACCCCCTCAACCTTCGTGACGCTTTCTGTGGAGGTCGGACCAATGCCGTGAAACTGTACCATCAGGTGACCCCCAACCAAAAGATCCATTACATCGATGTCACCTCCTTGTACCCTTGGGTCAACAAAACCTCTGTCTACCCTAAAGGACATCCTACCTTCATTTCACAACCGGGTAACACGGACATCCAAGAGTACTTTGGGCTCATCCAATGCAAAGTCCTGCCTCCACGTGACCTCTACCATCCCGTCTGGCCTTACCGTCAAGAGGGAAAACTCCTGTTTCCACTCTGTGCCAGTTGTGTGAAAGAAGAAATGCCCAAACGTCCCTGGGAAAGAACAGCCGAATGCAACCACACCGACGAGCAACGCGTCCTGACTGGGACATGGTGCAGCCCGGAATTCGACAAAGCGGTGGACTTGGGATACGAAGTCCAGTACATCTACGAAGTCTGGCATTTTAAAGAAACCTGCGAAGGACTGTTCAAAGACTACGTCAACACTTGGTTGAAAATCAAGCAAGAAGCCAGTGGGTGGCCCGCCGGGGTAGAAACAGAGGAACAAAAACAAGCATACATCGAAGATTACTTCCAGCATGAGGGCATCCAGCTGGAGTACGATAAAATTGAGAAAAATCCCGGGTTACGAACATTAGCCAAAATGATGCTCAATTCCATGTGGGGCAAGTTTGGACAACGGTTCAACAAAACCCGACTCCAAGAATTTGATGACCCCCAAGCCTTTGATCGGTTTTTGGATACGGATACCTTGGATGTACGTCATGTCTCCATTATGAATGACCAAATGGTGGAGGTACTCTACCAGTACCAAAAGGAAGACATCCCCGTCTCACCCAACCTGAACATCTTCGTGGCTTCTTTCACCACCTGTTGGGCCCGTCTCAAGCTGTACGAAGCATTAGAGCTGTTAGGCGATCGTGTTCTCTACTACGACACCGACTCGGTCATCTACTTAGAGGAACCTGGCCAACCCCGTCCGGACTTGGGGAATTACCTCGGTGACTTTACGTCTGAATTGGATGATGACGACTACATCGTGGAATTTGTGTCAGGCGGACCCAAGAATTATGGCTATAAAACCAACAAGGGGCACGCCAAATGTAAAGTGAGAGGTTTTCGCCTCAACAGCGAGGGCAAGAGTCAGTTGAATTACAACGTCATGCGCCAGAACGTCCTCGATGAAATCCAGAAGCCACTCCAGAAACCGCGCCAAACCCCAGTCAACAAAACGTATCAGATCGTGCGGGACCCTAAAACCTATGAACTGTACACGTATCCGGACAAGAAAAGTTACAAGCTCGTGTACGACAAGAGAGTCGTGGATGCTGCGACCTTAAAAACTTATCCCTACGGATACCTGTTAGAGACACACTCATCGAAAAGGAACATTCATTAAAAAGGAACATTCAGGATTGTCACTCTGTTAAAGGACACTGGAATAAATTTTTTTTCCAACATGGCGTCTTTTCTTTGAGTCAAGGACCTCCCCCAGTGCCCAAATTGGACTTTGGACTTTGAGGAGCCCGCCTTCCTCAGCGGTTTTGCCCCATCCTGAGCCCGCGATCTATTTTCCCTACTAGTCAGCGGGTTTCCACCCACGTCATGTCCGCGGCATGAAATGTCCTCTCTTTTCTTCATCTGAGCCCGCCATCCCTTTTTTCCCGCTGGTCAGCGGTTTCCCATCCCAAATCACGTGACCTTCCCATTTCCGGTCACTTCCGGTTCCGGTGACGTCATTTCCGGTAGAGCCCGCATGCCCCTTAGCAACCAAAGGGTCAGCGGTTGCCTTTCCGGTTAGCAACAGCGAGAACCAATCAGAAGCCAGGAAATTTGCCAGATGAGCCTACATTACTACTGTGAATTCGCTTTAAAGTGATGTTACACTTGGCGCTCAGCCATCGTGGCTGCTTCAAGTATCAATTAACTGGGCTGCCTGACAACAAGTTAATGTCAATCACGTACTGCTTTACCAGGGTTTTGAATAAGGGCCCGCAGCCGGTGAAACTCGCCGGGTATTTCACATGAACTCGCCGTCTATTTGATTGAGAAATTACCTCATATTTACGACTAACATGAGAAACATCCGCTACAAAACACAAGCATTGGATCGGCCAAGATTTAGTCATGAAAAACAAAAGAATCTTGCCTGAATTCTGAGTAATTTCAGCGGCGATTTGTGTTTCCTGTTCTGCTCAAATACCCTAATTCTTGCTCCAGAATGCAGGAAATGCATTCTAAGCGGCCTAAATTTTCAAAATTTTCCAGGGGAGCATACACCCGGACCCCCCTACAATCTCGTGCCTTCAGAGCGAGTAGTTAATTCTCCGCCAACTCCCAAAATTTGGCCATCTACTCAGATTCCTATTGAAAACCTTGCTTTACGTTTACGCTACGACAGTTGCACGTCACTAAATATTCATTTATCTACTATAAATTGCTTTTGCCCCCGCGGTCACCATCCATAAAATTTCTTGACGCTTAAACAAATTTTTCCGACTTGTAACAAAAGAAATACATGGGGGGCCAGTGAGGAGAAATGGGGCTTAAAAAGGGGTTAATTACAGAATACGAAGCGATTCTAGAAATATGATGCATGATCTTGTACATTTTAGTAAATGTTGATGACGTAACCTCTTCCTTATAATAAGCAACACAAGAGGGTTAATGCGGCATCTACTACGAGTAGAAAAATACCGAGGCACCCCAAAACATCTGATTTTACTTCGCCATAAATCAAGCATTATATCGAGCTCTTAAACAACAAATTCATTTTCAAGCGGACACAAAAGCCATGGTTACACACACCATGGTAAAAGCGATTTACTACGGTTATCAAATATGTACACCGCACCAATCACGACTGTGGTAAACTTAGTGCATTCACTGCCGTACCAATCACGACAATGCATACACCGCACTAGTTGTCATGTTCGATTGAAACCTACAAAGACAGCAATAGAAGCGACCAATAGCCTTTACTATAGTCGTGAAAAGTACTGAAATTTGAGAGTTCAGACTTGTTGAAAACAGGCATAATATATAATAGGACGCAAAATAAAATCGTGTCAATCGCACGATTTCATTTATAGGCGCTTGAAGCGTGCTGTCTCTAATTAAGCACACCTCCGTTGTTGGCAATATATTGTACCTTTGGAACCAAAACACCCAAGTTCAACTTAACACGTGGGTGCTTCTTTTGATCTCTTTTTAACGTTTCCAAAGACAGTACACTTATCTTGATTAAGAGCAGTCACATAATCGTTTTCCTTGCTACCGAGTAAAAAGCCTTCTCACGATTTTCATCGTGGTAAAACTGCTCATAGCATAAGTAACCCCCGTTTTAAATAGTTTCAGCATCAGTTCAGTCAGCTTTCCGTGACAAAGAATGAGGGACATACAAACCCAGTAAACATTAAGGCTGCGATTGTGAAGCTACGAAGCCATTATTACTAAAATATCATATAGACTTGACTGATAAAGAATTATAAAAATTTAATCTGGCTTACCTTTGCGGCGCTGGTAATGTCCTAGATGTATCATGCATCGTGTATCAGATTCAGCATCACTACATCACATGACGAATTGACCCGCAACATTTCACCAAAACAACGTTTATTCGCGTCCGTCTACAGAGTTCAGGCTTCTGGTTTGGATACAAGAACAAAAATCCACTGGTATCAACCACACTTGCTTTGCCAAAACTGAATGACTCCCTTCGATGGATATTTCGCTAATTTGCAGTATATTTCTGTATCCATCACAGTTTTGCACGTTTAAGGTAGCTTTTTCTGAAGTTCAGCTCTTTCCGAAAACAAAGGCCAGCCTGCAAATCGCATGAACCTGATAAACAATAACTTCTTTCCGCTTTCCCGTTGCAAAACAGTCGCCATTTTTATTTGCCGTCTATGTAACCGTTCCATATCACTTTGTAACCTTTCCGCTTCATTGTACCGAGAATACACTAAGGAGAGCTGAATTGAGCCGGAAATTTTAAACAAACACGAAATCGAAGCCAACGATCATTTTTGTTTGTGTGTGTGTATGTGTGTGTGTGTGTGTATGTGTGTGTGTGTGCGTGTGCATGCGTGTGAATTTCAAATATAATTCGGGTTTTGAACAAAGTGGAGGTCACAATAAGTGAAAAGTGGAGAGCGTCCTTAGTATCTTATACCAAACATGTTTCCTTCTGTCTCCTCTCTTTGATAAATCACTTATGGGGTTATACAACCTTTTAATTGTTTTCTTTATTTTATTTCAGGAAAACAAGTCAAAGTTTTATTGATAGTAGTCATCGACTCTTTCCACGACGCCAGAGAAGAATAAATGATGTGTTAATTATTTTCATATTTTATTGCTGAATCATGGAAGGCTGGAAAATTAAAGACTACCCCTTCCTTGTGTTACATCTAAGAAGAATTTTTGACATCTTCTGGTCAGCTCCTTTAAGGAATAAAAAATGGAATTTATACTGAAGGAGAACTGGAATGATACAAGACTTGCTTTTGGAAAAGCATCATGGTTTGTCTATCTGAAGGGTGATACGCTGGCTTAGATCTGATATCCAGACACCGTGATAATAAATTCCAGAAGGCAAGAAATTCAAGCCTCAAGTGGACAGCAGTCAACCGAAGCTGCTGGTTTAATCAACCCTCAAAATTCGTAAATTAAACTTAATTCAACATTGAACCTTCCGGTCCAGCAGGTTCCCTTTCCAGTTTAGTCCCTTTCCAGTCCAGCTGAAGGGACTGGGTGTGTGACACCTCCCTCCCCACCCACGATCTTCTCAACATTTTCCACCTTTTTTTCGTAAGCGAGCAGACACCTAATTGGGGAATACTTTTGTGTAGTCACTCGTGTACCCCGTGCACCCTGCACCGGAAAAACCATTTTAAAAAACTGGAACATTATCCCAGGGCTCAGTAAAATTAACTGTTATGTCAGCCTTCTGGCTTTTCATGATACTATGTTGTGGCATTTCTCTAGGGAACCCTAAGTAATTTTTTGCAACTTCCCCTAAGGCCTTGCAACCTAAGTTTCGCCCCAATTAGGACATCCTCCGTCACAATTTCTTTCCCGAGTTTCAACGAAAATTCCTCGAGGATCCACACTTGAGTAAGTGCCTTTATTTCCTAGTTTTTAGAGAAGCCTTTGATATTGTTTTGGTAGAATTTTACCCAAAAATTGTTGTATTTTACAGCAAATTGCACCATAGACAGTGAAAGGAAGAGAAAGTGTAATATCGACATGTGAATTGTAAAACCTGTTTTGCAAACTCAGAAATCTCTCGAGCTGTTAAAATGTCTCTACATCAAGGCACAGACAACCACATTAAATATAGATGACAGGATCCTTTAACCCTCTGATTGCCTAGTAAGGGTCACGTGAAGGGAACATTCGTGGAATCAACAAGGACGGCGACGGGGGGCTACGGACTGTATTGGTTCATTTCTTAGGTAGCCATATTTAAAGGTGTAGGCTTCCGAGCATTTTTAGCACCTGAAAAAAAGCGGAGCAGAGACAGCAAAAAAAGGCAATTTAAACAAAGGTTTTGAAAAGATACAACATTCTTTAAGTGTACCCAAGTAAACACGACAGTGAACAGTTGTCATGACTCTCTTTTATTGGCCCTTAATTATATTGACATCAAATCAATGAAGGCCTACTGATTATTAGACACTTTTTTCTATAGATCCTACTGCCAATAATTGTGTAATACTGAGGCTCCTGTGGTATCCTTGTTATCTTCCTTTATTCTGTAAAACAAACAGAGATGTGTTTTTATGGAAATCAAGACCAAGACATTAAACAATCCTTAAGCTTCCAGCACACTGCCGATTTCTCGTCGGCAGGAGACAAATAGTCTTATACTGTCGACGTGTGTTAGATAAGCATAGTCGCTAGCTCATATCAAGCGTTGTGGTTCCCCTTTCAATTTTCATTGCTTTTGATTGGTTTAACTTGTTCACGTGATCTGATTGTGTGCGTTAACGGAGACATACTTTCAGGCAATTGAGTATACATCCGGCGAAAATACCTGTATGGATAGAACTCGTCCGAAAATAGCCTGCTCCAGGTTTCAACAAAGTGGAAAAAATGAAAGAGAAATCGAGTGCGACAAACGCGTTGAGGCTCCTGCCCGTCTAGTTTTCGCGGTCCCTTTCAAATTTCCGCCATCCTTACTAGTTGAGAGCCTGAAACAGGCTAGTCGGAGAAAAATCATCTATTTTAATAATTCGACAACGAACCGAGGTCTATTTACCAGTTAAGCACACCCGTCAACTTTGCGGATTGAGAGGTGTCAACCAGGTTGCTTTCATTGTTTTTGCATTTTGTTTTTATCGGTTATTAGTTCAAGCTTTCAACTAAACGTTTCAAACAAGTGCAATGCATGTCACAACGATTTTTGTTCGGAAGTAAAGGATAAGCTGTTAGTACAAACATTTCATCGCTTGCTCATGACGCTGCACAAAAATCTGTGTAAAAATGGACTGAAAATGTGAATAACCGTTAAAAAGAACTTTTGTTCTGACTAACAAAACAGGATACGAAGTGAACTTGCCTGAGCACACAGAGGCTTTGATTTCTCCAACTTTCTCTTGCAACTGCACAAAATCTCTCACATGGAACACAGGGTTCCCAGCTCCTGCAATTTGCTGGAGTGTGCTATTGTCAACTGCTGTTCCAACGCCAACGGCTATCGTGGTAACTTTCTTGGCCTACAACATTTGGCAGTTTTAAAATCGGTTAAAAAATTCCTAACCACCAATTTTGTTTGATTTTTGTGCCTTTTAATGTATTATTATTATTATTATTATTATTATTATTATTATTTTCAAGCGTCGAGTAGCGTGTCGGCCATGTCGGACTAGAAGAAGGACTAGAAGACAAGGTGTCAACGAAACCTAAGGTGAAATGGACTGAGCAAATGAACAGAGATGGGAGCAACTTTAGAACACCCGTCCCCTTATTTACATGTCTCTTAACGCTTTGAAGAAAGAGGCATATGGAAGCAAAAGAAATAATTGTTATTCAATGCCATGCAAATGAGGGGACTGGTATTACAGTTTAACCCAGAGATGTTCTGGAGTGTAAAAGAAAATCAAAGGAAACAATAGCATCGCAACACCCCGCCATGTACTGGAAACGGTAGGAGAAAGGGTTATATCGAGGTGATGAAAGAACTATGGGATGAGAAAAGATACGAGATCAAGTGTCGAGGCTGGAAAAATGCAGGAATGCGCTTTGGACAACAGTGCAGGAAATACAATAGCTCTGGATATTAAGGACAGCTTTCCGGGCGGACATCAAGCCCCAGTAAATATAGGTTTCAGTCAAGAGAGCGTTTTTAAAAATCAAAACAATAGCGACCAGCAAAGCCAAAATGTTAATTTAGCGATGTTCAACTCGGATTTGCATATGACGGCAAGCCAATTCCCAGAGGAAGCAAGAGATGCTGCACCTGATAACGCAACTTTCGAGAATCTGGCTGAAGATGATGCAAATGCTTCAGGCTATTTACCAGATTACAAGACCATCAACATGCCATTGACTATTAATTGGGATGAAATAGAGACGGATCAGCAATAACCATTAACACTTCTACTATTTTTGATGCATGAAATGAAATTTTGACTTGCCGGAAAAATACTTTTCTTGTCCCATATGAGAAAACTGGAAGAGATTTCATCGAACAAGTAACAAAGAACATAAACAATTGGAATAATTAGAAATGCAGCATATTAATCCCTCAAGGTACCTGTTGTTCTTTTAGCATTAGTGCTACAAAAACCAAGTCATAAATCCAAAGCAAAAGAACACCAAGAGTGCTTATAGTCCAACGCTAAATCTTTGGGGTGCTCCCATTGGTCAAAATCGATCACGTGACGCAATTGTGTCTTTCCTCAGCGAGCGCCTATCAGCGCATAGCGCCTGTTTTTGGCAATTTTCGCTGAAAATTTAGCGTTGTACAATAAAAACAATAGATAGAGTCCTTCTTTCTCAGGCTCTATGTGTAATAGGTTCCCTCGGAAATGTGATGTTCAAACTTCATATAAGCCCTCGAACTACGTTCTCGGGCTAATATTTGTTGTGAACATCAAATTTCTTCGGGCAACCTATCACACGATAGTGCCTTCGACAGAAGAACTCTATTGTTTAGTTGGTGAAGCATTTAGAATTATTAGCCAATCAGAAAATTCGAAACAATTACATGTAACAAACGTCAAGCGTGGGAAAACTCGCGCGAAAAGACGCTGTTGGTTTTGGTCTTACTTCTGATTGGGTCAGAAGGTTGTGCGAGTTTCTGGACTAATCGCAGAGCACAGAAAAGCAAAACCAGGGCAAACACAATTCAAATTTCTTCCTATACTCAACTAGTAAAAAGCACTCTAACCTCAAAATCAATTGTAATCTTGGAGATAAGAAATTATTCAGCCATCAAAGCACCCTAAAATCCTAATTTATGATAGTTAACTAACAGGGCCGCTCACCTTAAAATCCCGTTGGATGTTCCGTGCAAACTCTGGGAAATTCATCGTCTGGGGCCGTGGACATGTCGGTTTGCCATCAGTCAGCACAATCATAACATTTGCTTTGTCTGGTCTGTCTCCTCCTGCAGCGGTGAAAAGCTCATCTCTCGCCATTTCCAAGGCTAGATCGGTACGAGTGTAGCCTTTTGGTTTTACTGGTATCTTATTTATTTTCTGCAAAAGGGCATCTTTGCTCTGGTAACTTGAATCGGCGAACTTAAACACCATGCGAACGTTTGTCTTAAATATGATCAATCCAAAGTGATCTCCATCTCTACCAGGGTGGAGTTTTTCAACAAGTTTTTTTATAAAGTCGAGAGAAGATCTGAATGATGTTTTACTGAGGCTTCCTGATTTGTCCAGGAGTATTGCAATGTCAAGTCCTTCTTTACAAGGTGGTGCTGTTGAAAAAAATAATGGCATTTTAGATATCTAATGTACTATTTAAAGCCTTGCTGTATACTGGGAAAATGTATTCGTTATAACGGGTTCGTTGCAAACGAAAATTGTAGATAAAGGACAAAAATCTTTGTTTACGCTGTATCGGGGGTTGGCTGATATTTGCTCTCCCTTGAAATTAAAGTGTTTTGTTGCACAACTCAGCATTCGGTGTAATCGTACAATTAATTAAACCCAGATTAGGACAATTCAATAAAATTCCTCATTTAAAGACTACATACATTTATCTTGAACGGTTTTGCATTAATCTTCAGTCGCGTGATAGCAATTCGTTACATGAGGGCAAATTTTAAGTTTGGGATTCTGGGTTGTGTTCGTTATATCGGGGGTTTCGTTATACCGGGGTTCGTTATATCGGAAACCTCATTTTAAAGGGGTTTGTACTATTGGGGTTTCACTGTACTAAAAGGCAACTTTCATTTTTCTGTTTCATGTGAGAGGCCTCAAAGTGTGCAGTTTTACCAATGTACAAATTTATCTGGAAACATTATTGTACGGCATTTCATGGTTCTCAGACTTGACAGGCACGTTTTTTATAGTTTACATTTTGTCCGTTGTTACATAAAAAAATGTGAATTCTTTTGTCGCAATTTTTACATTTTCATGTAATTCTGGCATTTTATTATTGGTTTTAGTTACTCCTGAGTAAAATAATTAAGTTACCGGTTCTGTTAATTTTTGGAGAAATGGAGAAGTCCAAAATGGAAGATTCAAGATCATGGCGGCTGTGCGGAATAATCTTATTTAGATTTCGACGTGACGTACATATGTGCCCACAAGGTTTATGTTTGAGGCTATTGAAGCTATGGAGGAAGGGGGTGGGGAGATTATAGCCCTTCCGGTCTGTAAAGACCAAAAAACTCGGTCTGAACAGAGTGAACGTTAAAACAGGTTGTACTGAAAGGAAACCTACGACACGGCTGCGTGTTGCACTCCACTATTTTGGTGCAGGTGCTTGTAAGTGTCTGTGTTCCTCCTCCACACGACACACTGCACGCTGAAGCTGGCTTCCAGGGGGTGCATATCTCATTAGGACTGCTATCGTCATCTGAACCGTCAATTCCTGAAGGTTAAATTAGACAATAGTATCCTCGAGACATTCACAAAGTACTGACGTGGGCTTAGATAGAGGGTGTTTCCAACATTTGTTCCTATGGTCAAAATCCTGGTTAAATCTGTGGTTTGTGCATCATTATGAAATTTAGCGTCCACTCATTTCTTGTCACGCAGTTCGTTTGTTTGTTTGTTTGCTGGTTGTTTTCAATGAAAGTTTTTAAAATGGATATTTGTTAATAACTAAACTTTGGTATTTTACGTCTAGCATAACTTCAAAGTTTGATAAGACGCCTCCATAAGGAAGACACTAAGACAACCGTATCCAACCAATTGGTAATTGCCGTTAAACAAATTATAAAACGAGGCTTTGTGTCTTTAGGAAACACCTTCCTTGTCTATCTCCCAAGTGACTTACAGCAACTAAAATTGTTGCACTCGACACTGAAGAGAACGGACAGCCTTGCAAACTATTGGTACGTAAGAAGTGATGCTGAGACAAGAATTCCCATGTAGATGTATCACGCCATCTAAATGTGATGACAAATGTACTTTTTCTTACCTAAAGACAAGCTGAGGATAACAACAGTCAAAATCCACAGAGATTCCATAGTGTTGTACAGGTAGTATCTGAGCTCTGAAGAAAGATAAGAGATTGAAACAAAAAAAAATGTTAGCGTAATTAAATGCTGAGTTTATAGTGAATGTACCCTAGAAAAAATTCGGGTAAGAAGATATTAGAAAAATAGACATGCTATTCTACCTCTGTTATTTTCGACAATCGGACATTAAGATTTGTTAATGAAATCGCAAAAATTAAATCCTAAATTAAATCCTAAACAAAAAATCTCTCTTTTAAATTGCAATCACAGTTTCCTTACTGACACCACGGAATCGCCAAAAAGTTCTCCCCAAATATTGCATGAACCACTGAGTATTACAGGCTAAAGTACAGCCGTAGTAGTTATTTGCCAGACATTTCGCAATGTAAAGATAAAACGGTTCCAGCTAGATATCACTATTATGAGATAAAGACTGGGCACTTTAAAATTTGTGACTTACGTTCCACCGCTGAGTTGTAAAATGATCTGCCAGGAGTGATATAAATTTTAGTTGATCTGCAAAGCTGAATGCTAAACCGCTTATTAGCGTTTGTTATATGGAATCTATGTCTGTCACGTGGTGTAAGCATAACAATATGAGGTAATGCTTGAGTTGAAATATTTCATTCGTAAAACAAACCAGTGTCATTTGTTTAAATGGTGGCCCATTGAAATATTTAAATACAAGCAGGTCATACGTCCTGGAACAACTTAACGTTATGCCCTGAATGAAGTGGAAAAATATGACATACAATACGTTCTCTGCTCTCAACGATCAGCTCAATGGAGTGAGTAAAACGGTGATCTAATAAAGTATTTAAATGACAGCAGATAATACTCCGTGGAACAACGTGAATAAAGTCAAAAAAGGCAAGTAATATGTTTTCTTCTCTGCGACCTACTAAATGAAGCGAGGAAAGCTGAGGAGTAAAAAAAATCGTTAACATACAACACATTTTTGAGACTGTAGCCAGATGATGACCAATTATGTATTTAACTGGAACGAGTAAAATTGAAGAATAAAAAAGCCTTTAAAATACAACACACTTTGGAGACTGTTAGCAGTCAAAAATTAACAAATAATGCGGTTTCTTCTCAGTCTCAACGACTAACTAAATGGAATAAAACGAATAAATATTCAAGTCGTTAGAACAAAGCATATATTTGAGACTGTAGGCCTTGGGTTTTCAAAACTGTTCAGCCATCTTGTAAGAACTCAACAATGAGTTTAGCCTTTTAGATAAAACGACCGTTGCTTAACATTTAGCAGAACTATAATAAGGAGCTATAAGATCCAGGTGCTTGCGTCACGCAAGCATAAGCATGCATAACGAAACTGAACAAGCACGAGACCAAAATAATTTGATCCTTGTGCGTGCACTTATGCTCGCTTCGCATGCAGGTGAAAAAGGAAATATAACACAAGCAAAACTGAGAAAAAAGCAGATTTTCAGTCTGGAATTACCTTGGAGGAATTTCTGAACAACTGAACTGTTTGTTAATAAAACCATCCGTAGATATGTATATATGTATGTATTTTATTATCGTAATTTAGCTAGTTAAAAGGGTTCCTGCCGGGAAAATTGTCGGTTTTGAGAGCTCAGGTTCAAGTCAAGCCAAAAGCAAATTACTCAAGCTCTCAGACAATGAAAAAAACCTTATTGAAAAATTGCCTTTTTTAGTTATTTTTAGTTGCTTTCTTTAATAATTGCTTTTTTAAATTGCTTTATCAAAAACGGAACGGAATGGGAAGGAAGTTCTGATCTAGTGAAAACTCACGCGACAGAAGCAGAGACACGACATTTGCTTTCGTGCTATACAAAAAAAATAAAGATGGTGCAGTGAAAGATGTTGGTGAGAATGCGCTTTTAATGCTGTTGGCTGTAATTTTTGTTCGTCGTAGAAAACTTAGAACGCAATTGCGAAACAGAAGAGCGAAAGAGGTGATGAAGGGTAATGTATCTTTACAGTTGACAAAAAGGCCTTTGACCTGGATTATCACACCTTTTTGGACAGTTCCAGCAAGTGTTTTTCTAGTGAAACCACGGTAGAGTCCACCATGTCTTTCTACCTTAAAAATCTTTGCTGAAACTGTGGTTTTTCCCGTCTGCATGTGCTTCTGATTCCGTTAGAAAGCGAAGAATGTAGAATCGAAAAAAAAAAAAGAAAGAAAGCCTCGCGATCCTTCCGATTTCGGTTCCGTTGAGGTTACGATCCTCCTTACGTCTACGAATTTTGATTTTCAAAAAAAAAATCCGTTGTCTTAGTGTGAACACGAAACTAGGCGTAATAAACGTATAAAAGTTTTGGGTTTCTTTGAAAACCGACCTCTTTTCAGTTACAATAATTTATAACTTAAAGCCGGTATGTCAGTCTCGACAGACAAGTGAGAATTTTCTTCATTGTGTAATAATCTTATTGATAGCCGTCGATGACTGTCATAGATTTGCGAAACATAACTGCCGATAACAAACCCACCGCGTTTGTTAAGTGAACTACTTTGTCCTCGACAAACTCATGTTGACAGTTTGTTGTTGGTAGCTTGTTCTACGTGAGGGAAACGCACACATCCTTTTCTTTAGCTCTAAAGTAGTTTTAAAGATAATTAAAACAAGAAGACTGTTTTCTTAATCCTTAAAAGATCGATAACTATAGAGTTACTGACAATTTGGGCATTCGTCAGTTAAACAAGCCCAAGCGACAAGTGACGGGATAATATTTTGTTTTTCTCATTTAACTTGATATCCCACGCAAACATAAACGCAATGATAGGAATGAAGAACGTTTTTCTTTTCTTGTTCTCGCGTTTACGCTTTCGCCTGAATGTTTGTACCGCAGTATTAAATTTACAGCCACTTGTTTTAATAGGTTTCTACTTGCGTCGCGTGTTTACCGCCACCAGAAACAAAAGAGCTCTCGATCTGAAAAAATATTTGGTCCTATAAAGGTGCTAAAGCGAAGGGGACTGTGTAGTAAGCAACTACATATATGTGCTTCATATGTGTGTCTGACGCTATTTATGCGAAATTAGTACACATTTAAAGTCAATCCCAATATTCTGACAATTATCACATGGACTTTACAAATGATTTTATGAGGGCAGCAACTAGTACCTCATTTCAGTCGATTATTTAATCTTAAACTGTTTTGTAAATTCTTTGCATTTGTTTAGTTAGACTCGTGTGTTAGGACTTCATGTTGAAATCTGATAAGCATGAGAGGGAAAATCGAACAACAGCTTTTATCTTTCAAAGTTCCTTTGAATGAAAGTTTACGAGCGACTTTTGCTTCAGAAGTACCCTGTTTTAGCTATGAAAAGATTCAAAGGTTTAGCTTTTAAATCTATTAATTGCATAATTACAGCGCAACGAATAAATGCCCTAAACAACTGCCTATCATCCAATTTCACCGGAAAATTTGGCAAGGATGAGCTCTTTTAATGTCAGAATATGCTATTGACGTATTTTGGGTCAGAGTTGCTGCCCTATTAACTTATTTTGCCATCCTTTAGCCGTTTATTTCTAAAAGGTAGAAAAGGTATGACGTCGTAAAAGTTTGAACGGGTCTCTGATTTTAATCCCAAGACATGAACGCGAAAACAATAAAGAAAGCATAAGTGAAAGAAAACGACAAGTAAGTTTTCGATTTTGGTGACTGGTGCTCTAATGTGAAATATAAATGCAAACGGGTGTTCATGGTGTTAATAGCAGGGAACCATGATCTAAAACGCTATGCCCTGAATGACAAATGTGGCCCCGGCTGTCTTCTCTGCTTTGGAAAAGCCACTTCTTCACTCAGGTAGGTTTAATGCAAAATAGTTTAAAATACAACGGATTTGGTGACTTTAGGCTTCATTGTTTTCAGATCTGTACCCTGTTAACGAACAGAAAAAGAATAATCCACCTACAAAACACCCCCTCTTAACATTTGGCTTACTCGGTTGCTGTGTTAAATAAAAAATAAAAGTCATGGACTCTGTATTTGCTGCTGATACTTTATCGAACAAAAAATAAATAAAATTCCTTATCTTAACAGAGTATTTGAGTACCTAAATTCGTACCTTAATTCGTACCTTCGTACCTTGCACTTGTACTCGAGATAAAAAAAAAAAGATTGGAAATTGAGTTCTTCTTCTATCACTTCTTTCTAATCTAAGGCTAGGTAACAAATGTTCCCCTTGCACGCTTTTGAGGTTCAAGTCGAAATATTTGGCAATAAAGCCCGCGATAGCCTCCAACGCAGACGTCCTTACCGGTGCTCGTCACGAGCCCAAAAAATGTCTGCGTTGGAGGCCAAGCCCGCGAGTGTTTGCTAAAACATAAATATAGGAACAGCTCTCATGATTTTGACAAAGATTAATAAAGTTGGTCAGCCTACTGAAGATTGTCCCTTGTTAGCACTTGAGGAGAAAGAGGGGTAGACAAGGTGAATTAAAGCAATAATCCAGCCTAAACAAACCAACATTAAACAATTGTCATCTTTTCTTCTATTTTATTGGTCCTTCTGTGACATCAACTTACTTTTAAAATTAATTTGCACTGTACTATATTACACCTTTTTTAACGTTACATACAGTTGTTAACTGATTCATCCTGAGGTCCATGGTAATGTCCGGTATTCTTGCCTTTACGCTGCAAAATAAGCATTCGGATACTTAAATGCTAGTTTACACACGTATTAGGGACCGAATATAAAATCTATAATAGTTAACTTATTTGCAATCGACTCAGTATTTCACAAAATGACCCTCAGCTAGTCATTCGTAGACATATTTTAACTTATTTTGGTTTGTCGCAAAATCAATAAAAGTTCCCTGTGGTGATTTACATCTGCGGTACAGTTCCTGTTGAAATTTAAGTTATATTTAGCGTACATTACTTTACGAGCGAGAATCAACGCCTTTCAGAACTTGATCCTTATACATATTAAGCGAAGCGAAAAGGTAAACACTTGAGACTATTTGGAGCCAATAATTAACACGTTGTAACCACTTTTGCGCCCTTGGATGATCAGTGAAAAATTCACCGTTTTAACGTTTTATTGTTCGGCTTCGATGCAGTGTAATCCTCTAACTTTCTTTGCCCTTAGTTTTCTTCCCTTACCCCGTCATTGCTAATTTTTTTCTTTTCTACAGATGAAATAAAAGACTTTCCCTGTCCGTTTCTCCCGTAAGAAAACAGTCATTGACGTTTGCTGGTTCAAAACAGCATTTCTGTTCCCAAGACGGTGCGTGCAGACAAACTGAAAACAGAAAAGGTTTCTATAGAAACCTTTTTCCAATAAGGAAATACACACGCTGCTTTATTTTATTATTGTTTTGCACTATCTGTAAAGTGCGATACTGTTATTTTCCCGCTGCCGGAAACAGCTTCCAGGTAGTTCCCAAAAAAGCGCTAAGAAGACATTTATATTGCCGTTTCTTACAATTGTCTAGTGAAGAAAGTCGTCTGTTTGGTCATATTTTTTTCCAGCAGCGATCGCAAAGTTTTTGTTTGGCTCTCCTCAACTAAAGAGGAGTTTGGAAAACAATAGCGGTTGCCTTTTCGTCCCCTCGGTTGGCCAGTATCCAAGATCTCCTGACAAGGTTTAAAGAGCTGCCACCCAGCACTTTTTGGGATAACCTGATAACACCAACGGCTTAGAGCCCACACCTCGGATTCGAAGAGAAAGCTAATGGTCACCAAGACGAACGCTGGCGTTATTTGTAAATCGAATCAGAGCAAAACAACCTGTGCAACTGCTTTTACAAGAAAAACCTTATTTACCTATTCCACCTTCCACTGGTCTTTAACGTGGCCACTTGTGAGAATATTTCACCAGTTGCTGGTTAATTTAAATGTAAGGCTTCCCAATAAAACCTGTTCATAATCCAAGAATTTAAGTAATGCAATACAAGAAGGGTATCTGAGTAGAAAACCTTAATCACCTCAACAGCCGTAAAGCTCCACCCTCATTGATATACTGTTATGCCATTCGGTTGGTAGAAAACGGATGTAACGTGCCCTGATTGGTGGGTTAAGATCATGATACACAACGGTGTCCCGGTCAGTGTTTCCATCAAACTCCTAAACCAATGAAGGGAGAAATTGTCAGCTTTACACTTAAATACTTTTTCTTAGAATTTTCACTTAAGCTCCCCAGCTATAAATTATTATTGAGCTATAATTTAGAAACGTCTTAACCCTATTTAGCTTGGGGGGGGGGGGGGGGCACATTGTGCCCGCGCTGACTTTAACGAATTATAACTTTTAAACGGCTAGACGGATAATCGCAAACTCGTGACTTTTCCTAAAATTTATCAGGGCAAATTTTCCTTTGTTAATGACGTGTCTATGATGATTGACGTTTCCATAGCAACCGTCTACTCAGGAGGTGTTTTGACTATTTTCTGTCTTTTTTTCAGTCTTTTTTTCAATTTTTTCCTCTTCGTTTGTAAGAAGAAGATAATCCTTTACTTTTTTGTGCTTGTCTTGATTAAGTGTGTTTCTTAGAACAAATTCATCTAATTTTCAATGACGTCATTGTTAACTGTATGACTGCATGCTCGGGATTCAAGATGGCGGCTCAAAATTCAAAATGGCTGCTTTGTGACGTCATGAAATGTCATAACCGACACGTCATAAATCCAATCTGTTAAGCTAATGACGTACTAAAAACGTGCCAAGTTTCATTACAAGAGCGTGAATACTTTTTGAGATCTAGTGGGGGGCACTTTGTGCCCCCCCCCCTCAGGCTCAGAAACTCCAAAAAAAAAAACCAAGGCGAAATAGGGTTAAGCTCCATTGCGACCTTGTTGATTCTGCTGATACATGTCAGTTTCCTTTACCAGTAAAAATGTTTGTCACACAAAGTATTCTTTTACCTTAGCTGTGATTTCTCCTTCTTTCATATAGTCCTGGAAGTTGGAACCATCGTCATCAGTACTGTACTGCAAAGTGTACTTAGTCACCCACTGGCTGTGAGATCCATGGGGCCAAGCAGGGTTATAATTTCGCCCTTGCGTTGCCACTCGCTTTACAGTAGGAGACACATAAGTATGATAATAGCCGTTCAGATCAATCTGCAACCATTGATTGACATCTGTAGTTTTAGCCACCCAAGATCCTGCTTTCCTTGCAGTTTCTTGAACATTCAGTCTTCCTTGGGAGACGGCATGTTGGTTATCTCTCTCTGAAGAGGCACTGATTTGACTGTCAGGGATTTCACGGTTTTGCACGCCCAACGGTACCTTGCATTCTAAAAATTAAAAAAAAAACATTTCATTGATTCTAATGAGACTTAAAGAAATTTTTCCTATACAAAACCAATGTTCATCCCTGGGTTTTGTCTTGTTCTCTTTGTAAACAAAGTTTACAACACTTATTCATTTAAAAGGATAAGGGTAATAAGGTGATGGTCTCAGATGCAAGTCAGAAAGTTGTATAGCTCTTCTGTGTTTCTAAACTAGTCCCTTTTCGAAGTTGTTTTCAACAAATGTTTTGAGCTCAAAATTGTATTGTTGTACTAAGCAATATTTCATTCTGCAGCGGTTTAATGACTGTCTCGTGTTTAAGTCTCAACGTATCATGTTCTTTCTCAAGCAAGATTCACGGCTCGGTTCTTTTAGTACAGGGGATCGAATGTACCTTCCTCCTTTCTCGTTGCTGGTTATTTTAAGGCCAGTACTTAGTGTTAATTGCATTTCGATTCAAGCCAAGATGTTTTTTAGTTATAAAAGTTTAAAATGTGAGTGACAGGGCTACACGATTCTCACGGTAGTATTTAAATAATAATAATAATAATAATAATAATAATAATAATAACAATAATAACAATAATTTCATTGGCACAATGTGACTGCGCGATGCAGTCGTTGTGTCAGCCCACAATTGACCATCGCTCACCACTAGAGTTCTCGTAGCTCAGTGGTTAGAGCATCTGACTAGTGTACGGAAGGTCGTGGGTTCAAATCTCAGCTGGACATCATTCTATTTTCATTCAATATTTATAACGGCATATTTCGTGTGAATATGCTCATATGAGCAAAACGGTCCATGAAATAAATAAATGAATGAATTTTGCAGAAATTTTGCTCCTATGAATTTTACTTTTAGGGCACGTCCCTCTCATGACGACATTATGGAGGTTGTTGTCATGTAGTCATGGCTGTTTTTTAAAAATTAAATTTCATTCCTTCATGAGGCTGCATTGGTCAATCAAGCTCGTTCTGAAGACCCAGATTTAGAGGAACAGAAAGTCAAACAACAGTCTCAGATCAGATCACACCCAAGCAACATAACTTACATTGCTATTAATATTACAAACTACATATAAACAGCAGTGAAAGGAAACCGAACCTCACTGTTAAACAGCATAACAAAATTCCAAACTACCCACCTGAACAACTGGATTTGTTTAATTTTGCAAGGTCCATTTTCCACTGATTGAAATCTCTTCTAGTGGTGTCAAACAAAATGACAGGGTTCCATTTTCCTACCAGTTGCTCCAGGGTTTTATGGGAATAACTTTTGCCGGTGAGTAGTCCAATCGCACGGACGTCTTTGGCCTACAACATTTGACGTTATACAGTGAACCCTACATTAAGTGGACACCCTTTATTAAGCGGGCATCTGCTAAAGCCCCTAATTTTCCTTCCCATGTTTACTTTAAATCGAACCCGTATTCAGAGGACACCTCTATTAAGCGGACACGCGGGGACCAAAATCGGGCCATTTTGTTACGAGAAACATTAGTTTGATTGCAGCATTGACAGCATAACGGCCAAAAAGATATTTCGGAGTTAATCCTCTTTATTTTCATCTTTGACAAATGAGAGGATAATGTAAGGGAGCGGGGTTAAGGGATGCTAGCCAAAGCGAACTTGGATACTTTTCCTAACATTTACTTTGGAATAATTTAATGTAGTGTGTCCATGGTTTTTCAACCAATTTAACGTCACGATGACAACTATATTTTGACAACAGTTTTTCCTCTCTGTTTTAATAAAAAATACAACTTAAATGAGGTAACTTTTAAAATTTCAGAGCATTGTAGTGTTCTTTAATTGATCTTGATTACATTTTGGTCAACTTAGGTGCTTTTAGAGGCTTTGGAAGACTAAAATCCAGAAAAATTAAGGTAAGGTCATTTGATTAGCAAAACCAGAACATTTCCAGAATAAATGGAACATTTTAAGAGTTGACCTATTTTCACAATTGGAGGATCCGAAGGGAAGATTGTGCTCCTTTTTTTATCATTCTATCAGTTCAAGGCTTGCGCCATAGCCAAGCTAGTTCCAGAATCTCTCTATAAATTGCGCCAACGGTGAGTGCCAATATTAAACACAATTTCCTATTCGTCTCTGGTGTTCACCATTTGCACAGAACGTGGACCAACCGGTTTCCCAAGAAATCCAAGATGGCGGATTTAAGATGACCGCCGTTTGAAAACAAGGCGTAGTTCTTGCGCCTTGTGACCATTAGCGCATATTGCAGATGTCAAAGAAACATTTTTGGACCTACTATCTGCCCTGTAAAGTTTGCTGTCATAGTTTCAATATTCTCGGAGTTAAGGAGGCCAGTTTGAAGTTGACCTATTTTGCTGCAAACCTTTGTGCTTTTGATATGCAAATGACGATGATCGGAAATAATAATGTTTGCAAAAGAAAAACAGGTATTTGCTTATGGAAAGGAGGAATGTTGAAAGTACTTTAGTTGCTTGTTAGGAAAGTACTACTTACACACTATCCAACTGAAGACATTTTGGAGGTGGGAGGGTGCTAGCAAACAGTAAAGCCAATCAAAACTGTAGTTAATACAAAGAGCAACAACCACCACAGTTATGGTTGAGATCGACCGTCGCTTTTCTTTTAACATTTCGCTATTTCAGCTATCATCATCATCATCATCATCATCATCATCTTACAGCCGAGTCACTAACCTTTAAATTTGCTGCAACTGATTTCACAAAACGATTAAATTCGCTTTTTTTCACGGCATCGCGCAGCGAGGGTATAACTTGGGCATCAGTCAGCACAATCAAAACATTTGGTTTTTCTGGTCTATCTCCTTCTTGAACAGTGAAAAGATGGTCCGCCTTCTCCAAGGCAAGTTGGGGTTGTGAGCTTTTTGAATCGTCTTGTTCTTTGGTTTCTTTGCGTGAATGTACCGAGCGTACGTCGTCTAATTTTTTGAACACGGCATTCTTCTTGTAGTAACTTGCATCGCCAAAGTTGAACTCCAATCTTGCATTTTTGTTGAATGTAATTAGCCCAAAGTGAGTGCCTTTTGATCCTAGTTCAGTGTCGTTTACCAGATCTTTCAAGAACACAATAGCGTCTTTCATGTGGTCTGTACCAAGGCTGTTGGAAATATCAAGCACTATTCCAATGTCAAGTCCCTCTTTACAAGGTGGCTCTGCAAGAACAAATGTGAGCAGTGTAAAAATTACGATGATAACGATGGGCCCGGGGTGGGTTTAAACAGGTCACCAAAAACAATTTAAAGGATAATTTTGGCTCTTTCATTGCTGATGTTTATTTGATTGCGGTTGACTCAAACATACAAGGGAAACCAGAAAAGTTCGAGTTATCAAGGGACGGGATTCCTGCTGACATCACTTATCACGTGTAGTCTCACAGAAAGAACTGACACATTTTGTGCAACAGGATATCAAGGCATTACTGAAAGTAATTGACACGAAGCACAACTGACCAGCTACTTCAAAAATACATTTCTTCGCTTCAAAAACGTTTTGAAATTTGATTTAAAATAATTTCAATGTTATGGACTATGTTTTGACTCATAACACTTTGAGAAATGAGGTTTTAGTTGTCGAGGGAAAATTACAAAGGAAATGACCTGCAAAAAAATCTCTTCCAGTTGCCGGGAGGTTCAAGTTATCGACGATAAAATTTTGGTAAATGTATGGAGAAAATCCAGGGGAAATCAATTGTGGTTCAAGTAAGGACGAGCTTTTCGAGTTACCGGGAGTCAACTTAACAGTGTGCCCTTCACTGGCCTCTAGACTTTTTGTGTGGTCGTATTAATAAGGCAAATTTATTAAGATTATGACTTTTTTCGTCAATCCAAACAGTGCCTGTAACAAGACAAGAAAAGCCCCAGGGGGCATTAACCCCGCCGTTGTTCTCTCTGCCCTTGGGGTCCAAAATATATTACGGCCACGTAAGATACAATCCGAAGTGGTGTAAATTTTAAAATTTGGTGATTTATCGTATTTTTTACGTGTTTGCAATGATAATATAAATCAAGACATGACCTGCCTAATCACCCTGTTTTAGCGTGCGTGACGAAGAGCGTGATGAAATATTTTGATCATAGCGTAACTCACCTTGGCCTCGTAGCTCAGTTGGTAGAGCAACAATGTTCTAATCAGGAGGTCGTGGGTTCAAATCCCACCGGGGTCAAAGATTTTTCTTTTATCTTGGTTCTCATTTCTAATTTCTTCTTTTAAGGCCTGTGGCCGGGCGGAAATTATGGAGGGCAGTATTGCTCACTTCTTGGCACTCATACATCTCATACATACACTTTACACCATAATCACGCCGGGCCAGGAGAGGGCACGAAGCTGCATGCTCGGAAAAACTTTTGCGTCTTTTATCCGATAGAGCTCAAACTTTGCACAATGATAGAAATTTTAATTCCAAACAATCGTATCGTTTTTGTTTTTTGATTTTAACGGTTTTTGGCGGGAAAATGACGCCACAGTGCTAAAGGCAAATTTTCGTTTCCCTGTTATGGCACAAAAAGTACATGATTCTGAAAGAACTCATTGAGATAAAGTGAAATGCGAAGAAATTATTGAAAAAGCTCGATCCGTCTTGAAGATATAAAGTTCGGAAGTTTGAATTTTCCGCCATTTTGTTACTATTTTTAGAACATTTATAAAATTCAGCTCTTTATATCTTCAAGACGGATTGAGGTTTTTCAATGATTTTTTCGCATTTCACTTTATCCCGACAAGTTCTTTCAGAATCATATACTTTTTGTGCCATAAGAGACAATTGAAAATTTGCCTTTAGCACTGTGACGTCATTTCCCCGCCAAAAACCGTTAAAATGCAAAAACAAAAACGATACGATTGTTTGGAATAAAAAGTTCTATCATTGTGCAAAGTTTGAGCTCTATCGGATGAAAGACGCAAAAGTTTTTCCGAGCGTGCAGCTTCGTGCCCTCTGCTGGCCCGGCGTGAATATTACTAAGTTCATAGCGATCGCGAGTTCATACCAGGTTTCAAACTAAAGCTCGCTAGTGCATTCGTCCTTGCTTTCGTCGAAGAAAAGTTAAGTCCATTGAATTCCTTGTACTTTTCTACACAATTTTTCCTAAAGATTTTGGCGAAGCAAAGCAAAACTGCCAAAAAAATGCTTGCATTTGACTGTTGAATTATTCAACTTGGCGAAAGCAAGGGACTTCCCCGAATCGGCTCCTGTGTTTCAGTGATGTAATGTTTACGTGCCAGGGCAAGTTAGGCGAATTCATGCCAGCTTCAAAGCTCGCTAGCACCTTTGTTGTTGCTTTCATCGAAGGGGTTTTTATGCAATTAAATCGCCAGTAATTTTCTACACCAACTATCATGAAAATTCTGGCGAATAAACTCTAAACGAACGAAAATTACCGGCAAGTATTGTTTTGACCGAGCGAAGGTCTGGGACAAGTGACCACCAAAAAAAAAACGGCTATTACCAGACCCCGTCCTGACGGCGGGGTAATAAGCACAAAATTTTGGATTGATCAACGGAGTTGATATTAGGTAGATTGGCCACCCTAAATCGATTGGCCAATCTACCTTATCAACTCAGTTGATCAATCCAAAATTTTGTGTTTCGCGTCCCCACCGACGCAGCACCACAGTTTCTTTAGAAACTAACCCCTTTGTTTGTTTCTTGTAACGAGGAGGTTCGCGATATTGCGACCTTTTTTTCTATTTTGGTGAAAATCGTGCAATATATTTAAAATAATAAAAAGAGGACAGATTGCATTTCTATATAATTAATTTAAAGGGGCAAAGTCACGAGGATTTCGCAGATGTCTGGTCAAAACTGTGCTAAAATTATTGGTAGCTAACTTTATCCATGCCCAACATTGTGTTTGAACATTTCATTAAGAGAAAACAAACCATGACCTTTTAATATCGATTTAATGTCAACGCACTAAAAGAATTTGTAAAGTTTAGCCTTATTTTTTCAAATTGCAATCCGTTTGCATCCGTGCCATCCGTAGAAACAGACGACAGAAAATAGTTTCAGTGAAGTAATATAGTCTTTGGTAACAAAATTAGACCATTATTTGTGGGCGTTCATTGACGTGAGGACATCTTTTTTATTTTTAAAGTGAACTAAAATATTGTGACTATGCCCCTTTAACCCTCGGACGTACAAGGTGTGTGTGTGTGGTGGAGGGGGAGGGGGGGGGAGTGGCATAAGGTTTTCCTTGCCTTTTTCCAAGGCGATTTATAATCTGCACCTGCCCTTATTCAGTGGCTATGCCCACATCCCTTAGACATTTTGACACAAATTTGGTGAGAATCGGCTAATAAGGCTAAAGATATGACGTCTCGAGTAGCGAATGGCCAAGCCAATTTTTGAAGCAAAATGTGTGTTTTTGACCATTTTTAGGTGAAAAAGCATAAAATGTTGACGAAAAGCACCAAAGTGTTTAATAGTGTAAGATTGCACAGGTCTAGCATCAAACACTTTCAATTTCCGCAGTTTTTTAATAATTTCTAATTTTGGGTCAATCCAAGATGGTGGCCACCCTGGATCGCGTCTCATGCCCCTAGCAGCGCTGTAACCTCATCCAATATATATCTGATCTATGTAGAGCACATCACAGGCTTTCTACCAAAGGTAAAATCTTTTCAAAATTTATGTAACACAGCAAAAACCCAAGGTGGGTCTATCAACTCCTCCCCCCCCCCCCCCTTGTACCACGGTGGGGGTGTGACTTTCCTTGTACTTCAGGGATAATCCTTCTTAGAAGTGTATTGTATAGTTTGAGGAAATTTCTAAGTACTTGAGCTCAGCAGTTTTTTTTTCAAGCACAAACATTAATTAAGATTGCCTTGCGGCAAGTATTATTAACCAATGACGTCATAATGACGTAGAGACTAAAACTTCGTCTCTAATGTCTGTCCACCTCTGCAAAGCTTAGGGGTACTCTTTGAGTTTTTGGGTAGGGGTATGCGGCCTGGACTCTAAAAGCCTCACGCTGACTGTGCCATAGACAGTGTACATACTTCAACAGCGTAAAAATGGGAGAACCTCCTCCGGACTGTGAAGTGAGAAGGAAATATTTAATTTGCGTCAAATGCGCTGTTCTTTGACTTTGAGGTTTGGCAGGATTTTGCTGCGTTTACTTAGTCGTGACACAAATTTCCCTAACAAGCACATCAGAAATTATACACAAGACGGACTCAGGGCTGCAATGAACGCAAGTCGACTTACTTAGCAAGTTCCCATACATATTAAGCTTGTCTCCGTTTACTTTTTAATTCTTAAGTCGAATTTTTGGTTTTTGTAGGAGAATATTTTGATTTACAACTGAGCTTCGCCGAGTCATTTCGAATACGAGACAAATGTTTACTAAGACTGGAAAGGGAGCAGATTTTGAGATAGCGAGCTGAATTTTAACATTTTTGCACTGTTCCAAAGCAAAGCAAACGAATGTTGACATATCGCATTAATCGGCTATAAGCTGAGACTCAAAACAAACAGCTGAGCTTATTTCTAAAAATAGATTTCAACATGAGAATTTTCAGGAGAGCACGTGGCTCAATTAAGAAATGTAAACAAATAGGCACGCTTTAGTCACTTCGCTTGAATTGTGATGGAAAAATGCAAAACAAAAAAAAAACGAACAATTAATATAGCCGACTTGGATACAAAGCGAGAAGACATTTATGTGACGCGTTTTTATTCTTTAAGTTCTCGGCTGTATTAAGCGGAACTTCAGTCTACAGGAAATATAATAACGGCAATAAAACTATTTCAATCGTGTCTGTAAACGCTAGTTTTAACGGATTTCGAATGAAAATTTTGTGGATACAGAAAACATACATAAGACCAAAGGCTCTTGTTTCAACACAAAAACTTAGGTGGTGGACCGAGAGCCGAGAAATTCAAAAAAAGGTAATGCCAGTCACGTGTCAAGCAATTCATGCGAGTGAGCTCTGAAAACTGATTGGAGATTAACCGGTAGAGGTAGGAAAATAAAAGGGTCATCTGTAGTAAGATTAACTCCATCGAGAGCAATGTTGTGAAACAAAACGTCATTGGCTCTAGCTCTGCGCGCATTGCGTGCCTATATTTAAACTTAGCAAGTTGCTTTTGATTTTGTCCGAAAATGTGGCAGTCATTGAGAATACCACAGTTTTTTCCCTGACTGACACCTCCGCACTCTGAAATACAGCTTATACCCTGCTTTTTTCCTTATAAGGAAACTAGATGTTATGTCAAGTGACGCGGCGTAAAAAAGATGTCGCGAAGAAGCAAAAGTTTTTTGTCGTCTGTTGTTACGCAAAAATTGGCGAATTCTTTGTCGTAACTTGTACACTTTCATTTAATTATGGCATTTTACTATTGGTTTTGGTTACTTCTGAGTAAGAATCATACCAGTTCTATTCATTTTTGGAGAAATGGAGAAGTCCAACTGGAAGATTCAAAATCAAGATATAGAGGAGGGGGGGTTAATAAAACCTCCTTCCGGTCTGTGGAGACTAAATAGACTATGTCTAAACAGAGTTAGCTAACAAGTAGTACTAAAAGAAAACCTACGACACGGATTTGGACGTGACGTAGATATATGCTGACAAAGTTTAAGTTTAAGGCTATTAAAACTATAGAGGAAGTGGGGGAAGGTGCAGTTATCGCCCTTCCGGTCTGTGAAGATCAACAAACTTGTTCTAAAAACTAAAACAAGTAGTACTGAAAGAAAACTTACCACAAGGCTTCTCATTGCACTCTACTTTGGAGGAGCAAATTCTTGTAAGTGTCTTTGTTCCTTTGCCACATGACACACTGCACGGTGAAGGCTCCCAGGGTGTGCACTGCTCATTAGAACTGCTATCGTCACTTGAACTGTCAATTCCTAAAGGTAAGATTGGACAACAGTTTCCTCGAGACATTGACAAAGTGGATGTCACTGGCGTGGGCTTAGAAAGAAAGGGTGATTCCACTGAGACTGAACAATTCCCATGTAGATGTATCACGATATCTAAACATGAGGACGATTGTACTTTTTCTTACCATTAGCCAAGCCGAGGATAATAACAGTCAAAATCCACAGAGATTCCATGGTGTTGTATAGATAGTATCTGAACTCTGAAGAAAGATAAGAGATTCACAGAAACAAAAATGTTAGCATCAGTAATTGCTGAGTTTATAGTGAATGTGCCCATGATAAGATTATAGCAGGTAAGAAGGTATAAAAAAAATAGATATGCTATTCTATCTCTATTATTCTCGACAAGCTAACATTTAAGATTTGTTAATTAAATCGCAAAAGTTAAATCCTAAATCAAATACCAGAAAAAAATCTATTTTTCAAAATTGCAAGCACAGTTTCGTTACTGACACCACGGAATCACCAAAAATTCTCCCCAAATATTGCTTGAAATCACTGAATATGTTACTGGACTGATTGTAGGCTTGAGTAAAGACCTAGTTATTTACCATAGATTCGTAGTCTTAAGATAAAAAAGGTTTTTTAAGATATAACTGTTATGAGAAGAAGATTGGGCACGTTAAAATTGACTTACTTCCAACTCTGAAGCGTTTGTAAAGTGATCAGGCAGACGTGATTCTTGACTCTGAAGTGATCCGCAAGACTGAATGCTGAACCAGTTGTTAATGTTTGCTTTTATGGAATCTTTAAGTGTCACGTGGCATAAGCTTAATCGTAGTATGAGATAATGCTTGAGCTGAAAATATTTGACTCGTGAATTAAGCCACTTACTTAAGAGCAGCGTAATTTGTTTAAATGGTGGCCTATTGAAATATCTAAATAGATGCAGGTCATATGCCCTGAAACAACTGAACCCTATACCCTGAATTAAGTGGAAAAATATGACATACACTGTACATTCTCTGCTCTCAACGATCAACTCAATGGAGTGAGTAAAACGGTGGTCTAATAAACTATTTAAATGATAGCAGATAATATTCCTTGAAACAACTTAACGCTATATCTGCCCTTAATAAAGTTAAAAATGGCAAATGATGTGTTTTCGTCTCTGCGACCTACTAAATAAAGTGAGTGATACTGCGGAATAAAACAGACGTTAACATACAAAAAAATGCGGTAACTGTAGTCAAAGAACGACAAATAATGCGTTATTTCGACGACCAACTAAATGGAAAAACGAATAAATACTTAAGTCTTTAGAACAGAGCAGATTTTTAAGACTGTAGATCTAGAGCTTTCAAAACTGATCAGCTACCTTGTAAGAGTTTCGCCTCTTAGAATAAAAGGACCGTTGCATAACAGTTATCAGAACCGTGTAAAAAGGAGCTATAAGTGAAATAATTGCCAGGTTATTAGTGCTCTTTCATGAGCGTAAGTGTAAGGCCTGCACAAGTGAAAACACCGTGAAAGCGTGCTTGACGCAAGCATAATCATAACAACAAGCTAAGAACAAGCACAAAGAACAAAATATTTTGAGACAGTCCCACTTGTTTTGGCATCTTTAGGATATTCTTTCTTCAAATAACATTTAACAGACTGAATTGTAATAAGGCGCTATAAGTAAGACAAGTGCCAGGTAATATTAGTGATTTTGCATGAGCGCAAGTGTAAGAGAAAAAACACCGTGAAAGTGTGAAAATAGTTTGAGACAGTCCCCTTCATCTTGACATTTTTTAGGACATATATATAAATATTTTTTCAAATCAAGTCTTGTAATGGCGGTACACACGCGACGCAAATAGTGTAAACCTTAAACGCGTGGGCGTAACCGGTGCGGCACAAGCATCTCAGAAAGGGCATAAACGCAAGGACAAGAATAGAAAATCTTTTATTTTGTCCTGTGCTTGCGTTTACGTTTTCGTGGGATATTAAGATCAGAAAAACAAATAAGGAATTAGGAATAAAAAAGGTCGTAAACATACATCACATTTTGGACATTGTAGCCAGAGGATGACCAATAAATGTATCCTCCTCCCCCTCACCCCTAACAACCAACTGGAACGATACAACACACTTTGGAGACTGTAGTAAAAGAAATGGCAAATAATTCGTTTTACTCTCCCATCGTCCAACTATAGCTATAAACAGAATAAAATGAATAAATATTGAAGTCGTTAGAACAAAGCATTTAACTGACTGTAGGCCTAGGGTTTTCAAGAATGTTCAGCTATTAATTGTAAGAACTCAACAATGAGTTTAGACTTTAAGATAAAACGACTCTTGTTTTAAATTTAACAGAACTGTAAAAAGAAGCTATAAGTGAAAAAAGGGCCAGGTTATTGGTGCTTTTTCATGAGCGTAAGTGTAAGGCCTGCACAAGAGAAAACCTGACACCGTGAAAGCGTGCTTGTCGCAAGCGTAAGCATAACGACAAGAACAAGCACAAAGACCAAACTATGTTTAAAGACAGTCCTCTTCGTTTTGACATCTTGAGGATATTCTTTTTTTAAAATCAAGTCTTGTAATGGTGGTACACACGGGACTCAAGTAGTACAAATCTGAAACACGTGGGCGCAAACCGGTTGGCACAAGCATTTCAGAGAAAGCATAAATGCAACAACAAGAATAGAAAAACGTTCTTCATTTTTTCCTGTGCTCGCGTTTGCGTTTACGTGGGATATTAAGTTAAGATCAGAAAAACAAATAAGGAATGAGGAATAAAAAAAAAACCTCGTTTACATACATCACAGTTTGGAGACTGTAACCAGATGATAACCAATTATTTATTTTCCTCCCTTAACAACCAACTGGAAAGAGTAAACTGAAGAATAAAAAAGACGTTAAAATACAACAGAAATTGAAGACTGTACTAAAAAAAATGACAAATAATTCAGTTTCTTGTCTACCATCTAAATGGAATAAAACAAATAAATATTTAAGTCGTTAGAACAAAGCATTTTTAAAAGACTGCAGGCCTAGGTTTTTCAAAATTGTTCAGCTATCTTGTACGAACTCTGCAATGAGTTTAGCCTTTTAGATAAAACGACCGTTGCTTAACATGTAGCAGAACACTAATAAGGAACTATGAGTGCCAGGTTATTAGTGCTTTTTACTAACAACACAACGCATGAGCGTAAGTGTAAGGCCTGCACAAGAGAAAACAGCGTTAAAGCGTGCTTCACACAAGGATAAGCATAAAGACAAGAACAAGCACAAGGACCAAAATATTTTGAGACAGTCCCCTTCGCTTTGGCATTTTTAGGATATTCCTTTTTTTTTAATCAAGTCTTGTAATGGCGGTACACGCGCAACAGAAATAGAATAAGCCTGAAACACGTGGGCGAAAACCGGTGCGTCGCAAACATTTCAGAAAAAGCATAAAAGCAAGAAAAAGAATAGAAAATCTTTCATTTTTCCTGTGCTTGCGTGGAATACTGCGTTAAGATCAGACCAACAAATAGATAACGTCACTTTTCGCTGGGGCTGGTTCCACAAACGAGTAAAAGAATTATCGGTAACCGTATACTTGTTGGCTATTGAAGAATTTGAGTGGCTGGTGCTCTAATGAGATATTAAATGCAAGCGGGTGATAATTTGCAGGGAACAACAATGACGCTATGTTCTCAGTGACAAATTTGACTGCCTTCTCTGCTTGGAAAGACCAGTTGTTCACTCCGGTAGGTTTAACTTAAAATCGTATGAAATGCTACGAATTTGGTGACTTTAGGGTAACCGTTTCGATATTGTTTGAACTCTGTTAAGGAATTGAACAAGAATTATACCTCTTGAAAAATGGCCGCTTCTCCATTTTGGAAAACTTACGTTAAAAGGGTTAAAATGAAACATGTGTGCGCGCTAAACGAAAAAGGTCGTGGACTTACCACAATCAGATTACCGACACTTGATCGCATGGAAAATCAAATTTCTTACTTGTACAGGGTATATATGAGAATACAGCAGAAGCTATCCTCGCGATTACTCTCGCAAGCGAGGAGCAGTATTTACGACTTGCATTGTGAATCCCCGTTTGAAGTGTCACTTGAACTCTCGAAAGAGCCGTGACCACCTTTCCTTTGTTTCTAACTACAAGTTCTTGTAAACGACTGCTCAGTATACACTTCAATAAAAACACTTACGTCCTGATCAAATTAAGAGTAATACATGACATAAGTGCTAATGATTCGTTGACCTGTACATACGCGAACTATTTTTTGTGATCGGCAATAAAAAAGCTATTTAATATTTTTGCTACAATGCTATTAGTAACCAGCTCTAGCTGCGACCAATTTTCTGAATTCCCAAGGTGGTCCCTTACGAGAGCTTTGACTGCCACTAAACTCGTTGGCGATTTCAAATTATAACATAGGCACGCAGTGCGTGCAGAGCCAATGGCGTTTTGTTCCACAATATGGTAAAGTTATGAGTTTTACACCACTGCAGTGTCGTCCCACCCGAACTCCCTCAACCACGCCTCCGCCTCACCAACAACTTGCTGTTAATCAACTTATTCAGCTATCATAAAACCGGGTAACGATCAGCTTGACTACGTGACAGTTAATTATAGCGTGACATTAAAATTGTGCGCGAAGCAAAACAAGTGACGTTTTCTTCTTATTATTATTTTTTCTACCTTGTCACAATTTTCCTGTTGTATAAATTACCGAAGATCGTGTTTAATGTAACAGGTGGCTAGACCCGGTTTTTCACTAACCATACCTACTCTCATTGAACACGAGATACAAAGATGCCTCAAACGAAACAGGAAATCGAGTTATACCTATTTGTAGGATATAGATTGAAGTTTTAAAAAAGTGGGTTTTTTCGAGATCGACGTAGCCATAGCAACACAGTGACGTCATTGCTATTTTTACTTTTCTTAATTTGTAAGAAATCCAGACATTCGTTTTTAAAGCTATATATAGGACTTGTAGTTCATATAAATGTCTTCACTTGTACCGATTTTAAACATTTTTTATGAGAGCGTTTTCGAGAAATAATTGATAGAAGTTTTAAGCTGCTGCAAACAAACGAATCATAAACAATTCTTTTCGCGTTCTTCAAACTGACATTTACCCTGACTGTGGAAAGAAAACTTTGGCCTCAAATTGTTTCTACAGATTTCAGCTATCTTGCAGGAATAGATGAAAGAATTCGCTTCATCCGATTTCCAATAATGTGAACGTAATTAATAGCAACATTCCACTTTTTTGTCATAAATTACCTTGCTGTTAAGATCCAAGATAATAATACAAAATCTGTTGGATGCATTTATTTCAAACTCTGTTTGTCTTTTTTGTTATGTTGTATTTTACATGACCTCCAATTGTTAAGTGCTGTGAAGTACTTTTACCTCTGCAAGATACTAAAATAAAGTCAAGAAACTTGACGTTGGTGTTCGGAGGCAAGTTGATAAGTTGTTTGTTATTGGCGGCTTTCTTTGTTGCATAAGGCTATTGTCTGGTTTTCTCGTGCACATGTGGATTCCAAAAATGTTCGGTGTGTAGCCAGGCATGTTAAAAACTGGTAAAAAAGAATTAAAAAAGTTGACACTGGCTAAAAATAGTTATGGACGTTTCGGCCACTACTGTTGCCTTCCTCAGCAAAGATAAAAATGCAAATGTCTAACGGCGTCCTACTTAGAATATGTAACCGATGTGTGATAAAAATCACACCTCGAAGGAACTTTCTGAGTGCAACAATAGTCTCTAGAGTATTCTTAATGACTCTAAAAATTCTTAATGTTATTGTATACGTTTGGTAGCGCTATGTGCATTCCGTGCGAAACACTATAAACGAACACATAGCGCTACCAAACGTATACAATAACATTAAGAATTTTTAGAGTCATTAAGAATACTCTAGAGACTATTGTTGCACTCAGAAAGTTCCTTCGAGGTGTGATTTTTATCACACATCGGTTACATATTCTAAGTAGGACGCCGTTAGACATTTGCATTTTTATCTTTGCTGAGGAAGGCAACAGTAGTGGCCGAAACGTCCATAACTATTTTTAGCCAGTGTCAACTTTTTTTAATTCTTTTTTACCAGTTTTTTTTTATGTGGATTCCAACACCTCTTACATTTCATTTATCGCTTGATTGCCCTCGGAGAAGGAACCCGAACGCTAATTTGTCAGGTCGGCATTACAGTAACAATGGAAAATCACAAAATCCGGCGTTATCTCTTGGAACGATGTAACGCTCTTATAGTCGTTATGCTCCTACTGCTCTTTGCCCCAAAGAAAAAAAGTTTTTACGTACTAGTTAAGTAAATTTACAGACAAAGGAAAATGCTGTTAATATATTATTAGAGACTAGATTTAAAAGAGAACGCGAATAACATGCTCTACGATGATTTTTCCAGACATGTTATTTTGGTGAAAATATCTGACCCTGTACTGAGTTGAACACAAATAATGCTATTATTCAAAGTAATACATCCTTTAGTGTTCTAGCTAACGATCCAAGTTAATAATACCGCTGTTTGGATCACTCACTCGATAAGCCCTTATATTTGGCCAAAAATCTTACCTAGACGATCTCTAATTATTATAATTCCTTACTTTAGTGACTCAACAGTTAATTGCCTTTACATAGTTGTTTTGGTATTCTGTATTCTGTTTATTTCGTGATAGCGTAATCTATGTTTACATGTATATATACACGGTTATCTGTTCAAGCCACCATTATATGCTACAAGTATGTGATTGGGCATGCCGCGTATAAACAAGAGGTCACGCCCAAATGGTAAAACAAAAACAATTAGCGGGAAAATGACTGCTTTATATGGAAATACTTCAACATTTTTCTCACTTATAAGCTAATTTTAAGGAACGAACAATCTTAGTTAATACTTTCACGTTCTTAGAGACCCTTGGTTTGGCATTTTCTTGGCTGATTTGGCCATATTGTTCAGGCAGAGCCAGTATAGCAAGTAATCCCCTCGCCCCTCCTTTTTTACAGACTTCGGATAGCTTGCTCTGTTCCAGACCAGCATTAGCCAGTTTCTCCTTTATGGAATTCGATACTGGCATTGCCTGCAAAGTCGACTTCCACCCCTTTGATTCTTGCCTTCTTTGCAAGCTGACATAAAAACTTCTGACGGAGACTGAACTTTGCGAACGTTCTCTTTGAGACAGTTTTAACGAGGACCTGAAGAGAATCTGTGAAAGTGCTGTTACATCTTCCAGGGCATCGTGAGCCTGGAATTTCTTCTTGAATAGAAATTCATAAAGTTCTGGTAGAGAATTGCGCTGACATGATTTGATTGGGTTATGGGTTCGCTCCACCTGTTTTATCACCTTGAGGGAATCAAGCAAAGGGGTATTTAAGCTGAAGAGAATGTGTAGGAGATCGTGTCTCTTGAGGGCATTTAATAATATAGGAAAGTCAAACTGGCTGCCATTGTGTGCCACTTAAACAACATTTCCTACGCAAGATGCATGCTTGATCCTGGAGAAAATCACAAAACTCGGTGAGTCCCCTTTCTTGAGCTTTTGTCGTCAGTTCTTTACCTTCACGGACTAAAACTTTCTGACCATTTCTGAACTCAACACTCATTCCATGTACTCTTGTGGCAGAGTCTGCGATATCTTCTGTAGGAAGTAAGTACCCTGAAAATTTAGAGCTTCTGTCTTGCGATGTACATGGAATCTGTATGATGTCTGAATGCCGATGAAGTCCTGTTGTTTCGAAAGCAAACATGAGAAAAAGACAGTTACATTCTAAATCATCTACACAAAGTTCAGAGGGGTCGTCTTCATCTTGTCCCACAAGTCTTGATTTGTTGATGATTTCAGCATATCCATTAAATTCCTCCTCCGTTAATGAAGCCTTTAGGTCATTTATAGTGCCATTTGATATGGTTGTTTTGTCTTCTTCACTCTGAGTCAATGCCACACAACTTTCGTACGTAGCCCCTTCGTGTAATTCAAGTGTACGTGTTTTCTGAGTTTTCGTTTTTCGCGAGTTTCTTCTTGCACTTTTAAAGGCTCTTTGTGACTTTCGCTGGCCATCCTTTTCTCACTTTTTGCTCATTTTCTGAATATACGTTTTAGTTGTAGTGTTAGGAGCTAAGCCTATTTCCTCGGCTGCTTGAGCAACGTAATCATATCCTTCGTTAAACTGCGTAAATCCGGCGGCAGTTCGAAAGTCGCTACTCTCAGAGCCCCCGTAGTGCCTAATTTTGGGTACTTTACTCCCTACAACACTATTCAGACACTCATTTCGTTGCGAAGATCCACCTGGAGCTAGCTTTCTGGCTGCTTCTTCAGTAAGGAAAGGCTGCATCGCATCTTCTATAGCAGCAAGAAGATCATCTCCCTTGAGATCTTCCCCCCCGGGTAAATCTTTGTGACTGTAGTTTTCAGGATCTTCCTTGTGCTTACACCACTCCCTACATCTCTCATGCTGGCCAAATGCGTGCGGAACTGTCGTTAATAATCCCTCCAACAAAGAAGAAGGCTCACTTTTGTTTTGCTTTATACAATAAGGAAAACACTTTTGTATATATCCTATTACTTTGGGAGTTAGTCTTTTAACTTTGCTCCTGGCCGAATACAGGCACGAACCTAAGGCTCGGCATGCGTGGTTGATATCACTCCACTTTTCGATGTCGTAATCCACCAGTGTTTTCAGACGGCTTTCTGTCGTGCTATCATCATCACCAATATATGTCGAGTAGGATACACCACTAGCGGTAGCATCAGTAAAGAGTTGCACGGCCACATTAGCCTCCATGCTCTTAGAGGACCCATGGTGGTTCCTCCTACAATCATGTGCGTCTAGTTCCTTGTTGTTCTTTTCCGCCTCTTGGCAAACTGGACACATGGTATTGCAGGTGGCATAGCTTAGTACCTTCCTGGTTTTCACGCCAATAGCTGAGCCCATTCCTGAGGACAAGTCATGGGAGCGCCCTCTTTTTCTCCAGCCCATGTCATAAGATACACCTATTTTTACGACATCTTCCTCGTCAGCCCTCGTCAACTGTGACAGGTCTTTTTCATTCTCGGTATGAAGTTCACATGTCCGTTTAGCAACTTGTTCAATTGCTCTTCCACTCTCTCCCTCTCCCGGATCTTAAAGTTTCGTGAGGTAAGTGATGGCGATCCAAGTAACGATAGAAAGGCAGAACAATGAGTATGTCCAAGACCGGAATATAAAGCCCCAAGACCAGCACGCGAGTTTATGTCCAACGCAGGGGGTCCTGTTTTCCCATAACCTGCGATCAGGCTCTATTTTCGTTTCGCTCAGTGAAACATTCAGGTGGGACGGGCGAAACGAAAAGTAGAGCCTGATACAATTCTTCTACGGAACGTCTACCGCCCACTTTTTTGATTGATTGACATTCAACAAAACAGCCAATCAAAATTCCTTCTGCTTGCACGATCCTCGGTATGCAAATTTCCCATAACGGCAACTCGCAAAAAGTCACGCAAATGTCGGCAAAATAAGAAAATCATAGGCTACGATATATCTTCTAGACACAAGCACTCAAATTTACACGATTGCTAACTTGAAGGTTCCGGTATTGTACATGGTTGCTCTGTCTGAGCTGAAACTGAATGAAAATTTAAAACACGACGAGGTTGTCATGTACCAAGATATCAGTGCTGCATGCTTGAATCAGGTGGTATCCGGAAATATTCTCTTCGCATTTGTCACCGATTTTCGGCGTAAAAAAACCTTGGGCAATTAAGAGAAATACCTTCAGTTTCATTCTTTAGAATAAAGATATAAACAAAACCGTTAATAAACAAAGGAGTATTTTGTAATTTAATTTAGTTCCAGAAGTGATAAATATTTGAGATTAGCAGCCAATTTTATCTCTAAACAGCAGCGAATTTTAAAACGAAGAAAATTTATTATAAAACTAGTCAGATCCTTTGATGTCAATGTCAAAGATCAATAAAACAACACAAGTATTAAACAATGAATGAATAAATTGAAAATCGTTATCGCGACTTGATTGCGGTTCTCGCCAAACATCAGTTTACCGTTAAGTTTACCGTTAAGTTTACCGAATTATCGGTTGACTTGTTGATCATTCTTGGCGAAAGATACTTGTTCGTCTGCTGTTCGTTTTGTTTCGTAAAACGCGGAAACAACCACTACCCTGTTCATGTTATCAATACTAGCTGAAAGCGTCAAATGAAAATTCCGAGACACGATGCGATAAAACGGAATACATACTTCACTAATACTTCACTGTTGCTGTACTTCTCTGCTCCAGGTGAGAGACAGCTTGCATCAAACCGAACGCCATTCTCAGGAGAGAAAGAAATGGTGACAATTCTCCTAGAACGACGAGAATTTATTAGAGCAACACATTTTACTTCGGCAGACTTGTTCCTTGGCTGTTCCTTGGCGATGGCGGTCGGATCGAAATTGTGAGCGAGACTCGTAGACAATTTACTTCCGTTGACAGCTCTATTGTTAAAGGGCCAATCAGATTGTGAGATTCCCGCGGCCAAAATTTGGCCGCCGACACGAACTCCTGTGAGAGATTGTATCAGGCCCTATTTTAGTGAGCGACCAACGTAAGAGAATATGAGAGCGATGCTAAAATTCGGCCTGATCGCAGGTTACTTTTCCCAGATCGATGGCTGTCCACCGGACGGACCGTATTTGTTAGGTTGCAATGATTTCATTTTATGTTTAAAACCGGGCATACACCTTCTGAGCGGATATCCTCTGTTATGTTAGAAAGGTTCAGCGGTCCCTTACGACAATGCTGACAATTTTGCAGGGCTTCCACCAACATTTGCGTATTTACCACATAAGGAAGATCAACATTTGCGACTTTTTTGTATGGAAAAGTTGACCGCAACACGGGACACTTGGGAGGTTGTTCCTTTTGCTGTGCTTGTACTGTATTAGTAGTTGCTTGCGCTTTGTCACCACACCAACGTTTGCTTCGCATTGCGCTACGGACATGTTTAAAACACGAAATGGCGAAATGGCGAAATAATAAAAAAATAAAATTGTAAATAATAAAACGGGTCCATTGTGATCACATTTCTTTTTCTACGGCGCAGAACGTGAAGTGGTCAGTGTCACGCAATCGTCTTCCTGATCTGCTGCAAAACATAAATAAATCAATCAATAAATCGTCTTTTTGATGGTTCTTAAAACCATAAAAATTGGAAGTATATGCTCGTGCCTAAGCGAAATTACCTCAGACATAAACGCCCTGACGTCGCTCTCAACGAATGTGTTTATGTCTTCTTAGCTGGTTTCCCGTTAAAATTGTTGGCGCGCGATAAATTATTGTTTACAAGTTTCTTGCAATATGTTTGGAAGTCAGTACTATCAAGGTATCGAAACTATCCTTCACCAAAATCCCAGGACCAAAACAGAAAGTGTTTCGTTTAACTGAATCTTTGCGGTAGTTCACATGAAAAGAATTAATACAATTGTGTTTCAGTTATAAGTCAAGCTAATTGGCTACCTGTGCTGGCCCATGCCGTTATTGACCACACTCTTTGGCTTTTCTGATGTTTGTTGGCATATTCCCTGAGATATAGACATCAGTACTAATGTGAGAGGTTATAATCGGACGCAAAAATTATAAACATTTTCCTCAACAGGTTAAGTACAACACAAAGAATTTAAAGAAGGTCCAATACCTGGTCTTCTTGTTCATTTTTTTTTTCTTTTTTGGCAACGGCTGCTCTGTGACCTCCAAACTGTTTTTCCTTTTCCGCTCGCTTTTACGCTCCATGTTGTTTCTCTTTTGGGTGCATAGATAATAGGCTTAAGTGATTTTCCATTGTCACGGTAATGCCAACCTGACGAATAAGCATGTTCGGGTTCCTTCTCCGAGGGCAATCAAGCAATAAACGAAATGTGAGAGGGGTTGGAATCCACATGTGCACGAAAAAACTAGACAATGGCCTTATGTAACAAAGAAAGCCGCCAATAACAAACAACTGCGAGTTGCATAAGTTGTCGCAACTGCATAAGTTGCGTTGATAACTGCGAGGATCTTCTTTACATTTAATTTTTCATTCCGCAGTTCAAATATATGAATTTCATATATTCATAATTTCATCTTCATCTTTCCCGGGTATATTACGAACCAATTTAATGACCAGCTCCCAGTTGGCTTGTTAGCTCAATTGGTTAGAGCGCTGCACCGGTATCACAGAGGTCAGGGTTCGAATCCCGGCAAGCCTGATTTTTTCAGGCTTTCTTTTCGCAACTGCATAAGTTGCGTTGATAACTGCCAGGATCTTCTTTACATTTAATTCTTCATTCCGCAGTTCAAATATATGAATTTCATATATTCATAATTTCAATAACAAACAAATTATCAACTTGCCTCCGAACACCAACGTCAAGTTTCTTGATTTTATTTTAGTATCTTGCAGAGGTAAAAGTACTTCATAGCACTTAACAATTGGAGGTCATGTAAAATACAACATAACAAAAAAGGCAAACAGAGTTTCAAATAAATGCATCGAACAGATTTTGCATTATTATCTTGGAACTTAACAGCAAGGTAATTTATGACAAAAAGGTGGAATGTTGCTTTTAATTACGTTCACATTACTGAAAATCGGATGAAGCGATTTCTCTCATCTATTGCTGCAGGATAGCTGAAATCTCTAGAAACAATTTAAAGCCAAAGTTTTCTTTCCACGGCAGGATAAATGTCAGTTTGAGGAACGCGAAAAGAATTGTTTATGATTCGTTTGTTTGCAGCAGCTAAAAATTTCAATCAATTATTTCTCGAAAACGCTCTCATAAAAAATGTTTAAAATCGGTACAAGTGAAGACAATTATATGAACTACAAGACCTATAAATAGCTTCAAAAACGAATGACTGGATTTCTTACAAATTAAGGAAAGGTAAAAATAGCAATGACGTCACTGTGTTGCTATGGCTACGTCGATCTCGAAAAAAACCCACTTTTTTAAAACTTCAATCTTTACTCTACAGATTGGCATAACTCCATTTCCTGTTTCGTTTGAGACATCTTTGTATTTCGTGTTCAAATAGAGTAGGTATGGTTAGTGAAAAACCGGGTCTAGCCCCCTTAAGAGCCATTTTCTGAGAATATCGAGAATCGAAAGACACTTACCAAAAACTCGATTTTTTTATTTTATTTTTCCAAAACATCCCTTTGGGTAAGCTAATTCAAGAAAAAAATAATCCAAAGTTCCAACGAGTTATTTAACGGACGAAAATTTAAAAAGTTTGAAAAATGCATAAAATGGCGGTTTTAGGGTAAATAAACGGGTCAAATTCTCACTCAACTTTAGGAAGCCGGTGAGAGCGTAAAAAAGATTCTTTTAAAACGAAACAAAGCACGAACATTATTTAACCTTTGTACTTTAAAACTGTGTAATTAATTTGCCAATGTTTGGTTTCAAACATTTTCAAGCGGTGTTCTTATCGTGCCGCTCTTAACCTCGTTTATCACAAGGTAAAATGAAGGCCAACTTCGGCCGCTTAAAACGGCACCTGGTATGCATCATTCAATAATTAAGGCTACACAAAAAGAAAGCTCTGTCATTGTACTTTAAACCAGAAAAGTTACAGCTTTGGAAATCGAATACTTTCCCGTCAGTAAATTTTACTGTTTAGTGATCTGAACGGGAAGAATTATATGCAAATCATAGATTTAATTCCTGGAATACTGCTAACGTCGTTTAAGATAGGCTCACAATAAGTTACACATGCACGCACAATGTTTTACCCGATCTTTGAAAGAATGCTCGGCGTTCTGGAGTCTTGCTGAGTCTTACTATGTTACAAAAGAGCATATTTTTAACGGCATTTCAACAAGACGGCAATCCACTCATTCAACTGAACCAAGATAACATCGAAAACACTGTGATGCAACGTATTATGCCGACTACCTTGCCAACCAAAAAAGCAACAATATCAATACAATAGGAAACCATTCCAAGCTGTAAACAAACGAATTTTCAGTTTCCTGATAGAGCGAACATATTTTAAACTTATCGCATAGGGTGTCAGTAAAACGCCGACTCGGGGCTGGGGCCGGGGTCGGGGTCGGGGTCGGGGTCGGGGTCGGGGTCGGGGTCGGGGTCGGGGTCGGGGTCGGGGTCGGGGTCGGGGTCGGGGTCGGGGTCGGGGTCGGGGTCGGGGTCGGGGTCGGGGTCGGGGTCGGGGTCGGGTGTCTTTTTTTTTGCGATTGATTTGGAAATAGATTCCTTTCGGTCGACAAAAGTATCGTTACACGGTGTTCGAGAAGTATCACTGAGAAAATGTCTGTTTTGATTCTTGTCTTGTCTCGATTTCATTTGTTTTGTGCGACTTTTGACTTCTCAAATGAGCTTTTGATTTTGTTTGATTTATTTTGTTTCATTTTTGATTTCTCAAAAGAGTTTTGATTTCCAAAATGTGTCCGTTTGATTTCAGGAATGGTTTTTTTTTTGATTTCCAAAATTTCCCCATTTGATTTCTCTAATGAGTTTTTTATTTCAAAAAATATTTTCGTTTGATTTCTCAAACGGTCAGTGAAAGACGCAGACTGCGGACTGCAGACTGCGGCCCAGGGGTAAAATGCAGACTGAGGGTAAAACGCAGACTGCAGACTAAGGTTAAAATGCAGAATAAAGACTGCACACTAGGGGTAAAGTGCAGAATGAAAACCGCAGACCAGGGGTAAACTGCAGAATGAAAACTACAGACTACAGAGAAGGGGAAAAATGAGAGATAAGACAGCCGGAAATATGTCTGGTTCCGTATAATAGAAGTTCTAAGAAATCTATGAAAATCTATTTAATATGGTCAAAATGTTTGCCTCTTTTTTTGCGTCCTAACAGGTAAGTTTGTTTACTAATTGAGAAGTAGGACTTACTGTTTTTCCACCAAAGATTGTCCGGAATACGTTGTTCATAAAAGAGTTTGCTTTAACTTCAAGTCGTAGATTATTCAGAATTTGATCGCACTACGGAATAAGACCTGCATTATATTAGAAGCGAGTAAGCTCGGACGCGAATAAATGTTGAGCTAAATATCTCATTGATCGGAACTTAAAGTGTACCTAAAGATCGCTATTTTAAGAATGAACTTTATTTAAGAACTAGCTGAGGTAAAAGTCAAACCCCGCTGGCTTCATGTGCTTCAAACTATGGGATTTCCTTTCCGCCATGTTCGTGACTGAGAGGAAAGGAAAACGTGGAAAAGACTTCATGATTGACCACGTGACCATTTTTGCTGGAAAATGAGCCAACCGAAGGAAGCTCAGGTCACATGCACAGCTCCATTTTTTTCACATTTTATTAAAAACAGATTTTTCAGTTGTATTCCAACTGAAAAATCTAAGCGGCTAAGCGCAATTAAACTGCTGGAGATGTATCTGTCGGATGCTAGGGATGCCACAAGACGGCGATGGAGGTGAAATGTTTTAACTCCAAGTAATTCTATTTCTAGAACCACAACCATAAAAGTGAAGTTAAAACGACAGCGCAAGAAGCCGTAGCTTCCACATGATCAAAGGAGACTGTAATAGTCTCAGAATAACTTGGATCCTTTAGACACTCTATACCTCATCCGTAATAAAGAAAGTTACATGTCTTGCACATAACCGCAAGCAGACATTTAATCACGGATTTAGAAACTTGGGATCCTTTCAGAAACCATCACTCTGTAAAGCGGCTTTAAAGAATCTTGCAATTAATCTGAGCCCAAAAAGCTAACTAATTGCCGAAGAGCTAGCAAAAACAACGGCACAGAGACTTAAAACGGCTCTAAGAAGGTAACATAAAACCCTCCAAACAGTTTATATCACAGCTTGAGTACTCTCTTGATCAATAGGTCAACCACTTTCCGGCACAATTGTGTCGCCTTTAGATCACCTTGACCAGAGGGACAAGGCTGTTGCGAATGTACTAAGAAAACTCTATTTTGAAGGCTAGAATAACTTAAGCAACTAGCGGGAGTCGTGTTTGGCCTGTCACTTCCATACTATCAATGGAATCTATTTGCAAATAAATCGCAAAAACATATATATATATATATATATATATATATATATATATATATATATATATATATATATATATATATATATATATATATACTGAAAAAACAAAGACACCCCGACCCCGACCCCGGCCCCGAACCTGGGTCCGAACCCGAGTTGGCGTTTTACTGAGAGCCCATCGCGTAGAGGAATAAGAGGAAACGCAGATGACCTCTGCAATGACCCGCACGTGTCAGATTACACCACAGGCAGCCCAGACGCGTTGTAAGTGGAGTTCATTTAAAAATAGAAAAGGGTGAAAATATATGCAATAGCACGAAATAAATCTTTACTTCACGAAATAAATCTTGTTTACTTCTGCTTATTGTGTCCTGTTTAATTAATTTCCGGTTAATCTTGCACCGCTCTCTTAAATTACGCAATCGCTTGTTAGCGTCGCTGCTTATATAACCCGTTAAGCCTAAGGTTTGCAGAGATTTATTACAGACTAACCGGTGATAAAAGAATCAAGATATCTTGAAATAAATCGTGCCTACCTTCAACGCAATGTTCCCCTGTTCGTCCTGGAGGGTTTAAATGACATTTTGTGGCTTTTTTCAATCGGAGGGAAGCTACCTCAGTCAATAATAGAGTCAATAATAAACCAATACACTATCCAGCATGGTCTTCTCAAGGAATACAGAATATTGGTTATTTGATGGAAAATGAGACTAGATTTCTATCCTTCTCTGAATTCAAAGAGCGTTATAATATCAAGACAAACTTTCTATCTTTCTGTGGAGTAATATCAGCCATAAAACAGTTGGTCATAATCTTCAAGAAAAACGCCTCTCACAAAAACACCAACTATGAAAGTTTTCTTGATAAGTTTTTAAAGCCCAAAAATCCAAATAGAGCTGCATACAAAAAACTTGTAGAAAAGAAACAAAAGCAGCCCGTTAACAGCCAAACGAAATGGTCGGTGGACTGAATGATAGAAGAAAATGAAACTATTGACTGGAAGACTGCTTACAAGTTACCTTTTCAATGTACGAAAATATCAAAACTTCTTGTTTTTCAATTTAAACTCTTACACAGGAGACTGGCCACTAATAATTTCTTTAAAAAAATAAATCTGAACGACAACGACCTTTGCACCTTCTGCCAACTCGAAGAGGAAACTCTTGTCCATCTTTTCTGGAACTGTACGGTAACTTCCTCCTTTTGGGATAATTTTAAGCAATGGCTGCTCAATAATGAAACTTCTCTACGTTCGCTTGAGTTAACGCCTTCCTTGGTTATAGGTTTAAAGCCCCACCCATTTCTTCGCAAGTATTTCTACTTTTTATTCTTAGTCGCAGGACTTTACATTTGGACCTGTAGAACACGATGTACTCGTCCTACGATAGACAATTTCCCCCTTTTCCTCTCACATTACAATCTTTGAAAGATATTTTTTCCTGCCTTTTGCGGATCGGCCTTTTGTGGAACGGTAGCTCGTCAGGGTACATGTAGTTTCGAAAAGATAGCATAATAAGTTCAGTTATTGGGGGGGGGGGGGTTAATGTAAGCTAGTATTGTTGAAAGTAAAGTAACGAATGTCATGTAATAACTATATGCTGTATTTTCTACTCTGTTGTACTGCTATATAGCATTTTCCGCTGCTTACTATCAATAAATTTATTTTAAAAATGTAAGTAAAATATAGTATGTAGGTATGGTATGTCAGTACTATGTAAGTGTTATGTTATCTATTAAGTTAGTATGTAACTAATGTCCTTTAAGTGAAGTGTAGTATGTATGGCATGTATTATGTAAATATGATGTCATGTAAGTTAGTATGTAAATATTATGTAAGTTATGTCTGTAAGTTAGTATGTTGGACGTAATGCAAGTAAAAAAAATGTAAAAAAAAAAAGATTAAAAGCAGAGAAACAAAATATCAAATACGCAAAAAAAATGGTAAGATACGAGCATCAAATTTTTCAAGTCTTTATGTTCCACTTGTGAAAACTATATTCGAAGTCATTCGCAAACACAAGCTTTTGCGATCGCAGCGGCTTATAAACTGATCCTACACACGTATTCGACTAAAAGCTCGGCAACGATAACCCACAGATAAGCAATTTTATTTCCTTTTGCGTTACAGGCTCCAAACACCTCATGAAATTCTTTAAGACACTATGCTCTCCTGATTACACACCTTTCAATTCGCCGCTTGGCGCTTGCCACCGGCTACTGACTCTAGCGCGGGAATTATAAATGACCTGGCGCCACCTTTCAAATTTACCGGCCGCTGTTTTCAGTTTTCGTTACGTAATAAAGGGCCCTTCAAAGTCCCCTTTAAAGAGTTATTTTTCTTTTTGCGCTTGCGACTTTCATGGAGACCACATAAGATGGAAAATCTTTGCGAATACAGCTCTCACTTGCGAAGAGGGTCGGGAAAGTGTTGGGAACTGTGACTCTTTTTCCGGGCGAAGACGCAATTTTACGCGGATTTTCCAGGCAAGTTTGATTGTGGCGAAATCACGCTACTAAGGTCAAGTTAAAAAGACGGAGCAAAGCAAACTGCTGCTTTCCCTCATAGTTAACTACGTTTCTCTCTAAAGACAAGTGGTCAAACAACTCCAACTTGGTGCCCTGTCCCCAGAGGGTTCTGAGGATACTAATGGCACTGAGTGAGCTTAAGGTAACTGAATAAGTAAAAAGATATCTTTGGGAATGTGATGAAACCTTCACTAAAATTCACTTTATGAAAAAATATGAAAAAGCAGCAATAATCCCAGTTAAGAACAAACAAAGGGACAAGTCATAGTATTTTTCTCAGGGCCAAGTCCCCTGTAGTGTTCAGGGACTTGGAACAAGTCTGTCATCTGAAGACAAGTCCCTTGAGTGTTTAGATAGGGGTCTTTTTTGCAAGGAGAATCCAATTTGCTCTTTGCATTGATTGGTTAATTCTGTGTCATTAGATCACAGGGACTAGGTTCAGCCTGCACAGCCCTCTCCCTCCTGTTTTGGCAGCTGCCACACAGGGTAGGACTAATACCATAAACAATACAAATGAAATGACAAGTCATGGGGGAGGTCAACAATTATGGGTGATTCAAAATTCAGTGAGATGGTACACCTCAGTTAGCCCTGCATTTAATTTTTGTTAAAATTTTGCTCTTATGCTATAGTCTAGCAGATAGGTGAAACTATTCTGCACTTTACGATAAAAGCATGAAACTTGACACACTAATACTAGGTATCACAGGGAACGTTTTAAAGATTAGAGGCAATCTGGTTAGGATCTGTGGCAGGCGGGAAGGGGGGGGGGTCAATATGGCCGCCATTCAGACTATAAAGACTATTATTGGAAAAACGAAGCACAAGTAACTTGATACAGTGTTGAATTGTCATTTTAGTTATGTTTGCCTGTTAAATGTCCCATCAAAACAAAACGTTAACATTTTTCAGGGTGGTTTAACTGAATTCAGGGGATCGCTTTATTCTAGGTCAAAATTATGCAAATTAGATATCTAATTAATTTAATTACACTGGTCCAATCGTTTAACCACAATTTCGCTTTCTCCTCAATAATTTCGGTGGCCACCTTCAAGCTTACCTGTTTAACTGTTTCACAGCAGAACTATGATGCAGTTAAAGAAGGTAGAAGCATGTCACTACACACTCTATTCATTCTGTTATTTGTCCTTTCATTTCCCATTCGCTACGACACAAGCACAGTTACTTCCAAAACAGATTTTCGTTGGCAAATTTACTCCTTTGTCTATAGCCTTAACAGATGTCGATTGTTGGACTGGGCAGTTCAGCGCTAAAGGAGCATAAGGCCCACAAATAGCCAGCTTTTTATCCTGCCAGTGTCTAAATGAGGGGTTACTGAAGGAACTTCTGTGCAGACGAAGTAGTATGTTTTCTAACATCTTCCCTGAAAAACGTTTTCTTGCATTATTCACATCGTTATCAGACATTGGAAGAAACGATGAGCTGAAATTCTTCAAGCTTGGAAAAATTTGGAAAAAGTCTGTGTGCTGCTGTGAATTGCGCGCATTGTCTGTGCAAGTATGTGCAATGCGGGCATACATGTAGCATCAATGAGAATACTCTATAGCGATCTAGCTATCTAGCTATGCACCTTCTTCTTTCCGTAAAACACGGAATGGTGCCGCATCTAGTACATGGCACATGCACTGCACCTGTTATTGTTTGACGCACTGAACTACGCGAGTTACATTATGTACCCGAGTAAACGTCCCGTCCGCATTCCAGTTTGATAGTGACCTGATAGTCGATAGCGACTTCAAACATCGCCTGGAACAAGTCACTGTCTGCGGAATGAAGTAGCATAATCCGTTAAGAGTATAATCTCTCGGTGAGTTTGCCAACTTTAAGCATTATTATCTCATCTTGGTGCAAACCAAGGACGCGTACCTCGTTGCAATTCTGGAATATAAAATAGCTTTTTTCTACTTCTTAAGACTTCCAACAGAAGTGTCTTTTAACGATAGCTTGATCTAGCTATCCTAGGCCAGGTTGTCGAACTCCTTCCGTCTGGCAGAAATGTTATTGCAATCGTTATGGTGCGCCCTTAGTACGCGCACAACTCACGAAGCTTGGTTTCGCGCTGCGAGAATTTTGGCCTTAGATGCGGTGCCCTTTGAACTAACACATAGAGCGTGAGTGTTAACCTGGTGTGCATGGAAGCTTTCCTTGGCATTCAATGCTTTCTGCATATGCGGTTGTAGTATGTTTTCTTATACAAATACCGAAATCGAATCGCTGCATACAAGTATTTCCACATGCTTTTAGCAATACAAGTGAGTAGTAAATGTAAGTAATACCCAAGATGGCCCCCTGTATCAACCACATCCTCTTCAAACAGTGGAATTATTTGCAATAGGTATCTATGGCTGTTTAGTTACTCTTGTGTTTTGTATAGTGGATAAACAATAAATAGTTATCCAAAAATAGGACAGTCAGTGGCACTTCCATCTTTTAACCGCATAAGTCAAGACGCTGTAACTAACCTAATTCAAGACAACTTTTTTTTTCATTTCTGGCCATTTATAAGCCCCCGGGAAAGATAGTTCAGTGTCGTATATTCTTTTACTAGTTAGAAAGAACAATTTATGGTTGTCTCGTGTAAAGTTTGAGACGTTAGTAATAACAAAATAAGCTACAACCATGCAATCATCAAGTGTGAATTAATTAAAATTTCTCATTTGCATAATTATGACCACAGGGTTATCTTTTCAATTTTTCATTCTCAGAAACCTTCTATGCCAATTTTGATAGCATTATTGTAATCTTTAAACGTATTTCAGTAGATCATTACCATCAGACATTGCTTGAGACAATTATGCTGTATGTTTCCACACCAAAGAAAAATCGCTGGCGGCGGCCATTTTGAATAATTACCCCCACTACTTTTACCACCCTCTTCTGGCTAACACAGAGCCTATCCCAATTGCCTCCAATCTTCAAAATGTTCTCCATGATGTCTAGTATTAACGTGCCCAGTTTGATGCTTTTATCATAAAGTGCAGTACTCACTCCTTATTTGACACTTATCTGCCGGACTACTAAGACCATCAATGAAAGATCTTGAGTGCGTTGCAAAAGAAAACTGTTTAGCATTTATATCCACCACAAGATAAAGAAGAGAAAAACTAGAAATGTACGTAGATCATCGCAGTGAAGGTGTTTCAACCCAAGCGGTTGAAAAGAAGAAACCTGAAAACATTTAGGCTTGAACGGGAATCGAACCCATGACCTCTGCGATACCGGTGCAGGCGCTCTAACCAACTGAGCTATCAAGCTAACTGGGAGCTGGTCAATTGAGAGTTCGTATTTATCCCGTAGATGGAGAATAAATAAACATTATTACATCAAATTCATATATTCGAACTGCGGATAAAGATAGAAATGTGCGTAGATCATTGCAGTGAAGGTGTTTCAACCCAAGCGGTTGAAAAGAAGAAATCTGAAAAAAATCCAGGCTTGAACGGGAATCGAAAAAAACGCAGACTGCAGACTAAGGTTAAAATGCAGAATAAAGACTGCACACTAGGGGTAAAGTGCAGAATGAAAACCGCAGACCAGGGGTAAACTGCAGAATGAAAACTACAGACTACAGAGAAGGGGAAAAATGAGAGATAAGACAGCCGGAAATATGTCTGGTTCCGTATAATAGAAGTTCTAAGAAATCTATGAAAATCTATTTAATATGGTCAAAATGTTTGCCTCTTTTTTTGCGTCCTAACAGGTAAGTTTGTTTACTAATTGAGAAGTAGGACTTACTGTTTTTCCACCAAAGATTGTCCGGAATACGTTGTTCATAAAAGAGTTTGCTTTAACTTCAAGTCGTAGATTATTCAGAATTTGATCGCACTACGGAATAAGACCTGCATTATATTAGAAGCGAGTAAGCTCGGACGCGAATAAATGTTGAGCTAAATATCTCATTGATCGGAACTTAAAGTGTACCTAAAGATCGCTATTTTAAGAATGAACTTTATTTAAGAACTAGCTGAGGTAAAAGTCAAACCCCGCTGGCTTCATGTGCTTCAAACTATGGGATTTCCTTTCCGCCATGTTCGTGACTGAGAGGAAAGGAAAACGTGGAAAAGACTTCATGATTGACCACGTGACCATTTTTGCTGGAAAATGAGCCAACCGAAGGAAGCTCAGGTCACATGCACAGCTCCATTTTTTTCACATTTTATTAAAAACAGATTTTTCAGTTGTATTCCAACTGAAAAATCTAAGCGGCTAAGCGCAATTAAACTGCTGGAGATGTATCTGTCGGATGCTAGGGATGCCACAAGACGGCGATGGAGGTGAAATGTTTTAACTCCAAGTAATTCTATTTCTAGAACCACAACCATAAAAGTGAAGTTAAAACGACAGCGCAAGAAGCCGTAGCTTCCACATGATCAAAGGAGACTGTAATAGTCTCAGAATAACTTGGATCCTTTAGACACTCTATACCTCATCCGTAATAAAGAAAGTTACATGTCTTGCACATAACCGCAAGCAGACATTTAATCACGGATTTAGAAACTTGGGATCCTTTCAGAAACCATCACTCTGTAAAGCGGCTTTAAAGAATCTTGCAATTAATCTGAGCCCAAAAAGCTAACTAATTGCCGAAGAGCTAGCAAAAACAACGGCACAGAGACTTAAAACGGCTCTAAGAAGGTAACATAAAACCCTCCAAACAGTTTATATCACAGCTTGAGTACTCTCTTGATCAATAGGTCAACCACTTTCCGGCACAATTGTGTCGCCTTTAGATCACCTTGACCAGAGGGACAAGGCTGTTGCGAATGTACTAAGAAAACTCTATTTTGAAGGCTAGAATAACTTAAGCAACTAGCGGGAGTCGTGTTTGGCCTGTCACTTCCATACTATCAATGGAATCTATTTGCAAATAAATCGCAAAAACATATATATATATATATATATATATATATATATATATATATATATATATATATATATATATATATATATATATATATATATATATATATACTGAAAAAACAAAGACACCCCGACCCCGACCCCGGCCCCGAACCTGGGTCCGAACCCGAGTTGGCGTTTTACTGAGAGCCCATCGCGTAGAGGAATAAGAGGAAACGCAGATGACCTCTGCAATGACCCGCACGTGTCAGATTACACCACAGGCAGCCCAGACGCGTTGTAAGTGGAGTTCATTTAAAAATAGAAAAGGGTGAAAATATATGCAATAGCACGAAATAAATCTTTACTTCACGAAATAAATCTTGTTTACTTCTGCTTATTGTGTCCTGTTTAATTAATTTCCGGTTAATCTTGCACCGCTCTCTTAAATTACGCAATCGCTTGTTAGCGTCGCTGCTTATATAACCCGTTAAGCCTAAGGTTTGCAGAGATTTATTACAGACTAACCGGTGATAAAAGAATCAAGATATCTTGAAATAAATCGTGCCTACCTTCAACGCAATGTTCCCCTGTTCGTCCTGGAGGGTTTAAATGACATTTTGTGGCTTTTTTCAATCGGAGGGAAGCTACCTCAGTCAATAATAGAGTCAATAATAAACCAATACACTATCCAGCATGGTCTTCTCAAGGAATACAGAATATTGGTTATTTGATGGAAAATGAGACTAGATTTCTATCCTTCTCTGAATTCAAAGAGCGTTATAATATCAAGACAAACTTTCTATCTTTCTGTGGAGTAATATCAGCCATAAAACAGTTGGTCATAATCTTCAAGAAAAACGCCTCTCACAAAAACACCAACTATGAAAGTTTTCTTGATAAGTTTTTAAAGCCCAAAAATCCAAATAGAGCTGCATACAAAAAACTTGTAGAAAAGAAACAAAAGCAGCCCGTTAACAGCCAAACGAAATGGTCGGTGGACTGAATGATAGAAGAAAATGAAACTATTGACTGGAAGACTGCTTACAAGTTACCTTTTCAATGTACGAAAATATCAAAACTTCTTGTTTTTCAATTTAAACTCTTACACAGGAGACTGGCCACTAATAATTTCTTTAAAAAAATAAATCTGAACGACAACGACCTTTGCACCTTCTGCCAACTCGAAGAGGAAACTCTTGTCCATCTTTTCTGGAACTGTACGGTAACTTCCTCCTTTTGGGATAATTTTAAGCAATGGCTGCTCAATAATGAAACTTCTCTACGTTCGCTTGAGTTAACGCCTTCCTTGGTTATAGGTTTAAAGCCCCACCCATTTCTTCGCAAGTATTTCTACTTTTTATTCTTAGTCGCAGGACTTTACATTTGGACCTGTAGAACACGATGTACTCGTCCTACGATAGACAATTTCCCCCTTTTCCTCTCACATTACAATCTTTGAAAGATATTTTTTCCTGCCTTTTGCGGATCGGCCTTTTGTGGAACGGTAGCTCGTCAGGGTACATGTAGTTTCGAAAAGATAGCATAATAAGTTCAGTTATTGGGGGGGGGGGGGTTAATGTAAGCTAGTATTGTTGAAAGTAAAGTAACGAATGTCATGTAATAACTATATGCTGTATTTTCTACTCTGTTGTACTGCTATATAGCATTTTCCGCTGCTTACTATCAATAAATTTATTTTAAAAATGTAAGTAAAATATAGTATGTAGGTATGGTATGTCAGTACTATGTAAGTGTTATGTTATCTATTAAGTTAGTATGTAACTAATGTCCTTTAAGTGAAGTGTAGTATGTATGGCATGTATTATGTAAATATGATGTCATGTAAGTTAGTATGTAAATATTATGTAAGTTATGTCTGTAAGTTAGTATGTTGGACGTAATGCAAGTAAAAAAAATGTAAAAAAAAAAAGATTAAAAGCAGAGAAACAAAATATCAAATACGCAAAAAAAATGGTAAGATACGAGCATCAAATTTTTCAAGTCTTTATGTTCCACTTGTGAAAACTATATTCGAAGTCATTCGCAAACACAAGCTTTTGCGATCGCAGCGGCTTATAAACTGATCCTACACACGTATTCGACTAAAAGCTCGGCAACGATAACCCACAGATAAGCAATTTTATTTCCTTTTGCGTTACAGGCTCCAAACACCTCATGAAATTCTTTAAGACACTATGCTCTCCTGATTACACACCTTTCAATTCGCCGCTTGGCGCTTGCCACCGGCTACTGACTCTAGCGCGGGAATTATAAATGACCTGGCGCCACCTTTCAAATTTACCGGCCGCTGTTTTCAGTTTTCGTTACGTAATAAAGGGCCCTTCAAAGTCCCCTTTAAAGAGTTATTTTTCTTTTTGCGCTTGCGACTTTCATGGAGACCACATAAGATGGAAAATCTTTGCGAATACAGCTCTCACTTGCGAAGAGGGTCGGGAAAGTGTTGGGAACTGTGACTCTTTTTCCGGGCGAAGACGCAATTTTACGCGGATTTTCCAGGCAAGTTTGATTGTGGCGAAATCACGCTACTAAGGTCAAGTTAAAAAGACGGAGCAAAGCAAACTGCTGCTTTCCCTCATAGTTAACTACGTTTCTCTCTAAAGACAAGTGGTCAAACAACTCCAACTTGGTGCCCTGTCCCCAGAGGGTTCTGAGGATACTAATGGCACTGAGTGAGCTTAAGGTAACTGAATAAGTAAAAAGATATCTTTGGGAATGTGATGAAACCTTCACTAAAATTCACTTTATGAAAAAATATGAAAAAGCAGCAATAATCCCAGTTAAGAACAAACAAAGGGACAAGTCATAGTATTTTTCTCAGGGCCAAGTCCCCTGTAGTGTTCAGGGACTTGGAACAAGTCTGTCATCTGAAGACAAGTCCCTTGAGTGTTTAGATAGGGGTCTTTTTTGCAAGGAGAATCCAATTTGCTCTTTGCATTGATTGGTTAATTCTGTGTCATTAGATCACAGGGACTAGGTTCAGCCTGCACAGCCCTCTCCCTCCTGTTTTGGCAGCTGCCACACAGGGTAGGACTAATACCATAAACAATACAAATGAAATGACAAGTCATGGGGGAGGTCAACAATTATGGGTGATTCAAAATTCAGTGAGATGGTACACCTCAGTTAGCCCTGCATTTAATTTTTGTTAAAATTTTGCTCTTATGCTATAGTCTAGCAGATAGGTGAAACTATTCTGCACTTTACGATAAAAGCATGAAACTTGACACACTAATACTAGGTATCACAGGGAACGTTTTAAAGATTAGAGGCAATCTGGTTAGGATCTGTGGCAGGCGGGAAGGGGGGGGGGGGTCAATATGGCCGCCATTCAGACTATAAAGACTATTATTGGAAAAACGAAGCACAAGTAACTTGATACAGTGTTGAATTGTCATTTTAGTTATGTTTGCCTGTTAAATGTCCCATCAAAACAAAACGTTAACATTTTTCAGGGTGGTTTAACTGAATTCAGGGGATCGCTTTATTCTAGGTCAAAATTATGCAAATTAGATATCTAATTAATTTAATTACACTGGTCCAATCGTTTAACCACAATTTCGCTTTCTCCTCAATAATTTCGGTGGCCACCTTCAAGCTTACCTGTTTAACTGTTTCACAGCAGAACTATGATGCAGTTAAAGAAGGTAGAAGCATGTCACTACACACTCTATTCATTCTGTTATTTGTCCTTTCATTTCCCATTCGCTACGACACAAGCACAGTTACTTCCAAAACAGATTTTCGTTGGCAAATTTACTCCTTTGTCTATAGCCTTAACAGATGTCGATTGTTGGACTGGGCAGTTCAGCGCTAAAGGAGCATAAGGCCCACAAATAGCCAGCTTTTTATCCTGCCAGTGTCTAAATGAGGGGTTACTGAAGGAACTTCTGTGCAGACGAAGTAGTATGTTTTCTAACATCTTCCCTGAAAAACGTTTTCTTGCATTATTCACATCGTTATCAGACATTGGAAGAAACGATGAGCTGAAATTCTTCAAGCTTGGAAAAATTTGGAAAAAGTCTGTGTGCTGCTGTGAATTGCGCGCATTGTCTGTGCAAGTATGTGCAATGCGGGCATACATGTAGCATCAATGAGAATACTCTATAGCGATCTAGCTATCTAGCTATGCACCTTCTTCTTTCCGTAAAACACGGAATGGTGCCGCATCTAGTACATGGCACATGCACTGCACCTGTTATTGTTTGACGCACTGAACTACGCGAGTTACATTATGTACCCGAGTAAACGTCCCGTCCGCATTCCAGTTTGATAGTGACCTGATAGTCGATAGCGACTTCAAACATCGCCTGGAACAAGTCACTGTCTGCGGAATGAAGTAGCATAATCCGTTAAGAGTATAATCTCTCGGTGAGTTTGCCAACTTTAAGCATTATTATCTCATCTTGGTGCAAACCAAGGACGCGTACCTCGTTGCAATTCTGGAATATAAAATAGCTTTTTTCTACTTCTTAAGACTTCCAACAGAAGTGTCTTTTAACGATAGCTTGATCTAGCTATCCTAGGCCAGGTTGTCGAACTCCTTCCGTCTGGCAGAAATGTTATTGCAATCGTTATGGTGCGCCCTTAGTACGCGCACAACTCACGAAGCTTGGTTTCGCGCTGCGAGAATTTTGGCCTTAGATGCGGTGCCCTTTGAACTAACACATAGAGCGTGAGTGTTAACCTGGTGTGCATGGAAGCTTTCCTTGGCATTCAATGCTTTCTGCATATGCGGTTGTAGTATGTTTTCTTATACAAATACCGAAATCGAATCGCTGCATACAAGTATTTCCACATGCTTTTAGCAATACAAGTGAGTAGTAAATGTAAGTAATACCCAAGATGGCCCCCTGTATCAACCACATCCTCTTCAAACAGTGGAATTATTTGCAATAGGTATCTATGGCTGTTTAGTTACTCTTGTGTTTTGTATAGTGGATAAACAATAAATAGTTATCCAAAAATAGGACAGTCAGTGGCACTTCCATCTTTTAACCGCATAAGTCAAGACGCTGTAACTAACCTAATTCAAGACAACTTTTTTTTTCATTTCTGGCCATTTATAAGCCCCCGGGAAAGATAGTTCAGTGTCGTATATTCTTTTACTAGTTAGAAAGAACAATTTATGGTTGTCTCGTGTAAAGTTTGAGACGTTAGTAATAACAAAATAAGCTACAACCATGCAATCATCAAGTGTGAATTAATTAAAATTTCTCATTTGCATAATTATGACCACAGGGTTATCTTTTCAATTTTTCATTCTCAGAAACCTTCTATGCCAATTTTGATAGCATTATTGTAATCTTTAAACGTATTTCAGTAGATCATTACCATCAGACATTGCTTGAGACAATTATGCTGTATGTTTCCACACCAAAGAAAAATCGCTGGCGGCGGCCATTTTGAATAATTACCCCCACTACTTTTACCACCCTCTTCTGGCTAACACAGAGCCTATCCCAATTGCCTCCAATCTTCAAAATGTTCTCCATGATGTCTAGTATTAACGTGCCCAGTTTGATGCTTTTATCATAAAGTGCAGTACTCACTCCTTATTTGACACTTATCTGCCGGACTACTAAGACCATCAATGAAAGATCTTGAGTGCGTTGCAAAAGAAAACTGTTTAGCATTTATATCCACCACAAGATAAAGAAGAGAAAAACTAGAAATGTACGTAGATCATCGCAGTGAAGGTGTTTCAACCCAAGCGGTTGAAAAGAAGAAACCTGAAAACATTTAGGCTTGAACGGGAATCGAACCCATGACCTCTGCGATACCGGTGCAGGCGCTCTAACCAACTGAGCTATCAAGCTAACTGGGAGCTGGTCAATTGAGAGTTCGTATTTATCCCGTAGATGGAGAATAAATAAACATTATTACATCAAATTCATATATTCGAACTGCGGATAAAGATAGAAATGTGCGTAGATCATTGCAGTGAAGGTGTTTCAACCCAAGCGGTTGAAAAGAAGAAATCTGAAAAAAATCCAGGCTTGAACGGGAATCGAACCCATGACCTCTGCTATACCGGTGCAGGCGCTCTAACCAACTGAGCTATCAAGCCAACTGGGAGCTGGTCAATTGAGAGTTTATTTTCAACCGCTTGGGTTGAAACACCTTCACTGCGATGATCTACGTACATTTCTATCTTTATCCGCAGTTCGAAAGTATGAATTTCATATATTAATGTTTAAGAGAAAAACTATAGGCCATTTTGTCTTTAAGCAATGATGTGATGACATCATGGTTTATTAATTATTGAACTATAAACAAAATTAAACAAATTTTATGGCAAAATCCAGAGCCATCCGACAATTACATGACTATGACTCTGTAATAGAGCCGAAATATTGTATCAATATCAATTATCTTGTAAAATAAAAATAAAAAAATCAACTTTGTAATAAGCCAAAACTTGTTTTTGGCAATGATATCATTTCTTGGCCTTGCCTTCGTATGGCAAAACATTCCTCAAATCAAGCTGTTGGGATAAACTACATTAAACACACCAAACAAGCCCCCAAACAAAGCAATTTCATTTTTGAGCCTAAATATACCCCTTCTTGCACAATGAATTTAATTACCTTCCCTTCGAGAAAAACAAAAATATTTTCTAAGTAACAGAGACATTGACAAAACAAACAAAGCAAGGCAAGATGAAAAATCCCCTCCATCTCTCCCCCCCCCCCCCCCCAACTGCAAAAACAACAATTTAAGGTTTTCAGAAAAAAAAATACAAACAACAACAACAACAACAACAAAAAAACAGAAAACAACCAACAACAACAGTCTGTTCTCCCGGTTAAAGATAGATAACACGCTATTTTCATCCATGCAAATCCAGGCTCATCAAACTCTAGGTTCCTTATTGCTTTCTTCAGGATCTTTATCATCACCGAAGGCACAACCCACTGCAGCTAGCAGACATCCAAACATTCCACTAGCAATGACAAACATACAGTCGAACAGTACAGGGAAGGATTTGAAATCTGATCCATGAACTGAAAAATGTTTCTTTGTGTTGAATATTAAGGACCTCTTTGTTTGCCACTTGCTGCTAATAACACTTAATAATGTAGACTGCACAAAACAATGTTGTTGATGAAATGTGGATAACCTAGGATAAAGAAAGTGAAAATAATAATTGCAAACAATATTAAATTTCCTTTTAAACTTAAAATGCCTACCATGAAATACATCACAATGTTGCCATTCAATACATTTTTGCAAATATCACATATTCCTTTCACCCACACAACAGGTTTGGATAGGCAAGTTGTTAAGGTTCAGTGCAACTTCACTTAAAAACAGTGGGACCAAACCCATTAAATAGTTAGATCACCTTTAATTTTACCCGAGCAAAAGCTCATGCAGTTGTTGTCATATTTGAGAACCCCTTAATATAAGGTAATTGGTTAGGCCTGTCGGTAGTTGTATTAACATGGCTCTATTGTAAAATCTGTAGAATGATAAAGTATACAAATAAATTGCCAGACAAGTAAATTTTGACAAAGAATTTGACATCTGCATATAACTAAAAAATAACTCCAAAATAGCACATCATAAAGCCAAAACAAAAGCCAATGATACACAAGTCAATACTGTCCAACACTGTAAACAAATGTCATCATTTACATTGGTCAACAAATGCCGCACGGTGTGTCATGTGCTGTTGAAAACTGTTTGGTGCAAGTTAACATGTTCAACACAGTTGAAAAAGAAGCTTTGTGTAATCACGTTGACATCAATTCAACAACATTTTGATCTGCAGTAGGACTTGACACACAACACCTAGCAACTTTTTTTGACTTCTGCATCACTGGTTTACAGGAAAGTTTCTTTAAAATATGAGCAATGGCCATCAGAAGCCCTTCCCTCAGTAGCAATCAACACTCTTTTCCAACTGATCACATCTTAGCTTGTGACAGAGAAACAAGTGAGTTAACCGTGTTAACGCAGCCTTCAAGCATGCAAGCATCTGTCTCAGGTGTGGCCAGACAATGGATTGACAAAGGGTAATTCTACTATGGAAACATGGAAGCAGGAAAATACAGCCCGACAATACAATCCTTTCTTCACAACAAGGAATGAAAAAACAACCTATAACATTACACTGGCTGGAACTGTAGCATTTTTGTTGTTTTCATGTATAATTGTAAATCAAACACACTATTGCAGTACAACTTGGACTAAAAGTATTACTATTTCACACGTTGATCATTTGAAAGAAAGTAAAATTACTGACCTGCACCTTAGTGATAGCATGTCTTGTTCGCCAAAAAATGTAGATATGTGACAACAGCTGATGACGAAAAAATCCCCGAAGACGATTTAAAAGATCATGAACTCGACGAGGAAACCAGAGACATTTGACAAGCCTGCAGTTGTTGCCAACAGAAAAACAAAACAATGAAACGAATTCTTAGCTCCATCAATCAAAGACCTGCCATGTGTTGAGATGCAAGAGCGAGAACGCGAATTGTTAGGAGTACAAGTGCTGGAATAAATATGTTCAAGCTGACAGTCATGATTCGAATAACATTTCTCCAGTGTACGAGGGCTAAAATAGTCCCTGTGAACACCAGTGAAGACAATTATCGACCCACTCAACCTTCCATATAATGAAAAGATCTAAGGAAACGTGGATCATCAGTAAAGTCAAGTATTATTGGGCTTTCTGCAGCAAACAACTCGAGGACATTCCGCCATTTTGAAAACTATTTATCTCGCGCATGAGCATCAACGATTTCATGACGCGTTTGACGTCATATCTTTCAGCCAATCAGCGGTTTTTCCGCACTGCCTCACGGTTCCCTTCCTCCCTGGCCTTCCCAGAGGCACGGGAGTAGGCGACTTTTGAAGTCCTGATCTCTGCAGAACCTAGATTAAGGGACGCCGAATGTTATGAAGTATCTGTGGCCAAAATTATGGAACACAGTTAGTGTGTAATTCCAGAACAAAAAGCAATAACATTTCCTGCTGGGGCTAACAACAACTTGAACAAGAATTCACTGTCAACCACTTTATCTGCACTTAGATGCCGCCAAGATGTCTCTTGTGTATTCGTTTAAGAAAACAACTTCAATGTGGCCTGGGTAATCACTGTTTAATCCACAGGCAGTAACCCTCTCCAGAAGAGCGGAAACACTACACGACGCCATTTATCAGTACTATCACACTCTCAGGAACGTAACTTACTGCAATATTTTAATATTTTATTTCATGAGCTGTAATTAAATTAGTGGTAAAATTACAACAGCACGTACACTGTGAAATTACCGCGCTTTATTGACTGTAAAAATTCCTTTGTAGACCATGTAGCGCAACTTTTTTTCTTTTTAGCGGAGCTCGCAGAGCACCATGGGTAAGCAAATTTGGTAACCCGTTGATCAGAAAAGTTTTGGTCCTGACGTCAGCGTCCGTCCGCGCGTGCAGATTCTGAGGGAGGGCGAGGGGAGTCCCAAGACAACCCGACCGGGGAAGACGGAACGCCATCTTTTCCTGAAGTAAACATTGGCGGCTGGTTCCTCGTACGCTAGATTTTCAATACGATAATTTTTAATACATTCTTGGAATAAAGACTTGTAATAGTTCATCAGGAAAAGGAAAAGGATTGCTTCAATCTCGATGGCGCATGTAAAAGATATTGGAGAGCTTGAGGGCAAGAAATCCTTGTTTGAGGACATCCTTGATTTTTTCAAAGCTAAGGCGATCTGGAAAGAACCCGGCGACTTTCGTTTAAATTTTCGATTCCTTCTTTCAGTTCAGTGGTAAAGTAAATTACAGATTTACTACCTAAGGTAACATCTCTAGCTGTTCGAAACTTGGGCCAGTTTCTCGAAACTCCCGATAACTAACCGGGCCCGGTAAGTAGTTTTTCGAGCTCATTTATTTGTCAGCTAATGGTAATTATTGGCGTAAACTTAGCGAGATGCTTCACGAAAATATAAAGATTAAAAGTTTGCTTCCAAAATCAATTAAAAGTTGCATAGTTATTCGAGAATGTTGTGCACCTAAAAGAGTTTCCGGGCCCGGAAAGCTATCGGGAGTTTCGACTGAAAGTCTCGGGTTCGAATTTGTATGTGCTACAACGTTTTAGGCTTGCATGTAGAAAACTCTAAAAGATCGGTCTCGCAATTTAAAAATTGAAAGTTTCTCGGTCGTCTCGCCGTCTCGCAAAGCCTCAAATTTACCGTTCCGGTGACACCCCTTATTCGGAGACGGAAATGTCATCCTCTTTGAGTGGTAGGTAAAGCTTATTCTCTAGGTTTAAGCAAGCTTCAAAATTTGCGAATTAATCTTATTTCAATATTGAACCTTCCAGTCTAGCAGTTTCCCTTTCCAGGTCATTCCCTTTCCAGTCCAGCTGAAGGGATTGAGTGAGTGACATCCCTCTCCCCTTCCACGATCTTCTCGATATGTAGCAACTTTCTTCGTCACCGCGTGCATACAGCTTTGGGGAGCACTTTTATATAGTAACGTGTGTATCCGGAGGACCCTTCACCTTAACCGGAGAAACCATTTTATAAACTGGAACATCAAACTGAAATCAAATGAGCCTTTTGGCTTTTCAAAGTAAGACTAAATATTATGACATTCCTCCAGTGAAACGCCCTAAGTAATTTTTTGCAACTTTACATAAGGCCTTGCACCTCGCCTCGCCTCGCATAGGGCATCCTCCGTGACATTTTCTTTCCCGAGTTACAACGAAAATACTTCGAAAATCCACAATTGCACAATTGTGTAAGTGCCTTTAATTCGTAAACTTCAGAGAAGCCTTTGACATTGTTTTGGCAGAATTTTACCCTTAAAACGGTTGTATTTACAACAAACTAGACTACAGTTGTGGATTATTAGACCTGTTTTGTAAACTCAGAAGTCTCTCGAACTGTTCCCGAATGACCGTCTACATCAAGGCACAGATGAGCAAACTAAAAATAGGTAACATGGTCTCTTTAAGCCTTTGATTGCCTAGAAGGGATCACGTGAAGGGGACTTTCGTGGAATCAAGGCAATGGCGATGGCGATGGCGATGGCGATGGGGGGACCACGGACTGGGTTAGTTCATTTCCAAGGTAGTCATTTTTTAAGGATAAGTTTTCCCAAACATTTTGAAAGCTTCCGAGCATTTCCAGCACTTGAGAAATAGGAGCAGGGAAAGGAAAGGACGACATTTTAAACAAAGGAATTAAAAAGATACAGCATTCTTGAGAGTCTACCAAAGTAAACACTACTGACAGTGAACAGTTATCGTGACTCTTTTTATTGGACCTCAATTATATCGACATCATAACATAACACACTTTTTTTATCTAGATCCTACTGCCAAATTGTGTAATACTGAGGTCCCCATTGGATCCTTGTTGTCTTCCTTTATTCTGTAAAATAAACATAGATATTTCCATGTAAATTTTAAAAAATCAGTCAAACCGGGATTGTACAGTGCAATACGCTGGTATATTTATCGCGTTCTCTTGCCCTTATATGCTAAAATGACATAACTGTGGACTAATTAACAGGTTTGTTTATCAGTTAAGCCTACCATGCATTTAACTTTGAGGATTGACCGGTGTCAGCCAGTATCTTTTTGCATCTTTTGTTTCAAGCTTCAACTAAACGCGTCAAATAAGAGCAATGCATCTTAAAGCGATTTTTGTTCGAAAGTAGAGGATAGCTGTTAGCACAAACGTTGGATCGCTTGCTCCTGCCGCTGCACAAAAATCCGTGCAAAATTCGACTGAGAATTGCTCAAAAAATTTGGATAACCTTTAAGAAGTGAACTTTTTTCTGACTAACGAAAAATGGTTACGAAGTGAACTTGCCTGAGCACACAGAGGCCTTGATTTCTGCAACTTTCGTTAGCAACTGCGAGTAATCTCTCACATGGAACACAGGGCTCCCAGGCCCTGCAATTAGCTGGAGATTGTTATTGTCAACTCTGGTGCCGACGCCAACGGCTATCGTGGTGACCTTCTTGGCCTATAACATTTGGCAGTTTAAACATTGGTTAAAAAATTCATAATTATACCAATTTTGTGTCATGTTCGTAGCTTTTGATTGATGATGATGATGATGATGATGATGATGATGATGATGATGATGATAATGATCATCATCATCATCATCATCATCATCATCATCATTATTATTATTATTATTAATTATCCCAACCAATCTTAGCTAACACAAATTACCTAATGAACCAATCAGAACTCCAAAAAAATACATGCAACAGACGTCAAACGCTGGAAAACTCGCGCAAAACAAAAAATACAAACAAAAGAAAAAACAAAACAAAAAAAAACAAGGGTGCTCTCCATTATGCTAAAATTTCCGGAAATTTCGGTCGAAACATAAATGGAACACTCCGGTCCAGGTGGAAATTTTGCGAAGGAAGTGGTCCACCTACAGAGGTAGTCCTCTTTGACCGGTCGGTCTGGTTCGACCGAAACTTGCCGTTCCATTTTCAAAAATTCTCGTTTCCAGTCCCACTTAGCTGAGAAGTAATCAAAATTTTGGTCGAAACGTAAATGGAACGCTTCAGTCCGGTTGGAATTTGTTTCTGATCGAAAAATTTTTTTCCTTTTTCCCTCGGTTAGTTTCACTGGTCTCTAACCGATCAGTCAGGCATAATGGAAAGCACCCACAAAGTTGGTTTGGTGACCAATTCGGTCTTAATTCTCCTTGGGTGAGAAAGTGGCGCGAGATTTTGGACCAATCCCAGAGCACAGAAGAGTAAAACCAAAGTAAACGCAAACCACTTTCGACGCTCAACTAAAAACCAATCTAACCTTAAAATCAATTGTAATCTGTTTTTTTTTTTCAATATTGTTGAACTCTTCAGGGAGATTAGGGTTGTCATTAATCAGCTATCAAAGCACCCTAAAAACCTTATTAATGATAGTTAACTGACAGTGCCGCTAACCTTTAATGCCCTTTGAATGTTAGATATAACTGCGGTGAAGTCTATCGTCTCGGGGTCTCCTGATTTCGGCCTGCCATCAGTCAGCACAAGCACTACATTTGCTTTGTCTGGTCTGTCTCCTCCTGCAACGGTGAAAAGCTCATCTCTGGCTGTTTCCAAGGCAAGATCGGTACGAGTGTAGCCCGAGGTCGGTCCCATTTGCTGATCTATTTTGTGTTTCAGGGCATGTTTGCTTTGGTATCTTGAATCGGCGAATTTAAACACCGTGCGAACGCTTGTCTGAAACGTGATCAATCCAAAGTGATCTCCATCGGTACTAGGGTGGAATTTTTCAACAAGTTTTTTTAGGAAGTCGAGAGCAGATCTGAATGATTTTTTACCGATGCTTCCTGATTTGTCCAGAAGTATTGCAATGTCAAGTCCTTCTATGCAAGGCGGTGCTGTTGAAAACAAATAGCCACGTTTTAGATTTTTAACGTACGATTTAACGCCTTGCATAATACTGGGGAAATGTTTTCGTTATTTAAGGCATACTTGTCCAATACTCCGACAAATTTATGCATAGCATTGTTAAATTTCTTATTGTTTTGCTTCATTCTTTATTGTTATGCTTTTGTACAGTATTGTTATGTGAAGTGAATACAATACAATACCATGCATAAATTTGTCGGAGTATTGGACAACCCTCATTTAAGGAGCTCGTTATAAAGTAGGGGTTTAATTTCCATTGGAAAGTGAAATGCTGCGGATAAAGCGCATGCAGAGGAACAGTGGTTTAACGGCCAAAAGTGAATTTTCTTTAGTAAAGACCACAGATGGCCTCAAACACAAAAATCTTGGTCGTTGGTAAAACGCGTGACGGTCAAGTACCCGTGACCTACGTCAGTGACGCATCCGTGACACATACGTGACGAGAACGTACAACAATTCAGTTTAGGCAAATATTTTACTCGAATAAAAACTGCATGCTTTGCTTTAGAAAGCGTTTCCTCAGATACAATCTGCTTTACTTAAAAAAAAAAAACGAATCGCGTTCAATCTTCGCTTTATCGTGTAAACGTTTACAAAGGCCATTACCGGATTAGAATTAGTTCTAAACAATTGCGCGACTTGTCCACATTTTCCGCAAAAACTCTAAACTGCAGCATTCCATCCATGTAAAAAAATTCCAGAAAAAAAAATGAATCTCCAGAAACGAATCGGCTGCAATTCAAGGGAATTTATCCACACTGGCTCTCAAACTCGCCTTCGCCTTCGCAAAAGCTTGGCTTTCTACGCGAAATAGGATCCCATTATATCAACAGTCGAGTGTTCTTTAGGGCTCCAACGTGAAAACGGTGTGTTTTCTTTCTGAATCGTTTTACTCAATGACATAAATACAACAATGAAATATCGAATTTATTTTATACCCAGTTTTAACACCGGCAGTTCCAAGAATTCGATATAAAAGGCTTTGTAGTATTGGGGCTCCACTGTACTCAAATGCAACGTTGATTTTTCTGTTTCATGTTAGAGGTCTCAAAGTTTGCAGTTTTACGAATATACAAATTTAGCTCGAAAGAAATTTTGGTGCGGTTGGAACGGTATTTCATTTTTCTCGGAGTTACAGGCACGTTTTTCAAAGTTCAGTTATATTTTGTCTGTTCTTATATAAAAATTTGTGAATTCTTTGTCGTAACTTTTACATTTTCATATAATTAATTCTGGCATTTTACTATTGGTATTTAGTTACTTCTGAGCAAAATATGATACCAGTTCTCTTAATTTTTGGAGAAATGGAGAAGTCCAAAATGGAAGATTCAAGATCATGGCGGCTGTGCGGAATAATCTTATTTAGATTTCGACGGGACGTACATATGTGCCCACAAAGTTTAAGTTTAAGGCTATTGAAGCTGTAGAGGAAGGGGGTGGGGAGATTATAGCCCTTCCGGTCTGTGAAGACCAAAAAACTCGGTCTAAACAGAGTAAACGTTAAGACAGGTACTACTAAAAGAAAACCTACGACACGGCTGCGTGTTGCAATCCACTACTTTGGTGCAGGTGCTTGTAAGTGTCTGTGTTCCTCCTCCACAAGACACACTGCACGCTGAAGCCGGCTTCCAGGGGGTGCACTGCTGATTAGAACTACTATCGTCATCTGAACCGTCAATTCCTAAAGGTTAAATTAGACAATAATTTCCTCGAGACATTGACAAAGTGGATGCCACTGGCGTGGGCTTAGATAGAGGGTGTCTATGGCCAAAATTCTGGTTAAAATCTGTGATTGCCCATCATTAGGAAATTTTTTAATGTGCACTCCATTCCTTGCGGTTTGTTTCTTTGTTTGCTTGTTGCTTTTAATGAAAATGTTAAAATGGATTTTTCTTAATAACTAAGCTTTGGTATTTTACATATAGCATAAGTTGAAGTCTGATAAGACGCCTTCATAAGGAAGACACTAAAATAACCGTATCCGACAAATTTGTCAATTGCCTTTGAATAGATTACAAAACGAGGCTTTGCGTCTTCAGGGAACACATTCCCTGTCTCAATGCCTTGCAACGACTAAAATTCACTCATCACTCACTCAGCACTGAAGAGAACGGCCAGCCTTGCAAACTAACAGTAAGTGGAAAGTGACACTGAGACAAGAATTCCCATGTAGATGTATCACGCTATCTAAACCTGATGACGATTGTACTACGTTTTCTTACCTAAAGACAAGCCGAGGATAATAACAGTCAAAATCCACAGAGATTCCATAGTGATGTGCAGATAGTATCTGAACTCTGAAGAAACATAAAAGATTGAACAAAAATGTTAGCGTCAGTAAATGCTGAGTTTATAATGGGTGTGCCCAAGATAAGATTCAGGTAAGAATATCAGAAAAATAGATATGCTATTCTATTTCTATTATTTTCGACAAGCTAACATTAAGATTTGCTAATAAAATCGCAAAAATTAAATCCAAAATTAAATTAAAAAAAAAAAATCTCTTTTTCAAATTACAATCACAGTTTCCTTTAACTGACACCACGGAATCGCCAAAAAAATCTCCCCAAATATTGCATGAACGGGCACTGAATATGTTATTGGACTGAGTATTGCAGGCTTGTGTGAAGCCTTAGTTATTTACCATACATTTCGCAGTCTAAAGGTGAAAAAGGTATAAGATATAACTGTTATGAAAAGAAGATTGGGCACGTTAAAATTGTGACTTACTTCCAACTCTGAAGTGTTTGTAAACTGATCTGGCAGACGTGATTCTTGACTCTGACCTGATCCACAAGACAGAATGCTAAACCAGTTGTTTGCGTTTGATTTTATGGAATCTGTAAGTGTCACGTGGCGTAAGCTTAATCGTAATATGAGATAATGCTTGAGTTGAAAATATTTGACTCGTGAATTAAGCCAATTATTTAAGGGCAGTGTAATTTGTTTAAATGGTGTTCCATTGAAATATCTGAATAGATGCAGGTCATATGCCCTGAAACAACTTAACGCTCGATGCCCTGAATCAAGTGGGAAAATATGACATATAATACGTGACCTGCTCTCAACGATCAACTCAATGGAGTGAGTGAAACGGTGGTCTAATAAACTATTTAAATGGCAACAGACAATACTCCGTGAAACAACTTGACGATATGCCTTCAATAAAGTTAAAAATGACAAATAATGTGTTTTCTTCTCCACGACCTACTAAATGAAGCGAGTAAAACTAAGGAATAAAAAAACAAACGTTAACATACAACACATTTTGGAGACTGTAGTCAAAGAAAAACCAATAAAATGCGTTTTCTTCTCTCGACGTCCAACTAAATGGAATAAAACAAAAATCGTTAAGTCGTTAGAACAAAGTCGTTAGAACAAAGAACGCTAAGTCGTTAGAATAAAGCATATTTTTGAGACTGTAGGCCTAGAGCTTCAAACACTGTTCAGCCATCTTGAAAGAACTCAACAATGAGTTTACCCTTTTAGATAAAACGACCGTAGCTTAAGATTTAACAGAACTGTAACTAAGGATCTATAAGTGCCAGATTATTAGTGCTTTTTGATGAGCACAAGTGTAAAGCGTACACAGTGGAAACACCGTGAAAGCGTGCTTGACGCAAGCGTAAGCATAACGACAAGAACAAGCACAAAGACCAAAATATTTTGAGACAGTCCCCTTCGTTGTGATATCTTGAGGATATTCTTTTTTTAAAATCAAGTCTTGTAACGGTGGTACACACGCGACTCAACCTGAAACACGTGGGCGCAAACCGGTTGGCACAAACATTTCAGAGAAAGCATAAACGCAAGAACAAGAATAGAAAAACGTTCTTCATTTTTTCCTTGGCTCGCGTTTGCGTTTACGTGGGGTATTAAGTTAAGATCAGAAAAACAAATAAGGAATGAGGAATAAAAACAAACCTCGTTTACATACATCACAGTTTGCATTGGAGACTGTAACCAGATGATAACCAATTATTTATTTTTCTCCCTTAACAACCAACTGGAAAGAGTAAACTGAAGAATAAAAAAGACGTTAAAATACAACAGAAATGGAATACTGTACTTAGCTAAAAAAACTGACAAATAATTCAGTTTCTTCTCTACCATCTAAATGGAATAAAACAAATAAACATTTAAGTCGTTAGAACAAAGCATTTTTAAAAGACTGCAGGCCTAGGTTTTTCAAAATTGTTCAGCTATCTTGTACGAACTCTGCAATGAGTTTAGCCTTTTAGATAAAACGACCGTTGCTTAACACGTAGCAGAACACTAATAAGGAACTATGAGTGCCAGGTTATTAGTGCTTTTTACTAACAACACAACGCATGAGCGTAAGTGTAAGGCCTGCACAAGAGAAAACAGCGTTAAAGCGTGCTTCACGCAAGGATAAGCATAAAGACAAGAACAAGCACAAGGACCAAAATATTTTGAGACAGTCCCCTTCGCTTTGGCATTTTTAGGATATTCCTTTTTTTTTTTTAATCAAATCTTGTAATGGCGGTACACACGCAACAGAAATAGAATAAGCCTGAAACACGTGGGCGAAAACCGGTGCGTCGCAAACATTTCAGAAAAAGCATAAAAGCAAGAAAAAGAATAGAAAATCCTTCATTTTTCCTGTGCTTGCGTGGAATACTGCGTTAAGATCAGACCAACAAATAGATAACGTCACTTTTCGCTGGGGCTGGTTCCACAAACGAGTAAAAGAATTATCGGTAACCGTATACTTGTTGGCTATTGAAGAATTTGAGTGGCTGGTGCTCTAATGAGATATTAAATGCAAGCGGGTGATAATTTGCAGGGAACAACAATGACGCTATGTTCTCAGTGACAAATTTGACTGCCTTCTCTGCTTGGAAAGACCAGTTGTTCACTCCGGTAGGTTTAACTTAAAATCGTATGAAATGCTACGAATTTGGTGACTTTAGGGTAACCGTTTCGATATTGTTTGAACTCTGTTAAGGAATTGAACAAGAATTATACCTCTTGAAAAATGGCCGCTTCTCCATTTTGGAAAACTTACGTTAAAAGGGTTAAAATGAAACATGTGCGCGCTAAACGAAAAAGGTCGTGGACTTACCACAATCAGATTACCGACACTTGATCGCATGGAAAATGAAATTTCTTACTTGTACAGGGTATATATGAGAATACAGCAGAAGCTATCCTCGCCATTACTCTCGCAAGCGAGGAGCAGTTTCGACTTGCATTGTGAATCCCCGTTTGAAGTGTCACTTGAACTCTCGAAAGAGCCGTGACCACCTTTCCTTTGTTTCTAACTACAAGTTCTTGTAAGCGACTGCTCAGTATACACTTCAATAAAAACACTTACGTCCTGATCAAATTAAGAGTAATACATGACATAAGTGCTAATGATTCGTTGACCTGTACATACGCGAACTATTTTTTGTGATCGGCAATAAAAAAAGCTATTTAATATTTTTGCTACAATGCTATTAGTAACCAGCTCTAGCTGCGACCAATTTTCTGAATTCCCAAGGTGGTCGCTTACGAGAGCTTCGACTGCCACTAAACTCGTTGGCGATTTCAAATTATAACATAGGCACGCAGTGCGTGCAGAGCCAATGGCGTTTTGTTCCACAATATGGTAAAGTTATGAGTTTTACACCACTGCAGTGTCGTCCCACCCGAACTCCCTCAACCACGCCTCCGCCTCACCAACAACTTGCTGTTAATCAACTTATTCAGCTATCATAAAACCGGGTAACGATCAGCTTGACTACGTGACAGTTAATTATAGAGTGACATTAAAATTGTGCGCGAAGTAAAACAAGTGACGTTTTCTTCTTATTATTATTTTTTCTACCTTGTCACAATTTTCCTGTTGTATAAATTACCGAAGATCGTGTTTGATGTAACAGGACTTAAGGTGGCTAGACCCGGTTTTTCACTAACCATACCTACTCTCATTGAACACGAGATACAAAGATGCCTCAAACGAAACAGGAAATCGAGTTATACCTATTTGTAGGATATAGATTGAAGTTTTAAAAAAGTGGGTTTTTTCGAGATCGACGTAGCCATAGCAACACAGTGACGTCATTGCTATTTTTACTTTCCTTAATTTGTAAGAAATCCAGACATTCGTTTTTAAAGCTAGGCTTGTAGTTCAATAAATGTCTTCAATTGTACCGATTTTAAACATTTTTTATGAGAGCGTTTTCGAGAAATAATTGATAGAAGTTTTAAGCTGCTGCAAACAAACGAATCATAAACAATTCTTTTCGCGTTCTTCAAACTGACATTTACCCTGACTGTGGAAAGAAAACTTTGGCCTCAAATTGTTTCTACAGATTTCAGCTATCTTGCAGGAATAGATGAAAGAATTCGATTCGTCCGATTTCCAATAATGTGAACGTAATTAATAGCAACATTCCACTTTTTTGTCATTAATTACCTTGCTGTTAAGATCCAACTGATAATAATACAAAATCTGTTGGATGCATTTATTTGAAACTCTGTTTGTCTTTTTTGTTATGTTGTATTTTACATGACCTCCAATTGTTAAGTGCTGTGAAGTACTTTTACCTCTGCAAGATACTAAAATAAAGTCAAGAAACTTGACGTTGGTGTTCGGAGGCAAGTTGATAATTTGTTTGTTATTGGCGGCTTTCTTTGTTGCATAAGGCTATTGTCTGGTTTTTTCGTGCACATGTGGATTCCAACACCTCTTACATTTCATTTATCGCTTGATTGCCCTCGGAGAAGGAACCCGAACGCTAATTTGTCAGGTCGGCATTACAGTCACAATGGAAAATCACAAAATCCGGCGTTATCTCTTGGAACGATGTAACGCTCTTATAGTCGTTATGCTCCTACTGCTCTTTGCCCAAAGAAAAAAAGTTTGTTTTTACATACTAGTTAAGTAAATTTACAGACAAAGGAAAATGCTGTTAATATATTATTAGAGACTAGATTTAAAAGAGAACGCGAATAACATGCTCTACGATGATTTTTCCAGACATGTTATTTTGGTGAAAATATCTGACCCTGTACTGAGTTGAACACAAATAATGCTATTATTCAAAGTAATACACCCTTTAGTGATCTAGCCAACGATCCAAGTTAATAATACCGCTGTTTGGATCACTCACTCGATAAGCCTTTATATTTGGCCAAAAATCTTACCTAGACGATCTCTAATTATTATAATTCCTTATTTTAGTGACTCAACAGTTAATTGCCTTTATATAGTTGTTTTGGTATTCTGTTTATAATAGAGAAAGAATTGCAAAAAAGGTGATTTATTTCCTGATAGCGTAACCTATGTTTACATGTATATGTACACGGTTATCTGTTCAAGCCACCATTATTTGCTACAAGTATGTGATTGGGCATGCCGCGTATAAACAAGAGGTCACGCCCAAATGGTAAAACAAAAACAATTAGCGGGAAAAGGACTTCTAATCTGCTTTATATGGAAATACTTCAACATTTTTTTCACTTATGAGCTAATCTTAAGGAACGAACAATCTTAGTTAATACTTTCACGTTCTTAGAGACCCTTGGTTTGGCATTTTCTTGGCTGATTTGGCCATATTTTTCAGGCAGAGCCAGTATAGCAAGTAATCCCCTCGCCCCTCTTTTTTTACAGACTTCGGATAGCTTGCTCTGTTCCAGACCAGCATTAGCCAGTTTCTCCTTTATGGAATCCGATACTGGCATTGCCTGCGAAGTCGACGTCCACCCCTTTGATTCTTGCCTTCTTTGCAAGCTGACATAAAAACTTGTGACGGAGACTGAACTTTGCGAAAGTTCTCTTTGAGACAGTTTTAACGAGGACCTGAAGAGAATCTGTGAAAGTGCTGTTACATCTTCCAGAGCATAGTGAGCCTGGAATTTCTTCTTGAATAGAAATTCATAAAGTTCTGGTAGAGAATTGCGCTGACATGATTTGATTGGGTTATGGGTTCGCTTCACCTGTTTTATCACCTTAAGGGAATCAAGCAAAGGGGTATTTAAGCTGAAGAAAATGTGTAGGAGATCGTGTCTCTTGAGGACATTTAATAACATAGGAAAGTCAAACTGGCTGCCATTGTGTGCCACTTAAACAACATTTCCTACGCAAGATGCTTGATCCTGGAGAAAATCACAAAACTCGGTGAGTCCCCTTTCTTGAGCTGTTGTCGTCAGTTCTTTACCTTCACGGACTGAAACTTTCTGACCATTTCTGAACTCAACACTTATTCATGTACTCTTGTGGCAGAGTCTGCGATATCTTCTGTAGGAAGTCAGTACCCTGAAAATTTAGAGCTTCTATCTTGCGATGTACATGGAATCTGTATGATGTCTGAATATGCCGGTGAAGTCCTGTTGTTTCGATATCAAACATGAGAAAAAGACAGTTACATTCTAAATCATCTACACAAAGTTCAGAGGGGTCGTCTTCATCTTGTCCCACAAGGCTTGATTTGTTGATGATTTCAGCATATCCATTAAATTCCTCCTCCGTTAATGAAGCCTTTAGGTCATTTATAGTGCCATTTGATATGGTTGTTTTGTCTTCTTCACTCTGAGTCAATGCCACACAGCTTTCGTACGTAGCCCCTTCGTGTAATTCAAGTGTACGTGTTTTCTGAGTTTTCGTTTTTCGCGAGTTTCTTCTTGCACTTTTAAAGGCTCTTTGTGACTTTCGCTGGCCATCCTTTTCTCACTTTTTGCTCATTTTCTGAATATACGTTTTAGTTGTAGTGTTAGGAGCTAACCCTATTTCCTCGGCTGCTTGAGCAACGTAATCATATCCTTCGTTAAACTGCGTAAATCCGGCGGCAGTTCGAAAGTCGCTACTCTCAGAGCCCCCGTAGTGCCTAATTTTGGGTACTTTACTCCCTACAACACTATTCAGACACTCATTTCGTTGCGAAGATCCACCTGGAGCTAGCTTTCTGGCTGCTTCTTCAGTAAGGAAAGGCTGCATCGCATCTTCTATAGCAGCAAGAAGATCATCTCCCTTGAGATCTTTCCCCCCGGGTAAATCTTTGTGACTGTAGTTTCAGGATCTTCCTTGTGCTTACACCACTCCCTACATCTCTCATACATCTCTCATGCTGGCCAAATGCGTGCGGAACTGTCGTTAATAATCCCTCCAACAAAGAAGAAGGCTCACTTTTGTTTTGCTTTATACAATAAAGTAAACACTTTTGTATATATCCTATTATTTTGGGAGTTAGTCCTTTAACTTTGCTCCTGGCCGAATACAGGCACGAACCTAAGGCTCGGCATGCGTGGTTGATATCACTCCACTTTTCGATGTCGTAATTCACCAGTGTTTTCAGACGGCTTTCTGTCGTACTATCATCATCACCAATATATGTCGAGTAGGATACACCACTAGCGGTAGCATCAGTAAAGAGTTGCATGGCCACATTAGCCTCCATGCTCTTAGAGGACCCATGGTGGTTCTTCCTACAATCATGTGCGTTTGGTTCCTTGTTGTTCTTTTCCGCCTCTTGGCAAACTGGACACATGGTATTGCGGGTGGCATAGCTTAGTACCTTCCTGGTTTTCACGCCAATAGCTGAGCCCATTCCTGAGGACAAGTCATGGGAGCGCCCTCTTTTTCTCCAGCCCATGTCATAAGATACACCTATTTTTACCACATCTTCCTCGTCAGCCCTCGTCAACTGTGACAGGTCTTTTTCCTTCTCGGTATGAAGTTCACATGTCCGTTTAGCAACTTGTTCACTCTCTCTCTCCCGGATCTTACAGTTTCGTGAGGTAAGTGATGGCAATCCAAGTAACGATAGAAAGGCAGAACAATGAGTATGTCCAAGACCGGAATGTAAAGCCCCAAGACCAGCACGCGAGTTTATGTCCAACGCAGGGGGGCCTCTTTTCCCAGATCGATGGCTGTCCACCGGACGGACCGTATTTGTTAGGTTGCAATGATTGCATTTTATCTTTAAAACCGGGCACACACCTTCTGAGCGGATATCCTCTGTTATGTTAGAAAGAATCAGCGGTCCCCTACGACAATGCTGACAATTTTGCAGGGCTTCCACCAACATTTGCGTATTTGCCACATAAGGAAGATCAACATTTGCGACTTTTTTTATGGAAAAGTTGACCGCAACACGGGACACTTGGGAGGTTGTTCCTTTTGCTGTGCTTCAGTTGTACTGTATTAGTAGTTGCTTGCGCTTTGTCACCACACCAGCGTTTGCTTCGCATTGCGCTACGGGCGTGTTTAAAACACGAAATGGCGAAATGGTGAAATGACGAAATGGCGAAATAATAAAAAAATAAAATTGTAAATAATAAAATTTTTCTAACGGGTCCATTGTGATCACATTTCTTTTTCTACCGCGCAGAACGTGAAGTTGTCAGTGTCACGCAATCGTCTTCCTGATCTGCTGCAAAAAATCAATAAATCAATCAATAAATCGTACTTTTGATGGTTCTTAAAACCATCAAACTTGGAAGGATATGCTCGTGCCTAAGCGAAATTACCTCAGACATAAACGCCCTGACGTCGCTCTCAACGAATGTGTTAATGTCTTCTTAGCTGGTTTGCCGTTAAAATTGTTGGCACGCGATAAATTATTGTTTACAAGTTTCTTGCAATATGTTTGGAAGTCAGTACTGTCAAGGTATCGAAACTATCCCTTCACCAAAATCCCGGGACCAAAACAGAAAGTGTTTCGTTTAACTGAATCTTTGCGGTAGTTCACATAAAAAGAAGTTATAAAAAGCTCACGTTTAGAAGAATTGGCCGATACAAAAATACAGCGCGCGGCAAATTGTTTCGATTTCTTCTCATAACAGCGTTTTTGAATTGTTTGCACACTTCAGCTAAACCAATCGACCGTATCCCTTAAACCAAATCAGAAGATAATTTTTTTATCCTATCATTTGCTTTGCCTTTCTCCGATAGTTAACTGTCATTTCTTTATATCATTTTATTCGATGTGTCAATTTGAACAACGTTGTTCGTTTCACCCAGCGAATTCCTATCGCTTGACGCGTTGAAGATTACACAATACCTTCAGCGCTATTGCGCCACGTTCTTGATTATGCTCGCTTTTATGCTTCGTCTTCATGTCAAGCAAAGAATGAGACCAAGATTCTGGTGATTTAGTGTTATGATTAAACATCCACATGTGTCCAAAAAGAAATCTTTTATTTTGCCAAAAAAAAAAAATTCGTGCTCTGTGTTCGCAACTTGCAATCTGAATGGTCGTGCTTGACCAATGTTTGTATTTTCGTTAACTTTTGGTTTTAATCATTTCAATTTTCCAAAAAGAAATTAACTTTTGAACTTTGGCACATATCATTTCACCATTTCGCCATTTCTTCATTTCGTCATTTCGCCATTTCGTGTTTTAAACACGCCCTTGCGCTACATTGTGTTTTCCGCAAGCGCTTCAATTTGGTACTCTGGCCCATGCCGTTATTGACCACACTCTGGCTTTTCTGATGTTTGTTGGCATATTCCCTGAGATATAGACATCAGTACTAATGTGAGAGGTGATACTTCTCGAACACCGTAACGATACTTTTTTCCACCGAAAGGAATCTATTTCCAAATCAATCGCAAAAAAACAGACACCTGACTCCGACGCCGAACCCGACCCCGACTCCGACCCCGACCCCGACCCCGACCCCGACCCCGGCCCCGGCCCCGGCCCCGGCCCCGGCCCCGGCCCCGGCCCCGGCCCCGGCCCCGGCCCCGACCCCGACCCCGAGTCGGCGTTTTACTGATACCCTACCCGATGAGTTTTAAATATGTTCGCTCAATCAGGAAACTGAAAATTCGTTTTTTTACAGTTAGGAATGGTTTTCTATTGTATTAATATTGTTGATTTTTTGGTTGGCAAGGTAGTCGGCATAATACGTTGTATCACAGTGTTTTCGATGTTATCTTGGTTCAGTTGAATGAGTGGATTGCCGTCTTGTTGAAATGCCGTTAAAAATATTCTCTTTTGTAACATAGTAAGACTCAGCACGACTCCAGAACGCCGAGCATTCTTTCAAAGATCGGGTAAAACATTGTGCGTGCATGTGTAACTTATTGTGAGCCTATCTTAAACGACCTTTGTAATTGTTAGCAGTATTCCAGGAATTAAATCTGTAATTTGCAAATAATTCTTCCCGTTCAGATCACTAAACAGTAAAATTTACTGACGGGAAAGTATTCAATTTCCAAAGCTGTAACTTTCCTGGTTTAAAGTACAATGACAGAGCTTTCTTTTTGTGTGGACTTAATCATTGAATGATGCATACCAGGTGCCGTTTTAAGCGGCCAAAGTTGGCCTTCATTTTGTCTTGTGATAAACGAGGTTAAGAGCGCCACGATAAGAATGCCGCTTGAAAATGTTCGAAACCAAACATTGGCAAATTAATTACACAGTTTAAAAGTACAAAGGTAAAATAATGTTCGTGGTTTGTTTCGTTTTAAAAGAATCGCTCTCACCGGCTTCCTAAAGTTGAGTGGGAATTTCACCCGTTTAGAGACCCTAAAACCGCCATTTTATGCATTTTTCAAACTTTTTAAATTTTCGTCGGTTAAATAACTCGTTGGAACTTCAGATTATTTTTTCTTGAATTAGCTTACCCAAAGGGATGTTTTGACAAAATAAAAATAAAAAATTCGATTTTTTGGTGAGTGTTTTTCGATTCTCGATATTCTCAGAAAATGGCTCTTAAGTCCTGTTCCATCAAATACCATCTTCGCGCACAATTTTAATGTCACGCTATAATTAACTGTCACGTAGTCACGCTGATCGTTACCCGGTTTTATGACAGCTGAATATGTTGATTAACAGCAAGTTGTTGGGGAGGCGGAGGCGTGGTTGACGGAGTTCGGGTGGGACGACACTGCAGTGGTGTAAAACTCATAATTTTACCATATTGTGGAACAAAACGCCATTGGCTCTGCACGCACTGCGTGCCTATGTTATAATTTGAAATCGCCAATGAGTTTAGTGGCAGTCGAAGCTCTCGTAAGCGACCACCTCGGAATTCAGAAAATTGGTCGCAACTAGAGCTGGTTACTAATAGCATTGTAGCAAAAATATTAAATAGCTTTTTTTATTGCCGATCACAAAAAATAGTTCGCGTATGTACAGGTCAACGAACCAGTAGCACTTTGTATCACTCTTAATTTGATCAAGACGTAAGTGTTGTTATTGAAGTGTATACTGAGCAGTCGCTTATAAGAACTTGTAGTTAGAAACAAAGGAAAAGTGGTCACGGTCTCTTTTGAGAGTTTAAGTGACACTTCAAACGGGGTTTCACAATGCAAGTCGTAACTACTGCTCCTCGCTTGCGAGAGTAATGGCGAGGATAGCTTCTGCTGTATTCTCATATATACCCTGTACAAGTAAGAAATTTGATTTTCCATGCGATCAAGTGTCGGTAATCTGATTGTGGTAAGTCCACGACGTTGTTCGTTTAGCGCACATGTTTCATTTTAACCTTTTTAACGCAAGTTTTCCAAAATGGAGAAGCAGCCATTTTTCAAGAGGTATAATTCTTGTTCAATTCCTTAACAGAGTTCAAACAATATCGAAACGGTTACCCTAAAGTCACCAGATTTGTAGTATTTCATACGATTTTAAGTTAAACCCACCGGAGTGAACAACTGGTCTTTCCAAGCAGAGAAGGCAGTCAAATTTGTCACTGAGAGCATAGCGTCATTGTCGGTTCCCTGCAAATTATCACCCGCTTGCATTTAATATCTCATTAGAGCACCAGCCACTCAAATTCTTCAATAGTCGACAAGTATACGGTTACCGATAATTCTTTTATTTGTTTGTGGAACCAGCCCCAGCGAAAAGTGACGAAATCTATTTGTTGCTCTGATCTTAACGCAATATTCCACGCAAGCACAGGAAAAATGAAAGATTTCCTATTCTTGTTCTCGCTTTTATGCTTTCTCTGAAATGTTTGTGACGCACCAGTTTTCGCCCACGTGCCGCAGGTTTATACTATTTTCGTTGCTTGTGTACCGCCATTACAAGACTTGATTAAAAAAAAAAGAATATCCTAAAAATGCCAAAGTGAAGGGGTCCTTGTGCTTGTTCTTGTCTTTATGCTTATGCTTACGTGAAGCACGCTTTAACGCTGTTTTCTCTTGTGCACGCCTTACACTTACGCCATACGTTGGGTTGTTAGTAAAAAGCACTAATAACCTGGCACTCATAGTTCCTTATTAGTGTTCTGCTACATGTTAAGCAACGGTCGTTTTATCTAAAAGGCTAAACTCATTGCAGAGTTCTTACAAGATAGCTGAACAATTTTGAAAAACCTACAGGCCTGCAGTCTTTTAAAAATGCTTTGTTCTAACGACTTAAATATTTATTTGTTTTATTCCATTTAGATGGTCGTTGAGAGAAGAAACTGAATTATTTGTCAGTTTTTTTTTAGTACAGTCTTCAATGTCCGTTGTATTTTAACGTCTTTTTTATTCTTCAGTTTACTCTTTCCAGTTGGTTGTTAAGGGAGGAAAATAAATAATTGGTTATCATCTGGTTACTGTCTCCAAACTGTGATGTATGTAAACGAGGTTTTTTTTATTCCTCATTCCTTATTTGTTTTTCTGATCTTAACTTAATATCCCACATAAACGCAAACGCGAGCACAGGAAAAAAATGAAGAACGTTTTTCTATTCTTGTTCTTCCCTTTATGCTTTCTCTAAATGTTTGTGCCAACCGGTTTGCGCCCACGTGTTTCAGGTTTGCACTACTTGAGTCGCGTGTGTACCACCATTACAAGACTTGATTTTAGAAAAAGAATATTCTCAAGATGTCAAAACGAAGGGGACTGTCTCAAAATATATTTTGGTCTTTGTGCTTGTTCTTGTTATTACGGCTTACGCTTGCGTCAAGCACGCTTTCACGGTGTTTCCACTGTGCACGCTTTACACTTGCGCTCATCAAAAAGCACTAATAACCTGGCACTTATAGCTCCTTAGTTACAGTTCTGTTAAATCATAAGCTACGGTCGTTTTATCTAAAAGGGTAAATTCATTGTTGAGATCTTACAAGATAGCTGAACAGTGTTCGAAGCTCCAGGCCTGCAGTCTCAAAAATATGCTTTGTTCTAACGACTTCTATTTTTTTATTGGTTTAATTCCATCTAGTTGGACGTCGAGAGATGAAAACGCATTTTATTGGTCTTTCTTTGACTACAGTCTCCAAAATATATTGTATGTTACTATTTTTTTTATTCCTCAGTTTTACTCGCTTCATTTAGTAGGTCGTAGAAAAGAAAACACACTATTTGTCATTTTTAACTTTATTAAAGGTATATCGTCAAGTTGTTATATCGTCAAGTTGTTTAAATAGTTTATTAGACCACCGTTTTACTCACTCCATTGAAATGATCGTTGAGAGCAGATAACGTATTTTATTATTCAACAAATTGTCACTATGCCCATATATGGTAAGGAAGCCCTCAATATCTGTCATCTGTACATGACAGATATCCTGCGATATACGTAAATGACCATATTTGGAAGTGCACTGCAGGTTTCTTTCATTGCTTGTTTGGCGGACATTTTGAAAAGCGAGGCAGTTTTAGCAGTGTTCTCCGGAAATTTTAACTCCCTGGAAGAACCTTTCCACGATTAAATGCTCTCAAAAAGTCAACAAGTATTTGCTTCAGCTCACAAAGATATCCAGAGGTTGACTTGGAATTTTCGTAGTGAGAACTCAACCAAGAAAATGGTATTACGAACGAAGCAGCACACTTGCTCACGGAAAGTTGTAAAGTTGAAAAGACTTTAATTCACAGGAAGAGAACTTATTCTCGGTAAGGTAGCAGTATTTTTTACTCTGTCTTCTCATTTCTAAACATGAGTTTGTAAATAAGTCTTTTTTTAAGTGAACGGTAGTAAACTTCGATTTCTTGAAGTTCTGTTTTGATTTTTATTACGTGTTGCTAGCTTTTAGCGTTTTCATCATAGAACCATAGTTTTTCTCGTTATGAAAATGGTAGTTGATGAGAATTTGTTGAATAATATAACAATTATCCTGCTCAATCTTGCGGAATATCCCCTGATTTAGCCAACTCGGCCTACGGCCTCGTCGGCTAAGTATCAGGTGATATTCCGCGCGATTTCGCAGGATAATTGTTAAATATGTCATATTTTCCTACTTGATTCAGGGCATCGAGCGTTAAGTTGTTTCAGTGCATATGACCTGCATCTATTCAGATATTTCAATGGAACACCATTTAAACAAATTACGCTGCTCTTAAGTAAGTGGCTTAATTCACGAGTCAAATATTTTCAACTCAAGCACTATCTCATACTACGATTAAGCTTACGCCACGTGACACTTAAAGATTCCATAAAAGCAAACACTAACGACTGGTTTAGCATTCAGTTTTGCGGATCACTTCAGAGTCAAGAATCACGCCTTGCCAGATCACTTTACAAACACTTCAGAGTTGGAAGTAAGTCACAATTTTAACGTGCCCAATCTTCTTATCATAACAGTTATATCTTGTATAACTAGGGCTTCACACAAGCCTGCAATACTCAGTCCAGTAACATATTCAGTGGTTCATGCAATATTTGGGGATATTTTTTTGGCGATTCCGTGGTGTCAGTTACAGTGCGGCCACTCCAACCGGGTCAGTTGGAAGAAAACTGACCAATCGCGACGCTAATTGGGAACAAAAGATAGCAAAGTTTTTTTTGCAAATAATCAATAACGTTGAAGCAAGCAGACAATGCAAGTTCGATAAAATTTGACACCGTGACCTCTGATCATGACTGCTCGGGAAACTGTCACGTCTACGATTGGTTGCTTTCGATCCTAAATGTGCGAAATCAGAACATTGAGATGTCGAATTCGGAATTGATAATAAAATTTTCGCCCATAAACAAATGTTAAACAATACTTTAGCTTCAGCAGTGCAGCTAATGCATGAGTTTGTTCTACAACCTTTTCCGAAATGAAATTCGGTAACGCAACAAACTTGCTTGATTCTGATGAGCGTTCACCCAGCGCAGAGAGTATAAACAAACACAGATCTAAAGATAAATATCGACATTTGCGCCCTTTGATCGTTCAATTATAAACGCAGGTTCCCAAATCTCCTTATTCACTAAGTGCTTTTTGAATCAACAGGTGCTTATCATTGGTGTATTGATTCTGGCTTCTGCAGCCCTTTCGCAGCCGCGGTCTTGACAATATAATACTGCAAGGAAATCCAAATCCTTTATGTGAGCGTGGTGCAAGTCTGAAACGTAATCTCGTAATAGCTGGGACTGTCGGCGACTGTTGCCATATATGCCGTCCTCTCGATTCAGACTTACTTGTATTTTCTGGACAAAAGCCATTTTGAAAACATTTACATTTACAATAAGCTTATAGGTTTCAATCACATCGAGTCAACACTGCCCCGTTTTAGCCAAGCCTAAAAGCGGAGCCTTCCCTTTTTGTTTTTTGTTTTGTTTTTTTTTTCCCATCTGGAACTCACAATTTTTTCTGAGTTTCCTCTCTACGGTGGCCCACAACTGTCACGTACCTTTCTCTTCACACATCATTCTATTTTAATTAATTTTTTATTATTATTATTATTTTTTGCTGGCAGTAATAAATTTGTGAAAATACTCTCATTCAAGTCGTTAAATTAAAAAAAAGGAAAAGAAAAAAAGAAGAATACTTTCCTGCCCTCACCGAGAACCGAACCCGGCTCGTCGGCGTGAGAAGCCGGAGATAGGTCCACTAGGCCATGAGCGCTTACTGTCATGCTAGAAGTTAATTCTAATACTTATTTCTTTCTTCGTGACAAGTTGCCTATCAGCATGAAAATGCTGGTGTTTTTCCTGGCAAAATGTGTTCGGAACGCCGTAAAAATCATGGCTGTGGACAGAAAAAACCAAAAAGCACTAGCTCTGCTATATTTGGCGTCGAAACCACTGCGAAAAGCTGCGAACTCAAGCGGTTTGCCGACCGAGTTCAAACAGAACTGACGAGGCAAATTTGAACTTTTCGCCTAATTTTTTTCGCCTAAATTGAACTTTTCCCCTTCCATCAAAAAGACAACTGAGTATTCTTTTGAAATTTTTCTTTCCCATTAACAAATTTGTTTTTGACTTTTGTTGTCTTTGCTTGTTTTGCTACAACGCAGGTCAAAATGCAATTTCGCGCCAAAAACACACGGGATTCAGCACAGGGTTATATCCAGTGTATGAAGTGTATTGGTAACCCTATGTTGCGGACGGACGGACGTACGGATGTACGGATGTACGGACGTACGGACGGACGGTCATGTGACCATTACGTCACTACCAAAATTTCTTGGCTTGATAGGTTACCAAATTTTCTTAGCAATGGAGCTCCGCTGACGCGCTAGCGCGCTGGCTCCGCTAAAAAAACATAGCTAAACGGTGAAAAAATTCGACTATTTCCCGAGAGGTCCGCAGAATGAGACAGTTTCAAATTTATTAGATGTATTGTCTAGATCCTTTAACGTTATTGGTCAGTTTATGAAAAATGTTGCCTTCTTTTGTTCTTAATTAGCATTGCGATTGGTCAATTTTCTTCCAAGTGGCCCTGTTCGAGTAGCTGCACTGTAAAGGAAACTGTGATTGCGATTTGAAAGAGAGATTTTTTCTTTAAAAATTTAATTTAGGATTTAATTCTTGCGATTTTATTATCAAATCTTAATGTTACCTTGCCGAAAAAATAGAGATAGAATAGCATATCTATTTTTCTGATATCTTCTTACCTGATTCTTATCTTGGACACATCCATTATAAACTCAGCATTTACTGGCGCTGACATTTTTGTTCAATCTCTTATGTTTCTTCTGAGTTCAGATACTATCTGCACATCACTATGGAATCTCTGTGGATTTTGACTGTTATTATCCTCGGCTTGTCTTTAGGTAAGAAAACGTACAATTGTCATCACGTTTAGATATCGTGATACATCTACATGGGAATTCTTGTCTCAGTGTCACTTTTCACTTACCATGGCTGGCCGTTCTCTTCAGTGCTGAGTGAATTTTAGTCGTTGCAAGGCATTGAGAGATAGAGAGGGAAGGGGTTCCCTAAAGACGCAAAGCCTCGTTTTGTAATCTATTCAAAGGCAATTGCCAATTTGTTGTGTACGGTTATTTTAGTGTCTTCCTTATGAAGGCGTCTTATCAGACTTCAAGTTATGCTATATGTAAAATACCAAAGTTTAGTTATTAACAAAAATCCATTTAAAATTTTTCATTAAAAGCAAGAAGCAAACAAAGAAACAAACTGCAAGGAATGGAGTGCACATTAAAAACTTTCATAATGATGGGCAACCACAGATTTAACCAGAATTTTGACCATAGACACCCTCTATCTAACCCCGCGCCAGTGGCATCTACTTTGTCAATGTCTCGAGGAAATTATTGGCTAATTCAACCTTTAGGAATTGACGGTTCAGATGACGATAGCAGTTCTTGTGAGCACTGCACCCCCTGGAAGCCGGCTTCAGCGTGCAGTGTGTCGTGTGGAGGAGGAACACAGACACTTACAAGCACCTGCACCAAAATAGTGGATTGCAACACGCAGCCGTGTCGTAGGTTTTCTTTTAGTACTACCTGTTTTAACGTTTACTCTGTTTAGACCGAGTTTTTTGGTCTTCACAGACCGGAAGGGCTATAATCTCCCCACTCCCTTCCTCTACAGCTTCAACAGCCTTCAACTTAAACTTTGTGGGCACATATGTACGTCACGTCGAAATGTAAATAAGATTATTCCGCACAGCCGTTATGATCTTGAATCTTCCATTTTGGACTTCTCCGTTTCTGCAAAAATTGAGAGAACTGGTATCATATTTTACTCAGAAGTAACTAAATACTAATAGTAAAATGCCAGAATTATATGAAAATGTAAAAGTCACGACAAAGAATTCACACATTTTTATATAAGAACAGACAAAATATAACTGAATTTTGAAAAACGTGCCTGTAACTCCGAGAAAAATGAAATACCGTTCCGACCGTACCAAAATTTCTTTCGAGCTAAATTTATAAATTCGTAAAACTGCAAACTCTGAGGCCTCTAACATGAAACAGAAAAATCAATGTTGCATTTCAGTGCAGTGGAGCCCCAATACTACAAAGCCTTTTATAACGAATTCTTGGAACTTGGTGTTAAAACTGGGTATAAAATAAATTCGATATTTCATTGTTGTATTTATGTCATTGAGTAAAACGATTCAGAAAGAAAACACACCGTTTTCACGTTGGAGCCCTAAAGAACACTCGACTGTCGATATAATGGGACGTGGAAAACTTATAGCAGAGAAAATCCTGCTTCGCGTAGAAAGCCACGCTTTTGTGAAGGCGAAGGCGAGTTTCAGAGCCAGTGTGGATAAATTCCCTTGAATTGCAGCCGATTCGTTTCTGGACATTAATTTTTTTTCTGGAATTTTTTTTTTTACATGGATGGAATGCTGCAGTTTAGAGTTTTTGCGGAAAATGTGGACAAGTCGCGCAATTGTTTAGATCTAATTCTAATCCGGTAATGGCCTTTGCAAACGTTTACACCATAAAGCGAAGATTGAACGCGTTTCGTTTTTTTTTTTTTTTTTTTTTTAAGTAAGGCAGATTGTATCTGAGGAAACGCTTTCTAAAGCAAAGCATGCAGTTTTTATCCGAGTAAAGTATTTGCCTAAACTGAATTGTTGTACGTTCTCGTCACGTATGTGTCACGGATGCGTCACTGACGTAGGTCACGGGTACCTGACCGTCACGCATTTTACCAACGACCAAGATTTTTGTGTTTGAGGCCATCTGTGGTCTTTGCTAAAGAAAATTCACTTTTGGCCGTTAAACCACTGTTCCTCTGCATGTGCTTTATCAGCAGCACTTCACTTTCCAATGGAAATTAAACCCCTACTTTATAACGAGCTCCTTAAATAACGAAAACATTTACCCAGTATTATGCAAGGCGTTAAATCGTACGTTAAAAATCTAAAACGTGGCTATTTGTTTTCAACAGCACCGCCTTGCATAGAAGGACTTGACATTGCAATACTCCTGGACAAATCAGGAAGCATCGGTAAAAAATCATTCAGATCTGCTCTCGACTTCCTAAGAAAACTTGTTGAAAAATTCCGCCCTGGCACTGATGGAGATCACTTTGGATTGATCACGTTTCAGACAGGCGTTCGCATGGTGTTTAAATTCGCCGATTCAAGATACCAAAGCAAACATGCCCTGAAACAGAAAATAGATCAGCAAATGGGACCGACCTCGGGCTACACTCGTACCGATCTTGCCTTGGAAATGGCCAGAGATAACCTTTTCACCGCTGCAGGAGGAGACAGACCAGACAAAGCAAATGTAGTGCTTGTGCTAACTGATGGCAAGCCGAAATCAGGAGACCCCGAGACGATAAACTTCACCGAAATTATACCTAACATCCAAAGGGCATTAAAGGTTAGCGGCCCTGTCAGTTAATTATCATTAATAAGGTTTTTAGGGTGCTTTGATAGCTGATTAAGTTTGCTTTGGTTTTGCTCTTCTGTGCTTTGCGATTGGTCCAAAATCTCGCGCCACTTTCACACCCAAGCAGAATTAAGCCCGAATTGGTCACAAAAACAACTTTTTGGGTGCTTTCCATTATACCTTACCGACCGGTTAGAGTCCAGTGAAACTAACCAAGTGAAAATGGAACAAAATTTTTCGATTAGAAACAAATTCCCAACCGGACCGAAGCGTTCCATTTACGTTTCGACCAAAATTTTGGTTACTTCTCAGCTAAGTGGGACTGGAAACGAGAATTTTTGAAAATGGAACGGCAAGTTTCGGTCGAACCAGACCGACCGGTCAAAGAACACTACCTCTGGAGGTGGACCACTTTCTTCCCAAAATTTCCACCTGGACTGGAGTGTTCCATTTATGTTTCGACCGAAATTTGCGGAAATTTTAGCATAATGGAGAGCACCCTTGTTTTTTTGTTTGGTTTGTTTGTTTGTTTTTTTTGTTTTGTTTTCTTTTTGCGCGAGTTTTCCCGCGTTTGACGTCTGTTGTATGTATTTGTTTCGAGTTCAGGTTGGTTCATTAGGTAATTTGCGTTAGCTAAGATTGGTTGGGATAATTAATAATAATAATAATAATAATAATAATAATAATAATAATAATAATAATGATAATGATGATGATGATCATTATCATCATCATCATCATCATCATCATCAATCAAAAGCTACGAACATGACACAAAATTGGTATAATTATGAATTTTTTAACCAATGTTTAAACTGCCAAATGTTATAGGCCAAGAAGGTCACCACGATAGCCGTTGGCGTTGGCACCAGAGTTGACAATAACAATCTCCAGCTAATTGCAGGACCTGGGAGCCCTGTGTTCCACGTGACAGATTACTCGCAGTTGCTAACGAAAGTTGCAGAAATCAAAGCCTCTGTGTGCTCAGGCAAGTTCACTTCGTAACCATTTTTCGTTAGTCAGAAAAAAGTTCACTTCTTAACGGTTATCGAAATTTTTTGAGCAATTTTCTGTCCAATTTTGCACGGATTTTTGTGCAGCGGCAGGAGCAAGCGATCCAATGTTTGTGCTAACAGCTATCCTCTACTTTTGAACAAAAATCGCTTTAAGATGCATTGCTCTTATTTGACGCGTTTAGTTGAAGCTTGAAATAAAAGATGCAAAAAGATACTGGCTGACACCGATCAATCCTCAAAGTTAAATGCATGGTAGGCTTTAACTGGTAAACAAACCTGTTTATTAATCCACAGTTATGTCATTTTACCATATAAGGGCAAGAGAACGCGCTAAATATACCAGCGTATTGCACTATACAATCCCGGTTCGACCGATTTTTTTAAATTTACATGGAAATATCTATGTTTATTTTACAGAATAAAGGAAGACAACAAGGATCCAATAGGGGCCTCAGTATTACACAATTTGGCAATAGGATCTAGAGAAAAAAACGTGTTATGTTAATTATGATGTCAATATAATTGAGGTCCAATTATATTGGACCTCAATTATATTGAGGTCCAATATAAAGTAAACACGTGTCCCCAATTAGTTATCCATAGCTAAATGCCCCTGACACTTCAATAAAGTTTATGTATGTATGTATGTTCACTGTCGTGTTTACTTTGGTAGACTCTCAAGAATGCTGTATCTTTTTAATTCCTTTGCTTAAAATGCCGTCCTTTTCTTTCCCTGCTCCTTTTTCTCAAGTGCTGGAAATGCTCGGAAGCTTTCAAAATGTTTGGGAAAACTTATCCTTAAAAAATGACTACCTTGGAAATGAACTAACCCAGTCCGTGGTCCCCCATCGCCATGGCCATCGCCTTGATTCCACGAAAGTCCCCTTCACGTGATCCCTTCCAGGCAATCAAAGGCTTAAAGAGACCATGTTACTTATTTTTAGTTTGCTCATCTGTGTCTTGATGTAGACGGACATTTCAACAGTTCGAGAGACTTCTGAGTTTACAAAACAGGTTTAATAATCCACATGTCGATGTTACACCGTTTCTCGGTTTCAACTGTAGTGCAGTTCGTTGTAAATACAACCGTTTTAAGGGTAAAATTCTGCCAAAACAATGTCAAAGGCTTCTCTGAAGTTTACGAATTAAAGGCACTTACACAATTGTGGATTTTCGAAGTATTTTCGTTGTAACTCGGGAAAGAAAATGTCACGGAGGATGCATGCCCTATGCGAGGCGAGTTGAGGCGCAAGGCCTTATGTAAAGTTACAAAAAAATTACTTAGGGCGGTTCACTAGAGGAATGTCACAATGTTTAGTCTTACTTTGAAAACCCAAAAGGCTCATTTGATTTCAGTCAGTTTTAAGAGTCTTAAGATAACATTCCAGTTTATAAAGTGGTTTTTCCGGTAAAGGTGAAGGGTCGTCCTCCGGATACACACGTTACTCTATAAAAGTGCTCCCCAAAGCTGTATGCTCGTGGTAACGAAGAAAGTTGGTCCATATCGAGAAGATCGTGGAAGGGGAGCGGGATGTCACACACTCAGTCCCTTCAGATGGACTGGAAAGGGAATGACCTGGAAAGGGAAACTGCTAGACTGGAAGGTTCAATATTGAAAAAAGTTTAATTCGCGAATTTTGAAGCTTGCTTAAGCCCAGAGAATAAGCTTTACATACCACTCAAAGAGGATGACATTTCCGTCTCCGAATAAGGGGTGACACCGGAACGGTAAATTTGAGGCTTTGCGAGACGGCGAGACGACCATTTCCTTGTGCGAGCCCGAGAAACTTTCAATTTTTAAATTGCGAGACCGATCTTTTAGAGTTTTCTACATGCAAGCCTAAAACGTAGCACATACAAATTCGAACCCGAGACTTTCAGTCGAAACTCCCGATAGCTTTCCGGGCCCGGAAACTCTTTTAGGTGCACAGCATTCTCAAATAACTGTACAATTTTAAATTGATTTTGGAAGCAAAATTTTCATCTTTATATTTTCGTGAATCATCTCGCTAAGTTTACGCCAATAATTACCATAAGCTGACAAATAAATGAGTTCGAAAAAATACTTACTGGGCCCGGAAAGTTATCGGGAGTTTCCAGAAACGGGCCCAAGTTTCGAACAGCTAAAGATGTTACCTAAGCATATCTGCTTAGGTAGTAAATCTGTAAATCTGTAATTTACTTTACCACTGAACTGAAAGAAGGAATTGAAAATTTAAACGAAAGTCGCCGGGTTCTTCCCAGATCGCCTTAGCTTTCAAAAAAATCAAGTATGTCCTCAAACAAGGATTTCTTGCCTTCAAGCTCTCCCATATCCTCTACATGCGCCATCGTCATTGTAGCAATCCTTTTCCTTTTCATGATGAACTGTTACAAGTCTTCATTCCAAGAATGTATTAAAATTATCGTATTGAAAATCGAGTGTACGAGGAACCAGCCGCCATATTGTTTACTTCAAGAAAAGACGACATTCTGCCTTCCCCGGTCGGGTTGTCTTGGGACTCCCCTCGCCCTCCCCCAGAGTCTGTACGCGCGGACGGACGCTGACGTCAGAACTAAAATTTTTCGGATCAACGGATTACCAAAGTTGCTTACCCATGGGGCTCCGCGAGCTCCGCTAAAAAGAAAAAAGGTTACACTACATGCACTACAAAGGAATTTTTACAGTCAAAACTCTTTCTATAAAGCGCGGTAATTTCGCAGTGTACGTGCCGTTGTAATTTTACCACTAATTTAATTACAGCTCATGAAATAAAATATGAAAATATTGCAGTAAGTTACGTTCCTGAGAGTGTGTTAGTACTGATAAATGGCGTCGTGTAGTGTTTCCGCTCTTCTGGAGAGGGTTACTGCCTGTGGAGTAAGCAGTGATTACCCAGGCCACATTGAAGTTGTTTCCTTAAACGAATACACAAGAGACATCTTGGCGGCATCTAAGTGCAGATGAAGTGGTTGACAGTGAATTCTTATTCAAGTTGTTGTTAGCCCGAGCATGAAATGTTATTGCTTTTTGTTCTGGAATTACTGTGTTCCATAATTTTGGCCACAGATGATTCATAGTATTCGGCGTCCCTTAATCTAGGTTCTGCAGGGATCAGGACTTCAAAAGTCGCCTACTGCCGTGCCTCTGGGAAGGCCGGGGAGGAAGGGAACCGTGACCATAAAAACTCCTTTGTGGAGCTTATGCTAACAGGTAGTCCATGTAGTGAAAATGTTATTTTTTTCTTTTTTAATTTTTCACCAAGTTTTTATTCCTGTAGTTATATCTCAAAGCGAATACGTGACTCTCTTTGTCGGTGTAATGTGACACATGCGGGTCATTGCAGAGGTCATCTACGTCTCCGCTTATTCCTCTACGCGATGGGCTCTCAGTAATACGCCAACTCGGGTTCGGAACCGGGGTCGGGGCCGGGGTCGGTTTATTATTTATTTTATTTTTTTTTTTTGCGATTTATTTGCAAATAGATTCCTTTTCCTCGAAAAAATATCTGTTGGGATACAACTGAAAATCTGTTTTTAATAAAATGTGAAAAAAAATGGAGCTGTGCATGTGACCTGAGCTTCCTTCGGTTGGCTCATTTTCCAGCAAAAATGGTCACGTGGTCAATCATGAAGTCTTTTCCACGTTTTCCTTTCCTCTCAGTCACGAACATGGCGGAAAGGAAATCCCATAGTTTGAAGCACATGTAGCCAGCGGGGTTTGACTTTTACCTCAGCTAGTTCTCAAATAACGTTCATTCGTAAAATAGCGATCTTTAGGTACACTTTAAGCTCCGATCAATGAGATTTTACCTCAACATTTATTCCCGTCCGGGCTTACTCGCTTCTAATATTATGCAAGTTTTTTCCGTAGTGCGATCAAATTCTGAATAATCTACGGCTTGAAGTTAAAGCAAAACTCTTTTATGAACAACGTATTCCGGACAATCTTTAGTGGAAAAACAGTAAGTTCTACTTCTCAATTAGTAAACAAACTTTCCTATTAGGACGCGAAAAAGAAAGGCAGACATTTTGACCATATTAAATAGATTTTCATAGATTTCTTCAGTCTATTATACGGAACCAGACGTATTTCCGGCTGTCTTATCTCTCATTTTTCCACCGCACTGTGGTCTGTAGTTTTCATTCTGCATTTTACTCCTGCTCTGCGGTTTTCATTCTACATTTCACTCCTAGTGTGCAGTCTTTATTCTGCATTTTAACCTTAGTCTGCAGTCTGCGTTTTACCCTCAGTCTGCGTTTTACCCTCAGTCTGCATTTTACCCCTGGTCCGCAGTCTGCAGTCCGCAGTCTGCGTCTTACACTGACGGTTTGAGAAATCAAACGAAAATATTTTTTTGGAATAAAAAACTCATTTGAGAAATCAAACGGGGAAATTTTGGAAATCAAAAAACCATTCCTGAAATCAAACGGACACATTTTGGAAATCAAAACCCTTTTGAGAAATCAAAAATGAAACAAAATAAATCAAACAAAATCAAAAGCTCATTTGAGAAGTCAAAAGTCGCACAAAACAAATGAAATCGAGACAAGACAAGAATCAAAAAAGACATTTTTTCAGTGATACTTCTCGAACACCGTAACGATACTTTTTTCGACCGAAAGGAATCTATTTCCAAATCAATCGCAAAAAAAAGAGACACCCGGCCCAAACCCGACCCCGACCCCGATCCCGACCCCGACCCCGACCCCGACCCCGACCCCGACCCCGACCCCGACCCCGACCCCGACCCCGACCCCGACCCCGACCCCGACCCCGACCCCGACCCCGACCCCGACCCCGACCCCGACCCCGACCCCGACCCCGACCCCGACCCCGACCCCGACCCCGACCCCGACCCCGACCCCGACCCCGGCCCCGGCCCTGTCCCCTAGTCGGCGTTTTACTGACACCCCGTTGATTTCTCAAACAAAATGAAAACCGCAGACCAGGCTAGGGGTAAAATGCAGAGTGAAAACCACAGACTACAGAGCAGGGGATAAATGAGAGATAAGACAGCTGGAAATACGTCTGGTTCCGTATAATAGAAGTTCTAAGAAATCTATGGAAATCTATTTAATATGGTCAAAATGTTTGCCATTTCTTTCGCGTCCTAATAGGAAAGTTTGTTTACTAATTGAGAAGTAGAGCTTACTGTTTTTCCACCAAGGATTGCCTGGAATACGTTGTTCATAAAAGAGTTTTGCTTTAACTTTAATTTAAGCCGTAGATTATTCAGAATTTGATCGCACTGCGGAAAAAACCTGCATAATATTAGAAGCGAATAAGCTTGGACGGGAATAAATGTTGAGCTAAATATCTCATTGATCGGAACGTAAAGTGTACCAAAAGATCGCTTTTTTACGAATGAACTTTATTCGAGAAATAGCTGAGGTAAAAGTCAAACCCCGCTGGCTACATGTGCTTCAAACTATGGGATTTCCTTTCCGCCATGTTCGTGACTAAGAGGAAAGGAAAACGTGGAAAAAAGACTTCATGATTGACCACGTGACCATTTTTGCTGGAAAATGAGCCAACCGAAGGAAGCTCAGGTCACATGCACAGCTCCATTTTTTCATATTTTATTAAAAACGGATTTTCAGTTGTATCCCAACAGATATTTTTTCGACGAAAAGGAATCTATTTGCAAATAAATCGCCCAAAAAAAAATTAAACTGAAAAAAAAGACACCCCGACCCCGGTTCCGACCCCGAGTTGGCGTTTTACTGAGAGCCCATCGCGTAGAGGAATAAGTGGAAACGCTGATGACCTCTACAATGACCCGCACGTGTCACATTACACCGACAAAGAGAGTCACGTATTCCATTTGAGATATAACTACAGGAACAAAAACTTGGTGAAAAATTAAAAAAAAAAACACTTTCACTGCAAGGACTACACGTTAGCATAAGCTCCACAAAGGAGTTTTTACGGTCACGGTTCTTTCTATAAAACGCGGTAATTAGACAATGTACGTGCTGTTGTAATTTTACCACTAATTTAATTACAGCTCATGAAATAAAATATTAAAATATTGCAGTAGGTTACGTTCCTGAGAGTGTGTGAGTACTGATAAATGGCGTCGTGTAGTGTTTCTGCTCTTCTGGAGAGGGTTACTGCCTGTGGATTAAGCAGTGATTACCCAGGCCACACTGAAGTTGGTTCCTTAAACGAATACACAAGAGACATCTTGGCGGCATCTAAGTGCAGATAAAGTGGTTCTTATTCAAGTTGTTGTTAGCCCGAGCAGGAAATGTTATTGCTTTTTGTTCTGGAATTACTCTGTTCCATAATTTTGACCACAGATTCTTTATAGCATTCGGCGTCCCTTAATCTAGGTTCTGCAGAGATCAGGACTTCAAACGTCCCTACTCCCGTGCCTCTGGGAAGGGTAGGGGAGAAAGGGGGGCTTTTGGGTGATGCTGCGGGTTTGGCACCCTGACCCTGTTTAGGACAGGAAAACGAAATGGAATGTCGATCGCACTGCCATACCCGGTGGGGAAGACGCGCATAAAAATTATATACCATGTTTAGAAAAGAGACCCTGTTCTTTCAGCGGCAAGTCCCACGATGTGATTTCAGACGTAACCTGAGTATCAGGCTTTTCGGGCGGGGGACGGGAAGTTGAAAAAATAAAGGGGAGGAAAAGGGGAGAAAAGCCTTCCCCTCCCCTCCCCCTCCCCTTTGTTTTTCCCTTTTTCCCTTTCCCTCCCCAGAGAAGGCCTGATACTCAGGTTATTTCAGACGCAGAAAATTGAACTTCAGTACAATCTTTCTTGAGCGAGACGCGGAAGCTACTCCCCACATAAAACAGGCACAGCTAAGGGTGATCGCTGACTGGAAAGCGCCCAATCTGCGTTCCTACTGAAAGCTACAGGGAAGCTTCTACAAGCTGGATCACGTAAGTTTACCTAGTTAGCTGTGGTTGTTAAAAATGCGGCTATTTCAGGGGGAACAAGTGTTACATCTCACCCTGGCATACGGTCCACGCGACTGAAATTGAAATTGACCAATCAGAGTTCAGTACGCAGGACAAACTGAGTTTTCCTACGTCATAAGGAGAGAGGACCCCGGGAACGAGGTTGTCGCCTGTTCAGTCGAGCATCGTTTTTGTATTCGTTTACCAGCAATGTCACACCAGTGATTCTAGTTAGATTTACATTTATATATGTGAATGCAGGTAAACAAGTGCTTAACTCGATGCAGTTTTAGTTTTAGCTTTGTGGAAGTCCGTTGTCTCATTTTCTATGTTTAATCATAAAAGGAATTTCGTAAATAAGCGATCTGATATAGGCTTAAAATTGTAGTTCAGTGCGTAGTCTTTTATTAAGATTTTTTCGTTAAAGTTCGTTCTTTGAGCAATTCTCATTTCGCAGCTAGTTTAAATTTTATCCCAAAATTAGATACTGTGACTATTTTAGACTGATTGACTGATTGCTACTTCAATTATCCAACAAACTGAAGAGTCGCTTTGTCGTCAAGTTTATAGTCTTAGTGTAAAGCTCTATTTGTTTTTTCAGTTGTGGAATATTTCATCAGCTCCCTGTATTGTTATATTTTTTAGCTTCCTCACTTGAAGTGAATACCATTTCTGTCCTAATTTAGAGACTAAAATAAATTAGATTCAGTGAGTGTGTTCAGTGTAGCATGGTTTTGGTGTTTGTTTTGTTTTTAACCTCTAACTCATTTCAGCGTGTCTCAAGTTAGAGATCGAAATGAAACAGTTATTCAAGTAACTACAAGTGAAAAAGTTCTCGGTCTAAAGCTATTTTGTCCAAAAAGAGACTCTAAAAGCTTCCGAAAAATGGTTTAGGGTGTGTTCGTTAAAACAACCGAGTAATACTTCGCGGGCGAAAAAGTTGTGCCATTTTCCCTCCCTAATTGTGCTTGGAAACGTCAGAAAACCTTTTTCGGGTGACTCTTCCCAGTAAACGGCCTGATGTCCGGGCGATATTGTTTATTTTAGCAAAGTTGTTTAATGAATGACAGAACTACACAGCCAGTGGGCATGCGAATCAGTGAAAAATGCGTACCGGTATTTAGATTGCAAAGTCTGTCGAGTCGCTGCCGGGAGCAACTGAAGTGAGTTCATTAGAGCAACTGTAGTTTTACGAGTACTCTTCTTGACTTTAATTAGCATTCCAAAGAATGCTGCAAAAAGAGCTGTGGGTGAAAGTCTTGCTGAAGTCTGATTTTTGAAGGAAAATAAGTCCATTTTACTGTTTCCTCGGCGGTCCGCATTATGTTTTTTTTTCGTTTATGTTTTCCCTTGTTGTTTTTCATCTTCAAATATGAGATGAAAGTTTTTAGTTATTCTTCCACACGAGCAACCTGCTGAGAAAAATGGACGAAAAAAAATCACTTTGCAACGAATTTAAATTAAGCAGAAATTCCAACAGGACCCAACAGCGTCACTGAGACACAAGTCAAAATTGTTCCGGAGTGCCTGTTTTCTTAATACGACAAGAAACTGTGTCAAAATAGAAATGTAAGCAGTTAGCGTTGTGTTAACAATTAATTTCTTTCATCGTCACGTCGATCATAAAAAAAATCTACAAGCGGTAGGTTTCAGTCAGGAAGGCTTTCCACTCCGAAATATCAAGACAAAACATAAAATAAAACACAGTAAAATGAGAGAGAAGTATTTAATAAAAACTGTCACACATTCATGGCGAGTCAGTACGAAAATCAAGAAGCAATCTAAACAAAAACCGAACAAATTACCAAGAAAGAAGGAAGGGCGACATTTTTTGGCTATACCACACAAAGTTGACTCTGGTTTACCTGCACTCGTTGTAACTCTCTATTGCAAAAGCTCCAAATGTTCTGATACAAATCGTATGCTATCTAAAAGAAGTTGAATCGCTTTCCAGTTGTTTGAGTGTTGTTTTTACCACATCGTCCACAACCTCTAAACTGAGAACAACTGCGTTCTCTGCCTTGCCTTTAACAAACTAAGATGGTGAATTCTGACGTTCCTCACTACAGTAATCCTGTTTCTGAGCTGCATAGAAATTACCTGTTCAAGTTCAAATTCTGTCTTTAGTTCGATTAAACAAGCACATGATGACAGAAGCCGTTGTGTGTACGGATAACAATCTTGCTCCGCTTCAACTCTCGCAGCTAATAGGGTGAAATCGTGCAGCTTCAGTCCGCTTTGAACGATGATTATAACAATGTTTCAAGAAAAAACATACATGTACCACATTTCAGAGCCAAAAATTAGTAGATTTTTTGCCCAAAACTTATGCCACTTCGTTCACGTCGGAGCAGTTTCATTTTGATTCATTCAGCTTTGGAAAGAAACGCTGCAAGCTTTTGGCGCCTTTTTCGTTCAGTCATGTGACCGATTCTTGTCCCATTTTTATCTGTTACTCATTTTTTCTTTCTGTCTTGATTTTATAACAATTATAGTGGCCGAGTTTTAAATAAAACAATTATTCTACTGGGAATTGCTGGATATCGAATAATTATAACCAACTCGCCGGTATGCACCTCGTTGGTTATCTATCATTGCAAAAACGTAACGATGGACGTAACGGCTAAAGAAAGACGTTAAAATAGTGACTTTGACTGGAGTGAACGTCTGTTATAAGTTTCGCCGGAAGTTAAGTTTTATGCGACTCGCCCCCGTTGCTTGCTCGAGTTAGAAACTAGACAATTAGCAGATGACATCCTAATGTAATCCATATCGCCAGGGGCCATATCACAATGTACCCAATGTTATGATGATGGATGATGAAGTAGGAAAACTCGGTTTTCACTGCCGCTAGCACTGCGGGCGCAAGCTCCGTATGGCAGGATTTAAGAGCGGCTCCAGCGAATACCAAACTCCGTTCTGCGGCGAGAACATATTGTCAGTGACAGGTGGGACTCTTCTACCTAAATAACCAATTCAAAAATAAAAGATCGATATTCTTTGAACTCTAAGCTTCCAACCTCATGACGCAAAAACCATAGAAGCGCAAGCTGAAATGGAAAAGAGAGAAAAGGTATCATGTGGGCGAGTTCTCGCATAGGCCCGCGTGGCTTCCGTGTCTCGCTCGCTCGAACTGCTGCTAAGGAAGATTGCATCGAAGTTCAATTTTCGGCGTCTGAAATCACATCGTGCTATCGTCAATAAATATTGTGCTACAGTTGAGCGAGTTAAGGCTAAGCACGCCCCCCCCCCCAACCCCCGGAAGGGAGAGTTACTCCCTTATTTCCTTATGTGGACTCTACTGGGGCGTGCTGCTGGACAGGGTACGGCTTTTCGTCTGTGTCCCTAAACGTGGTATATTATTTTATGCGCGTCTTTTCCAACCGAGTATGGTCAGTACGATTGACATTCCATTTCAATTTTCTATCCTAACGAGGGGTCAGGGCGTCAAACCCGCAGCGTCACCCCTACACCCAAACATTGGCCAAAAGCCCCCCTCCCCCTTCTCGCCACCGGAGGGCACGGGAGTAGCGACATTTGAAGTCCTGATCTCTGCAGAACCTAGATTAAGGGACGCCGAATGCTATGAAGTATCTGTGGCCAAAAATGGAACACAGAAATGCCAGAACAAAAAGCAATAACATGACATTACCTGTTCGGGCTAACAACAACTTGAATTCACTGTCAACCACTTTATCTACACTTAGATGCCGCCCAGATGTCTCTTGTGCATTCTTTTAGGGAAACAACTTCAATGTGGCCTGGGTAATCACTGCTTAATCCACAGGCAGTAACCCTCCCAAGAAGAGTGGAAAAACTACACGACGCCACTTATCAGTACTAACACACTCTGAACGTAACTTACTGCAATACTTACTTTATTTCATGAGCTATAATTAAATTAGTAGTAAAATTACAACAGCACGTACATTGCGAAATACCCCCACTTTATAGAAAGAGTTTTGACTGTAAAAATTCCTTTGTAGTCCATGTAGTGCAACTTTTTTTCTTTTTAGCGGAGCTCGCGGAGCACCATGGGTAAGCAAATTTGGAACCCGTTGATCCGAAAAATTTTAGTTCTGACGTCAGCGTCCGTCCGCGCGTACAGACTCTGGGGGAGGGCGAGGGGAGCCCAAGACAACCCGACCTTGGAAGGTGGAATGCCATCTTTTCTTGAAGTAAACAATATGGCGGCTGGTTCCTCGTACACTCGATTTTCAATACGATAATTTTAATACATTCTTGGAATGAAGACTTGTAACAGTTCATCATGAAAAGGAAAAGGATTGCTTCAATCTCGATGGCGCGTGCAGACGACATTGGAGAGGTTGAAGGCAAGAAATCCTTGTTTGAGGACATACTTGAATTGTTTCAAAGCTAAGGCGATCTGGAAAGAACCCGGCGACTTTCGTTTAAATTTTCAATTCCTTCTTTCAGTTCAGTGGTAAAGTAAATTACAGATTTGATTGTGGATTTACATTGTAAAAATTGTTTAATTGAGCGTTTAGTAAATTACGGTAATTTTCTTGAAATGTTTTAAAAACTTGTTTAAAATAGCTGTGGAATTACCTTGTAAAAGTTACCGTTTGCCGGCTTGCGAGTAACTTCACTCGAGGGGAAAATTGAATGCAGTTTGCTTTCCTAAGCAAACAAGTGCTTCGTATGTCAATAACATTTCATGTTTTTGAAGGTTTCTTGTCCCTTTTTCTGTGTTTATGTATTAAAGGAATTTTAGTGAATTAGAAGGCAATCTGATATTTAGGCTTTTTAGGAATTTTTAGGAATAAGTTTTTATTCCTGTATTTATACCTCAAATCAAATGACAAAAATCAAATACTTGACTCTCTCTGTCAGTGTGGTGTGTCACGTGCGGATCATTGCAGAGGTCATCTGCGTTTTCGCTTATTCCTGTACGCGATGAGTTTAAATTATGTTCGCTCAATCAGGAAACTGAAAATTCGTTTGTTTACAGTTTGGAATGGTTTTCTATTATATTGTTCCTTTTTTGGTTGGCAAGGTAGGCGGCATAATACGTTGTATCACAGTGTTTTCGATGTTATCTTGGTTCAGTTAAATGAGTGGATTGCCGTCGTGTTGAAATGCCGTTAAACATATGCTTTGTTTTAACATAGTAAGACTCAGCACGACTCCAGAACACCGAGCATTCTTTCAAAGATCGGGTAAAACATTGTGCGTGCATGTGTAATTTATGGTGAGCCTATCTTAAACGACCTTTGTAATTGTTAGCAGTATTCCAGGAATTAAATCTGTAATTTGCATACAATTCTTCCCGTTCAGATCACTAAACAGTGAAATTTACTGACGGGGAAGTATTCAATTTCCAAAGCTGTAACTTTCCTGGTTTAAAGTACAGTGACAGAGCTTTCTTTTTGTGTAGTCTTAATCATTGAATGATACATACCAGATGCCGTTTTAAGCGACCGAAGTTGGCCTTCATTTTACCTTGTGATAAACGAGGTTAAGAGCGACACGATAAGAACGCCGCTTGAAAATGTTCGAAACCAAACATTGGCAAATTAATCACATAGTTTAAAAGCAGAAAGGTTAAATAACGTTCGTGGTTTGTTTCGTTTTAAAAGAATCTTTTTTACGCTCTCACCGGCTTCCTAAAGTTGAGTGAGAATTTGACCCGTTTAGAGACCCTAAAACCGCCATTTTATGCATTTTTCAAACTTTTAAATTTTCGTCCGTTACAACTCGTTGGAACTTTGGATTATTTTTTCTTGAATTAGCTTACCCAAAGGGATGTTTTGGCAAAATAAAAATAAAATCGATTTTTTGGTGAGTGTCTTTCGATTCTCGATATTCGCAGAAAATGGCTCTTAAAACAACAAAGCCTAGAGCCTTAGAACTGTCGTTCGCTCCTACCCCAGACCCCTTAAGTAAAATGAAGTTAGCGTGACCCAACATGATAATGTGTGTGACAACCAGCGTGAACGTGCAAGTTTGTATTGCTTGAGTTCGCAGAATTCTGGAGTGATCCTGCGAGTGGTAGCCTCCCACGCAGTCGTTTTTAGACCTCCCTAAAACGACTGCGTGGGAGGCTTCTATCCACAGCTATGCTTTTTCCTCTACTTCGGGGTGGGATAGCGCCGTTGGTTGCCAGGGTTCTCGGACCGGATGTACAGGTGGTTTTCCCCGTCACGCCATAAAAAGTAAAATCGAAAACCATTTGATGAACGAAGTCAAGAAATAGCGATGTAAGAGAAGGTTGATAAATGAACAACTTCTCCAAGCCTCATGTCTGTGTGGTATCCCAAACTTCAGTTATTCGCCAAAATGTTCCCCACAAATTGCGTGGTACACCAATATGGCGAAGGAAAATAATAAAAACATCTGGAATTTCCTTTGGTTAGCTGGAGCTGGTTTGCTCAGCTGTCAGATACCGCTGTAGCTCTACAGTATTTTACTCTACAATTGAAACTTCTCTATTTTCAAAACAAAGGACGCTGTTGAGCTGAAAACTTCCAAACAGACAGAAATTTAGGACATCTAATACCGAATGAACATAAAAACTATGATGGCTCTGCAATTTTTATTTTAGGATTCGATGACGTCACGTGAAAACGCTCTATTCTCATGGGACCTCCAGAACAAAACGTGCGCGTTCCACGAGAAAAATACCTTTGCATATAAGAACAGTTATCCCTTCTTCTTAATCTAGATCTAACGGTATTTTTTTTTTTTGCATTGTTTACTTGTCTGGAAAAGCTTTTTTGTCGATTATTCTGTTGGTTTTAAGCGATAAGCAGTGTTTTGTAAACACGGTCTAATTTGCACAAGCATAGTTAGTACTAACTATGGCATAAGCGGGTTGAAATTTGATATACGAAGTTTAATTTATGCGAAACTCGAAGAAACGTGCAGATTCTCACAGTTCGTCTATTTGTGGAACCCCGTTTTGGGTCTTGGCTTGCACTTGTAGTGCTTGTAGCCGGATAAATATTCTGCTTTGCTTTCAAACAGCACCGAAATTTTTGTATCCAGCTCAGCTTGCTTCTTCAAGAATAAATAATTGCATTAACCTTATGCAAAAACCGCTCGCTTCTCAGCTCGGGATTCTCATTATTTTTCTTTCTTTCTTTATCTTTCTTTGGTAATTCCACTAGAAAGCGAAAAAGAACACAATTGACCCGTCAAGCTGGTTGGAAGTCAAAATGTTATTCTACGAAAACTAATAATTCCGCTTGGAAATTAATAAAGAAAAACAGAAACAAACAACATGTGCGAGAATTTAGCAGTAAGTATACCTGCCAAGTGTCACGCCTAAGCACAGGACACCCAAGCAAAACATTTGAATATTATTAAAAATGGCGTTTCAAAATATAAGACTTTGTATGGGATTTCGAAGCGAACATTTTGAGCAATACATAACAACGAACTAACTGAATTAAGTTCATGAAACATTACATGGTGTTGTTTGCTATCCTTACAAAGCATTTTGGGCAATTTTAGGTCCATTTACTTAACTGTGTTAGTACGTGTATAATACATTGACAACTTGTCAATGTATTATACACGTACTAACACAGTTAAATAAATGGACCTAAAATTGCCCAAAATGCTTTGTAAGGATAGCAAACAACACCATGTAATGTTTCATGAACTTAATTCAGTTAGTTCGTTGTTATGTATTGCTCAAAATGTTCGCTTCGAAATCCCATACAAAGACTTATATTTTGAAACTCCATTTTTAATGATATTCAAATGTTATGCTTGGGCTTCCTATGGCCTAAGGCGTGATTGTCACGCCTGCGGATCGAAAACTGCGAACTCACGCCTACTCACGCCTGCGTTCCTATTTCTCACGCCTGGTGGAAAAGTGTGAGCCATTACAGCCTTAACCGACTCATTTTGAAAAAAAATTTTAAAGTATTTAAATAAACTTGAACCAATGCGAGAAAATAATGATCGTACTTTCGCGAAATCTCGGATTTTAGTAAGGAAAGTCACTGGAGACATGGTCATACTCGTCGAGACGAGCTCCGTATAACCTTAAATGATCAAAGAAACGATTTACTGGCCATAAATCGGAAAGTCTTCGGAACATCTTCGGAAATCGTCGGGCATCTTCGGAAACCGTCGGACATCTTCGGATATTATCGGTCCCGTACGAAAAATCTTGACACTCTCAGGATAAAAATGTCACGCCTATGAATCACAAAAAGTTGGCAGGTATAAGTAAGTGGATCTCAAATTGACGAATTTTGGGTCAGAGTTGCTCCCCTAGTAACTTATTTTGCTATCCTCTTAGCCGATTATTTGTAAGAGGTAGAAAAGGTATGATGTCATAAAAGTATGAATGGATATTAGCCCAAGCCATAGACGCGAAAACATTAAAGAAAGCATAAGAGAAAGAAAACGAAAAGCAAAGTTCTCGATTTGCGTGGCTGGTGCTCTAATGTGAAGTATAAATGCATCTAAAACGCTTAATGCCCTGAACTGGACAAATGTGGCTGCAGCTATCTTCTCTGCTTGGAAAAGCCAATTCTTTACTCGAGTGAGTTTAACGCAAAATAGTTTGAAATAACAGGGGACAGCTAAAACGTTATGCCCTGAACTAATGTGGATGCAGCCATCTTCTCTGCTTGGAAAAGCCAATTCTTTATTCGAGTGAGTTTAACGCAAAATAGTTTGAAATAACAGGGGACAGCTAAAACGCTATGCCCTGAACTGGACAAATGTGGCTGCAGCTATCTTCTCTTCTTGGAAAAGCCAACTCTTTACTCGGGTGAGTTTAAAGCAAAATAGCTTGAAATACAACGGATTTGATGACTTTAATGTTTTAATGTTTCCAGTTCTGCACGCTGTTAATGAATGGCAAAATGGCGGAATTAGGTTGCTGTGTTAAAATGATACTGATAATTAAAAGTCGTGGACTTCTATAATCAGTGGTAGCTACCGATACTTTATTGAACAAAAAATAAATAGAATTGCTTACCTTAACAGGATGTAATTTGAGAACCTAAATTCGTTCGTTAACTCATAAAAAACGTCCCGTTGCGTCGCAACGAGGAGCACGGCCGTAATTTGCGCCACGCGGATCACGTTTCGCTACCTCAGTGCAGAACAGAGCGTTTCAAAAATGGTTTTTTCGGCAATGGCGTTTCAACAAGCCCTTAAATAATGTGGTTTAATAGCGAACATTTACAGACATGTATTAAATTGCTTTTTTAATAATTTCATGTAAATTGTTTGTTAAGAATAGTTTTCAAGCAATTGTAACCCCAGTCCTCTTAGCTTAGTTCATGATATATTGTATTTTTGTATTTTATTGTAAACACTATCATCATCATCATCATCATCATCATTATTAATATTATGGTCAAGGCAAGGTCTGCTTGCCTTATTAATATTATAAAACAGCAACAAAACAAGCTCATGAATTACGCCCGAGGGAATTGAGAAAAAAAAAATTGCACTTTTGTGCTTGCTCCTATACTCAAAATAAAAAAAAATGGTAAGTTCGTCCTCGTTTCTCTTCTCTCAAATCTTTCCCTAGGGAACATAAACTTTTCTCGTGTGCTTTCGAGGAGCGAGAAAATATTTGGCAATAAAGCCCGTCATAGCCTTCAACGCAGATGTCCTTTAATGTTCTCGTCACGAGCCCAAAAAAGTCTGCGTTGGAATGTTTGCAAAAATATAAATATAATGAATAGCTCTCATTATTTTGACAAAGGCAAATCAATTTGGACAGCTTAGTGTGAATTGCCTCTTGTTAGCACTTGAGGAGAAAGACTGAGGCGGGGTAGACAACGTGAATTAAAGCAATAATCACGCCGAAACAAACCAACATTAAACAATTGTTATCTTTTCTTCTATTTTATTGGACCTTCTGCTGACATCAACTTACTTTTAACATTAATTTGCACTATGCTATATCATACTATTTTAACGTTACATCCATTTTTTAACTGTTTTATCCTGAGGTCCATGGTAATGTCCTGTATTCTTGCCTTTAATCTGTATAATCCTTTATCCAAGGGTCCACTAACATTTTCGATATTCTTGCCTTTACGGCTGCAAAATAAACAATCGGATACAAGTTACGCATGTATTAGGGATCGAATAAAAATCTATAATAGTCAACTTATTTGCAGTCGACTCAGTATTTCATAAAATGACCCTCAGCTAGTCATTCATAGATATATTTTAACTTATTTAGGTGTTTGTCGCGAAATCAACAAAAGTGCCTGTGGTGATTTACGTGTGCGGTACCGTTCCTGTCGTAGTTTACATTCACATTTAGCGTACATTGCTTTACGAGCGCGAATAAACGCCTTTCAGAACTTGATCCTTATGAGACTATTTGGAGCCAATAATTAACACGTTCTACTCACAAATGCGTCCCAAACAAGTTCCAACTTTCGCGCCCTTGGCTGATCAGTGAAAAATTCCCCGCCTTTCAACGTTTCATTGTTCGGCTTCGATGCAGTGTCATCTTCTAACTTTCTTTCCACTAAGTTTTCCTTCTTTACTCCGCCATTGCTAATGTTTTTTCTTTTCTACAGAAGAAATAAAGGACTTTCCCTGCATGCCCGTTTCGCCCGTGAGAAAACGGTCATTGACGTTGTTCGTAAAACGGTGCGAGCAGACTAACTGAAAACAGAAAAGGTTTCTAAAGAAACCTTTTTCCAATAATGAAATACACACGCTGCTTTTCTTCTGCTTGTTACCAAGTTTCAGATTAGAAATTTAGATTTTATTATTGTTTTGCACTATTTATGAAGTGCAATATTGTCATTTTCCCGCTGCCGGAAACAGCTTCCAGGTGGCTCCAAGAAGAGCCCCCAGAAGACATTTTTATTGCCGTTTCTTACTCTCACCTTGTGAAGAGAGTCGTCTTTTTAGTTACATTCTTAATTTCCAGCAACGATCTCAAGATTTTTTTTTTGGCTCTCCTCAACTAAAGAGGAATTTGGAAAACAATAGCGATTGCCTTTTCGTCCCTTCGGTTGGCCAGTATCTAAGATTTCCTGACAAGGTTTAAAGAGCTGCCACCCAGCACTTTTTGAGATAACACCAACGGCTTAGAGCCCACGCCTCGGATTCGAAGAAAAAGCTGGGTCACCAAGACGAATGCTGGCGTTATTTGTAAATCGAATCAGAGCAAAACAACCTGTGCAACTGCTTTTACAAGAAAAACCTTATTAACCTCTTCCACATTCCACTGGTCTTCAACGTGGCCACTTGTATAGAATATCTCACCAGTTGCTGGTTAATTTAAATGTAAGACTTGTCAATAAAACCTGTTCATAACTCTAGAATTTAATTACCTCAACAACCATAAAGCTCCACCCTCATTGATATACTGTGATGCCAAGCTGTTGGTAGAAAACGGATGTAACGTGCCCTGACTGGTGGGTTTAGATCATGATACACAACGCTGTCCCGGTCCGTGTTTCCATCAAACTCCTAAACCAATGAAGGGAGAAATGTCAGTTTTTCATTTAAATAATTTTCTTAGAATTTTCACTTAAGCTCCCCGGCTATAAATTGTTATTGAGCTGTAATTTAAGCACATCTTAAGCTCCATTGTTACCTTGTCGTTTCTGGTGATACGTGTCAGTTTCCTTTATCAGCAAAAAAATGTTTATCACAAAACTGAGTATTTTTACCTTAGCTTTGGTTTGTCCTTGTTCCACGTAGTCCTGGAAGCTCGCGCCATTGACACTGTACTGCAACGTGTACTTAGTCACCCACTGGCTGTGTTTTCCATGGGGTCATAGTTTGTTATAATTTCGCCCTTGCGTTGCCACACCCTTTACGGTGGAGGGTATCTCATAAGTATGATAGTAGGCACCCAGATCAATCTCCAGCCATTGGTGGCCATCTGTAGTATTAGCTACCCAGGATCCTGCGTGATATTCAGTTTCTTGAAAATATAGTCTTCCCTGAGAGGGACGATGTTTAATATAAGGGAAGTTCTTCAACTTCATCTCTGAAGAGGCTTTGATTTGTTCGTCAGGGAAGCTACGACTGTTTTGCACGCCGAACGGTTTATTACATCCTGAAAATAAAAGCAAACATTTAGATTTTAACAAAGGCTTTTATAAAGCAATGTTCTCTATACTAAACATCCCTGGGTTTCATTTTTCAGCTCTGTTTGCAAATGCGGACACAAACGATGGTGTAACCAGCTCGTCGTCAACGAGGCGGGTTAAACCGTTGTTTGTGAGTATAGGAAATGTTCTACGCCATGCGATTTTCAATAAGATGGCCTCAGAAATGCCAACTTGTTGTTGTCATAACGAAACAAAACAAAACAAAGTATGATAGCTCAGCCCAATCTTTTTTTATGTACATAAAAAAGAGACATGTACAGGATTGAAGGAGGGGAAAAACTTGTTTAGTCTCTCTATGTTAAGAGCTAGTATCTTTTTTGAAGTTGTTTTCAAAAAGGGGGGCTGGATGCTCAGAATAATGCGTGTTTCTGGAGTTAAACGGTTGTACCCCCACCATTATGATCCCTATTAGCAAGACGCAAGTTTTGGTTCTTTCAGTAACATTAGGTATGAATGAATGTACCTTTCTTCTTTCTCATTGGCTCCATTGCTCTTTGGTCAATAGTGTTGACATCGTTTTGATCCACGTCGAGTTTTGTTTCTTAAGTAGTTTAAAATAAGTGTAACACGACTACGCGATTCCCACATGAGAACCTTAGCGCTTCTCACTACCAGCACATCCTTTAATTTAGTGAACGCCCACTCACACATGACATGATGGAGGATCTCTTTTAATGTTTCGTGTAGCCAAGTTTACTTTTGCATTAAATTTCGCTTCTTCGTGAGGCTACAAAGGCTAATAATGTATATCCTGTATATTACACGACCCCACAAGCATTTTGCCTTAAAATGTTTATCGTGTTTAAATAAAGGATGATGATGGGGAGGATGATGATGAAAACGACGATGACGATGATGACGATGATGACGATGATGACGATGATGATGATGATGATGATGATGATGATGATGATGATGATGATGTTGAGTGGTCAGTCGAGCTCGATCTGAAGTCCCAGATTTAGAAGAACACAAATTCGAAACACGAATATGGAATAACTTACAATGCATTATTAACACACGAACGACAAACAAACAGTACAGAGAGAAACCAAACCTCACTGACCAACAGCATAACAAAATTCCAAACTACCCACCTGGACAACTGGATTTGTTGAGTTTTGCAAGATCCATTTTCCACTTAGTCAGCGTACTGCCAGGGCTGCCAGTAGGGTCACGCAACGAAGTTACAGGGTTCTTATCTTTTCCTCCTAGCATTCGATTGAGGCTTTCATAGGAAAAGTGTCTACCAAGGAGAAGTCCTATGGCACGGACGTCTTTGGCCTACAACATTTGACAGTTTTACATCAGCAGGAAAAAAAAGTTGCTCATTATTAATTATGTTTTTACCCTTTTGAGGCGGGTCTTAGCCTCAAACGCAGACGCCCTTAATGTTCGTCACGCAATACTTCCTCACAACCCCAAATTATATCTGAGTTCGCAAGGCAGGTCAACAACCGGGATGGCTAACTTGACCCCACGACAGTTGTCTCTCTTACTCACTGATCTGCAGTGAGCGCCTCAGCGTGCGGGGTGTGACGGGAAGGAGGAAAGGCAAAGAGAGACGTCTCTCACCTTTCCTCCTACTGGTCACTCCCCGTACGAGTCTCCCTTCCCTCTTGTCTCCACTGCGGATGAGCGAGTAAGAGAGCCCACTGGGGACGAGTCAGCTGGGATAGGGCGTGACATACGATTCAGTTTAACGCCGGAAATTTTTGTTTACAAAAAAACTGAACTTTTTGCTCCAAAACTCCTTTTTGGCCGTTATCCTGTCAATTCTGTAACCAATGTGGATATCAATGTTAACAAAAATACGTTTTTTCTCATCTAACTATGAATAATTTAGGGTGGATCACGTGTTTAATACAGATGTATTTTGCAAAGGTTCGACTATGGGGGAAAAGTAGATCTTAGCAAGGGTTATTGGAATCCTAAAAGAAAAATGTGGGTAACCACTCATTGTTCAGAGATAATTAATCATCCATAATTTTAATAAAGTTAACCCTATTCAGACCGGGCTTTTTTTGGTCTTCTGGGACCGGCGGGGGGGGGGGGGGCTGATTCGGCCCCCACCTCTTAACTCCGGGAATATTGAAGCTATGACAACGAAACTTGGAAGGCAGATAGTACGTCCAAAAATGTTTCCTTTGAGGTCCGCAACACAAGTTGATGACGTCATATGACGTAACAATTACGTCAGGTTCTAAAACGGCGGCCGTATTGAATCCGCCATCTTGGATTTCTTGACTTTTTCAGACCCTTTGGAAATTGCTAAAATTGAGCAAAAACTAAAAAAAATCAATAAAAAAATACAAAAATGATATCAAAATGTAAACTTACTTCAGAAAAGTTATAATTTTTCATTGAAAAGGTGAAATTTCACTGATTACGAAAAAACAGCTTATCAAAAAGTGGTTGCCATGGTAACTTCAAATTTGATGGACAAGCCATTGCTATGCAAAATTGTTGCCAGATAAATTTTAGGAAAAGTCACCAAGTTTGGTGGCTTTACCTTGCTTATTAGAAAAGTTATAAGCGTCCAAAGTCAGTGCGGGCACAATCGCCCCCCCCCCCCGGGTCTGAATAGGGTTAAAATGCAAAGAATGTATGGCAATTTCTTTCCAAATTTAGGCTTAATTATCTCTGAAAAATGCGTGTTTACCCCCAATTTCCTTTTTGGAACTTGATAGCCCTTGCTAAGATCATCTTTTTTCACATAGTCTTAAACCGTGCAAAATATTGGTGTAGTAGTGGGCAAATTCCTTAAGAAACCCTAATAGCCCTAGATGCACAGCACGACTCGCAGTAACTAAAGGAGGCACCGTCCGTAAGGCCAATAAAGGAGGGAGAAGGGGGGTGGGGTAAGGAATTATGATCTTCCCACACGGACTTTCGACTCACGTTTATGTCTATTTATGCAAGCTAAAGCGAACAAACTTGGTTACTTTTCGTAATATTTACCTTGGAACAATTAAGTGGAACGTTTCGTCTCCTACGCAGTGAAAATAGACTGCAATGCAGTCGTTTTTTCTCTTAAAACTCTCGAGAGAAGCGCACGAGGGAAGAAAAGCTCTAACACGCGAGGCGCAGAGCGCAAACGAGCTTCTACAACACAACCCGTGGGGCGTGGGAGGCGAGAATGGAGAAGAAAAAATAGCTTACGGGCAGTCTCCTTTTCGCTTAGATTGCGGAAGAAACCAAACAAGAGAGCGAGCGTGAAATCGCCTGCCGAGTTGAAACGTGAAGCGCGTGTCGAGCCGGAAGTGTAGTGTTTCCTGTTCACTACGCCAGCGGGTCAACACGCGCGCACGTTTCAACGCCGCAGGCAATTTTGCGCTCGCTTGCTTGTTAGTTTCCCCGGACTATCCCTTAATGGAAAGAGAGACTGCTCGATGTCTAAAGGAAAAAGCCAAACAAAGTGAAACGATAATCTACCTTCTTCTCTCTCCGCCATCTGGATCCAGAGATACTACATGAACATTTTTGCCAAGAATTTAAGGCATCCCTCTTTTTGCAGATCCGATCCAGCTCTTTAGATCCAATCCGATCAGATCCAACCCTGGTTTTGCGGGTCCGATCCGATCCCATCCAGATTTTTTCAACGCCCATTTTTCTATTTGGCAACGTCACAGAACCCCAAACGCTTAGCTACACTATAATCATTTACTAAAAATATTGTTAATTACCTGTGTTCCTGTACCTTAAAGAATTGTTTTGGAAGGGATTGAGTCTGAGTAAGGACGGTTTACCTTGTCGGTTTTTAAATGCAGTTAACTGGACGCGAAAATTACAATACCGTAAAATCCTGGTTGTAAGCCCTCCCAGTTATACGCTCTGTTAACAAAAATTATATTCCGATTATAAACTGCCCCCGGATATAAGCCTCCCTCCATTCATTCTTGTTACTTTCACAGAAGTACTTTTACAGAACAAAGTACAACTTCAGATTAAAAATCAGGAAAGTATAAAGCAAGAATGGAGCAGAACAAAAATTTTTAATCATACTGATATTCCAAATACTATTGAACCAAAGTTTTCTTCGAAATAACAGACGTGAGTGAACGGAAACGTATTTAGCCTTAATTTCTTTCTTAACTGCTCATTCCGAAACAATTTCTTTTCTACCGCCTATAAGCTCCCTGTTTATAAGCCTACCCAAAACCCCTTACGAACTTGTATAAGCCCAGGACTTCTATTAAAGCAGGATTTTACGGTAATGGAAACCAATAATAATGGGAACTTGAGACGCAATTGTCGCGTCCCGGTTTACAACGCGCCAGAAAAGATAACATTTGAAACCGGCAAGTTAACCCGCCTTTGCTCTGACTTAAATCCCTTCCAAAATAACTCATAAAGACACAGGAACACAAGGAAATAACAATACGTTTTCAAAAATGATTATAAGGGATATAGCTAATACAGCGTTTGGGTTCCCTATGGCAGCGCTGAGTAATTTGAGCGTTTTGCAGCACTCCTTTTTCAAGCCATTATGAAGCTTTACGAAACTTTGTTCTAACGAGGTCAAAAAGCATATTACTGGTAAATTGGGGGGGGGGTACTCCCTATAATGACATATACGGGGAGGCTCTGCCCGAAAGGGGCACCTTTTTCAGGCTTCAGGTAAATGAAAGGGTAGGGATTTCACGAGCTGAAGTATATGAAAGGGTAGGGAAATCTGTCATTTAGGTATTTAAAAGGGCCTTTAATTAAAATATTTCGAGTAGACGCACCTTATGACTGTATCATTCTAATTTATCAAACACTACGTGAAAACGACAAAGAGACTTCCTTCCAAAGGTTTAGAAAAGGGATGCTGTATTCTTAAGTAGGTATGTGAAAGGGGTACCATTTTTCAATGGAAGGTATACGAAAGGGGTACCTTTTCTGTCAAAAATGGTATATAAAAGGGTAAGGGGGTGGACCTCGGGCGGAGCCTCCCCGCCTAAAACTTTTTTGAGTGCCCCCTTCCCCCCCCCCCCCCCCTGGGTAAATGCCCTTTCAATCACATCTGGGTCACTAACCATTAAACTCGCTGCAACTACATCCATGTAACGAGCCAATCTGTGTTTCGCGTCGGGGGTGTGTGGCGGGGGAGAAACAACGCCATCAGTCAGCGCAATCAAAACGTTTGGTTTGTCTGATCTTTCTCCTCCTGGAACGGTAAAAAGCTGGTCCGTCGCCATCCTCAAGGCAAGATGGGGACTTGAGTATTTTGAATCGTTTTTTTCTTTGGTTTCTTTGAGTGAGTGTGTAGAACGCAAATCGTCTAATTTTTTTAACACAGCATTCCTCTTGTAGTAACGCGTATCGATAAAGTTGAACTCCAGTTTTGGACGTCTGTTGAATGTAATTAGCCCAAAGTGAGTACCGTTTGATCTCGGGTCGTTGTCATTTACCAGACGTTTCAAGAAAATAATAGCCTTTTCCATGAATGGTATGGGAACGCTATTGGAAACATCGAGAACTACTGCAATGTCAAGACCCTCTTTACAAGGTGGCTCTGCAAGAAGAAATGTAAGCAGCGTAAAAATGCAATGATTACGATGGGGCCGGGGGTGGGGGGGATTAAACAGGTCACCAAATACAAATCAAAGCACTTTTTTTGGCTATTTCTTTGCTGATGTTCATTTGATTACAGTGGACTCCTGATAACTCGAACATTCAGGGAAAACCAAAAACGTTTTGAGTTATCGGAGGAAAGGATTCCTGCTGGCACCACTTATCACATGAATTCTCACAGGAAGAACTGACACAGTTTGATTCTTTTGTGTAACATGACATCAAGACATTTAAAGGAGAAGGTCACTCCAGAAACGGTGTATTTTTTGAAATCGCCAACAAAAAGATAACACCAAGTTGAGTTACTGACCGTGGCTTTAGCTTCTAAAGTGCATCCGATCCCACTGAAATTCCTCTCCAAAGAGGGCCAAAAATCAACACTGCGCACCGCCATTTTGAATTGTCCGTGACGTCAAATTGGGCCAGGAAACCAGCAGTCGGATAACGTGGGCTCTGAAAAACGGCGGCGGTCGGGTAACGTGGGCTCGTTTTTCAGAGCCCACATTACCCTTCACGGATGCACTTTAGAAGCTAAAACCACGGTCAGTAACTCAATTTAGTGTTATCTTTTTATTGGCGATTTCAAAAAATACACCGTTTCTGGAGTGACCTTCTCCTTTAAGAATTTAACACAACGAACAATCAGCCACTTTAACAATTTTTTGACATTTGATTCACAATTAATTCATTGTTATGGATTTTTTTTTTGTCTCGTTACACTTTGAGAAATGAAGTTCGAAGGAGAACTTATAAAGGGAGTTAGCGGGAGGTTCGAGTTATCGATGGTACAATTACAGCAAATGTATGGAACAAATCCAGGTTTGGTTTAAGTTAGCGACCGTTAGCGTGAGCCTTTTGAGTTACCGGGAGTCAGCTGATCAGTATACCCTTTACTCGCCACCAGACATTCTACGCGGTCTTATTGCAAATTCATTAACTTGGGAATATGACTTGTCAGGAGCCCATATGCTTTTATGTTACCCCCAAGCGGGGTCAGGAGGTTGACGGTATTGATTAAAAACAATAAAAAGAGGATAGATTGCGTTCCTATCTGAGCAATTCAACCCTCGGAGCTGCTATCAATGGTTACAAGATATGGTGCTCATGTGATCAAGCCATTTTTGAAGAAAAATGTGTTTTTAACCATTTTTAGGTGGAAAAAAAAGCATAAAATGTTGGGGAAAAAAACAGGGAGGTGTTTAACCTTGAAATAATCTTCATGTCTAGCATCAAACAATTCAATTTCCGCCGTTTTTTAAACAATTTATTATTTTGGGCCAATCCAAAATGGTGGCTATCCATCTACGAAACAAAACAATGGCGAAGAAGCGACGTCTTTCATTCTTGGGGGGGGGGGGGGGTGTCAGTTTCGTATTGGGGTCTTCGGTCCAAGGTCTTAACATGAGGGCATGAGCGACAGGAGAGGTGCTGTTCGACTTGTAGCAATTAAAAGCAAATTACTAACTATGAAGTAGTCCTCTGTCTTTAATTGTCGTCTCTGTCATTAAATGTAGCACCCGAAGCCAAAAAACGGTCGTATTTCATCTCAAACATGCTCATACTTTCCGCTCGATCATGATAACATTAGTGACCTTCAGATCGGACTACGGCCACGAGATTGAGTACGAGTACGACTTTTTAATTCCTCGTTACAGGCTTTAGATTGTCACCTGTCACACTGTTATCATTTACATAGCATCCTTCTCTACTAAGAACGAGCTCGATACAATGCGTTTTAATGAGATCGTACCAAACACAACTTTATTACCCCGCCGTCAGGACGGGGTCTAGTAATACCAATTTTTTTTCCGTGGTTTTTTTTTTCTTTTTTTTTTGGTGGTCACTTGCCCCAGACCTCCGGTTTTCGCTCGGCCAAACAAATACTCGTCGTGTCTTTCGCTACACAGGCAAGGGCTTTTATCTTGAGTGACTGTAACTATTTTACACCCGGGGGAGAGGGGGGAGAACAACGGCGGGGTCTAATGCCCCTGGGGCTTTTCTTGTTAAAAAAAGGGAAGACTGTCATACTGGCAAATGTGCCCTTTCAATTTATGTTGAGAATGTTTTGTGCTAACACTTTTGAAATTTTTCATTTTATAACGTGCTTATGCCTTAGCTAATATTCATCTTTGAACATGACAGGTGAATTCTAAATTGTGAACTCATTATAAATCCTGATAACTGAAACATTGTGAAATAGCGTGTTTGTTTAAACATAAAGCATTTTAATCGCCTCTCCAGGAATGGGCTCCCTGTCTCAGCTCTATACTAAATCCAATGCAACTGCTTCATCCTCATCATCCGATTCGACGACTTCATTTCATTTCTAATTTATTATACTACAGATCAAAATGGAAAAGAGAACAGGAACAATAGCCGATCCTAGCCCTTCCAGATGGCCGAATTACAAGAGACACTTTTAAAGACTTCGCCATAACGGCTTCATTATACTGTAAGTACATCAAAGTTAGAAATACTACCTGTATGTGAACGTTAAAAACACTAAATATGCACTTTGAAAGGTGAATGTGGGTGCGAAGACATGGGGGGGGGGGGGTCACGAAAATTAACAATAGTTATGAGGGGGGATCACTTCAATGAAATAACATTTAAAGGGGGGATCGGCTAAATTTTATCGTGTTTAGCCCAAAATCCTCCGACCCCCCGACCCCCCCCCCCCCCCCCCACCACAGGCGATAAATAATGACCGGTTCCTAAGGCCCCTTAATGAAGTAAATAAAATGTTACCTGGCGTTGTATTAACGATTAGCACCTTTGGAGAGGTGAGAAAGAAAAGGTCGGATAAAACGGGGCTCGATCGGCCATCGAACCTGCCTCGAAAACGGCTCAATATTCATTAGACAAAAGGCATGCACTTACAATTTGTCTCGTCGAGCTTACGAAGTAGTGCCTTAAGTTATCCTTTCTGAAATCCAAATGAGTATACCTTGTTTCTTCCCTTATGAGACGATCGAAAAGATCGAACACGAGTCCGAAAACCGCCGCCATTTATCCGTGACTCGGGAAAGTTGCCCAGTTCGACCGTTGAAACACTGGGCACGAGCGTCAAATGAAAACCCCACCCGGAGAAGATGTGATATTTTTGAAAATAAAAACGTTTGTGAAAAATAACATGCTGTATCCCGGTAGGGTTCTCATTTGACGCTTGCTCCCAGTGCTGTTCACAAAATCGTTTCCACTTCACTTGAAAATGGCCTGGAGAGTAACGAATTCGCGACAGATTCTTCACACCTTTGACTCAAAAACCGTGTCTCGGAGTTTTTTTTATGTGGCCTGATTTGTTTCCTGCTCTCAGTCAAACTCTGAAGTTTGAAAAAACACCCCTTGTCTTTCTTTAACGGATCATAACTTTTGAATGAACGCAAAAATAAAATACGGAGCTCGAGAATGATTTTGGTGCCAAACTATCTGGCAACATCCTCGCCAAATTTGAGTTCAATTGGTTGAAAACTCGCGAACTTAGCGTACGCTCAATTTCTGGTAGCAATCGCATGCAGCGACCAAACATGACCGGATGACTGAGCTTGAAGTGCGTTTGGATTGCTGTTTAACTTGTTTGACTTGACTTTCGAGTTCTGTTTGTTCTGTCAAGTTCTTTCTTTTCGTAGTTTTACTCTGTGACCAAGAACATTGTTGTTAAATCTAATTGTAAACCCGAAAATAATTCAGTTTTGCCTTATTCCGTCTTTTTTTTCCTTGCAAGTTTGAAATAAAATCACGACGCTTTGCTCGACTGACAGGTTTGACAAGTTTTCGTTTTTGACCAATCAACAACAACCTCACATCAAGTGCGCGAAACCTGGCCCCGCTGGCCCGCTTACTCGCTGCTCAGAAGTCACCTTAGTTTGTCACGCAACTCAGACAGTTTATAAGCGGACCACTTTTCCATTTTGCAGCTAAGTTGAATAATAAATCCCTCATTAGACGGTTTAGTGTGTAGTATCGTGGGATATTTTTACTCGTCTGTTGTATTTTGACTCGCCCTACGGGCTCGCCAAAATACGGCGTGACTCGTAAAAATATCCCACGATAGATTTCGTTTGTTCTTTCTTTCTTTCTTTCTTTCTTTCTTTCTTTCTTTCTTTCTTTCTTTCTTTCTTTCTTTCTATCTTTCTTTCTTTCTTTCTTTCTTTCTTTTTTGACAGAGGCAAACAGGTAGGATCTCTTTCTTCTTTATCTCATGTTTTCTTCCCAACACAGCCTTTGCTAACGCAATCGTTCTTCATGTGAAAACATCAGGGCCCTCTTATGTCACATGATATTTTCGGCGTTGTTCAACACGTAACTAGAGAAAATTAAGAGCCCTAACCTTTTTTCGTATATAACTTTGCGTAGAAACAATCCTTTTTTTTTCTGAAACGTTTTATAAGGAGACGTTTGAATAATATCTATCTGAAAATGACAAAAGGGTATTTTTTTAAAAAGGGGTAAATTTTGGGGTACCATGTCGCAACGAAGATGTTTAGCACAACTCAGCGCACAGGCAGCCCAAGCTCAAGCTGTGTCATATGATATTGCGAAATAGCGGTCATAGCGAAATTATAAGAGTTTGTATGGGGATATTTACGATATTCCTTAGAAAACACAAATACTACAAAATTCTCAATAAAAATACTTTATCTTAATTCCATGGTGTCTCGCAAAAATCGCCACAAATCGGGAAAGTAAGGGCACAGACAGCAAGTAAGAGACCATGGAAGTAAGATAAGGTATTTTTATTGAGAATTTTGTAGTACTTGTGTTTTCTAAACCATATCGTAAATATCCCCATACAAACTCTTATAATTTCGCTATGAGCGCTATTTCGCAATATCATATGACACGCAACTTGAGCTTGGGCCGCCTGTGCTCAGCGTCGATTTTTAACGTATGTTACCTGGTTACACGGGACGATTTTTAGCCCAACAGGGGCAACGAATAGGGTTCTGGGATGGCGTTGCGCAAAAAATTGACAACAGGCTAGGTGCATGAAACAACTGGAGCAAAATTCGTGATTTGGCGTTGCAAGCTTTTCAAGCTGGTTCAAATACTTGCAACGCAAAAATGCACAGAAAATCGTCGTCCAACCCATGTTACACGGCATCAACTTTTAGCAACATTGTTGCGCTAAAAATCGTCGTCAGTTGCGAATCGTCCGTGTAACGTCACCTTTAGTATCGAATCTGTAATGACGTATTACGGGTACTAAGCCGTTGGCTTAGGGATTTGAAAAACAAAAGGTTTGGTTACCCAGCTAAACGTGTCAGCCTGGTAGTTCGTCAGTTATCGAGAGGAAAGTATTCGAGGTGAAATACGACCGTTTTGGGGCTTCCGGTGCTACATTTAATGACAGAGTTGACATGCATAGTAAGCAATTTTCTTTTATTCGACAAGTCGAAAAGCACTTCTCCTATTGCTCATGGTCTTAGTTTTCGTAACACCCGTGAGAAATGCGCCCTTTTGTTTAAATTTAACTCAACTGGAACTAAAAGTAAACGTACCGCAGGGGCGAGTGTTGCACTTCTCTTCGAGAATACATGTTCTTGTGATTTTCCTCAGTCCTCCTCCACACGGTACGCTGCACTCTGAGGCTGGCAAAACGGTACAATTCTCACCGTTCATTCCTGAGAAAGAAGACAAATCCTGCCTTGTTACCGTGTTGAGATCCCGTGGCGAGAAAGCAACTGAAGTGCAACGCGTCACGCCTGTGACCTAAGGTCGGATACGATGTATGAAGGATCTCTCCTTAAAACAGGCAGCCTACGTAACTCGGTAAAGTTTTTGAAAAGAAATGACAATGTTAGTGTCACGGCGTTAATTAACAATAGGTTTAAACATATAAACCTGTGCCGGATGAAATCCTAAGTTATTTGTTCGTTTGTTTGTTTGTTTGTTTGTTTGTTTGTTTGTTTGCCAGTTCTTTTTCATTAACCTTTCGAAAAACGTAACTGAAAAGGATTGAACAAGATAATATCACTTTACCTTATAGCGTGCTTTGAAGATGGGAGACAGAACTTTAAAAAAAAGTTGTAAATACAATAGAAAATAAAGTGCGCTTTCGTACAGGGGCAAAGCTTCCCTTACCTGAAGTTAGGCCTAGAATGATCACAGCCAAAACCCACAGAGATTCCATTGTGTGAAAAAGTATAGTATCTTTACAGGGAAAAATAAGAATAAAATATTATTTTTACTGTTACCATTAAGGAATGGAAGGAATAAACAGTAGTTAGGCATCAAAACCAGGCCGTTAAATAAGTCCCGAAGTGCTCTTGCTTATACAAAGTGTTTATCCTACTTTCATTTCTATCCTGTCACATGCTACTTAGAAAAAGTCGGGTTTATGGCTTCGTTAGGACATTTTTCGTTCTATACAGTAATGGCTAAATACATGTTCTTTGCGAGAAAAAAATGAACACAACAGTAGAACATACCTTTTACGAGTATTGTGCTCCCAGCTCTGCTTTCCTCGCGTATACTTCCAACACCGCTACCTTGCAATACGTTCTGCTCTGCGTTAGCGATCTTTTATGAGCGAATTTTGTTTGGGAATTTAAGTCATTTCCGAATTTATTTTTAAACTATCGGTATAGCGAAGCAAAATTAGCAAAATTGTTTGTCGGAGGTTCTCTTTATAATGAAACAAAGAACAACAATAAACACGAACAAGTTCGCTGTACATGTGTCGGCGAAGGTTAATGCGAGAAAAGGAGTTCGCAAGACGAAAAACTATATTTGCCATTAATTCTTTCCTGTTTTTGAAAGAAACCATTCCCCATTTGGTCGTTTCGGTTGCACCATTCCGATATAGTTCCGTTAGATTCAGTTGTTCCTTTCCAATGGTTCCGGTCTTTGTATTAACTTTCGTGTTTTTTGGCTTTTAGTACATGAACTGTACATGTTAGCACATGTTTCAGCTCCAATTAATGCCAAGTCACTTCTCTGACGCCCTTAGAGTTGACTCGATTCTTTGTGAAGCTATACATTCTGATCTTAAGTTGGGAGAAATTAAAACGGTCCCATCCGAGACAGTAACATTCCATAATGGGACCCAATCGAGCCCTTTGATGCTATGCCGGCCTAGACCTCAAATCGGACAAAATTGGCCTTAATCAAGAGAGCTAAATCAGCCCCTAAAATAGTGCTGTTATTAACTCACCAAAACGGTCCCATTTTTGGTCCTAAAACATAGCTTTTGGATTAACAGTGCATGCCTTTATAAGCACAAGTTTACGAAATAATATTTTACTTTGAGACAGACAATAAGACAAAATATTATTCTGAATTCCCTTTTTTTCTGTGATAAGTAAGTTCCTTTTTTCCCGCACTCTATTGAGTTCAACTTCTTTGTTTTCTTGAGTTAAAAACATCAGCGGTATAGTATCGACCGAAACGACCCAAATAACCAAATTGAGCACTATGTATAACGCATCTGTACAATACCCAAAAACGGAAAAGTACTTGTTTTTCGTCGTGCAAACACCTTTTTAGCATTTGGATGTACTGGAGGACTGGTGGTTTACCGAGATACAAACTTTATCCTGTTTATTCTATGATTTTAGGAAAGGCCAACACTAATTTTGGCTGAAATGATAGATTTAAGTAAGTTCAGAAATTATTCTACTCTTTGCTACCTATTAAAGGGATCACAAGCTATTGTAGTTTTGGTCCACTTATAACTGCAAATTGGAAAAAAAAAAACTATTTTTGGGAAGTTCAGACACTTTGTTCCGGCAAAATTTTCGAAGGTTCAGAAGACAACTGCAGGTCTCGTAAAAAATTGTCGCTTAAAATCTACGCTTCATGTCTCTAATAAATTATGAATTATTTTACACCTTTCTTCCCCTTTTAGATCTAGTTTTCATGGGTCATGGTCTCGCCGGATTCCAGATCATTGGTTTTTGGACAGATTCTCCTACTGATCCTCGATTTAAAATCTCGGAAAACCGGATTGTGTGCGGATAGGAACTGTTCACGCGTGGCACCTGGGAGATACTACGTCCACACAACCTTTTTTGCCGTTAACAAGGTAGACAGAGCAATACTGCCATACATGTATGTGGTCCACATTCGGCTACCCGAAAACAGCAAAAGCCCCAAAATAGCGACCCCTACACCCCCCACTCAGAAGGGCGGACCTTTACTTTGCTCGGTAACCGTTTTCAAGGTTATTTTGGCTTCTCATGAAGACTGCCTGCCTCTATTTTGTTGTTGTTGTTGTTGTTTGTGCTTCCTTCTCTTTTACAGAGGCCCTTTTATGGTGAGCTCCAAACAACGTTGACAACAGCGACATGAAAGAAATGAAATGACGAAGAAAGACAAGACTGTCTCCATGAAATTGCGACAGCAACGGAAAGTAAGATCGCTGGACTAATTTTGACAGGGGCATGCTCACTGCCCGAGGCTGAGGTGACAAAACAAGTTTTATAGTTCAGACGGCGGACATGCATTAGCACCCCACCCCCCAAACCCACCCCAATAAGGCGTTTTTAAAGGCCAGCCCCTCCCCCAAAACATAAATTTGCGCAACCCCGTTTGCTTCCTACAATGCCGCCTTGTAAAGACGATCCTGACGTTGCGGTAGTTAGTTTCTCTGCACTGAACGATGCTGTCGAGTTCTTGAAAGATCTGGTCAATAAAGCCGACCCTGGATCAAATACAGATCACTTTGGGGTTATTACTCTCAAGTCGAAAGAAAAATTGGAATTCAACTTTGCAAGTTAATTAGAAGATGAAGACCAGGCTGATATGACACTGTGTAACCTTCTGCCTTGAAATTTTGGCTTCACACTCGAATAAGCACTTGGTTCAAGTGCCCTTGAAAATACCAAGTAGGACGCGTTAAAAAACAGGCTTCAAACCCGATAACAAAATACACAGCTTCAGATATGAACTGTCAATCATATTTCGCTCAGCTGCACATTGCTTTCAGTTGGCCTGACAATTCTCCTTTCCAGTTGGTCAAGTTCGATGTCCGTCATACTTGGCGGTGAACGTCGGCTCCTTTGAACTCGGCCGTTTCTATGCCAACCAAATTTGATTCAAGTAGGTACATCTACGTTTTATCCATCGACATTGAAACTAACTGCACTTACATTTGAAGCTTTTACTTAGAGGCCCTAGCATAAAGCCAGCTAAAAGGTTTTACCTCAAACCACACATTTCAAATGATCAGTTTTATTTGTAAAGATAACAATTTAAAATTCTGATCAGGGATCTAGCCTAACTAGGAAACACGTTATCGTCACACTATTAACGGACCTTGTGATTAAAAAAAAACTGAACGTTTGTAGACATCCGTAGAGTTTGAGAGATTTGATCAGATGCACCTTATTGCGACTGTCAGTTTCAACCTTACAATTAAACCTACAAGCAAAATTTCATCCTGTAATCCTGTTAGGTTGATTCTAATCCTGAATATGTAGAAGGAGTCCTTGATTGTAATCATTCAAATGTAAGCTATTGAGCCTGTGGAACTGTGGTGCTGTTTATTATGCTGTACAAGGTGGTTCTAACTTTTGAGTCTGTGGATGAAATCCTCAAGTGTGACCATTCAAACGGAAGCTGTTGAGCAGTCCTTTCCTGTGCTGTTAATTATGCTGTACAACGTGGCGCTAACTTTTTAGTGTGGATAGAATTCGTAACTGTGACCATTAAAATGAAAGTTACTTTGCAGTAATACTGTTGCAGTACTTAGAAAATATGAATGAAATTCTGCTCTAATAGAACGTCGATCACGGGTGGTGTGCTATGTTTTTGGAAATTTCTCAATACAGTTACAGAAACACGCTTTCCAACTAATCATAACGCATGTTAACTGAACGTTTTTGTTCAAACATTGTGTTAATGTCTGTAAATTTATGTAAATCAAATTTACGTCACTAAATTTATCAAACTAGAAGACCCGAGAATTCCTCGTTTAGCGAGTTTGTTTAATGGAAGAAGACTAAATGCCGAGCTTAAAGTATGGAATGCAATGGAGAGGATTATTGTCAATCACCACATTCACAACTACAATTATTTATATATGTACAGTTCAATATTAAAGTAAGAACATATAAGAGGCGATGTTGAAAACTGTTTTAAAAACACACACGGCCCCATGAAATGATAAAATGTACAAATTAGATTATCACAATAAATTAAGAGATTGTAGTATAGAATTTTGTCTTAACTTAAATACAGTAGAACCCTGATAAGTCAAACTCACAAGGGAAACGAGAAATACTTCGAGTTAGTAGGGGTGTTTTGGTTAGATACAGCAGAACTAGGATTCAATTTCACGTATTACGTTAATAATTAATGGCGTATTGATCTTTAAACTTTCGTTAGACTGCGAGCAGACCCTGGCCTTTCTGGATAGTCGAGAGCGCACGCAAAAAACCCGAAACCTGGAGCGAACGAGCGGAGGGGGGCTGAGGTAGAGGCGGGAAAGAGTTCTTCACGTTTTTTTTCTCCTCCCTCCAGCCTCACCGCTCTGTTGACAGCTCGTACTTTCGGCTTTCGCACGCCCTCTCGACTATCCAGAAAGGGACTACTAGGAGTCTTGTTGTTTGTTCGCATTCACGAATCATGCTGGTGTGCTTTGAAGGACTTTAAGTGGAAAAACTCCTTTTCACCAAATTCCATCAACAATCAAATGCCAAACGGTCCGAACTTCAATTCGCGTCAAATGCCCCACTATGTGGAACTAAAATGGATTCAAATGCCCGAGGTTGTCGGGGGGGGGGGGGGATAATTCCGTCCGGTATTGACTGATTCATCAAGTACGAGACTTTTTACTCACTGTAGGTTTGGTTATACAACTTTTGCACATCACTGACACTTTGAGGGGTATCCCGACCGTCATTTAAAAAATGGAGTTAACCGCGGTGAATTTGTGCTACAACAAAATAAAATTGGTTTGAATAAGAAAGGACGTAAATAAGGTAAATGATTGTACAAATAGCCGGCTCAAATGTAGGGGAGATGGGATTTTGTTGGAGAGAGTGGGGAATTTGCGTTTACCGAGATCGAGTTAGCAGGGTTTTACTGAAACGCTAGATTACTGGGCTTTGCAGGATCCAAAACTAGGTCTTTTTAAAATGGATTTTCTTCTGCTTGGAGTAGTTGCTGAGTCGGCGTAATTGACGGAATCATCTGCAAAGAAAAACATTCAGACAGGCTATCATGTCAGAAACGTGGTACCGTAATTACTATTTTGTCTGAATAATTTAGGAAATTACTTTGTACTTCTTTTCTAAAAACTGAGAAAACTGAAGTGAACCAATTGGTCTACCTTGAAACTCGGCCCAGTCAGCTAATTGCTAACTAGTCCCACCCTTCCCCTCCCCAAACCGAGGTTCTAACAGAAGTGTAACTGGGTTGTCGACTCTAGTTGTTGTTCATGACTGTCCGGGTGAGTGTAGTCTTGAAAAGGACTGTTGGTGACACTGAATGGCGTTTCGACGACCCGAGCGGAAGTCATCATCAGAGTCAAGAGACGCTAATGGTGACTTCCGCTCAGGAAGACACTAATGATGGCTCCTGCACTGGTTGTTGAAACGTCAGGCAATGTCACCTACAGTCATTATCAAGACTACACTCACCCGGACAGTCATACTTAGTTTACTAATATGTTGTAACAGCATGTTACCGTAATTTTTATAAACCCTGTTATTATACAGCTCTTAGAGGGAGACATTGGGCTTTGCGGTAATGCGGTTTTGGGCAATTTTTTGTGCTGTTCTTCGGTAATTTTAATCTTAAAGTGCGGTATTACGGTTTTATCCAGACCTTTGGTTTGCAGTTTTTAAGCATTTTGGTCGACTGCATTCGACAAAAAGAAATACGACCCTCTTACCTGCTGAATAAGATTCATCATGGCGACTGTGTTGATCTGGTTCCTCTTCGTTCAGACAAGGGTTATGTAGATCTTCAAGGTAGGGGACCACACTCATGCTGCGATGCACATCATCCTCTGGAAGCGGAGGAATGGGAACAAAGTGCTTGTTTTTATGGTGGATTTTGCATACCCATCTGAAACAATGAATATATGGTTAGTTTCAAAAAGTAAAAAAAAATAGCTTCATAGCCTAGCCTTTCCATAGGCTACATTCAGGCTCTGTATAGCATGAAGTGAATAAGAGCACTGTTAATGCCCAAACATTTACACGTTACGCTGGAAATCGGATCACACTGGGCCATAAGTGTTTCTATAAGGCTGTATGGCCTTTTCCGGCCCCGTTCACATGCAGTATCAGCATAGGGGATTGGGAGATTTATTAGTGAACAGTCTTGCAGTGGAAGCCAAGGAGGACCGCAGGTTCATACGATATATCTCGCACATTCAAAGTTACTGTGACCTTTATTAACAAATTTAAATAAAAAAAACCAGTTTGATTTTCTTCTTTAGCTGAAACAATTTCCTTGTTATTGACAATGAAGAAAGATGAGGAATATGTTGGGTTTGATTGATAGAAAGTGAACACCACATGCCAAATAAGGCTTCATAACACAAAAACGTCGTTGTAAAAGTAAGAATAGTGACTAGTTCGTTTCCATGTCATAACGTTTGCCAACTGTCCCAGCATTCTGCAAACATGACTGTAGGCTTGTACTCGTTTTTACCAGTTTGCATACTTTATTTTGCCATGATGTGCCTTTACTCAAAAATGTAACGAAGCATCGTCAATTCCTAGGTAGCTACGAAAAGTGTACGACTTCACTTTTTTCAAAGCTAACAAGATTAAGACATTACTGATATGAACATACTTGTGCTGCCGTATCTGCTGTATTGTAAGTCTGTCCGCTGGATTTGCATTAAGCATACCTAACGAATAAAAAAGCACAATTATGTGCTTGTGTACTCAGATTAATTAGATTCAGGTTAATATTAAAATGTAAATTAGTTCTGAAAATCCAAGATGGAAGAGCTAATTAAGTATTGCATTGCATTGCATTGTATTGTATTGTATTGTATTGTACTGGAGCCCGCGCACGTAGCGCGTCAATGGAGCACCATTGCTAAGCAAATTTGGTAACCTAATGATCCTAGAATTTTGGTTGTGACATCAGCGTACGCGCCCGCCTACCCGCCCGTACAGACTCTAGGGGAGAGGGAGAGGAGTCCCAAGACAACCCGACGGGGGGCGGAGAATGCTATCTTTTCTTGGCGGTAAATCGCACGGTGCTTTTGGGCAACCGGCGTTTTATGTTTACACAGGTTCACGTATGTTATTTGTACACTGTTGCCACCTGAAGATAACAATCCCTAACCCCACCAAGATAAACCATAGAAAAACGCTACTAAATCGAAAGTGGGGTAGTTGCTAATTAGGAACTTTAAGGTCTTTTCAAATTTTACTTTTAATCCTGCAGTAAATCTGTCAAACCTCGCAAGCCACAAAATGACAGCAGAGTAAACTCAAGCTAACAAAAAATCATAATACATGTTTACAACCGAGCATTAGCTACAGAAAATGTTAAGAAAGATACCTCTTAGGAGATCAGCTAAAGAGTCACCTACTCCGTCTGGGATTGTAAACTTTCCTCTGCCAATGCTTTCAAACAATTTATAGATATTCTTTTCTTCAAAAGGATATTTTCCTGTCGTAATGTTATACCTGGAAAAATGTAGGGAACAACGCACACTTTGAAGCAGACAGCAAGCACAGTTCAGGTGAAAAGCAGCTATCAGAGTATTACAGTAAGGATAATAGTGAATAGTTTAATTCATAACACTTCATTACATGTATTCCACTGTTGTGTCATTTTACTATATAACGGCAAGAGAACTAGCCTGCGAATACAGCCGCCTCTCCGCGCACCGGCCGCTTGCCGCGTTCGGAGGGGAGAGAACGCGGCAAGCGGCCGGAGCGCGGAGAGGCGGCTGTATTCGCAGGCTACAAGAGAACGTGCAAAATGTCAGCGTATTACACTGTACAATCCCGGTTTGACCAGTTTTTGGCTGAAGGAGGATGAAGCAATAACAAAATGCGGTGGAATAAAAAACTTGTTATTCGTATGTTTTGGTTAATAACACGTGCATAGATTTTACTCATTACTCAAGTTTTTCCTCACCCCTGTGGGGCTTGGAAAAATACTACGCAACATGTAAAATATCCACGCATATTATCCACCAAAACAGCGAATAAGGTGTATGTATTTTATATTACTTTCACCACACCAGCTTTCACCATACCAGCTGCAGGTCTCTAATTTCAACGTGTATAGAGCGGTTTTCAATTGAGTGTTCAAAGTAATTTGCATTTGCGTTTGTTTTGCTTTTCTACACTCTCCGGCTGGCTGAAATACAGGTGTATGTGTCATTTTCTCAAACAATCGTAGGTAATTAAAAACAAAAACTAATTTTGACAAGCACGCACAAGATGTTTTGTGCTTGGTGCTAGTAACATGTGTATTTGCTTCAAGTTCTGATTGGTTCATTGTGCTGTTTCCACCTCTAGCAATTGGTCTTTGGTTTTTCAAAACCCAGTTGAAAAAATGCTCTTACTATGACCTCAGTAGATAGCTTTCAGTCCCTTGTGTTATGCAACTTAGTGGTTAGAGCGCTTCTACAATGTACATGTACTGTACACTGGGTTTAAAGGGACTACGTCACGCTATTTTAGTATCTTTTTAAAAAGCTAAAAATTGTCTTCGCATCAATTGAATTCCAAAAATAAGGGTCTAGCTTTGTTAATAAAGACTATCTTAAAGCACTGAAACTGTTTCCTGTCGTCTGTTGCTACCGATGGCAAGGATGGAAATGGATTGCAACTTGAAAAAATTGGGCCAATTTTTTCAAGTTTTGATGCTATATTCTCAAAAATCACCCAAAAAAATGTTATGGTTATCTCTCCCTAATAAAATTCATTTGATATCTTTCTCATGGTTTTACAGGAGCACTTTGTGTATAGTTTAAGGCACTAGGTAATGATTTTAGCACAGAATTGAGCTAAAATAGCAAAATCCTCGTGACATAGCCCCTTTAATAGTCCAGGGTTTGACTCCCACTGGGTTTTCTGTGTTCAGAATACTCCTACAGCTTTTGATCTTTTAAAGGCCGCGCTTCTAACCCTTTTAGGTTTCTCTGGACCTTCGCATGTGTCCTCCGAGAAAAAACACTCGTATGCGCACCATTTTCAACGGGAAACAGGGCAAACTATATATCGTTGGAAAGGTTAATAAATGTAGACTTCGGAAAAAAATATGAATTGCCGGTTCCTTAAATTCTGCAAAAGAAAATCACAAACAACAGGGAAAACTTATATAGTTTTTTTTCCGAAATCTACATTTCTTAACCTTTCCAACGATATAAACAATAATTTGCCGTGTTTTCCCTTAAAATGGGGTGCAAACCAATTTTTTCCTGGAGGACATGGGGGGACACCCGCGAAGGTCCCCAGTAACCTTAAGCCCCAATAGTGACAAGCACCTAATTTCTCCTTACAATATCACTACTTGCTCAAACATATAGGTCATGAGAATAAAGAAAATGATCAACAAAGACGAAATGTCTTGATGTTTAAGTGACTTCTCCCAACTTGTACAATAGGAAACATGTGGAGAACAGTAAGGAGAACATAAGTGTTGATATTGGGGCTTACAGGGCTAACCTACAACAGACTAGATAATGGTGCTGCTAATGTAAGTCAGCATTGAGGGCAGCACTCATGAGGAGACCAGTCCTTGATGTGATGTGGTCCTTGTTGACCTTGTTGTGACAGTTATGTAGTAGCAGTATACATGTACAGTGTAATATCTGTACACTTCTTTAACAGTTAGTAAAGTTGATGTACACACTGTACAGTAGATGCAGGTGCAAGTCTTTTTTAGTCTTTCAAAGGATGTACACAAGGAGGCTTCACACTGGAGGGACACGTTGCAATACTGATTACAGTATTACAATGCACATGAAAAATCCCACACACACAAGGGGACATGCCAGGAAAGTTAAATTCAAAGGAACTTGTGCCATGAACAGTACATGGAGGTACAATGTCACAGTCAAAATCTTACAGAACACTTTGCATGATCCCCACTGTGAGTTTTCTCAATTCAAACCAGTTGAGAGTAACAAGACAAGATGCAGGGGCAAGATTTTGGTTCCCCGTGAATTGCCATTTTTGTTTGTAGTTTATTCTTATTTTCAAATAACATGGGTGGTTCACAAGAATGGACTTGTCCATTACATAAATGTTGTGTGTCAAGCTGACAAGGCTGTGCTTACTTTTACATGTACATGTATGCTGTAGATGGATATACCATGTCCCACCAAAATCTAGCGGCACTTAAAGAAAACAATTATGCTTACAGTGTGACTCCAGCCGCCCAGATATCCACTTTAAAACCAGAGAATGTTTCGAGGCCATTAGCAATCTCTGGAGGTTGGAAAGCGGGTGAGCCCTGACTTGTCCTGCAAGTGTCATCTGCAGCAAATGGACTCAACCTCTGCAGAAGAGGGGACAGAATTGCTCATCAACTGCTCACCAAAATAATTAATAATAATAATAATAATAATAATAATAATAATAATTCTCATTCCATTTTTATAAGGGCAGAAACAACGGATTTTGCGAATAATAATAAAAATAATAATAATAATAATAATAATAATAATAATAATATTTCTAGCGCATGTTTATAAAACCTGGTCCAGACCTGGAAATATTAGCCGGTCATCAAGTGAACATTGTCTCTCTACTTAACATTTCTACATGTACATGTAGTTTGATTCAAACATTTTCCAAGACCAATTATCCAATTAAAAATCAAATTCAAATCACAATTTCATACTTCATACCTCTGCAACTCCAAAGTCTGATATTTTCAATGTACCATCAGTGGCTAGAAGCAGATTTCCTGGCTTGATATGTAGCAAATGATTAAGGACAAAATAACTGATTCACAACTGATACACTGCATCAGTTAAATTACAAGGAGTGTGAAGGCATTGAATATTTTTACAAATTTGAATTAATTTTGATAATTGTATCTTCCATGCCCTGTTTGGTTGCAAAGCTGTAAAAGATCATGTAAACATCAAGGGTTTAATGTCACACAGTATCCTAGTTTGCTGTAAAGTTGCAAGATGGTCTTTTAATTCAAATGGTTTGTTTACATGTAAGGTGGCATACCACTAAAATAACATTTAACCTTTAAGCCCCAATAGTGATCAGCATCAAATTTCTCCTTATCATATCAGTGCATTATAATACATAAATGTCAAGAGAATTGGGAAAATGATCAGTGTCTAGACCTTGATCAGTGTTTCAGACCTTTGCCTTTATAAGTCTTATAAAGGCAAAGGTCAATGAAGAATTCTGAGGGGTCAATAAATGTGGATTTCTTCAAATCTTCTCAAGTTGACCATTTATTTTGTCCGATCATGTTGCCAGCTTTATCGGGTTTTTGACTTGAGACCCCTATACCTGCCAACTCTTACACATTATGTGTGAGTCTCATGCCTGTGGATCAAAGACATCGATCTCATGGATCGAGGACAATTTTTCACGCCTGACTCACAAATCCGGAGGACTTGTTCTCTTTAAAACACTTTAACAACAAAAATTCAATTCAATTCCCCCGAAAATTGATTCCAATAAAAGCCGCTTTATGTCGAGTTTGAGTCCTACATAACAAGCGATCAAGAGCACGCCGAGATTTCAAGCTTCGCACTGCGACATTTGGCAACCTTCAGAAGTCATCGGAATATCTTCGGCAATATTCGGAAGTCATCGTAACATTTTGGCAATGTTCGGAAGTCCTTGTAAATTTTTCGGAAATTCGGGTAATATGGATACGAAAATCTCACGCATTTGACTTGGGAAAAGTTGGCAGGCATTGACCCCCAGCTCTCTTATCTGGAACACTGAATGATCACTGAAGATGAATTGTCTTGATGTCTTAACAAGTTCTCCCAATTAGTACTCAATGAAATGTATGGAGACCAGTAAGGAGAATTTGAATAATGATGGATTAAGCAGATGGGAGGACACAGAACAATACTGAGTGTTATATTACAAAAAGGATATCTTTATGGACTATTCCTTGACAGTGTAAGTACTCAAGGCCATCCAGCAACTGGCAAAAGTAACTATGAAATTAAAAATGAAATAAATAAATTGCAATTATATTTTCAATCAGGTTTGGCAAATAGTACATAAATTATGTAAGCTCAAAGAAGTGCCTGAAAAGGATTTGTCAATCCCTGCTCCCACTGTTAATATTCTATCCCTAATTATAAGTCAGACTCCTAACTAGAGAAATTATCGAGTCATCGCTAAGGGATTTTTGTGGGTGGTATTTTGACATGCCCTGTTTTGCAGAGTTTTGTGCCGCTAGATTGGTGGAGTGTACATGTATGGCTGTGAACATCTAAAAATTACTAAAATGGCATTGTGCCTGCGTAGCTAGTGCCAGTCCCCAACTGCACATTAGAAAGAAAAATCCCTAAAACTCGGAGGAAAGAAAGGTAGAATTCAGCTGTTTCCTTTTTAACAAATCAGAGATAATTCAGCCTTCTTTATAATCTGACGTAAGCAATTACTGTTTACACAAAGAAAAGTGAAACCACAGTAGAAATTGTATAAATAATTATACCTACTTATGATGTCATACACTGTAACTTCTGTAATAATATTATGTGATTTTCAAGAAATCGATAAGTCTTGTTTGGCACTTTTTTCAATTATAACCAAAGCTGTATGCCATGTGTGTTTTAGGCTTTTTTCTGTTTTGGTCATTTGACCTGCCAAATATGTTTGTGACTCCAAATCTTGAAAACCTTTCCCACGGAACAAACATGGCCAGGAACTTATCTGTGGAAGTTGGGTTTCAAAGATATGATGGCTAGAAACTTCCCACAGCAAAAAGTGGTAGTTACATGTAAGAGCTTTCCCCATTAAGTGTTGAATGCAAAAGGAGCACAAATGTACAGCTGTATGTGTTTTACCACAACTAGGGAAAAGTAAATAACTGCACTTTAGATAAATAAATCAATCAATAAATTACACTCAAACGAAGAAAACCATGAACACTGAAAATATTCCTGGAATGTGTGTTTTGACCAATCACATGCAAGACCTTGTAACCGCAGAAAACGAATGGGTTCTCAGTCACGGAATCGAGTTGGTTCTCGAGTTGTTTTGAAAGACATCAAGGTTTAATCTTCATCTTTATCCTACAGAAATTGAAAGTGTTATTCCTTTCTATCTGAGAGCCACACGCACCACGCAAGCGAAAACAGGTTTGAGCGGTTTTGGAGAATAAAATTTCTCGACAAGCTGAGGCAACGATTAGTGTTACAGTTATTTCACCTTGATGTAAAAATTCCAATGTTCTCCCTCCACATTGGCCCATTGATAGCACAGTTGACTCAATTCATTTAGGCCGAATCCATCCATGCCTTCGAGCTGGGTTGCATCATACAACGTCTAGTTGTAAATTTTGAAAATGACACAATTTCAAATTTAGCAACGGTACACCAGGTTGTTGAAGAATAACGAACGCCGGTTTCAACAATCCACGGCCGTTGCTACAATGCAGCCGCAACAAGCCAAAGACCACTCACACATTTTTTGCTCCACTTGTGCCACCAGGTGTAAATTTCTAGGTGCACTGCCAAAATTTTAGGCGCACAGCTAAAAATGTTAGAAGCACAGCTTAAAATACTGGTGGCACGAAAAAGAAAAATCAGAAAGCTTCAGACATTGGTTAAGTATTCATTTATCAGTATGTCATCTTTTATTTCAATCCTGTGTTTGTTCCTTTCCGGCTCTTACTATGTGTTGAAGATAACACTAATACTGTTACATTTTTTAAATCAACCTTACTTCTCAATCTCAGGAAATATTACACTTTACGGCTCTTACTCTTTGAGTGCTTAGTAAAAGTCTCGTGATTAAAATTGTCACATGCATTGACTTTCACATCGGGCAACGCAAACTCGATTGCGCAAGAAGCACGTGTTTTAAAGGTAGCCTTCACTCACACGTGTCATCGGAGTCTTTAAAAAACCAAAAAGAGTCTGTGAGACGGAATGGAAACATCGAGAAGAAATGGATCTCCGAGTTCGGAGAAACCAAAGGGGGAAACGACCAATAAAACAAACACTGATGCAAGGAAAATGATGAAACTTTTTTATTTGGAGCCTGGTTGTGTTATATCTACCTTTGAATTTATTATTTCAAGCTTTCGTGTCTAACCAGTCGGAGTACATAAGGACGATCAGGTTAGAAAGCAGAGTCGAGTAGCAATTCAGTCGCACTGAACTCGGGCTTTTTAGGTGCGCACGTGTGATAACACATAATTTTTGGGCGCACAATAAAAAATCTAGTCGCATGTGTGACCAGCTGGTCGTTAACTCTGAGCCCTGTCCAGTAGTGCATATGGCTCTCAGATAGAAAGAAATAATTTAAATTCTTGTTAGTTAAGATGAAAGTCTTTCAAAACAAATGGAGAACCAACTCGATTCCGTGACTGAGAAACCCATTTGTTTTCTGCGGTTACAAGGTCTCACATGTGATTCATTACAACTTCACGCCGATTTAAGTGTGTACCCCAAATTTTGGGATCGTTAAGTATTCATATATTCATCCTATTGTTCTTGCTCATTGTCGATTACTTGCCGAAGACGCATCTATTTCCGAAGAGCGCAAACGCTTTGATGTAGGTGAGACATTTTCCCTTTGTTTCAAATTTGCTGCTTGATCGATTTTTTAATCCCTTTTGTTACCTGACGTGTATTACATTTCAGCAAAAGACGCTGCAGCTTGCCTGTTAAAATCCCCAGGGATGCTTACAAAGCGGCGGATACTGCGCTAAAATATTCATTTTCGGTCACGCACAGTATTACAAAGTAAACAAAACTAAACCACATAAATTTGCAGATAAAGCTTATTTGTAAATCCATCATCTCTAGTAGTATCAATTTCTTCGCTACTCGCTTGTCTGGAAATATTTTCGCTTTTATAAGGCATTTCTGAATGAAACCTACAGATTTATAAAGTACCTGCAACAACAAACTATCTCTTCGATATAAATATTAAAGAACACAAGCTAGGTTTTGTTTTGTTGTTTTCACATTCAAACTTTAAATGGACTCGGGGGAATGGTTGAATAGGCAAAGGAGTTTTACACACTTTACCACAGCAATTAAATAACAGACAAATAAATAAGTCGCTTAATGAAAACAAGCGGGTATTACACTACAGCTTAATTTTGACATGGAACACCAGCGCGAAATAAACACCCAAACTCACCTCGTTGTCGGTGAATAAAAATCTGTGTGCGGAGAGAGTAAAATTCTTGTTCTACGGGAGACAGAAGTTTTTATTCATGGAACAATTTAGATCATTCTAACAAGTTGTGAATGAGCTTATTTCTTAACGTAAACTTATAACATGCGAAGCCTTCTTCTTCATGGAGGCGCCATGGCGGATTGAAACCGAAACTGCCGATCGATCGGTCATTATAATTATACAGTCGCTTTTCCGACTCCCCGAACGCTTTCCTTTCAAAGATTCAAATCAGAGTTTCAGCTTTTAAGTGAAAAAAAACTTTATTGTTCAAGTGGCTGATGCAATCCTTTTAAATACGGTAAGCTTAAACACAACGCGTGCCAGAAAAGATGGTTATACTCTAGATGTCTGTCAGAACAGTGGTCAGCAACGCAGTTCGAAACCGTTGCTCGACGAAAAAAAGTCGAATCTCGGCCTACAGTGATCAAAATTTCTCGTTCAAGATCTCTTTTTGAAGCTCGCAAAATGCTCCGTTTTGATATATATATATTAAAGTTGAAAGTGTTTTGCGAAATACGTAAATCCACAAAGCTCCACGATAATATAGTGTAATAATTCTCTGCAGTTCCATTGACACATTTAGAACAACAGGATACGCTCACATCTTCGCGGCTCAGGGCAACTTAATTGAGCTATTGTTCCAACCCTTTGTATTAGCTTCTGGGTCTTGCTCTAAAAAATCTCATCTTTTTTCAACCGAGTCAAACCAAAAATTTTCGATCACTCTCGAAGTGAATGCCCCAAGGAATAAACTGAGCCTTCAGGGCACAAAATCCAGCGGTAACGCCCATTTCTAAAATACACACTTAAATCGGCGTGAAGTTGTAATGTGGTCAAAACACAATGGACTTTCCAGAAATATTTTCAGTGTTCACGGTTTTCTTCGTTTGAGTGTAAGTAATTGATTTATAATTAATTAAGTAAACAGCACACTTGCCCATTACAGTTGACTACCGTGCTCATTTCGGAAATATTCAGCGTGTTGGAAATGTTGTGTTTTTAGAAGTTTTGGTTACGGAAGACGAAATCGGCTTTCTTGTTACAAGGATTAAAATATGTTACATGGAGAACTCTAGAGAATGAATATTTATTCATTTCATCTCAAATGGGCCTATTTAGTACATTTTTGCTTCTAATATCGTTTCCTCAAGTAAAATTAGCCTCACCGAAGGATAATTGAAAGTCACATATACCTGCATTCGTAGAAAAATTTGATCATATTTGAGTAGAAATAGCAATAAAATTAAAACTTCTCTCATTCAAAATTTTTTTTTGTTCTTGGACAAAATGCAGAGAACCAGTAAAGGATGTGATTTGTCGAAAAAAAATGGGGTCACCGTGCATTTAAGAGAGTTAAGGACGTTTATAGATACAAAAATACCCACCACTACTGTATCTGTCTATATTTCTTACTCAGCGCGCGCGCTCGATGCATGACGTGGCACGGCATCGTGACGTGAAATACGTGCGCAGTAAGGATGCGCACAAACAATGAGCGCGAACGTCCTTAAATGTTTATTTTTTCTCCTCAATTTGTAGTATATGCCCCTTTCATTACACCCTTTAGTTGCTGAAAACTATTAATATTGTTACCAATTTTAGTACAAAGCTAACTTTTGGCATGCTCCTATTGGTCGAAATCAATCACGTGACGCGATAGTGTCTCTCCTCAGGGGGCACCTATCAGCGCATAGTGCCCATTTGTGGCAACTTTTGCTCAAAATTTAGCATTGCACAAGAAAAACAATAGAGTCATTCCGTATCAGGCCCTATGTGAGATAGGTTCCCTCAGAAATTTGATGTTCAAACTTCATATAAGCCCTCGAACTATGTTCTCGGGCTAACATTTGTTGTGAACATCAAATTGCCTTGGGCAACCTATCACACAATAGTGCCTTCGACAGAAGAAATCTATTGTTTACTTAGTTATCTTTCTATTCAAAATCTTAAGAACCATGTATTGTGTACTCAGCACTGACTTACCTATGAGCCTGCCATATAGGAAATTTATGTCCTTCAATACTATCTAGCATCTCTTGTAATTCACCAACACAATATTCCATGATCATGTACCTTTGGTGACAGTTAAGGTATCACTAAAAAGGTTTTTGAAACAACACGATAAACAAGGCCAGATGATACCAGTGGCCCTACACTCCAGCTGCAGTCTGTCATTTGGCAATGGCCAACTGGTGAACTCTGAATTGTTGTCAGACATACTACATGCAACCCAAGCTCACATTTCAAGAGATTGCTGAATTAATCATTTATCATGATTGATACTGGCATTGCTTGAGTTGGAACGTGACTTTTCAATGAAAGTAATATTGAAAAATGAACATGGGCTGCCTGTGAACACACAGTAACTTGCAGCCAAATTTAACCAATGACTATTAGATTATTTTGTAGGTGAAAAGAAATCTACCCTGAACACTGTTTTGTGAGTCTGACAAAAATTATGACTTTGATTAAAAGTCAAGTTGATCACTACACCACCACATCTCCACACATCAAAATTTATAATGAGCACCTTAATCATCAATGATTAATTATAACTTAATTAAGTTAAAAATGAAATGTATAATCAATTTCAACCTGATCAAACTTATCCTCAACTTTGAATTAAGAAAATAAGAACACTCAATGAAAATTATCATGTTGTTTAAGCATCCAAATAAATACAGTCACGTTTACCGAAAAAATACAAGATAAAACCAAAACATTTCAAAATTGAAGTGTTAAGCAACCACTTGAAACAATAATTAATCAAAAAGGCCTCATTTTAAAACCCGGCTACAGGGAAAACCTTCTTTCCTTATAAAGGATACATTTTTTGCTTGTGATCGTCGTAGATTACATCATAAAGTTTTATAACGTTCGGATGCGTGAGTCGCTTCAGCAACTGAATTTCCCTGTAGATTAGAAACAAACATTGAAAAAGATTCAAATCCCAGCGGCGGTGAGGTTTAAAATCACAACCAATTATCAATATTTAATAACACTGTGCTATGTAGTAAACAGTGTAATCCTGGCAAAGCAACCGGCTTCATTAAATCTCCTTCATAATCAATAAGCAGCTGACCATCACCTTTGAACATTTTGCTCTCCGTTAGGAATCCGCCGCAACTTTTTTCGCTTCATAATCTTCACCGCGCACCGCCGAAGGTTCTCGCTGTCCAACATTTCCTTAACTTTTCCATACGATCCTTCGCCCAGAGCTTCCCCCATCAAGTATTTTCCTATAAGTTTAGCTCTTTTTTGGCGAGGTTGGTAGATGATTTGATCGGAATCAACGCGATGAAAGAAAATATTGGGATCACTATCGCCCAAAAAGTTCGGACTTCCGAGGTCGTTGAAGAATCCATCCCGGCCACCGATAACAAACAATGGCTCAGCACCATTCTCTATAACCATACTGTCCACCATTTGAATGCATTGGCCTCCGGTACCAAAAACAGCAACTATTGTCAATAAAAACTCATTCTATTAGTTCATTCTCCCACAAGAACTGCACACACCAACACGTCCGCCATTTTGTTTGCCTGCTTACGTCATAACAGCTTGGTGACGTCATTCTAACTTTGTTTCCAGGGCCTTTCACTTCCAGGTGCAAAGCAGGTGAATACTTGGTTACATTTTCTTTATGGCTATCAGAGATAATTAAGAAATCGTAATTCTAAAGAGCTTTAAATTACACAACAATGTATGATTTTTACTTTCCAAATTGAAATTTAGCTATCTCTGAAAATGCGCACTTACTCCCAATTTTCTTTTTGGATTTCAACAGCCCTTGCTAAGATCGATCTGCTTTTCCCGCGCAGTCATAAGCCGCGCAAATATGCCTTTGTTTTAGTATGTACCGTCCTTAAGAAACCCAAGTTTCTCGGACCACTCCAAGAGGCGTATAATTTGTGAGCAGCAACAACTGGGGAGGCACCCTCCTAATTTTAGCCCTTTAAGCCCTAACAGTGACAGAAATAAAATTTCTCTTTACGTAATCACTGCTTTTTCAGACATTCAAGTGACGAGAATGAAGGAAACAGACACCAGGGATAACATGTCTTGATATTTAGACAAATTCTCCTTACAAGTTCCATTCCAAATATATGGAGAGGCGAGTACCGTGTCAGGGCTTAAAGGGTTAACCCTAGACCAAACAGGGACACAAGTCATCCGAACTATGAAAAGGTCAAATCAAGTGTAAGCAGCAACGATGGGCAAACCAGAGAAAACAGTACTGTCCGGGACGGTAACGCTTGGAAGAAGAAAGAAATTAGTAAACAGTTGACAACAGTTGGTATAGGATAATTCACGCTATACTACAGCTGCAGAAGTCTCCCGATTTTCTGTTTTGTAGAACAAGATTCTCGGTAATATGCAACTAAGCGAAAACTCGTTTACGCATGAAAAGCGGGCCTCGCTGTGGAAGACTAAAAGCTCAGGGGTCCTATTCTCGAAAGTTCCGACAACTTACCTTGTCCGAAAACTATTTTATGTTCACAGTGATGATTTTGAAAGCTAAACATCATACTCTTAACAATTTTCGTTAACATATTGTGTTATCCTGCTCTTAAAGTTACAACCAATCAATTAAAAAAATCGATACGAAAAAATTGTATCGGGCCTAGTTAAGTATCGGAGCTTCGGGCCCCAAGGCCGGAAAATGGAACGTCAAAACATGAAAACGAAAAAAAAAAAACGCACACTCCTTACTTATGGATAGTGCAAAGTGAAGACGAAACACTTTTTAGTCACAAACTACAAGCCCATCCATTAGAGGTATGCCCTCTAATGAAATATATCGGATCGCTCGTAAGCAGAAAAGGTTGAGTAAAGTTCTCTTACAGGAAATGTTCGCCTACGACAAATTTTAAATTCAGTACTTAAGTAAGAACTGGTTTAAGGGAACGTTCATGGCAGCAAGAGACGATCCCCCCCCCCCCCATGAAAACGACAGGACAGGATAAAAATCTTTATTCTCTCACTACGACAGTGATTTGTTGCGAGAGCGGTTGCTCAGACAGTTCCACCTGAATAAGTACAAGCAACGTTTTCTGGTCCATTTACAAAAGCAGCAATTTCATCCCGTGATAGTTTTAGTCCCGTGTCTGGTCATTTTCACTTTCGCTGGTTACATCAAGGCCCGTCATGCGATTTTTGGTACAATTTTGGCGCGCTTTCCAATGCAACTTTTGTCGCAAGTGTAAACTAGCAGCGATTTCGCTGCGATTTCAGTGCGATATTTGCTGCAATTTCCCCCAAATCGTCGCCAAGGTGCATCAAGTTTCCAACATGTTCGAAACCTCTGCGATATCCCGGCGACAAATCGCACAGAAATCACCACTAGTTTACACTTACAATTTTTGTCGCGAGCTCGAGCGCGACAAAAATTGCACAAAAAAACGCATGTGTAAACGGGCCTTCATACAGCAGCTGAGAGAAATAAGTTCATCCCAGACAAACTGCCCACAGCACCGCGACAAAATTTCGTTCCCAGATGATAAATTAAAGGGACACTATCACATAAGCGCATGCGCCAGAATCGAAACTTGAAAACGAGGTTGACTTGAAAATTCAGGCTGAATTTTTCAAGCTTGAAGTGCCAAATTCACAATGGCGTGGACAAGAGGCGGCGGTCACGGTGGAAACCGCACAAACTGTGGGCGAAAACGAATATTCGATACTCCCAAAAGACAAAAAAAAGAGCGGTCAAATGTTTTGAAGTCAAGCGGCGCGACCGAAAGTGGTATTTTTCGCGCATGACAATCCGTGACAGTCAGTCCCTTGAATGCACGCGCAACACGTTTTTTCTCCAAGGATACAGAAGACTCCCGCTAACTCCAACATGCAAGAGAAACAAAACATTATTCGAGATAGTTAATGTATAGTAACTAACTATGAAACATCATTCAAAGGAAACAGGTCTATGAAACATCATTCAAAGGAAACAGGTCTCAATTCGAGATAGTGGGGGATTCGAGATAACCGCGGTACGGGATAGTGGGGGTCTACCGGGTGTCTACTTTAAATGCAAAAGAAACGTGAGCAAAGAACTCGTTCCAAGGAGAAAAAGTTTCCAGTTTAGCCTTCACGGAATAAAACTGCACTTGTAAGCAAAAAAACAAATTAGTTCATTTGAACGTAGCCACAGCCTCAAAAAGGTTTCAAGGCTTTAGGGGCTTTAGTCCAAGCTTAGCCCGGAGTTCATTTGCTTCTTTGATTTCCAACTCTTCCTTGCTCATCCCAGCGCTCTCACTTTCTTTATCCTTCTTCTTGTCGGACTTATCGGATTTCTTCGACTTCTTCGACGACTTTTCCGGAGATTTCGATCGAGACTTCGACTTTGATCGGTGTCGTCGACGATGAGGCGAACGCGACCGAGAGCGCGATCTGGAATGGCGACGATGCGGCGAACGGCTTCGGCTTCTGTGTCCACGTCTTTTGTGAGGTGAGGCACTGGGAAAAAAAACAGCCAATAGTCTCAATACATCACAACACAAGTTGTGCGCCAAAAAACAAAAAAATCGTCCGGAATTTTTTTATCCAAAATTTTCAACGCCCGAAAATTCTACAGTGCTCAATGGAGATAATTAAAAACGGCTTTTTTATGGAGCAGAATGCGCAGTGTTCTTTTCAGCATAAGTTCCAGCTGATTAAAGTGTCCAAAAATGTGCCCGTTTTTGTGACGACAAGACATTAATCCGAAAATTGCTCGTCCGAATTTTTGGTTGTTAGTGAGTTCTAAGATTTATTTGCACGTGAACGAAAACTTATGTTTTTTAACGAAAGACTAAATGTGCTTGGCCTTATTTTAACCCTTCCTTCCGAGAAAGTAGGAGAGGCTGATTATGTTACAAAAAGTAAATAACGCAATTTGTAAACGCTTGACACTCAACTAAACATACTGTCACTTACCTTCGTCGCCGACGACGAGGCGATCTAGAACGACTGCGTCTGCGAATAAAACATCAAAAATAGGTCAACAAATAAATGCAAAAAAGTCCCCTATGTTCATCCCCACAAATGACCGTAAGCAGCCCACAGCAGGCGCTTGTCTCTGGCTTCTGAAGCAAAAAAACATCTAGGAACATTACTGCTCCCCCTGATGGGATGTGAGCAGGGTTACCGTTAGTATCGTTTCGGTGTACACCTGGGTAGAGAGAGAGCTAGTGTGAAGTACAGTCTCTTATCTGTGGAAACGACACGACACTGACGGTGCAAAGGCCAATCCTCTGATTCCCGATCGACAGTCAGCCGCGCTAACACTCCACCACCGTGCAACCACTTCACGGATGGAGTTTAACTTGCCTTTTTAACTCAAAGTTCGGAACAATTAGCTACATGTAAGTACTTGTCGAGAAAGATGACAATCTGACAGTGTGGTGGATACTGTTAAAGACTATTAAAACAACACTGTCTGGTGGTCTGAGTTTCATTTGGTCACTCACAATGCAAGAACTGTGAGAAGTAGACTGGGCAAGTTGTGCATTCGCTTTTCGGAAATTCACGACTTTGTTTCCCAGTTCTTGTATTTAAAGCGCCAGTTGAAAAAGAACTCACTAATGCGTTATTGAAATGAAGGCAAAAAATTGATAAACTGTTTTGAATGGGAACGGTGATGCATACAGGATCAACACTGCACAGCCGAACCTTGATTTTCCGGAATTGGTGGGACCAACAAAAATATTATGGCTACTCGAGAGTCTGAATAACAGAAAGGAATTAATATTGTCTAGATTCTGAGATAACAAGATTTCGGTGAGCAATTATCGTGGTTATTTTCAGGGGAAACTATTCACAGACGATTAAACTAGCCACATGCCCAACTTCATCTTTTGTGATAGTATCCTCATTCAATTTGCCTTGGGGAGCAGGGAGTAAGCGAAGCCTGTTCTAAAGGCGCTGTTACACGAGGATTATTTTCCTGCAACTTGCATCGCAATGATGGCAAGAACATTGCGAGTCAAGTTGCAGAATACATGTTACACGAAGCAACTTATCTCGCAACGCTGCGAACAGTAGAAGAGTAGCCGACTTTTCTTGCAACTTGCAACACAATTTTCCGTTGCGAGACAAGTTGCCAAGGGGGGGGGGGGGGGTGTTACACGCGCAACTTAGTCTGTAACTTGACTGGCAACAGCGTTCCTTTGTAAGTTGCAGGAAAAATTGCCTAGTGTAACAGCGCCTTAGGGTATTGCTCACGCTTTTTTCCTCAATTTTTTTTTACAACCGAGACTCCGGGGCTCGTAATAAGTCGGGATCACAGAGGAAGAAAAGTCCGCATAATCGAAAAGTCAGGATAATCAAAATCAACATAACCGAGGTTTGGCCGCACATGAACATGTAATGTAATGTATTTGTAAAAGCAAATAATGATGATGATGATGATGATGATGATGATGATGATGATGATGATGATGATGATGATGATGATGATGATGATGATGATGATGATGATGATGATGATGATAAACAAACTACACGCACCTGTGGTGCCCTGGTGATCGGCTACGTTTTCTTGTTTTATCGTGATCGCGGTGTCCACGTCTGGGTGAATGACTGCGACTTCTGCTCCGACGGCGTGGAGACTTAATAAAACAAAGAATAAAATGTTTTAGCTCTTTCAACCACAATGGAACTGCAAACGCTTTCGAGAAAGAAGCAAACAAAGGTATGCAACAACGTTCTGATCTTTGGCAATCTGCAGCTGTAGAGTGAACGCAACGAGCAACAGTATTTTAATGATCTGGCGATCTGTTGCGATTTCTGTACCTATATGACATTTTGACTTGGTGATCTAGTGTGAACTTAACAGGACATGGCCATCTGGTGTGATTCCTATACTCAATAACATTCTGACTCGGTGATCTAGTGTGAATCCAACCCAACACCGAAGAGTATTGTAACTAAACGATCAAGTGTGATTCCTACAATATACATGCATACCCAACAACATTCTGACTATGTGATCTATAGTGTGGACCCTGTACATTTGTATAATTATGACATACTTGTCTCTCCTCTTCCTCATCTGACTCTGATTCCATGTCCTCTAAATCATCGTCAAGAAGGCTCCGCTAAACAAACAAAAAACAGAGAGAAGGATATCAATTTAGACTGCGAGCGATCGTCCTATTTTCCTCAGATCCTACGCGCGAGTAGAAATGAATGAATTATGCAAAATAACGGTAAAAACGAGGAGGGAGCCAAACTTAGGAGAAGAAAGAGACTGCTCGCAGTCTTTTATAAATTCACAAAGCATTTGGGAAGCATTTGGGCACATACATAATCATGTTCCTGTAGGCAGAACTGTTAGTCTGTTTGCACTTTGTATACTAACCAGGGGCAGATCCAGAAAATTCAGAAAGAAGGGGCCGAGGAAATTGTGGTGAGAGTGCCCCCCCCCCCCCATGAAAACTTCACGTTCGTGGACATGCTGCTTACAGCATTCTGAGAGCATTTCTGACTAAAAGTTAACGCTTTGAAAGACAGAATTTAAAACGATTTGCAAAACGAAATCTAAACGGTAGTGGTAGGCGAACTATTTACAGAGTCATCCCATTACATTTGTACATGCTATGAGGATAACTGGAAATAAACCACTGCAGGGGATTGATGAATGTCATCCCTCTCTGGTTATGTTTGGCATAGTTGCCAATATAATTACATTATAATCCAAATATATGTCCTGGCGAATAAAGAGAGGCAACAGTGGATTTGAACTGATTGTATAATACCACTTGAAAGACAGTTGGTTGGTACAAAAACCTTTAAAAAATAAAAGAAAGGGGGGGGGGGCGGGTGGGGGTGGCCACCTCCGATAATGGAGGACAAAGATGTAAGGTGGGCACATGAAGGGACTAATCACATGAACTTGCTGCAGCACTAATCTCTGCAACAAGTTGCAAACATGTCACTCGTCCCTGTGATGTTAACATAAGGGGCCTGGTTATGGGTACAGTGCATGTTTGATTATTGATTGGCTGGTGTTTTAATTGATTGATGAGACTAGTCCCAGCACACAAAAGGACAAAGGAAGAGTTTAAAGGGACATGTGCCCACAACTAAGGGACTTGGTCCCCAACGATAATGGCAGTGACTCGTGCCATCACGTGTGCCAGCCATTAGAAGGGATACCACCTATATGTTCAGGTACCATCATTTTTTTTTCTAAGCGTTATTGTAGAACAGCATGTAATAATCATTTATAAGGATAAATATTTCAAATGCTGAAAATAACATAGTTAAAGATCATGGAGAGTGACAGGAGGCAGACTGGTGGGCTATTTAAAAGCAAGGCAGAGAGTACAACTTGGGTCTAACATAAACACAAAACAAATCTAGATAGTGGTCAATCTTGCGAATTCCAGACTTTGTACTGTCCCCCTTTTTAATCTGAATAAACATTACACTGTAGGTAAGAAACTAAGTTCACATAACTGAACATAACTGATAGTTACATAACTGACAACATAACATAACTAAGATAACCGGTAACACACATGTAACAATGTGACATGACTTGCCATTACATAGTCTTTTATTTGATCCCAAAAGGGATCATCGTGAGGTTATCCTTCATATCTCTCCATTTTAATTTTGTCTGTAAGAGCAAAATACCTTCAGTCTACAATGTACATGTACATGTATATGTATCAATTCTTACCCTTGGATCAATTTGATTAGTGCTTTCAAGCACTTGTCGCTTCTGAAAATAAAAATAAATTTGTTAAATTACAATAGAAACCATGAATCAATATCTTGCTCAAAGTGTTTTTTAAAGGGTGAAATGAAAGACTAAATTCAAGGTATCAAGTTTCGCTACGGTAACTTTGCAATAATTATCTCGCTAATAAAATATTCCAGAAAATATATTAATGTTATGTAATGTTCATAAATAAAACAATGAATACATTGAAAATTCATTCTCTCCTTTTGAAAGCAGAAAAACAATGCAGAGCTGCAAATAACTGTCGGTCATTGGACAATGTCTGACTAAAATCGGCCCACATGTGACGTAATCTTAACTTTGGTCGGACATCATGTCGGGTCATATTTTTTACCAAATAACAAGTAAATAATGATAAGAAAATTAATAATCATTTCAAAAAGACTTCCACTTAAAACGTCCAACCACATTTCTGTTTTGTCCTGCCAAAATGGAGACTTGGTCGGACATGCGTCCTTTCAGGAAAGAAAATTATTTACAGCCTTGCAAATGCAGTGCCCATGTGCACAATATGATATACCACGTACACTGTATACACTAAACTAAGAGCAAGATTGATTTTTTTTCCTGCCAACTTGTCGCTCAATAAATGTTGTGTTTCTAGCTGCAACTACATGTACATCAGTATAGGTGAGATCTTGTCTTACCTGAATACGTGGCAAAATCACATCACAGGCTCTGTCTTCTTTGAGCAGCTCATCAATAAATTCATCCATGTGGGAGAGTTCCATTTCTTTAATACACATAACAAGTAAAGATTCATAAAATTCCAGACCTTATACAAACAACTGTAACAAGGGGGTTGTTGTTGCATCTGTGGATGGAATTTTTAAGTGTGATCATTCTTGAAAATGAAAGCTACTGAGCAGTACTTTCATGTGGTGCTGTGTATAATAATAATAATAATAGTAATAATAATAATAATAATAATAAAAATAATAATCATAATAATCATAATCATAATAATAATAATAATAATAATAATAATAATAATAATAATAATAATACGTTTATTTGTATAGTGCACAAGTGACCAATAGTGCTTTACGGAAAGTATACATGTACATGCATGTTACATCAACGACACTTACAATGTGATTAAGTTAGTGCCATAAAAGATTAATTACATAACTTAAACCTAGCCCACATGAACAAGTAAAATGACCTAAAGTACTGTAAATTCAAAAAATGAAAGAAAAATTTACACAATAAGAATAGCTAGTGTTCATAGTTAATGCCTTCTTGAACAGGTGTGTTTTCAGTTGTTTCTTAAGTTGGTGAGTGAGTCACAGAGCCTTTTATCTTGTGATAACGAATTCCAAAGGGAAGGCACAGCATAGGAAAAGGCTCGATAACCATAGCAGTGCAGATTACAAGACAGAACAACTAACCGCTTGCTGGACAACGATCATAGCTGTTCAAGGTGGTTCTAACTTTTGACAACAAGTCTATGACTAATCAGCTTAAGTGCACCCATTCATTTTACTTCTTTCCTCTCCTCGAGTGACAATAAAAAAGACCAAAAACATGCTCCTGTAACCTGTGAATATGCCCCGCCCTCCCTCTCCCTAGAGAGGAGCACCTCGATACAATTTTTTTGTCAGATCTCATGTAAAGAGCAAGTCAGATTCAGTCTGCACTTTTTCCCACCAGTCAAGCAACAATTAACTTATTAGTGGTCAGCATACTTTTGCCATGCCTCATTTACCTATGTTTTGCACATGTACATTCCAGCAAATACAAAAACATGACTGTACAATGTAACATGTCTTTGGGTACATGTAAATCATGATTCGCTCACACGGTGAGATAACGTTATTGTTGATAGACTGTTCACAGATAGTTTAGTTTAGTTGAACTGTGAACATTTCATGACTTGCTAAATAAATAAATTATATTTATCAAGCACTCTTCCCCCCCCCCTCTCCCCTCTGCAAAATGCTAAAAAACAGGCTTATGTGCATTCATATACAAGTAGATCTGTGACTCAACTGTGCAACTTACTTCCCATCTTATTTTTCCTTCGGATCTTTCTGTAATCATTGTAGAGTGGTTCCAAGTAGTTATAGCAGTCCAGTGATGTCCCCACAAGTCTCATGTAAATAGCACCCAGTGCTCGCACATATCTGCAGGGTAAAACCAGCCACCACATTACCATAAGAAAAAGGAATGATCAGCCCCCTCCTCCTTTATACATGTAAAAGTACATGACTTTGTACATTTAGCAACTTTCCAGACTCAGACTCATCAAGGGTTCCTAAACTATCTGACACTTTTTGTGTACATACACCATAGGTTTCTACATTTCTTATCATTTTATTGAGTGAGATACAGTAGATCGGCCCTCCCCACCAAAAGTAACTATGGCAAAAGGGTGCTATATCCTCGCACAGATTAGGACAGTTAAATTATAAATGATGCATACAATTTTTCCCTAACATGGTCGAACTGTATAAAATTTTGTCAAGGACACCTATCCACTTCCTATGACAAGGGGGTTTGACATCTTACTCTCTTCTTACTCAGTTCAGAGCAGCACAGGTACCCCTGACTAGTTAAGCAAACCACAAACATCTGTTTAAATTAAGGCTAGACATAATCTAACTTCAAAGCCTTCTGGTCTTGGCTTTCATAACAGAAACACAATCATGAGCATTGGGTCCTTACTTGTAATCCTCATTCTTGATAAACTCTACAACAATTTCCTTTTCAGGTTGAATTTGTAACATTTTCAGCACCAGACAAAGGAAAGGTGTAGGCTTGATGTTTCCTCCATATGTTCCTCCAACATGATCCAACTCCATTGCTTTGTCAACCAACAGTTCAGCTGGATTATTTAAAAAAAGGGAAAAGTTACCTATTTTTGACACATGCATTGTACATGTCATACCTCTAGCACCCAGTGTCACTAAAGCATTACTTGTATCTCACTATTTATTTTGACAGGTGTTCACTTTCCCATTTTGCACAATGCGGAAAAAATAATGTGAAAATAGAGACCTTATTTTTGAACATTCACTTTACAGGCTTGGAGGTCCTACTGTTTTCTGAAAATAGGGAATTCAAATAAAGCCTCACAAAATGAGAGCTTTGCGAAGATTTAAAGGTCACACAAATGGGGGGGTAGTCTCCACGACCAGTGAACAACCCATTTTCACCAAAAAATCTTGTTGCAAGGACTGAAATTTGGTCCCTGTAACTTGTCTCATGGATTTGAGCTGGCCAGTCCCAGTGACTGTCCCTTCAAATTGTGCATGTCACCTCATGTGTACTGTTCATTCAACTAGTCTCAGAGACCAAAAGAAAAAATCAACCAAACAAAAATTAAATTGGGCTATCCCCGAGACTATACCTGCCAACTCTCACGCATTATGCGCGAGTCTCACGCCTGTGGATCAAAGACATCGATCTCACGCATCGAGGACAATTTCTCACGCCTGACTCACTAATCTGGACTACTTGTTCATCAACCATTAACGTATGTGAAAGATTCAATTCAATTTCCACCCAAAATGGTCTAGTGAACGGCGCTAAATGTCGCGTTTGAGTCCTAACTAACAAACAAACGAGATTGCGCTGAGATTTTGAGATTCGCACCGTGACATTCGGCAACCTTCGGAAATCATCGGAACAACTTCGGGGATCTTCGACAATATTCTGAAGTCGTCGAGACATCTTCGGAAATGTTCAGACATCGTCGGAAATTCGGGTATTATGGATACAAAAATCTCACGCATTTGACTTAGGAAAAGTTGGCAGGTATATTAGATACCATTACCATCATGTAAACGCTACAGCTGACTTTTTCCTGTGACTAGTCCCCATCACTAGTCCCTTTGTGTGGCTGTGTATGCAACTTGTTGCAGGGACAACAAGTCTCTGCGACTAATCTCTAACCTGTGCCTGCCATACAGTCTACAGGTGTACATGTATTTGATGGAATAACAATCAAACAAGCCAGTTTTCGTGCAAACTTCATTTTGAATTCAAATTGATATCTGCAATCAACTTTATTTTAGGATATGTCGGATCAAATTGCATGTACAATATAGCTACTCGTATCAAATCGAATTTTTAGCGAAAAGACTGGGCAATCGGTTGAAAGTAGATAAGAAAGAAGATTGATGATCAATAAAGTCACAGACGTTCCGAGACTTTCGTTCTTTCATCTGCTTAATAAGCTTATGAGCTAATAAATCAAAAATAAATTAATAATTTGTACCAGCCCTAAATCAACGTTATAGCTTCAGTGCTCGAAATTAAAGAAAATTTCAGGTTGTCCCTATGCCAAATGCTGGGCAACCAAACCCCTCAATTTGGTGGCCCTGATGACTGCTTGGTTGTCCATTCAAATAGATCCTACTTAGAATAGATATGGTTTGTGACTTAACAAAAACGTCTCCATTTTCATAGTACCCTGTAGTCAATTGAAATAAATTCATACTGAATGCTTCACGGTGTACTGAACGGTCTGCAACTAAAACGATCTTCACTTTATTACCCATTTTTTTTAGCTTTTAAAATCAAAAATTGAAATGATATGAGAATAAACACGTGTGTGATCTCGTCTCTATTGAAATGCCGGATTCACGAACCTGTAATGCTTTATAAAAGATTGAATACACGAGCGCCAAGCTCGAGTACAAAATGTTTTCGGGAAAGCCTGGGAGCCGCTGCCATCTTGGATCGGTAAACACAAAGATTGGAACGCATAGATCCAAGATGGTGGCCATTGACTGCGATTTGCAGTATGATACGTGTATTAAACTCGGTTTCTTAAGATTTTTCTCGCCTCAATTTATTACCTAAAGGTTGAGAGCTATCCAAAGAATAGGGAAAGATTTCTGTGGCAAATTAGTTCATTATTTTGTCATTCATGACGAAAAATGTAAGCTTAAGTACTTCGCTCCATTCTTCGTTGGTCGTCCGTCGTTTTTTTCCCCGGGGGACCGGGACCGTCATTGTACTGAAATATGGTGGCCCGGAACACTTTCTAGTCGTCTGGGACGACCGGACGACCGCTAATTTCGAGCACTGTAGCTTTGAAACTGAGGATAACAATTGCAGAAGTCGAGGTGAATTTGGTCTGTTCACTAAACACACTGCATAGCAAAGTTTGTGATGATACATATGCAAAACTTACCTGTAAGTGCAAAACATTGCTCCTTCCAGTATTTATTCTCATAAATACGCGACCGAATGATTTTCTCGATGAGATATTGAGGATTTGTTCCTTTCACCGTTTTGGCGTCGGAAACCGTGCGGTTCGCCATCTTGGATTTGCAAAACAGTTTCCAGTCCCCTCGCTACCAAACATCCCACAATTCCTGCTGAACTGCGATCACGAAAACAGCGTATCAGATCTGCCGCGATCAATCATTCGGAAAAAATTTATACCGCAGCACAGGATCCGGAATCGCAAATTCTCGGATTATTCTAACTACTCAGGAATGGAATATTTAGCGCCGGAGCATCAAGATCTTGCCAGAAAGGGACTGGATGGGCTACGCGTAAAGCTGCCAACCCCGCAAGAAGATGTAATCGAAAATCGAAAATCAAACCCGGAAGAATTCGCGTTCCATCGCGGCTTCAGAGTAGCGAAGGAGTACTCTAATAGGTGTCTTCCAACAGCATCAATTATCTGGGAGTATCTGCTTGGAAAAACCGAGAACAAGCAACAGAAATTCGCGGTCATGGACAAGCTTTTTCACGTCCAGATCGCAACAGGGCCTTGGAACATCGCTTTAGAAACTGCTAAGAATTTGTTTAACGAAACCATGGCGTATTCATTGGACAGAACCACGGGTCAAAGTGAAGAAAGTTTGGGTACGACAAATTCATTTTTTTTTCGTCCGTTTTTATTTGAATTTGCAAGCTGATAATTTACCAGTACATCTACAGTTAGAATTACTTCCATTTCACCTTCGGTTTTACTAATATTTCACTTCCGCTTATTATAACCGTTTCTTTTCCTGACTTGGGCTCTGGCGATGACTTCCGCTCAGGTTGTCGAAACGTCAGTCAATGTCAAACAGTCCTTCTCAGGACTACACTCGCCCAGACGATCATAATTTACCGACCTATAATATGTCTGCCTGGGTTCAAACCATTTACAATTTCTTTTCCGGTTATTTATATTGTATGTAAGGCCGGGGACTAGGGCAGTTTGAGAACTGGGGAAACTGGGAGGCTCATGTGTTTGTTCTAGCGTGATTAGTTCCGTATTTTTCAAGAGAGAATGGTTGCATTTGATGTCCTTTTTTCCCAACAGTAGAATCTTTATGTTGAGTGAATTCACCTCAAATAGTAAGACCCGTTGTCTTGAGGAATTGGAACGAATTGCTTGAAGCTGCTAGATGGCTGCTAAACATCAGGCGATTTTGTAAGAGATTTTACTGTACGCTAATTATGCTTTTAATACGTTTGCAATGGATCTTACGGGAAAGTGGTACGCCTCGAGACCTTCTCCTCCAGCTCCCCATTACTTCACCTAAAATACAGGGAACGCCCATGGGACGGTCGTAATGCACAAAATACTGAGAATCCTGGTCTAAACATAAAAATCAAGTTGTTGCGTTAATTGTTGCTCGTAAAAATCAATTTGTCGAAAAAATCAAGCAATTAGCATCTACATTTCGGTATTTAAAAATTACATGATGAGTTCAATATATATTTTTTCAATTTATTATATTTTATTTTTTTTAATAGATCCTTCCCAGACAGGACAGCTATTATTCGATGCTTGTTTGAATCTAGCCTCGATTTACCGTCTGCGAAGAGAACTTCATACAGCAGAAGATTTGTACCGGAAAGCCTGGGATATCGCTGCATCTCTGAAGGACTTTGACAGAGAGACCTCTGCAAAAATCCATCTCGCAATCTGCTTGCTAGATCGCGGAGAGCTGAAAGAAGCTATAGAGACCTATTTCAAGCCCCTTATGGTTTTCAAATCCAACATGAGTTACTACACAAGGGCGCTTTACCTTCAATATTATGGAAATGCCTGTAGGTCTGCGGCAGACTGGGGAAGAGCGAAAGAATACCTCCGGGAAGCCCTGGACTTAGCCAAGGAAGTAAGAGACGCTGGGCTTGTTTCGAGTTGCTGCGGAGACCTGGGGAATGTTTTCAGATCTGAAGGAAGGTATGGCCTCATTAGGTGCGACGTGTGCTCAACACATTGCAGGTCTCATTGGCTATCGAAAATGTCGCAGTGAAGCTGTGATACATTAGAAGACCACACGATTGACACGAACATCCCGTTACCACTACTACTGCCACTTTTCAGTGGCCCGAACGAAATATCAGTCATGTGGAGAGGGACAGAGGTGGGGGGGGGGGGGGGCAGTAGAGGGACGCGGGAAGCCCGGAGAAATAGGGGAAAGTTATGCAAAATTTCACAGTATTTTGCAGTCGAAAAAGCGCAAAGAGGCGGGAGCCATCAAAAATAGGACGGGAAGCGGGATTAAAGGGTACGGGAACCGGGATTAAAGGGTACGGGAACCGGGATTAAAGGGTACGGGAAGCGGGATTAAAGGGTACGGGAAGCGGTAAGTTTAAACCCCCTTGTCCTCCCCCCCCCCCCCCAGTCATCGTATCTGACAAATTCCTTAATCTGACCACCCCGTTAACGCGACCAATCACCATCAGAAATCTGGATTTAACGGCAATGAAAAACTAGAGTTTTCTTTGGAGAAATGCCACCTCATACTTTCACACTGGATGCATGGGCAACCTGCAACCAGGCTCAATCTTTGTTTCACTTGCTGAAACGCTCAGGTGCGAATGGCCAACCCACCGGCAAGAAAAAAGGAGAGCGATGCTAGAATTCGGCGTGATCGCAGGTTGTATGATGGGAAAAATTAATTCCGTTTGTTTTCGGAGGCCAGGGACAAAAATGTCGTTTAGAGTGCGTAATAAGCCCAGCTAGGCTTTTGTTTTTTTTTGGAAATTCAACAGCAGCTTGCGATCAGAAATGCGGTGGATAAGATTAACATTTTATGGGACTAGATTGTTCCGGCTAAAGAATCAAAACAGATCAAACTATGTTAGCTTACACAAATAATATTTTAACGAGCACTGATGCAATCTGGGGAAACGCAAAAGGGCCGGTACTGATTGCTTTATTTTTCTCGTTGGGTTGTGCTGGTGTATTCATCTACTGAACTTCATTTCAGATATAAAGATGCAGAGCGACTGCACACAAGTCACTACAACTTTGCACTGAGCAGAGGAGACATACACGGCCTGGCGATCGCTTGTGGGAACATCGGCTTTTTAAAATTTTACAATCCAGAGGAGTCCGATGACGCTCTGGTGTATCAGTTCATCGAATACGCGCTAGCAGAACAAGTTGGTGACTGTGCGCGGATGGGAGTGGCATTCAACAAGATTGGAAAACTTTACACGACATTGGGGTATGATATCCTAGTCTTCGGAAAGTCACTTTGAGGAAAGTATCTGCATTCCTCATAATTCTTCGTTCACCGTGAATTCTTGGTACAACTGTTCCCGTGTTTTCTCGCTCTTAGTCCCTTATGCATACTTTGTTTCAAGTTCTAATTGAGAAGTTGAGTCTTTTGCCTCTGATGTGATAATTTGCCCAATGTTAAGGCTTTACGCATCCACTGTAGAATCTATAATCCATAGCTATATAATAATTATTCTCATCCATGTTGGATTCGCAAATCTGGTGTTTCGTCGCTTAATTTCGTTTCCCCGCAGGGGGCGGATCCAGGGGGGTGGACTGGGTGGCTAGCCCCCCTCTTTGGTGTCGTTTAAGCTTAAAATTAAGAAAGGGAACAAAGCTATCACTTTGGCGATTTTGTCTCCGACTGTTCCGGTATCGTTCTTTCGGGTCAGCCATCCCCACCTATCCCCTTCAAAAATATTGGATCCGCCACTGCCCTGATTGAGTTGACATTGAGAACGTTCACCCTCTTTCGATGTCGATCTATAGACTCTATCCACCAATCACACTTTATTGATCCCACTCATTTTCATTAAAGTGCATTTCTCTCGTATTGACTTTTCCTTCCCATTTACAGTAGGCAACTTCCTTTCCATCAGCTCCTGTTTTTCGATACATGACGGGAAATTATACATTTTCGCTTCGACCTTATCAAGATCTCTAGACTAAGAGAAACAGATTGCCGTGCCTCGCCTTCGTCTTTGAATATTTTACAGTCAGCGCGCTTCAAGCATGAACGATCATAGAATGAAGATTGCATTCTTCACGTGCGCATTCCTTTCTTTAATTGGATTAACGTATTCTTGTAGATAGATTGAAAGATAACGCATCTTTTTCTTTTCGATCGTGTCTAAAAGGGCTATCTCTAAAACAGGGAACGGGGAATCGAGGAACGGGGAACGGGGAACGGGGAACGGGGAACGGGGAATCTCTAAAATAGGGAATCTCTAAAACGGGGAATCTCTAAAATAGGGAATCTCTAAAACGGGGAATCTCTAAAATAGGGAATCTCTAAAATAGGGAATCTCTAAAATGGGGAATCTCTAAAATAGGGAATCTCTAAAATAGGGAATCTCTAAAATAGGGAATCTCTAAAATGGGGAATCTCTAAAACGGGGAATCTCTAAAATAGGGAATCTCTAAAATAGGGAATCTCTTAAATAGGGAATCTCTAAAATAGGGAATCTCTAAAATAGGGAATCTCTAAAATGGGGAATCTCTAAAACGGGGAATCTCTAAAATAGGGAATCTCTAAAATAGGGAATCTCTAAAATAGGGAATCTCTAAAACGGGGAATCTCTAAAATAGGGAATCTCTAAAATAGGGAATCTCTAAAATAGGGAATCTCTAAAACGGGGAATCTCTAAAATAGGGAATCTCTAAAATAGGGAATCTCTAAAATAGGGAATCTCTAAAACGGGGAATCTCTAAAATAGGGAATCTCTGAAATAGGGAATCTCTAAAATGGGGAATCTCTAAAATAGGGAATCTCTAAAACAAGGAATCTCTAAAATAGGAAATCTCTAAAATAGGGAATCTCTAAAATGGGGAATCTCTAAAATAGGGAATCTCTAAAATAGGGAATCTCTAAAATGGGGAATCTCTAAAATAGGGAATCTCTAAAACGGGGAATCTCTAAAATAGGGAATCTCTAAAATAGGGAATCTCTAAAATAGGGAATCTCTAAAACGGGGAATCTCCAAAATAGGGAATCTCTAAAATAGAGAATCTCTAAAATAGGGAATCTCTAAAATAGGGAATCTCTAAAACGGGGAATCTCTAAAATAGGGAATCTCTAAAATAGGGAATCTCTAAAATAGGGAATCTCTAAAACGGGGAATCTCTAAAATAGGGAATCTCTAAAATAGGGAATCTCTAAAATAGGGAATCTCTAAAACGGGGAATCTCTAAAATAGGAAATCTCTAAAATAGGGAATCTCTAAAACGGGGAATCTCTAAAATAGGGAATCTCTAAAATAGGGAATCTCTAAAATGGGGAATCTCTAAAATAGGGAATCTCTAAAACGGGGAATCTCTAAAATAGGGAATCTCTAAAATAGGGAATCTCTAAAACGGGGAATCTCTAAAATAGGGAATCTCTAAAATAGGGAATCTCTAAAATAGGGAATCTCTAAAATAGGGAATCTCTAAAACGGGGAATCCCTAAAACAAAAACTTCTCGCAGCGGTCCTTTCGAAACTCAGCTCAGCGGGGTCAAAAGGTCAAGTTCATGGGGTATGAATGGTGCGACCACCAGCAGTTTGTTGGTTTCTCGTTTTAACGGTTCTCTGGTTGGTGATGTATTTATGATTGCCGGTAGTAGAAAACAGCGAATACCAGTTGGGTTTTGACGTTTAGTTCGGTCAGTTTGCGTTATTGGAAGGCGTAGTAATTATTTATGTCTGTGGGGCTTATCGAATTTCGCAAAACTTATTTCCCTCTAGACATTTGGATGTATTAAGCAACCCTTTTTCCGCAATTTGTTAACTCTGTTGAATTTCCACAAACTTTCTTCAGCTGCCATACTTTCCACGGCGGGTAATTTTCTTCTTAACTCAGCGTTTCACTTGCACGCCGATCCAGAACCCGCATCCAGAACAACTTACGCCGCACTGATGAGCTAAAGAAGAGCGAAACAGCTGTCTACGGCTGAAACCCAGCTCTGTTGAAGTTCTATCAAAGTGTCGTGTTGATGTCTTGCAAAGTCAAATCTTTCTACGTAGTCAGATCAGCCTTGCTGCTATGTTTGTCATTACAGATTTTTGCTGGTACTCTTCCTGAAGTGTTTACGATCTATACCCGCTGGCCTTCATTTTTGTTCAACAGAGTCTATGTAGCCTTTAGTTGGGTCGTCACGAAGGAGCGTTGCGTGATTACCCAAATGCATAGGAGACGACATTGATCAGACTTTCCCAAAACTAGAAATTGTGGTACCGGTGCACGAGCGATATTTTAATTTCCGACATCGTTTGCGTGCAGACATGAATTATTCCTTCCCATAATTGGTGTATGTACGCAGGCTACGTACGTGAAATTTTAAGAAAAATTTTAGTAGATTCCGTGTTCGCAGTCACCATAAACAAATTACAGTTGCTTTACAAATTTAATAATGGAAGCGCTGCTTAAAGATCCGAACTTGATTTAGGACCATTTAGGAAGTTACCTTTTTACGTTTACGTAAGCCGTTCATTCATCGTCTCTAATTTTATTTGCGCACGTAAAACCAGTTAAATGTACGCCCGCACGCACGTAAAATTTACGTAACAGTGGAAATCAACCTTTATGCTTTGCGCTTCAGGTTACCGAATGAGTCGATCTGCTCAAGTAAGCTATACAGGCTCTGGCGATTACAAGAAATACGTTTTCACGTTCACGTGTATATGTAAGCCTCACAGATGCTACCTCGGCTCCACAGGCCCGTTGAGTATAGATCAGATAGATAAGCAGGGGTATATCAGCCGCATCACAGCGGTTGGAGGTAATTTATTAGTGCGCCTTTCAAGCAGAGATTTACATAACGCGAACTCTGAAATTCACAACCCAACTGATGATCCCATTTGTTTCCCTGCCGACAATCATAGTTAGTATCGACCTCAGACGTTTTTTGAGGGGGGGGATTTTTTTGGCCCGCTTCATGGGCCATTGATTTCACTCCGCGCGTTTGAAAAGAATGACCACATGATCACAAGTTCGATGACTACAAGCTGAACCCAAGATCTGTAAACTTGAAAATGCGATGAATGAATGAACTGGCAATCATCAGAAATGCTCTCAAATAGCGCCGTTCCTGAAATTTAAGGTCGCCCTTGAGGAAAAATTCAGGAAAAGTGTTATCTGAGGCCAAGAAATATGTCGGCGAGTAAAAATTCATTTACCGAAAGTTGAGCGTTGCTGATCTTTGCCGATCTTGCGATCCATAAACTTGTGATCACGAGGTAAATTTTTCAAACCGCGGAGTGAAATCAATAGTCCGTGAAGGGAGCTAAAAAGACCCTTCTTAACGGACGTCTGAGGTCTGATCGTACTGTACATCGACAGCTAGCCCACCAGCCATGAAAACCAGAAACCTACGAAGTGATCGAAATCAATCAGTCATAGAACGCAACCTTGACCTTTACCCCTGCTAAGCTGAGCTTCTAAAGAACCGATGCTATCATTTTAACAGGGTCTGGAAGGGGGAGCCTTGATCCCGCATTCCCGCTCCTTTTTGAGGAGAATCCCGCATCCCGCCCTTTTTTCATCGCTCTCCCGAATACCGTTTTTTCTTTCCCAAAAATACGTTAAAAAAGACTAATTTCTGCAAAAGCTAATAAGTTTAAGATGTAGATTGGCCGTTTTGATTGATATTTTGCGCTCGCCTGGTTGATTCGCTTTTGCCCCTAGAACGTTTACTTGGATCGTGACGATTTCCCGAATTCCCGACGGACAAGCCAAAAAAATCCCGCATCCCGTGCCCAAACTTTGGCGAATCCCGCTTCCCTGGTAGCAGTCAAATCCCGAATCCCGTCGAGATATTTTGCGTTTTCCCGAATACCGCACCGTATTTTGGTCAAATCCCGGATCCCGAGAATACACTTCCAGACCCTGTTTTAAGGTTTGCCATTTTAGAGATTTTCGAGTTTAGAGATTCCCTATTTTAGAGATTCCCTATTTTAGAGATTCCCCGTTTTAGAGATTCCCTATTTTAGAGATTCCCTATTTTAGAGATTCCCCGTTTTAGAGATTCCCTATTTTAGAGATTTCCCGTTTTAGAGTTTCCCTATTTTAGAGATTCCCTATTTTAGAGATTCCCCGTTTTAGAGATTCCCTATTTTAGAGATTCCCTATTTTAGAGATTCCCTATTTTAGAGATTCCCCGTTTTAGAGATTCCCTATTTTAGAGATTCCCCGTTTTAGAGATTCCCTATTTTAGAGATTCCCTATTTTAGAGATTCCCTATTTTAGAGATTCCCTGTTTTAGAGATTCCCTATTTTAGAGATTCTCCGTTTTAGAGATTCCCTATTTTAGAGATTCCCTATTTTAGAGATTCCCCGTTTTAGAGATTCCCTATTTTAGAGATTCCCTATTTTAGAGATTCCCTATTTTAGAGATTCCCCGTTTTAGAGATTCCCTATTTTAGAGATTCCCTATTTTAGAGATTCCCCGTTTTAGAGATTCCCTATTTTAGAGATTCCCTATTTTAGAGATTCCCCGTTTTAGAGATTCCCTATTTTAGAGATTCCCTATTTTAGAGATTCCCTATTTTAGAGATTCCCTGTTTTAGAGATTCCCTATTTTAGAGATTCCCCGTTTTAGAGATTCCCTATTTTAGAGATTCCCTATTTTAGAGATTCCCCGTTTTAGAGATTCCCTATTTTAGAGATTCCCTATTTTAGAGATTCCCCGTTTAAGAGATTCCCTATTTTAGAGATTCCCTATTTTAGAGATTCCCCGTTTTAGAGATTCCCTATTTTAGAGATTCCCTATTTTAGAGATTCCCTATTTTAGAGATTCCCTGTTTTAGAGATTCCCTGTTTTAGAGATTCCCCGTTTTAGAGATTCCCTATTTTAGAGATTCCCTATTTCAGAGATTCCCCGTTTTAGAGATTCCCTATTTTAGAGATCCCCTATTTTAGAGATTCCCCGTTTTAGAGATTCCCTATTTTAGAGATTCCCCGTTCCCCATTCCCCGTTCCCCGTTCCCCGTTCCTCGATTCCCCGTTCCCCGTTCCTCGATTCCCCGTTCCCTATTTTAGAGATAGCCTGTCTAAAAGTACACACGAGTGACCACAAGTGACCACGAGTGACCACGAATGACCACGAGTGACCACGAGTGACCACGAGTGACCACGAGTAGACCACGAGTGACCACGAGTAACCACGAGTGACCACGAGTGACTACGAGTGACCACGAGTGAGAATGCATCAAAATATTTTGCTGATGTCATGATGACGTCATCATTACATCATTTTATCAAATAATCAATATTTCACGGCAAACTGACCGTTTCTTGAGACCTTAATACCTGGATTCGACAATTCACCCATTTCTGTCTGAATGGGGGAGGGGCTAGGGGACGGACAGGGAGGGGGATGGGGGGGGTACAAACTTCCCGCCACCCACACCCTTTAATCTCCGTTCCCGCCACTTTTCTTAACTTTTTCTTCCGCGCTTTTTTCCCCCTCCCGTACACCTCCCTCCCTCTTTTCTACCCGGAGTCCCAAATTCTGTGCGGTCAGGACAAAAACTTCCCGTGTACGGGAGGTGTATTCGATGAATTACGTGCGAAGTTTGAAAATCGAACGTGAAGCATGCAAAAGACAGAACTTGTGATTTACGCCAGTTTTTGCGTCAATACGTTACCGGGAAAAACCGCACGTGGTTAAATATATTATAATTTTATCTTGAACACGAAAAAGCTAAAAAGAGGTCTTTTTTCACACCCTCTGATAGTATTGAAGGTTGATATTCGAAATGTCACTATGTGCAGCATGTAATAATTTTGGATTTTTTTTCGGAATTATCAGCAAGGGTTTTTTTTTAACTTTTAACAGTAAAAGTAATCGGCCGTTTCGACCACGCTTCACGTGCAAATTCAAACTGTGTATGTATTTTGTCAAATACGCCACCCATACACGGGATATTTTTGTCCTGAGCGCCTATTGTACAAGTCTCCCAATGAAAAGAGATCAGAAATTTGCCTTCGCGAACAGTTCGTCACACGGATGGTTCGATATGGTGGAGAGATTGTAAATTGCGATTTTGATAAGGAAAGGGACGCGAATGTTGGACATTTTTGGTATGCCTTTTTTGTTACGATATAAAGCTATTGATGTCTTGAAGAATTTTAGAGAGAGATGCCAAAAGTCGAGATTTAGAGTAAATAAATAACTTTGAATCGGTCACGTGACGGCCAACAATGTGTTACCTTTCGCTTCGCTTATTAAGTGATAGGTGCAAATAATCAAGGACGCTTATTCTCGGTCAAAACGCTTCAAATCACCCTATAAGGTCATTAAATAGCAATTAATACGACACAGAAACAAGGTGAACCATTTATATTATGAATTATTTCGCATTTATGGCATTTACAGCGTCTTAGTTGCATTTTTCATATAAACTCTTATATTTTGCCGACTCATAACATATGCTCCCCGTCCCCTAGCCCCTTCCCCATTCAGTCAGAAATGGCGAAAATGTCGAATCCAGGTATTAAAGTCTCAAGAAACGGTCAGTTTGCCGTGAAATAGTGATTATTTGATAAAATGATGTAATGATGACGTTATCATGACATCAGCAAAATATTCTCACACTCGTGTGTACTTTTAGACACGATCTCGATTAACGAAATCGATTCTTCGAAGTTCACATGAAACATCAGAAATCGTCTACGTGGCGCACTCGGAAGAAGTGCTAATCAGATACTTCTGGGATGTCATCCGTGATCAAGGACTTTACTTCCACAAGAAAATGGTTGAGTCGTCGTGTGGACTGAATAGTGTCGGACGATTTTATGAACAGCTCCTTTTGGCACACTCGTGTGCCGTGTAATATCTGACAACCCCAATCCAGCATTGAAAAGGTTAACGATTTCGATCCTTGCATTAGAAGGCAAAGGTTAACTCGTTCCTTGCATTAGAAGGCAAAGGTTTAACAGAATCGTAAAAGCCCCGAAGCGAATTTCTTGCCATTTGGAGTGAGGAACCTAAACTTTCATGTTGCGATCATGTGCAAACCTATGTACTCCTTTGTACTCCGCAACACACTGCGGCGAAAACCGTTACAGGTATAAAATTGTGGCGGTTGTTGTTTATATTTTCTGCGGGTTTTCGATTAAGCCACGAAACCTCCAGCCAAAGAATACGTTGCCTTGTTATAATTAGAGTTTCCTTTGGATTTTCTTTCTAAGGATTATTGTTGTCGATTTTCTCTTTACGGGTTATTTTTGTCGGCTTCATGTTCTCGCCATTTTTTGCGCCGGGCTTGAAAACAATAAAAATATCACGCGTGACATAACGGAAAATTGAGCTAAAAAAATTAACTTTTCATTTCCTGTTCAGGAAGTTTGAATAATTATTACGATGTTACAAAAAATTTCGAATAGCTAAATTAGTGTTTCGAATATACAATCCAAGTTTCAAAGAATCGCTAAATTTTTGGGGTGTTACTAAAACGAGTAACGCAGTAACGAGTAACGAGTAACGCAGTAACGAGAAAACGAGTAACGGGAAAAATTTTCCAAGGGTAAAAACTAGAAAACGAATAACGGGAAAAAAATTGAAAGGGAAAAATAAAAAAAATAACCAGTAACGGTAGAAAAATGAAAAGGGTAAAAATTACACTGAATAATAATAATTACTTAGGCAATGTAGAACTGTAATGAAACGAATAATGTAACCTGAAAGCTCGCTGTGTTCGGGCCGTTGACAAAACCAGGAACGGACCGGATCGGACCGGATCGGATTGGATCGGACCGGACTGACCAAACCTGGATCGGATCGGATCGGATCGGATCGGATCGGATCAGACTCACAAAACCCGGATCGGGTCGAATTTTATTTTTTAAAAAAAACCCATATCTACTCAGTAAAAGTAGAGGCATTTCAAATTCCCATTAAAAATGATCAAGTGGTATCTTTGGATCAAGATAAAGAAAAGAGATCAAGAAAGTGATTGCCATTACACTGTTTTTGCTTTTTGTTCTCCATGCTGTCGTGAAGACTTTTGTTTATTGTTATGGATTTACACTCTGTAAACTACTTCATGAAAATAACATTTTTTCTAGAGGGAGAGATCTAAGCGGAATTATGAAATGGAAAGGTACCGATAGCGTGTGCCGCATGTAAAATTAAGTCAGTACTGAGTGGAGCATAAAGTAACAATTATATCAAGATAACTCGCTTCTTTATCATTCTTCACTTTGAACTTGAACGATGTATATATGATTGCACGGTTTTTAGAGTGTAGCCACGGCTACCTCACAAAAGGTAATAAAACGGAATAGCCGTATAACAAGGTCGAAACAAGGATACCTGCTTCCGGTTTTTGTCCCGATTCTAGAAATTATGGTGGAATATGTAATCTGCGCCGACAATTATGATAGCCTGATTCACACGGTGGTCTTAAGTGTTCATAAGCCAGCATGACGAAAATGGTGTTAAGTTTGAGCAAAAGGAGCATTACAGTTTCGTTCCCGATATTCACAAGCATCTAATGAAATTATATTAGCTTTGCAAGCTTTTGCATGTAAAATGATTCAAAGACGTTACAGTGAACACAGTCAAATATCCATCCACATTTTATAAAAGAATAATTCACCCTTTTTCTGGTTCATTTCAACGATGTGATTTAGCGTTAACCAAAGAAAACACAACGTTCATATGCAAAATTTCAGTAGTTGTTACATGACGAAACAGGGTCTCAAACTGAAATATTTTTGTCCTTACTAATCGTATTTTTGTCACTGATTTCTGAAAGGGGGTAAGTCGTTCAGTCCTATGACCTATTTCTGCAGATGTTATTGTGTATAAATCCAACATCATCGTGTATTTTCATGTTTGAGATAGAAAACCTCACCGACAGATAGTTTACAGGTCGATTCATTAATAGCTAAAATTTCAAGTAAAGGATGGAAAAGGCGCGAATTATCTTGATATCATAAGCTTAGTTATATTAAGCTCCATTTCTCTTTCATGTCTTTGTCTTTCCACTTGGATCTCTCCCTCTAGAAAAAAGTAATCGTTTAATGAAGTAGTTTAAATGCATAAAGATAAACAATAAGTCTTAACCACAGAATGGAGAAGGAAAAAGCAAAACAGCACAACCACTTTCTTCATCTCTGTTTGTCATCGTGATCCAGAGTTGACACATGACCATTTTTAGTGGGAATACTTTTACTGATCAGATCCAGGTTTTTTCAATCCAATCCGATCCGATCCGGCTTTTGTGAGTCCGATCCGATCCGATCCAAGTTTTGTCAGTCCGATCCGAACCGATCCGAACCGATCCGATCCTGCATTTGTCAACGACACTTTTAGCCAGGGCCGCCAAGTTTAAGTTTCGCTTCATTGACCCTGCAATGTCTGCAATCGCTTTTCTGTATAAATAGATTCACCCCTATGGCGGGCCATCGCTGTCAAAAGTAGATATCAGAAACACTGATCATGATTATTCGTTTTTGTATCAATATCACTGAAATATTAGTTCAATAATTTGAAAAATGTATTTGAAACTTCTGAGCCGCCAAAGTCGTGAACTGCCGGGCATTTAGCTTTTTCCGGCGAAACTGCGCCCGGCTGCCGGGCATGTAGACACGGTTATTATGCACTTATCAATTGAAATCCCGACCCCCCCCCACCCCGGGCCAAGGTGGGGATTTGACTTGACATCATTGCAAATCTTAACAAACCCCTACCCTACTGGGGCATATTGACTGGTAAAAACCCCCACCCAGGTGGGGAAACCTTCATAATACCCTAGTACTGACCTTATATTTGAGAGGGAAGTCTCAAGTTGTGATATGTTTGGAGGGTTTAATAGACTTTCTTAGAGCCGTTTAAAAAACTTTGTGTCATCGTGTGTGCTAGCTGGATAGCACTTGGTATGGTTTTCGGGCTCAGTTTGAATGCAAGATCTCTAGGAGGGAGCCTCTAAATAAGTGATGTTACCTGAAAGGATCCGTTAAATTTTTAAGAACGTGATTTGATGTTCGCTTGTGGTTTTCTGCAAGACCTGTATATCTCTTTATGCGCCGATCAATTTGAAACTTCAACATCCTACCTTCCCACGCATACCCCAGGCATTTGACTGTGTACGTATCGTGCCCGGGGAGGGGACATTTGAACGTTGCGTTGGAAGGGTGGGGAATTTGAACCACATTTATCTCTTGTTCTGACGTAATACGCCCGTGAGTTTTTTTCGGTTTTTACAGGGTTTGACGGATTTACAAGAGAGAAGTGCCTTTGTTAGTGAATAACTCTTTCAAAAGGGTCTTTAAAAGAAATTTGAAGGTGTCATTCTGGCATATCTCTGTCTCTCTCGTGTTAAGTGTTTGACTGAAGACGAAATTTGTCTTTGAGGAGAGGTAGTTCACTACTAATTGGTGGGCCATTTGAACAGCTTTTTTGCCTCGACGGGAGGGAATTTGAACAAGCCCATCTTCAAAAGTTCAAATGCCCGGGAGGTTGACAAGGATTGGGGGGGATGTTGAACTTTCGAATTGATTGGCGCATTATCACGGATGTCATATATAGTCTAAAGGATACAAGGTATTCTGTGACTGTTGCAGTTTTGGCTGATCTTATAAAAGCTATGGCTTCTTGAGTTGTCGTTTTAACTCCACTTTCATGGTTGTGGTTGAAATATATACAAGTAGAATTCTGGGAGTTACCTCCATTGTCTTATGGTGTTACTAGCATCCAACATATCAGATATATGTAGATCTCAAGCAGTCTAACTGCGCTAAGTAATTCTCAAAGAGGTCATGACATTGTTTGACTTTTCTCTGTCTGGATTTTCTAAACCTCCATTTATAACGTCTGCAGTAGTTAAAATGCCCATTAAGTCTCATGGATGCTTCTCGTGAATGTATTGTGTTATTTCTCGAGCAATACTGCTGTTTCGACTCTTTTGTGAGTCTCGTCAGTTGCTCCAAGATAGTCTCTAGGAATGGATGAGTGTTAACTCCATTCTGTAGCTGATACAGTTCTGACCGTTTATATATCTCTCACAGCAGTTGAGTGGATGGAAAAATCGCGCATGTTTTTCTATTGGTTGTTTAATATCAACCACGGGGAGGCCGTATCCTGGCCAATAGGCTGTTGAGATTTTCGATCCTTACTTTTGCCAAGCTCAATCTGTAATCTCAAAAGGCTATTGTATGACTTTCCACGGCGTCTTGTTATTTTCTAGCCACAAGAAAGAGCTTTCCTGTATAGAAACCTTTTGATATATGTTATATCACAGTCGTTCTAGCTCTGAATTAATCTCCGTTTATGCTTCTGGTACACGTGGATCTTTTCCGAAAACATCACTTATTTAGAGGCTTCTAGAGATCTTGCAATCAAACTGAGCCCAAAAACCATTCTAAGTGCCAGCCAGCTAGCACACATGATGGCACAAAGTTTTTAAACGGCTCTAAGAACGTCTGTTAAACCCTCCAAACATATCACAGCTTGAGACTTCTCAAATATTGTCATTTGTAACGCAATACTGCCCAGCACTATCTGGTCTCAAACATATACCAAGAGAGAAATGGTACCAGAAATTTTCAAGGAGCCTCCTCTCTTATCGTAAAGAAGAGGGAAATCTCTCAAAGACATTCTAGTTAAACAGGGCTCGAGACTAACTTTTCAGCTTAGTAGCCCAGTGGCTAGTGAGAGGTTTGATTTCACTAGCCAAAATAAATTTTCACTAGCCAGATTTTTTTTTTGCATTATCTCGCACTGTGTTCAATATGGGTAATTCTTAGCCGAGTTAAGTACTCTTAATCTCAAGAGTGAAGAACTGGAATGTTGACCATTCTTTCCAACAGAAAAGTTCCTCACAGGGCAAATTCGCAGGTACGCAAATTCAGGGCAAAGTCGCAGGTACGATGTTATTCACGCTCCTCTCTTTTCTGTTGCGGTTATCATGACCAATGTCAAGAAAAGTTAACCCTATATAAGCTTGTCTTCGTACGGAGAAACGTTGGAAAGAAGAGACTAACAATGTATGAACGTTGTAAGGTTCGGAGAAAGACAAGACTGATACAGCACTCAATTCACGTACGGAAAAATAACTGTATTTAAGTACGGAGATGTATTGAGCAGACAAAGCTAATAAGGTTTGAAAATCGAACTTGCTAAGGTACGGAGAAACACGGAGAAACGTTGAGGAGTCATACCGAAAACCTTGGTTGCAATTACACTACAGTAGGAAGAAACACTACCAATGTACCAAGGTACAGAGACACGTTGAGGAGACACTGAAGCTAATAAAATATGCGACTACCAACTTAGGAAGAAACGTCATTAGACAAAACTAATTCCGTAAGAACGCGTAATGTATGGAAGAACGCCGACCGGACCAGACTATTACGGTAGGACAATAAATTACGGAGAAACTTACAAAATAGGGAAGACAACTAATAATGCACGAACGTACGGATAAACGTTGAGAAGACAAGACTAATACTGTATGAACATACCAACGGACAGATAATACTAAAAAAAGTGTAGACTTATCGTACGAATGCACTTACATACTGAAAGCCTTGGGAAAACAAGACCAGTAAAGTGCGAACGTGCTAACAGCGTATGGAGAAACGTTGTGAAGACAAGACTAACATCATACGAACGACGTTACATAGAGAGAAACGCTGCATGGGAAGAGAAAGTAATATTGTATGAACGTAGTAATAATTGGAAATAAGTCGATAAAAGAAGACTAAAGAATTGTGTGAACGTAGTAACGTACGAAACTAGACTAACTTCATATGAACGCACAAACGGACCTTTGAAGGACACGTATGGTGAAACGTTCTTAAGACGGCTAATTTCGTTGGAACGTACTAATGACAGAGAAACGTTGGCAACTGTGACAACGTTAATTTTAGTAGGGAGAATTCAGTGTTGAAACGACAAAACAAGTACCATACGAACATTATGACATCGTTTTACGGAATAACATTCAGTTTCTGTTCACTCAATTTGCTTTTGGGATCCGATAATCAGAAGCAATATTTAGTTTGGTTTGTATCCGGTACTTTAGTGCTTTGAAAATTTCATTAGCCAAAATGGCTAGTGAAAGCGCAAAACCTACTAGCCAAAACGGAATTTTTACTAGTCTGTGACTAGTTGGCTACTGTTAGTCTCGAGCCCTGTTAAAGCTAAGCTAATGGCTTAGAAAATACCACATACGAGCTGTACAGGAGTCGTGTTGGCCCGTTAACCCCTTTTAACCAAAACTGAAAGAAAACTACAAAGCACGGCCGAGCAATCCAGCAAACGACACCAGAAATTACCGTTAGGAAACTAGGTACGAGTCAAATCCCCACCTCGCTCCCCCACTTCTATGAATGTGCAAAGCAAATCCTGACAAATCCCCCACCCCCACGGGCGAATCATGCCTTCCAATACCATAAAAATCCCCACATTCCCCCACCTTGGCCCGGGGTGGGGGGGGTCGGGATTTCAATTGATAAGTGCATTAAGGTCAGCTAAATACCCGGCACTCTGGTTTCGGAGAATTATACAGTAATTATTGAGTCTACCCTATTATTAAGGGCTTCCTAACTTTGTATAGTGGAGGTATTTGATTCGAAACTATGGTGGTTTTTTGGGCCACATTTCTGACAGGATAACGTTACTCTGCAGCATCCGTGACATGTCACAGTATGGTGGCCTGGCGGCTCGGGTCAGACAGAAAGCTACAGCTATTTTATAGCATGCTAAAGCTCTGAAAGTTCCCCAACTACAAACTAAACTGGGTCTTTTAAATCGCTTAGTAATTGTAAACAAACTTCCAGTACTCCCAGGACGTCTGAATGAGAAATTCTGTGTGTTTCTGTCTGGTGGGTCTAGCCACTAATAATTGCAACCATCGCAGTTTTCTAGTATGCACAAGCTCAGAAAACTCGTCCACTACCAAACTAAAATACTTTTCTGAGCTGCTTGGCGATTCTAAACAAATATCGAATACTTACAGAACGTTAAAATAAGCCTCTCGGTCAAAACCCTTCGAAAAATTCGGATTGCCGGGTATTAGTGTTGAACCATCCGTGTCCGCGGCCGGGTATCTAGACAGTGCAGCATCGCAGCACACTGCAGTGAGAACGGGGAATTGAAAAATATATCGATTAATTTATTAAATTCGGACAAAAACTTCTTCATAGCTTTTTTATGCAGCCTGCCCGTGACTGACGTTAAATACAACATTTTTCACCAACACGCGAGGACAAATAACAGCAAGGCTTTCAGGACACATTATTCGTACGTTTTATTACAGTTCTACATTGCCTAAGTAATTACTATTATTGTTATTCAGTGTAATTTTCACCCTTTTCATTTTTCTACCGTTACTGTTTCTTTATGTTTTTATTTTTGCCTATCAATTTTTTTCCCGTTACTCGCTTTCTATTTTTTACCCTTGGAAAATTTTTCCCGTTACTCGTTTTCTCGTTACTGCGTTACTCGTTACTCGTTACTGCGTTACTCGTTTTAGTAACACCCAAATTTTTGGAAGAATGAAATCGAAGAATGAGCTAATCGATGAATATTTGTAGTTGAGCGTTCATGCGTGAAGCGCGTTGACTGTAATAATGTTTTAAAACTGCATTGTTTTCTTTTGGACAGGTATTTCGAGGAGGCCGTGGAGTTGTTTAAAATTGCTCTGGATAGCGCTCAAAGAGCTAAGAATGTGGCGGGGGAGGGGATGGCGTGGGGAAATCTGGGAACCGTTTACAGAGCGATAGAGCAGTACGAAGATGCGATTGCGTGCCACATTAAGTACCGAGACAATGCAGAGAGGCGATTGGATACTGGTGGACTAGCTATCATGCAACATCAATTGGCCATGGATTATTTTCTCAGTGGGAATTTACCAGAAGCCGAGAGGTCAATACTCAGTGCTTTTCAAACGCTGGAGGTGATACGCGCCCAGATTGGAGAGGAAGACAAATCCAAATTGTCAAACTTTGAGAAGAACCAAGCTGAAGCTTATAACTTGTTACAAGTTGTGTTGGTGGCTCAGAAGAAGTACAAAGAGGCCTTTGTCTTGGCGGATGCGAGTCGAGGAAGAGCCCTTTCGGAAATTGTCCGTAAGCGGTTATGTGCCTCAAATTCCTCTGGAACAGAAACAAACTGTATTAATGAAGAATTTATAACGGAATCCTTTTGTAAACTGCTGAAGGTCAGCCGCAACCTGTCCACAAGTCTGGTTTTGTACTCAGTGGTAAAGGAATTTGATCAGACTGGAGCAATCTTCACGTGGGTGTACACTTGGGTGTTACACCCGACAGGGAGGTTGCACTTCTGTAAAAATCGTCTCCAGAGTTAAACGATGAATTTGTGGTGTCTCTTCGGCGATCGATAGGCCTGCAATCCTCATCAGATGACCTGAGTAAGATTCTGAGATGTGAAAAGCTCCCGAGTGAGCCTAGGGAGGGTAAAGCGCAACTAGCAACCCTTCAAGATGAAGGCATATTAGAATCGCTAAACGGACTCGAACACATGTTTGCAACTGGTTGGAAATCTGACAGTGACGTCAGCTTCAATTCTCATTCGTTTTGGAACATTCCTTTCAAAGCCAAGGAGAAAGGAAGGCACGAAAGGCCCGCTGTCGACACTGAGGAACGTTTGAGTCCTGAGGCACACGACGGCACACTTCACGATGCAACCTCTCAACTCAACTCTCTGCAGCAGGGTACGCACTCATCGACAGCTAAACCTATCGCCCTCGAAGGCGCTAATTTAAGCCCAGAGCCAGAAGCATATCAAGGCATTGTAACCACTGAATTTGACAAAGCTGACTCATCTTTTACTATTGAAGAAACACCGCCTGAAGTTCTGCTCACACCAAGTCTTCTACAAGATAGCGACGCAACTAAAAGCGAAAATATTAAAGACCATCTACCACCACATAGTGGCATGCCTGGGGACACCTCTCCTGATTCGATTAACGGTGCTGTCCGCACTGATCCTTCAGGCGCACATTCAAGGGAAGCGGCATGTGGTGACGTTTGCACTTTTTTAATGCAAGGTTCAAATCACACGGAAACAGAGGAACATATTCAAGATCCTTTTTCACTAAATAATGACTCTTGCGAGGACAGCCCTCCTGCCCCTATAAGTGATAATTTAACTGATCCTTCAAGCACATATTCAAAGGAAACAGCAGGCAGTGGCGTTTTCTCTTCTCCAATGCAAATTGAAAATCACATCGAAGCAGAGCAAGATATTCAAGATCCCTCTACACCAAATAACGAGATTTGTGAGGACACCCCTCCTGACTCTGTAAACGATATTGTAACTGATCTTTCATGCTCACATTCAATGGAAACAGCAAGTAGTTTTCTTTCCACTTCTCTAATGCAACTTATAATTCGTACTGAACCAGAGGAAAATATTCACGCTCCATTGGCATCGAATAATGACGATTGTGAGGACAACTGTCCTGGACAGAACGTCGCAACAGAAACGTCAGCCACAAATTCAATGGAAACAGTAAACAATGACGCTCTCGCTTTTCCAACGCAAAGTCCAAATTACACTGAACTGAAAGAAAATGTTGAATATCCTCTGGATCTAGAATGTGATGACACCTCTCCCGGTCCTTTAAGTGACATTGTTCCTGATCCTTTAGGTACACATTCAAAGGAAGCAGCAGGCAGTGAAGTTTCCACTTCTCTAATGCAAATTGGAAATCACAACGAAATAGAGGAAGATATGCAAGAACCTCTTGCACCTAACAGTGAGGTTTCTGAGAGCACTCTTCCTGGTCACCCCGAGACGGAGGAAGTTATTCAAGATCTTTCGGCCCCAAATAATGAGGCTCGTGATGAATCTCGTCCTAGTACGGTAAAGGATTACTTGACCTCTGCCACTCCCACGAATCCAATTCAAAGTGGAAATGATATCGAAGTAGAAGAAGAAAACTTGGATCCTTTCGCACCAAATTACGACTTTTCAGCAAGCACTCTCCCTGATCTTATAAATGACAAGTTTTCAATGCCCACCTATACACTGAAGACACATGACGATGACCTTCAAGATGACCCCGAGTTGGCCCCATGGCGGCCCATGCTGAATCAGCTTCACAAGATCCTCATAGAACCCATCATGAATTTTCTTCCGGGAAAAGACGAAAGTCCACGAATCACTTTTATTCCTCAGGATTTCTTGCTCAAAGTTCCCTTTTCTGCCCTTCAAGGGGCTACAGAACAGCGCTATGTTATCGAGGACTTTGTCATTTCGACCAGCCCTTCAATCCATTTCCTCGAACTTGCCTCTAGCGTGAGCCGTGAAAAGAACACGGCCTTAGATTTCAGTCTTTTGGCCGTCGGAAATCTCAAAATGCCTTTCGAAGAACTTCCACAGCTACCTTCCTCCCAACATGAGGTGCGCATGATCAGTGAGATTGTTAACTCGGAAGATTCTGAAGTGTTCATTGGAGCACGAGCCACGAAGGAAAATGTGGTCGCAGCCATGCCAAAACATGACATTTTACACTTCGCTACTCACGCTGTTATCGATGACTCAGACTCCCACGGTGATTTTAACATGAAGGGGCTCATTGTTCTGGCGAAGTCTGGGAATGAGTGTAACGGTCTTCTAACAGCCGAGGAGGTGAGAAGGATGGACCTGAAGGCGGGGCTGGTGGTACTGAGCTGTTGTGACACAGGCCTGGGTAAAGTGACGGGTGATGGTGTACTGGGTGAGTTAAATCTGCATTTCCTCAGTTTTACTTATAAGCAGGGGATTTCTTCTAAATGTATCTTAGCCTTATAAAAACGGGGTTTTGGTTCTTCAGGGACTAGGTGGCTGTAGCTTTGACAACGTGTAGTGCGATCAAATATCATGAGTAGTCACGTGCCAAAGAGGGAGGAAGGTGGGGAGTTCGGGAGCGAGAAACCCGATACGCGCAAGGCAGGCGAGACGACCGTTTCATGAGAAATACGTTATTTCGGAACAGCCGCCATTAAGAGTCTGCCCCATCTCGGACCCACCGTGTTTATCTTTTCGATTTCTCCAAACCCAACGTCAAAATTTACTCATACGTCAAATAAATTTTTAACATTGTGGAACTTCATTTAAAATATCGATTGTAGGGTAGAAAGCCTATCAAAATTATGATTGCCATAGAAACCCCAGGTCTGAATGGGGTAAGGGGTCACCTAAGTACGAGTACGACTTCTTAAACCAAGTGCGCATGCTTTAGAGCGGTTTTCAAATGAGTGTCGTAAAACCAAAACCAAAGTAATTACCCCAGCCAATCACAACAAACACAAATTACCCAATGAACCAATCAGAACTCGAAGCAAATACATGTAACCGGCGCCAAGCGCGGGAAAACGCGTGCAAGCAAGTCGCGATTGGTTTGAGTTTTGCTTCTGATTGGTCGTGAAAGTGGCGCGAGATTTTTTAACCAATCACAGAGCGAAGTAAAGCAAAACCAAAGCAAAACGCGAATTACTTTCGACACTCAATTGAAAACCGCTCTATCACTTTTCACCAATCTCGGTCCAGGAGCACCCCTCTCTACTAGTCAGCAACAGCAAAGAGCGAGGGGTGTAGGAAGGTCACTGGTTTGAAATTCGCGAGCTCTGCATTTCACAGTCTCGTGTTCGCACTCTGATCTTCTCCACCTATTGCCATTGCATTGCTTCTATTGTAAAACGAACCAATGCTATTACAACAATATGCACTGAGGCGCGTTTCTTTTCGAAAATGATTTTCGGACCTGAAAAGCTTTCGGTTCTTTTTGACTGAAATCTGCTTCCGTTTACAGGTCTGTCACGCGCCTTTCTGGCCGCTGGAGCATCGTGCGTGATTGTCACGTTGTGGAAGATTGATGACCGCTCCGCCTCTGAACTCATGACGTCATTCTACCGCGAATACAAGACTTCTCATAATGCTGCGGTATCGTTACAGAAAGCCATGAAGATGCTGCAAGCTAAAAAAGACACCAGAAGCCCACGGCATTGGGCAGCGTTCTCTATTGTCGGCGCTACTGGATGATAATCAAGGATACAACCGTCTTATTCGAAGTTATTTTCGTTAAAGAACGAGTTATAACGAATCGTAATAGAAACCTGATGGATGAGGCAAACGGCACTAACCATGTTTCTAATAAGCGCTGAAGAAATCGCTGTGCTGCACCGCCAATCTCCATTTCTGGACATTTGTAGGCTTTTAGATAGTAAAGAGTTTCTCCTTTAGGGAAAAGATGCCCGATTTTTTTTTTTTTATATAACTGAAAGGTCCTAACAGGGACGTGGCGGGGAGTGGGGGGGGTATAAATTATACTTGGGGAGTGGTCATACTCCCCAGCCGACTCCGCGATCAGGCTACAAGTAAATCTCGGATACCCTTGTCCAAGGAACTCAACTTTATTATCCATGTTGATGCAATTATTACTGCAAGATGTAGAATATTCCACTCCACAAAATATTTTACTGAGCCAGGACGATTACGTTCTTATTACCAGCTTGCATCTTAACGCAAAATTATACTAATAAGCTAGAAGTTACAATAGGTGCAACGTTCACACTGCGTGGCTAACTGGTTTTCTGTCACGTTTATATTAAGTAGATATCAAGTATTAAAAGATGTGGTCCTTATGGGAGTATTACACGAAAACACACAAAAAATATAAACTGGCAATAACTAACTTGTGGTCAATTTCTTATGGAATCCACCCTTGTTATTACGACAATATTTGACTCCGAGTGCTATTCCACTGGTTATCTAATGCACCTCTTTGCGGTTTTTCCTTATTTGTTTTGAGCAACCACGTTGCATTCCCACGCTTTTGAATGTTATTTTTCCCTTACTTTTGAGTTCGATTTGGTCAATGAGGCTTTTGTCTTTGCACCGATTAAATGAGATTGCTGTTTGTTGTATTTGGGTTGTATTATGGCAACCATCACGCGGCAGGCGTTTCCTCTAGTAAAAGCAAACCTTACTCGTTTGCTACGAGATACAGTATGTTGACTTTAACCTAAGTGCTCCGCATCTCACGGAAGTATTCTGAAGTAAACTTCATGTCAGTCTCGACTTAACATATTTAGTTTTTGTTTGAAAAAACGTGAAGTGCATTAAACGGAGTTAAATACATTTCAAAATCACTGTATGTTAACTCAACAAAAGTTCTGGTTGAAGGCTTGTCCAAAGACATACTCCCACCATTTCAATAAAAAACTGAAATTGAATTGAAACCCAACACTGGACAGTTTGCCCTTATTCACCAAGCTTTTCCTGCTTTAATTGTCTAACTCCACCCCTCTTCTACGACAAGGCCTCACTTGTGGGTTTTGACCTAGTGGATTTTAATTTAGTACACAGTTAACACAAAACTACCAACCAACTGCTCACGTCATTAGCGGCACCCACACTCCTCAGCTGAAAAATCTGGCCACTCCTTTTGAACAGTATGGCCAGTTTCAGGGTCATGAAGAATCACCCCTATGGAGGCCAGCTTAGTTGGCACACAAAGTGGTTTTCTGGGTGTGTATGAATTAGCACCATATGCCTTCCACCACAGTGCCCAGACTATGGCATGGGTGGTGGGTGTGAGGTGATTCTGAATTGGGAAATGGCAGTACCCATCACAATAGTTTAGAAAGCCATTACGGGGAACAATAACATTACTGAAGAACTCTCTCATTTTGATAGCAAAGGACACCTGGTAACATGTCAGGGTTGGATGGTGTGCAGACCTGCCATCACTCGTTCCAGAGAGTTCTCTGCTCGGGGCTACTTCACTGATGTTTCTGGCCTTGGCAGCGTTTCCTGGTTTTGAAGACAGCACAAATGGACTGAGCATCACCAACTTCCAGATGTCATCTCTGCTGTATGGGTGTTTAGACTGAGTGTAAAGAACCAGGAAAGGCCCTCGTTCATGGCCGTGCTTGAAGCATCTCCAGGCATTTAAAGCATATGATGTGGTGCTGTTGTTTTTGTGCACCTCCTCCACCTTTAACTGGGAAATTAAAATGTAAACTTATTTAGATCTTTACCAATGGAATCTTAACCAATAATGCATCATACTGACTCCTTCTGCAAGGTAATTTTATCAAAAGCAGAGAACTTGGAAGAGTGCCCACGATTGGGAAGGTCCTCGAGAGAGTATGAGCAGAAAGGAAAACTTTGAGGAGAAGAGATAGAAAAAAGGCCCCAGGACCCCCCAATCTTTCAGAAATTTCTGGGAACCCAATCCTCTCCCAATCTCCTTTAACAAGCTCCTTTTGAGTTAGCAACGCAGTAGTGAATTGAAGTGCCTCACTATCTGTTTACAGCTTAACAATCCATCCCACAAAAACGTGTCACGCTCACCTAACCTTTCAGTCCTAAAACAATTAGGTGGCTTAAGGGCTCAATAACGGATTTCCAGGCTATCCTAACAGGGATTTCCGACGTTGGCTTTAGCCTTTGCTAATCAAAAACTGCCCGACCACCTTTAATCCGTTTGTATGGTCAATTTAAGGCAATAAATGAACTTGAGCTCTGATCGGTCAGTCCCTGGAGACGAAAGTCTCCTGCACACTGAAACCAGCTATTTTAGAAAGATTTTGCAACAGAAAATCTGAACAGTCAAACGGCAGTCTACAATCACCTGTAATGAGTACATTTTCTCTGACGAAAGACTCCAGGCTTTTAAAGCACGTGTCACGTTGAGTCCGAACTCCACATTTGCCCTCCGCGGCAAAGCGCGAGATTCCAAACGCGCGCTACCATTTGGCGCCAAAACAGGCCAACCAACATAAACACTGACATTGATTTTGCCACTCATCTGCGAAGTTCTAGACGTCAAAACTAGTTCTGCTTCTACCACAATGTCGTCTCTGAAAACGTTTCCCAAGCGAAACTGCATATTGACAATCCAGTGTTTCCATGTTGTGCCTGCAAGAAAGCACTTTTAAAAATTATTGCAAACATAGAATGATTTTTAATACACTTTTGAAACGAAAGTGTTTATTCCCGAAATGTGCTTATTTAAGCTTCTCAGTTCTTGAAATATTTTACAACAGTTTTTTAATTTTTAGTCTACTCTCTGTAATATCATAGCGATCCTATCGGTATAAAGCTAGACAACCATGCACGAAAACCGTAAAGCAATTTGCTTGTGCCTTCGAGTAGAGAACTGCAAGCCCTAGCTACAGAAAAACACCCTAAAAAGTGCATCACTGAGTACAATTGTATCATCAGAGGTAAACAAACACTGATTGTTTCTCAGCTGAGTTAAAATAGATGTTGCATGCACCAGTTATTTTACTCATACGTCGCGTGCCTGAAAAGCACTAAAGGAGTAAACGCACATTATTTAATATTATCGATCGAGATTAAGCCATTTAGGGTATATATATTATCCAAACATAGAAAATGGGGAAGGAAAATGATCTTCAGTTAAATTCACATACTTTTAGCAAAATTTGCAAGTTACGAATTCGATCAAAAGAAGCCATTCCAAGCCAGTACCCGATAGGAAAATTATAATTTGTCCTCAAGGCTTCAGGAACGAAAACAAGTCTCTACCAACAAACTTACCGTTCTTTTCCGGCTCAAAACCACGAATTGAAGTCGCAAGTATCCTCTGGTTTCGCACAGAAACTGTAAAACTGCCGTTCCCGTTACCGCGTGCTCGACTGTGGTAAATTTGTTTCATGTACGAGTGCAGAGGAAAGCTGCCAATGTCACTGGAGTTTCTTGAAACTCTCTTTGCCCTGTTCTTTGGTCCAAAGTTCTTGGATGTAGTTGTTATTGCCGTGATAGTCGCAGAAACAATGCAAAAGAACAAAATAATCTTTGACGACATGTTTGATCTCCTACACTCGTACTTAGCGCGCAAGTAAAACTGTCTTAAGAATTATCTTAAGAGCAAATCAATTACATTGTGGGCGGGAATAACATGTCAAAGAAACCTTTCAAGCATTGAAACAAGCATTGAAATGTAAACAAACAAGTTATCCTTGATTTGTCGTTCTTGAAAATTTTCCTTGAAATTAAACTTAAACTAAAACTTTTCCAAAAAAAGGTAACTAAAAACGTAATCGCTTGTGATTTACCGAAATACGAGGGCAGAATTAAAGGCGCGTCGCAGCAACTAAGTGTTTTTTGCATATCTCTTCAAAGGCCAGTTTTAATTGAATTTGTATTGTTGAAATTTTATGTTCGACCAGATGTTTTTGTTTTGTCGGGTTGCAAGAGCTAATCAATAAATTTTAAAGCGTTTTATTCTTTCCAAATACATAAAAGAGTGGAAGTATAATATATTTAAAACAGACCTGCCAACTCTCACGGTTTCACCGTGAGACTCACGGTTTGGGGTATCAACTCACGGTCTCACGATTTGGCCTCCAAATCTCACGGTGAATCAGAAAATCTTGAAATTGCCAAACAATTCAGGTAGTATGAAGCAATATTGAAAAACCTAATCTAATGTTTGAGGGAAAGCTGGGTACAATTCCGACCTCATTCCCGTGAAACCATGCTTAGGTCTCTGGGGAAGCTAGAGCTGTGAATAGTCAACTCAAACTGGCGCCTCACGTCGACAGCGAAACAGAAACTGACTTCAAAAAATGCGGCAAAAGAATACAATAGGTAGCACAAATAAGGTAAAGAATACCTTGAAACAAGAAATCTACCATTTTTATTTTCATTTTACACGTATTTTGGAAATCTCCAGGTTTGAGGTCCCAATCTCCAGGTTTTTCTGGGCTTTTTTGCAAGGTCTCCAGATTTGCACGTTTTGGAGGTTGGCAGGTCTGATATAAAGGTGAAAACTTTGCAACAGTAAGTCTGTATTCACGCGACGGTTCCCCACAGGACGCCCAGGTGTGAGACGTGACTGCGGGTATAGCATTTTAAAAAGGGAGGATAATCCCTATAATTCTTTGAAATAAAAGAAGAATCACCAAGTGGCTTTATTGATGTATTATCTGAGCCACACAGTAAAGCCCCTGGTAATCTTAATATTGCAATGACTAACTAAACTTCAGGTACTTAGGCATACAAACTGCAAAGCTGATTGCAATGGAATACCACATATGAAAAAGTAGAAAATTAATGAAATAGCGGAAAATAATAAGAAGCTACAATTGTAGATGACAACCTTAACAGATGTACTGATGCATTATTAAGAGCCGTTGTCAGTAACTTTCGAGAATCCGGCGACAGAGCCGAAAATTCGAATTTCTTTTTATTTGCCCAAAAGAACCCTTTTGGTGAACTATTTTCAAAAATAATATTAAAAAGTTCCAGCGAGTTTTTCTTTTGGCAAAAAAACGGACAGTTCGAAATTGGCCTAAACGGGCCTTCGGACCCGATGTAAATTATGCAAATTAGTACATTTTCAAAACGCTCGTACAAGACAACGAAAACTTGCCTGGAATTAATCTTTTCACAGTTTGTTAGACATCTCTTGAACTTGCTTTCAAAGTAAACTTTACGTCGATCTAAACGTTCTTTTCTTGACATCCACGCGCGTTAAGAGTACAGTATTTCCTATTCCGTGGATACACTGAATTTTACCAATTTTTAGAAGACCATATCATCGGGGGTATACGAATATCTAGGTCATAAAAGGGCTCTTTGGAATTGGAAATGCTTTCTGTTTATCATATTAAAATATTTAGCTTGGCCCGTGAAAAGGAAGAGCGCGAGGTGAAAATATGTGGAGTGCACTTTGACAGATTTCGCCATTTCTTTACTGTACTCCTATGTCAAGTCACATATGCTTTTCAGACAACGGTCGACGTTTCTGGTCTGTACCATACTGCTTTTATACTGAAAGTAAGCTAAAGCATTTCCTTATCTTAAATCTAGTTACAAAGCGATGTTTTGACTTTATTTTACGCGAGTTTCACATAATAGAACAATTAGACGATGAAAGATCCCTGTTGACAATGTGATGTTTTGATAACCCGATGTTACCCTGTCGCACGAATATTTCGCTTTTCAGACTTTTCCAAACTAACTTTCGTTACTTTAGGGCAGATATTAAAATTTTAAATGTTTAAGTACGTGAATTCGAGTAAAAAGAAACCTTGAATAAATATGCCATTAAGTCACTTTACGATAAAGGAATTCGGCGGGCATAGATGCTATCAGAAATCTCCTTCTGCAAATGAAAAGACGTCTGCGCGATGTTTTTGTGTTGCTTTATAAGACTTAAACGCTGACGCGTAAATAGCATGGTTTTGCAGTCCACTTGCTAAAATACATTTGCCAATGAAGCTTATTAGCTTTGATATTTGTTTGTTAAGATTTGTTTGAAAATATAATGGAATCCAGGCCATTCACACTGACTCATTCCGCGATCAGAATAGATAACTCTATAACCAGACTTAAAAATCATTCCACTGTTAAGCTATACGGTGATTTACTTACTTGCAATGTTTGAATGAGTTTCTGTTCCTTCACAAAGCAATCCTTAGCTGACATTTCGTACAATGGGCACGTCGCACAAAAATGATCAATGCCGGCCAAAAGCGAGTTGCATGTTGCGTGACAATTGAAATGTGATACAGTAGCGCGGCGGAGAAATGACCAGGAAATGACTGTCAATATTTGCGTTTCTTATGACAGCTTTTCTTTCTTTCGTTCGTTCCTTCTTTATTAAAAAAAAACAGACGTTTCAAGTTATACTCGATGAATTAAAACAAGAAACACGGTAGTTTCATATTCTATTCAGTCATGATGTGAAGTCAAAAAAAATCTATCCTGTGTGAATTTTGGGGATGCTTTTTATGGGGCCAGTAATTCAGGCCATTTATTTATTCATTTATTTTATTTTTAAATTTTTATGTAACTTTTATGTTAACGGTCCTGTAACGTATTACTCATTTTACTATTGTAGCCCCTGAAGAAGGCTTGTCTAGCAAACCGAAATATCGTGCAAATTGTTGTTACATACATTTTTTTACTTTACGTATTTCGTCTTCTGTGTCTTTCTTTAACTGCCGTAAGGATCATTCGTTCCGTATATTTTTTTTAGGGGAAGGGGATCCTGGCGCGCGAGCGTGGAGGGAGCGAGAACGCGACAAGATTTTCCCGCCTCTCCCGGTCTCCCCAAGTCGCTGTATCAAACAATAAACAAGCTAACGCCCTCAAATAAACTGGCGTTTCCCAACGATACATAGCCTGCGTAGCAGTCGTTTCTGTTTCCTTTTAGCCAAGCGAAAGAAGGGTGAGGCAAGCGGGATACGCGCGAGGGCATGGGGCGAAAAAGAGGAAAACAATTAGAAGCGGGGAAGACGATACATCATAAATCGCCGTTGCGAAACGGCCGAGTTCCGTCGCGAAGAAATTGGCAACGGTGATCTGGCAAATTGGCAAAATTCGCAACGGCGATCCATGATGTATCGCCGGGAAACACCGGTTTAGTTGAGGGCGTTAGTTTGTTTATCATTTGATACAGAGACCTGGGGAGAGGCGGGAAAATCCTTCCCGCCATCTTGTCGCGTTCGCGCGCCAGGATCTCCCTCCCCTCCCCACTCCCTCCTCCTCTTTCTAGAGCTTTCCTAGTAGCCGTTCCTCTTTATGTGGAAAACTTTTAAGTAATGCACACGTTCGCTCTACATCTTTTCCAAAACTATTAACCTCATCCGGACCAATTTCTAATGACTTCAGGTGTGGGTGAACGTCCTTATTGCAATCTCTAAGAGTACGACAGATTTTCTTTCTTTCATTCGTTTCTTCTTTAATAACAATAATAAAAAACCTTTCAGGTTATGCTCGATGAATTAAAACAAGAAACACGATAGTTTAATTATCTATTTATGATGCGAAGTTCAAAAAAATCTATGCTGTGCAAATTTTGGAGATGCTTTTTATGGGGCCAGTAATTCAGGAGGTCTGGTGTTTAAATAAAGCCTTGGCAGTCAAACTGAACGAACTAATCTGAAAATCAACAAAACACAGCAGTTTCGAAACTGCAATACCTTTTGAACGTAACATTTTGTTCGGAGAGCTATTATGTAAATTCACAATGGCAACTTGCAGTCTTTCGTCCTTATTTCGACTCACTTCGCTGTGCGGAGTAAGGTCAAGAGATCCACATGATTTGCAACGTGTTACGCTTAGAGATTGCAATAAGGACTTTCACCCACACCTGAAGTCATTAGAAATTGGTGCGGATGAGGTTAATAGTTTTGGAAAAGACGTAGAGCGAGCGTGTACATTAGTTAAAAGTTTTCCACATAAAGAGGAACGGCTACTAGGAAACCTCTAGAAACAGGAGGCGGGAGTGGGGAGGGGAGGGATATCCTGGCACGCGAGAGCCGGAGGGAGCGAGCGCAAACGCGACAAGATGGCGGGAAGGATTTTCCCGCCTCTCCTCAGGTCTCTGCATCAAACGATAAACAAACTAACGCCCTCAACTAAACCAGCGTTTCCCGGCGATACATCATGGATCGCCTTTGCAAATTTTGCCAATTTACCAGATCACCGTTGCCAATTTCTTCGCGACGGAACTCGGCCGTTTCGCAACGGCGATTCATGATGTATCGTCTAGCCCCTCACCCCTTCCCCGCTTCTAATTGTTTTCCTCTTTTTCGCCCCATGCCCTCGCGCGTATCCCGCTTGCCTCACCCTTCTTTCGCTTGGCTAAAAGGAAACAGAAACGACTGCTACGCAGTCTATGTATCGTTGGGAAACGCCGGTTTATTTGAGGGCGTTAGCTTGTTTATTGTTTGATACAGCGACTTGGGGAGACCGGGAGAGGCGGGAAAATCTTGTCGCGTTCTCGCTCCCTCCACGCTCGCGCGCCAGGAACCCCTTCCCCTAAAAAAAATATACGGGACGAATGATCCTTACGGCAGTTAAAGAAAGACACAGAAGACAAAATACGTAAAGTAAAAAATGTATGTAACAACAATTTGCACGATATTTCGGTTTGCAAGACAAGCCTTCTTCAGGGGCTACAATAGTAAAATGAGTAAATACGTTACAGGACCGCTAACATAAAAGTTACATAAAAATTTAAAAATAAAATAAATGAATAAATAAATGGCCTGAATTACTGGCCCCATAAAAAGCATCCCCAAAATTCACACAGGATAGATTTTTCTTGACTTCACATCATGACTGAATAGAATATGAAACTATCGTGTTTCTCGTTTTAATTCATCGAGGATAACTTGAAACGTTTCTTTTTTCTAATAAAGAAGGACGAACGAAAGAAAGAAAAGCTGTCATAAGAAACGCAAATATTGACAGTCATTTCCTGGTCATTTCTCCGCCGCGCTGCTGTATCACATTTCAATTGTCACGCAACATGCAACTCGCTTTTGGCCGGCATTGATCATTTTTGTGCGACGTGCCCATTGTACGAAATGTCAGCTAAGGATTGCTTTGTGAAGGAACAGAAACTCATTCAAACATTGCAAGTAAGTAAATCACCGTATAGCTTAACAGTGGAATGATTTTTAAGTCTGGTTATAGAGTTATCTGTTCTGATCGCGGAATGAGTCAGTGTGAATGGCCTGGATTCCATTATATTTTCAAACAAATCTTAACAAACAAATATCAAAGCTAATAAGCTTCATTGGCAAATGTATTTTAGCAAGTGGACTGCAAAACCATGCTATTTACGCGTCAGCGTTTAAGTCTTATAAAGCAACACAAAAACATCGCGCAGACGTCTTTTCATTTGCAGAAGGAGATTTCTGATAGCATCTATGCCCGCCGAATTCCTTTATCGTAAAGTGACTTAATGGCATATTTATTCAAGGTTTCTTTTTACTCGAATTCACGTACTTAAACATTTAAAATTTTAATATCTGCCCTAAAGTAACGAAAGTTAGTTTGGAAAAGTCTGAAAAGCGAAATATTCGTGCGACAGGGTAACATCGGGTTATCAAAACATCACATTGTCAACAGGGATCTTTCATCGTCTAATTGTTCTATTATGTGAAACTCGCGTAAAATAAAGTCAAAACATCGCTTTGTAACTAGATTTAAGATAAGGAAATGCTTTAGCTTACTTTCAGTATAAAAGCAGTATGGTACAGACCAGAAACGTCGACCGTTGTCTGAAAAGCATATGTGACTTGACATAGGGGTACAGTAAAGAAATGGCGAAATCTGTCAAAGTGCACTCCACATATTTTCACCTCGCGCTCTTCCTTTTCACGGGCCAAACTAAATATTTTAATATGATAAACAGAAAGCATTTCCAATTCCAAAGAGCCCTTTTATGACCCAGATATTCGTATACCCCCGATGATATGGTCTTCTAAAAATTGGTAAAATTCAGTGTATCCACGGAATAGGAAATACTGTACTCTTAACGCGCGTGGATGTCAAGAAAAGAACGTTTAGATCGACGTAAAGTTTACTTTGAAAGCAAGTTCAAGAGATGTCTAACAAACTGTGAAAAGATTAATTCCAGGCAAGTTTTCGTTGTCTTGTACGAGCGTTTTGAAAATCTACTAATTTGCATAATTTACATCGGGTCCGAAGGCCCGTTTAGGCCAATTTCGAACTGTCCGTTTTTTTGCCAAAAGAAAAACTCGCTGGAACTTTTTAATATTATTTTTGAAAATAGTTCACCAAAAGGGTTCTTTTGGGCAAATAAAAAGAAATTCGAATTTTCGGCTCTGTCGCCGGATTCTCGAAAGTTACTGACAACGGCTCTTAAGCAACTGGTAGGTGAGTCTCAAGATCAGTACTATAGGTTACAAAAAACGTGTGCATGTACTGTCACTTCATAGAATTCGCAACTTTGGGGTGAGGCATAACTTTGTCCGTCGTTCTCACTTCTTTCTGCTGTGTACAGTGATTTTACCGTCGGGAAGATTTATAACAGTACTAGTGTTAAAAGGATCTTAAAAGTTGAACAGCGACGTTAGTGGGGATTTCAAAAGTATTAAAATGAACTTAACTTGTTTTGCAATGTTTCCATTTACTTTATTTTCTCCAACCTGTCATTACTAAAAGTTTAGCGTGTGTATCATCTTGCTCTTTTGCTTGATTGTCATTGACCCAGCACCTTTAAACAACCCCTACTTGATTACTATCAGCGAGATTGCAACAGAAAGGCGCGATCACTTTTCAAGGTAAGGGCGGAGGTGGTATTTCGTCAACCATCTTTCCAAATTTCCCATGTCCATCCTGCCTCAGATGTTTCAAGAAAGCTTCGAAGTTGGTGACAAAGTGCCGAAGGATAGCCGCTCCGCATGTCTTAGCCTCCTCTTCAAAACACTCAGTGTGCGTTTTGACCATAGTCAACCAGTTTTCGATAACCTTTTGCTCGAACTTAGTCTGCATGTTCATGACACACTTGCGCATGGCATCTCCAGCACACGTTTCATAATTGTCCTTCTCTGCAGATAGAAAAGCAAACATTATATGAGCAGAAACAATGCTATTTATGTCGAGACGAGTTAAAAAGTGATGATCCGTTGGGTTTGTTTGCACCAGGGACAGAGGTTCTTCGTGACTCGGCCAATGAGGTTATAGGGTGGATCCTCCTACGATAATACTATTTATAGCAGAATCTGTCGCTTTATACGTCCTTCTATCCGTGGCCATGCATCGAAGCGCCTGATATCTCAAGAAAAGTCTCTCCCGCCACCTACCATCGCCGGCCAACAGGTTATCACTATTTACTTTTAACTTTCTTCATCATCTTTTGTGCGGGCATGTTTCAGGATCACCCCACGTTTGCTACACAAATCGGTCAGTAGAAAACACGGACTAAGGACTGCGGACTGCAGACCGGACTGGGTATAAAACACGGACTGGGTAGAAAATGCGGACTGAATATAAAATGCGGGCTGAGTTTAAAAATTGCTGTACTGACCCATAAACATAAAAAAATGCTACTTTTTCAGTTTTCTCCAGCGCTTTTGAGTTGTCGAAGACCAAATGTTTCATCCCGGCCGTTTAAGCTTTTTGAGTAGGTTTGAGTCGAACGCTCACAAATATAAACATTGCATATTCAAAAGTGCGTACATAATTTCAACTGCGCAATAGAAATCGCTAACATTTAGCACTTCTGCTTTGGAGATGACTTTCGAGCCACGTCTTTGGTTTTCCTATTTAATCTGAATTTCAAAATGAAGAACGTCGTTTAAATATATATACTTTTTATTTCGTGACCTCAGGTAGTTTCAGGTTACTCATGACCAAATTACAAAATGGAGAATAAAGCAGTCGGGAAAGAACTCAAAGTTTCATCTGGATCGGCTCTTTTGAGAGAATAAAAATTTGTCTGCGCGTGAACATTCAGTTTCTTGATTCCATTAATTTCACAGTCCAAGAGCCAAGTTTGTACTTACTGATTTAAATTCAGTATGCATTTCATACTTAGTCCGTAGTCCGTCAGTCCATTTGTTTTAATAGTGTTCGACTCAGAAACCTCCTTAAACGGCCGGGGAAGCAAGATTTGGTCTTCGACAAACTGTCTTTAGCAGCTTTAATAATTCTATGGCTTTGTTTAGCAGACTTTTGTTCTTCTTGAAAAGGTATGAGGTAAGTCGAAGTTGACAAATTTAATTTGTCGGGTTTCCACAAATGTTTCTCTGTTGCGTGACATCAGGTAAGCAAGTCCATGTCGGCTTCAAAAGTACTCTAGCCGATTTGAAAGTGCAACTCCAAAACTCCCCAGCTTAATGTGTAATTCATCTTATCAAAGCCGTGTGACAATCACACTCTCAACCTCTCTGTGCAAAAACTGTGTTTAAACCTAATCTCCCTCCTTTAAATTCAAAGTTCCTTGTTGTTGTCTGATTTGGAAGTAATTTTCAGAATTTTCAAAGCCATATTTTAAATTACTGGACAAGCTACGGTAAATAAGAGACACCCAACTCAAAAGCGCTGGAGAAAACTGAAAAAGTAGCATTTTTTTTTAGATTTATGGGACAGTACAGCAATTTTTAAACTCAGTCCTCATTTTATACTCAGTCCGCGTTTTATACCCAGTCCAGTCTGCAGTCCGCAGCCCGCAGTCCTCATTTTATACTGACCGCTACACAAATATAGCTATGTCACCAATTTTAAGTGAGAGCCCAAATACGTGTTTGTATTAATGGAACCCATACGAACGGTTCAGGGTTGTTTTAACCTACTCCTCCCCGAACTGAAACTGTATATAAGCGGCCTGAATCTGTTAATATGCTGGGGAAATGGTTTGCACTTGAAACAAAATCGAGTTCAGTAAACTGTGACGGATCCAGGGGAGAGGCTACGGAGTCCTAACCTTTCCCCCCCCCCTCCCCCTCTGCACCCATCTTTTTGTCAAAGAATATGAGGCTCGGAATTTCCCAGGGATGCATGATACATTTGTTACTCAAGGCCTCCAGTGTCTAGATTTGTCAATGCTTAGTTCCTGAAGTTTCTTCACAGGCATAATGATGATAATAATAATAATAATAATAATAATAATAATAATAATAATAAATTTTTTTTTTTTTTTTAAAAAAAAAAACATTACAAATCAATCAATAGGTTAAAAATACTAATGATTTATGAAAAGGTAATAAAATATTCCAATAGTTAAAAGTATATATATCCTAGTGGCGCTCATTCGTGAAACTCGGAATAAATAATAAAATCAATCAAAAGTCCCTATCTAATGGCTCCCTCGGTTGCTTCAATTTCAATGTCAGAGTTCTTTAAGTCCCATATAATAATAATAATAATAATAATAATAATAATAATAATAATAATGATGATGATAAAGCATCTAGACGTTTTAATACTAGACACAATAACAATACTGTTCAATACAATGAGATATCCAACTGGTTTGAAGGCATACATGTATTTATAAAGTAATGAAAAAAGCAAACAATACTGGAGATTGGGTTAACTTTTGGCATATCGTCACCAGGATTCTTTTGCAAGGTTCTTAACACCCAGTAAAATTAAACAGAATTGCTTACCTTAATTCAACAAGTGCTCTTTCTCTATTATTCCTGAAAAAAGAAAGGCATGGAATTTTAAAAATTGCAAATAGCAGTTAGGCAGCAAATCTCTCCTTCAGCTTGCTAGACGGAATGAGAGTGTCTGGACAGCTGTCTGGAAACGAGAATGGTCGAGAACGTGCTTCACCCTCGTTCTCAACATTCGACTGGTCACCATTTCCATACCTTGCGTCGCCGACGAAATTTAATATTATATACCAGCGTTATATTACATCTGCGACCCTGGCTACCACTGCGATTTCTGGCAGCCTAGTATCCAGGCTGTCTCCTTCTGCTCACTCGGCTTGGCGCGAAAGGTCATGACATCACCGAATGCGTTGCCCGGAGAACGGCGTATGCCATTCGATAAGTCATGAAATTTCGCGCCAAGTCGAGTAAGCGAGAAGAGAAAGCCTGGGTACTAGTCTGCATTGCTGGTATAACGTTAGTAGCGAATCTGAGAACAAAATGCACGCTCAGATCCAGTGACACGAATACTACAGCCTAATCAGCTATATTCTAAATAGAGTAGTGAAGCACAGCCATTCGATTCTATCGCAGTATTGCTGCCTGAGGTTTTAGTGCACTGAAACATCGCCAAACACAACAAAGCTGTCAAAGTTCAGAGTGCCGCCCAGTTTTGAATTTAGGCCAAAATTATGGGAAAGAAAGGCTGGAAATCAGGGGCACTCCTCTATAAGCCCGGTTACGCCCCGTATTTTTCTTAATATTTGCTACATAAAGAAGAAAGACTGGCAATACCTGATTCCATTGTGATTTCACGCATTTCGGCAATCGGCAAGTTTTTGCACAGACCGGCTTTTTCTGCGAAGACCATGTGCTGCCACTCATGAGCGATGATGAATTGGACAGGTGACGAGGAGCGATGAACAGAGCTTAAGATGCATGGTACAAACGTCTGCGACAAAAATCAGGAGAGACAAATTTAAACCCCACATTATTCACTACGATCAAAACGCATTCGTCAAGGGTCGAACTATTTTCGACGCAGTTCGTACCATCAATGATGTTATTGATTTCACAAAATTAAAAAACTATAGAGGTATTCTGACTGCTATAGACTTTGAAAAAGCTTTTGATTAGCTTAATTGGGACTTTCTTTTAAAATCTTTAGAAACCTTTGGTTTCGGGAAATCTTTTATTGCCTGGATGAAAACATTTTACAACAACACATCGAGTTGTGTGATCATTAACGGTTTTGCCACTTCCTTCTTTCAACTCAAGCGCGGTGTTCGCCAAGGAGACCCTCTTTCTCCGCTTCTTTTCATTATCGCTCTTGAGATTCTGGCAATTGACATACGCAACAATATTCAGATAAAAGGTATTACCGTCGACGGAAACGAATTAAAATTAGTAATCTTTGCGGACGATATGACATCGTTTGTCGGGGACAAACTTTCTTTCTTTGTTCTCATGAACACTGTGAAACTTTTCGGCAGATACGCTGGTTTGAAAATGAACCACGAAAAAACAGAAATCCTCCCACTAGGTAGCAAGGTGCTACATCCCCAGAAATTCGGGATGGAAGAGATTAAAAACGTTGTTAAAATTCTCGGTGTCTACTTCTCCAATGATCATGCGCTTTTTGCAAAAAGAAATTTCGAATCAATTGAAAAGTCGGTCAAAGAATATCTGCAGGGATGGAGTTGGAAAGGCCTCACACTAATCTGCAGAATACAAGTAATTAAATCATTCGTTATTCCAAAAACTTTATACCGCGCAGCTTTAGTTTCTTGTAAAAAAGACTTCACTAAAAAACGTAACTCACTCCTCTACACCTTTGTATGGAAAGGTAAAGACAAAATAAAGCGAACTACACTAATAAATCCAGTTGAGAAAGGAGGCCTCAATATGCCTGACATCGACTCAATGATTTCTACACAGAGAATAATGTGTATAAAGAGATATTTAGATCCATATACTGCAGGGTGGAAATTTTTTTTAGATTCGTATCTTAAAAAAGTAGGAGGCAAATTTTTGTTTCATTGCAATTTTAACTTTGAAAGGCTCTCGATAGCTATTTCGGACTTCTACAAGGAATGTCTTATTTTGTGGTGCTCTATGAATAAAACTGATCGTTCCACACTTGAAGAAATTGCCAATGAAGTTATATGGAATAACAAGTATATCTGCATTGGAGGCAAATCTGTTTTTAGCACCAAAATATGTGAACATGGACTATACAAAGTTGGCGACCTTTACGACAGTGCAGGGGAGCTTGTGATTGGGGGAGAATTTGTGCGTTCGGCTCTTTCTCCCATTGATTCCTTCTTACTGTTCAGTATTGATATACAAGGCGCTTCCACTACATTGGCGAAATATTCTATGCACAAACCGCGGTCTTATACCTATCTACACACAACACATAAATCTATCCACCTTTTATTTTTACATTAACAATGAAGGAATCAATGTAGAGAAATTGCAATCAAAATTTTTGTATGGTAGCCTGATCTCTAGAATTGCAAATATGCCAACCGCCATAAAGAAATACGAAGATCTCTATAATACTGAGCCTTTTCAACTAAACTGGAAAGACATCTTTCTGTTACCATTACAAGTAACCTTGAGTACAAAACTACGCGAATTTCAGTACAAAATATTAAATAGGATTCTCTATACAAACAAGATGCTTTACAAGTTCAAAAAAGTCGAGTCCCCCTTATGTTACCTATGCAAAAAGGACATAGAAACTCTAGAACACTTCTTTTTTTACTGCCCACGAGTTAGGATGTTCTGGAATGAAGTAGTGAATTTGTTTAGAGACCAACTCAAAATCTCTAAGGATTTCGAGATCACAGATGTTATATTTGGACTAAGTAATAAAGAAACTTATAGCTCTTTAATTAACTATATCATTCTCGAAGGCAAATATCTCCTGTATCTTTTTAAACTAAATGACAGTTTTTTATCTCCAAGGCTATTACTAGAACGTATTAAGAATACTTACAAACTCGAACGTTTTATTGCGAGAGAGAGCAATAATCTTAACTACCATTACATGAAGTGGAAGCCTCTGCTTCCTCTTATTTCACCTTAGATTGAATTCTTTTAGGATCCTTCTTAATTGTCACCTTTCCTTATTGCATAAGCATAGTTAGCCTACTTTTGAATGTTAGGCCACAATTATGGGAACGAAAGGCTGGAAATCAGGGACACCTCCTCTATAAGCCTGGTCACGCCCTGTATTTTCCTTCGTATTTGCTACCAAGAGAAGAAAGACTGCGGCAATACCTGATTCCATTGAGATTTTACACATTTCGGCAATCGGCCCGTTTTTGCAATGGCCGGCTTTTTCTGCAAGTACCATGTGTTGCCATTCATGACCAATGATGAACTGGACAGGTGGCGAGGAGCGATGAGCAGAGCTTAAAATACATGGTACAAATGCCTGCAACAAAAATGAGGAGAGAAAATTTAAAACTAGTTCTTAAGTCACAAAAACCAACATTTCCAAATTCCGTCTGGAATCAGTGGTCAAAGAACCAATTTATTTGTTATTTATTTATTTATTTATTTATTTATTTATTTATAATTCTGAGAGTCCCTATTTCGTTGCCTTAATGTGTTCCCCGCGAAAGAAAGATCAAGGAAATTCTATTTAACTACCTCAGATTCGAGAAGTTTGAACCTTGCTCGCGAGGAATTTACCGAGAAGTAGTTCAGTTCATTTGCCTCTCTTCAAGCATTTTTTGTCTTTCTTCTTTCCCCTTTGCAATTGTTACATGGATAGAGCCTTAATTAACCCATAAAATTTGGTGGTTAGAGGCGTGATAACCCTTACCCTGAAATATATGCAAAGTTCCTCTGTTTTCTCGGCTCCCTCGGCATGACCTCCCTTTTCTCGCAAGTGGGAAGCTATTGCTTTCCATCCAGTTTCAATACACTCGGTGACGGCCTTATAACCTGGTTGGCCTTCTGCTATTAACTCGCCGTTACCGTATATCGCGTTCCCAACAGAAATGAAACCCACAGCAAAGACAATGGATATAATGGTCGAAAACATGCTGAAAATTAATCAGAGTAACTGATCTTTAGAATTATATGTAGATCATCGCAGTAAAGGTTTTTCAACCTAAGCGGTTGAAAAGAAGAAACCTGAAAAAATTCAGGCTTGAACGGGAATCGAACCCATGACCTCTGCGATACCGGTACAGCGCTCTAACCAACTGAGCTATCAAGCCAACTGGGAGCTGGTCAATTGAGAGTTCGTATTTATCCCGTAGATGGAGAATAAATGAATATTAATATATGAAATTCATATATTTGAACTGCGGATAAAGATAGAATTATAACTGATCTTTGATCTTTGATCTCTGATTAACTGATCTTTGTTAATTATAAACTATTATCATTATTACTGGCCGGCTTTTAGGGGCCGTGTCAAGAGTAGTTTTACATAAGCGAAAGTCATCCCTGGACGAGTTCATCTCGATATGGTGATTTCGTTGTTGCTGTTTACACATTTTTTTCCCGGGATGAGTTCATCCCGCGGGATGATTTCATCTCTATTCTTTGCACCGGGATGAAATGTCACCCCTGTATAAAACACGACGAAAAATAGCTAAAAATTACACTGATGTAAAACAGTCTTCCCAGGATGAAAGCCATCTTGTCCAAATTCAACCAATTAATCTGTAGCCTCTCTACAGCGTTGCCGTGAGTAAATTTTAACCTCAGTTTCAAACTTCTAAGAAATTTGAGTTTATTCAAATATTTTCCATCGCTTGTCGTTCGTTCTTCGACTTCTACATCTCATCAATCGGGCTTGAATTCCGTCTTGGATGGGATGAAGTTCGTCTCGGGCGATATTACTTTCGTTCCGGGATCCCAGAATGAAACCACTTATGTAAACGATGATTTTTCCATCCCGAGACGACAGTCATCCCAGGACGAAAATTGGGCTTGATGAATTAGTTCGTTGGGACATCATTTTCAGTCTTTGTAAAGATGGGGGTTTTTAACCATTCAACTTGATCAGATACATTGAGATGATAAATGAATACCTTTAAAACTGATAACACATTAAGGTAATCAGTACATTAAGACTTAATACATTAGTTTTAATGTACTTCCACTGATACAAAGGAGAACAGTTTCGCAGATTGACGTGAATATTGTATCGCCCGATGTAACAGAATCCGGAATCCGGAATCCGGAATCTACGGAATTTTGAATTTTGAATTTTGGAATCCGGAATCCAGTGGATTGGAATCCAGAATCTACGGAATCCACTAAAGTTTGGAATCCGAAATCCACTTGCATCTTGATCATAAAACCGTTTGCCGAAAAACAAGATTATAAAAAACGAAATCACGGGAGTGAAAGACCACAAGAGATGAGACTGAGAAGAGCACGTGACACTCCCCACTGGGTACATGATATAAGCGTAATGATTGGTTGACTGGCTCAGTGTAACGAGGCAGTTACACTGAGGTCTAAAGCCGTGTCGATCGTATGGTGGTGCATGGGTCTGCTTGTACTTGGTTCTCTTTATGTTTTTTTTTAATCGTTCAGAGTCAAATAGTTGACTCATGCAGCTAGCACAAATGACACATTAAAGGAGTCTACAAAAATTCTTTCCCGAATTCAGGATATTTAGGTCGGCCAGGCAGTTGCTGTATATATGTATATTCTGTACTGAGAAAACAAAAAATAAAAACGCACGCACTTAACCACGAGAGAAAGTTTAGGAGAATTCGAGAGTTTGCGTGTCTTTAATGCAAGTATGTTCTACCAAGCACAAAGCAGAAACAGTACTTTTCTGTTTACCTAGATCGAGATTTTATTGAACAATCGGAAGAGTCTTGGTAGAGTCTCCTCTTACTCCTTATTTTTGTTTTAAACACGCGAAAATACGAGAAATCGCCTGAGGCGCGTAGGCCCTTATCGATTGTGCTAGCATAATTTTTGGCATAATTTGGAAAAACGAGGATAATTTTTGCACTTTTTATAAAAGTAGCACTGCTAGCATAATCGGCATATTTTTAGTTTTTGTGAAGGGAACATTACCAGAGACATGACTTGCTTGGTCTCTAAGATTGATTAGCTCCATGTTCTGTCCATGGTTCAGTCTATTTTCATTTGTCTGGGGGAGGGGGAAGAAGGTTACTGTAATACTGCGTCGTTCGTCCTCCAGAGGACTGTGCACACCGGAAGTAAAGATTGCGTCGGTCCCAGTTCCCGCTTTCACAGGCAACAAAATGGCGTCAAGCAACTTACAGATACGAGAAGACGAACAGCCACCCGATAGAACAGAACCCGCTCAACTTGCTAGAGATCGGAACCTGAAGCAAACCGAAGGCAAATACAAGACCGGAGGGGGTGGGGGGGGCATCTGACGTGAAAAAAGTCCTATTACATCTTGATCGCATCAATCAGTTTCCCGGTCAGCATCTAAGTGTTATAGGCAACACGATGTTTTGCACTGCTTGCAAAGAAGTTGTTTCATCAAAGAATGCATTTTGTCATCCCATTGTGCCATGCCATTGTGTCCCAGAACATATTACCTGTGACACTAACATCGTACATTTTGACACATTAAGTCACCGCTTCTAGTCTGGAATGAAGTGCAGTAGTTAGTTGTGTTTTATTATAGCAAGTGTGTATCTCAAGATAAAGAAGATGTCATGCTTTAGTAACAATAAATATATAATTTTGGGCTTGTTTTGTGTTTTTGTTGAAAAATGATTCTTAAAGAAAAAGTAGCATAATTTTCAAAGACGAGCATAATTTTGAGCATAATTTGGAAAAAAATCGGGCACTGCTAGTAGCGTAATGTGCTACTTTTACTAGCACAATCGATAAGGGCCTAGGGGCGCGTTAGGAGGAAAAGAAGACATAACGGACTGAGGTCCCCGCGCTTGTTATTCTCTTGTGTGCATGCGTGTTTCGCTGGCTGTACTATTTCTGAGAGAAATAAGCAAATGCTTATTAGGCCAGTGGTTAACACTTAGGATACCAGCAACGCATATCTGACTGAATTTGTCAATAGATACCTGCAGCTAGTAACCAGTGAAAGCCCTCTAGCTAGATCCACTTGCCTCGCCTCCCCTGTGGATCTCTGAACCCCCCCAAGGCTAGCTCTGCCGCTCTTTCTGGTTCCCCAGCTTGTGGCAGTACACCTGAGATTGCTACCAGCCCATACCGAAGCCTCGTTCAGATTTGAGCATGTTGAAATTTGACAAAGTAAAAGTCAAAAACTTTAATCAATTTGCGTCGGGCTGCAAGCGGCCTTCAGTTTCGCCTCTCTTAATACAAGTTTAAAATAGGATTTGAGCATATAACGACAGGATTTGATTCTTTATTTCAAAATTTCTTGAGAAGCCTGAAGAGCTCAGTTGTTAAAAAAAGAGAATTTGCCTTTCTTTTCTTTCTTTTTGTATTCTTTATTTCTTTATTATTGTGGCCCTCAATTCACTCACTCTTCGTAAAAATGTTACGTCATTTCACCGATTCCTTTATATATATATATTTATTAAAAACTGGACTAGGTATATTGGATTCCTAGCATTTTGATTGGCTGAACGGAGCTAGGCTATCAGCTCATATACCTGCTGTGTCCAAATATGGTCAATGAACACTAAACAACAAAGTGAACCTTTTTTTTTCCTCGCGAGCGACCCGGCGAGAAAAATGGACAAGAAAAATCACTTGGCAGCGAATTTAAATTAAGCAGAAATTCCAGAAATTGGCGTCACCAACAAGCATCACCAGCAGCGTCGTCTAACACAAGTCAAAATTGTTTGAAGAAACTGTGCAGAAATAGAAATTTAAGCATTAAGCGTTGTGTTTACAATTAATTTCTTTCGTCGATCGTCACGTCGATCATCGAAATTGAACAAACGGTAGGTTTTATCAGGAAGGCTTTCCACTTCAAAATATCAAGACAAGACATAGAATAAACCCCAGTGAAATGGGGCAGGAGCATTTAATAAAAACTATCACACATTCATGGCGAGTGGGTGCGAAAATCACGAAGCAGTCTAAACAAGTACTAAACAAACTACAGCTGCAAACTACCAAGTAGGAAGGAAGGGCGAGATTTTTTTTTTTGTCAACTTTAACACGCAAAATTGACACTGGTTTACCCAGTGCAGTCGTTGTAGCTCTGTGTTCCAACAGGTCCAAATGCTCAGATAGAAGTCGGATGCCATGAAAACGGAATTGAATCGCTTTTCCAGTTGTATGAATGCTGTTTTTACCATTTCGTCCGCAACCTCTAAACCGAGAACAACTGCATTTTGTGATTTGCGCTTACAAACTATGATGGTGAATTCTAATGTTCCCTGCTACAGTAAACTTGCTTCTGAGCTGCATAGAAATTACCTCTTCAAGTTCAAATTTTTTCTGTCTTCAGTTCGATCAAACGCGTACATGATGGCTCCGTTGTGCGAACAGATTATAAACTTGTTCAGTTTCAACTCCAGCAGCTAATATGGTGAAATTGTACAGCTTCAATCCACTTTGAACGACGATTACAACAATGTTTCAGGAAAAATCAAACATGTACCATATTTCAGGGCCAATAATTAGAAGATTTTTTTTCCAAAACTTGTGCTACTTTGTTCCCTCTCGAGCAGTTTTCATTGATTCATTCAGCTTTGCAATGAAACGCTGCAACACTTCGCAAGGTTTTGGCGCCTTTTTCGTTCAGTCATGTGATCGATTCTTGTTCCGTTTAAATTTCTTTTCTCCTTTTTTTTTAATAGTGGTTAAGTTTTTTATAAACAATTATTCTACTCGGGCTTGCTGGATATCAAATGATTATAACCAACTCGGCGCTACGCGAATCGTTGGTTATCTATTTAACAATTATCCTGCGAAATCGCGCCGAATATCACCTGATACTTAGCCGACGAGGCCGTAGGCCGAGTTGGCTAAATCAGGGGATATTCCGCAAGATTGAGCAGGATAATTGTTTTATTATTCAACAAATTCTCATCGACTACCATTTTTAGAACGAGAAAAACTACGGCTCTATGATAAAAACGCTAAAAGCTAACAACACATAATGCTTAATAAAAATCGAAACAGAACTTCAAGAAATCGAAGTTTACTACCGTTCACTTAAAAAGACTTATTTACAAACTCATGTTTGGAAATGACAAGACAAAGGAAAAAAAATATTGCTACCTTACCGAGAATAAGTCCTCTTCCTGTGAATTAAAATCTTTTCAACTTTAGTCTTTACAACTTTCCGTGAGCAAGTGTGATGCTTCGTTCGCAATAGCATTTTCTTGGTTGAGTTCTCACTATGAAAATTCCAAGTCAACCTCTGGATATCTTTGTGAGCTGAAGCAAATGCTTGTTGACATTTTGAGAGCATTTAATCGTGGAAAGTTTCTTCCAGAAAGTTAAAATTTACGGAGAACACTGCTAAAACTGCCTCGCTTTCAACATGGCCGCCAAACAAGCAACGAAAGAAAATCTGCAGTGCACTTCCAAATATGGTCATTTACGTATATCGCAGGATATCTGTCATGTAGGATGACAGATATTGAGGGCTTCCTTACCATATATGGGCATAGTGACAATTTGTTGAATAATAACATTCGATATCCAGCGCGCCCTCGTAGAATAATTTTTAAATATATATATATAAAAGACGGACGTATGTGTATTCAACCACGCAATCGAAAAGCAAAACGAATAGCCTATACGGTCCTTCGCCGAAGTGGGGTACATTGCCCTAGACCTTAGCGCTTAGAAAGAAAGAAATTTCCTCTGTGGGCAAAAGCAATTCTTATGTTTTAGTTTGTGGAGTGCGAAAGAAAATTTGAGAAAATGTCAGTAAAATTAAACATTCAACGGATATCCTAATATCATCTGTAAGTTTTCCTCTACAATTTATGAATTTCGACATCATTTGATGTAAACGCACGAAATCAAGAACAATTTTTTCATCCTCGCAAAAAAGGATTCGGGAGGAAAACGGTAGAGAATTTATGTCTTATTTTCAATGTCTTCAAAGAAAAAAAAACTATTCATACTGCGCAAAGTGCGTGAAGAACCAATGAAATTTTTCAAGCTTGAGTTGTTCGTGAGTTCCATCGCTACATATGGTGTGTAGACATACTCGTTCAGTAAATATAACCAAACGTTCGTATCGAGGTAGAAATTGGCCTGTCAAAAGTGTTTGAGTGATGTAAGCCTTCGAATTTATTGTCTTGCCGTGTTTAGAAACGCGTCTGGAAACGTACCAATAGACCAGACAAAGAGAGAAATGTGTGATTTGAAAGCTTCCCAGTCTGTATCCAGTATTACATGAGAGGACTAAGACGTTGTTTGGAGTGCGAAATTAGGTTTCGAAAAGCCGACACAGGGAGCTCAGAAATTCGCGATACGCGACACGAGTAATGTTTTCGGCCAAACTCAGAACAGCTCAACCCCGGCCTGTTAACGTACACAAATATCCATTTAGAGAAATGAGGAAACGACCTTTACTAATTTTGCTCAAAGTTTCTCCTGGGTGCCTCTGCTTTATGAACGAAAATAAATACCGATATATACCACAGACACCCGGCGAGGAATATTGTATACATCCGAAACAATCGCCTGTTCCACCGTCAGAGATGGCAAAGGGCAAAAACTGGGGGCGGGTTTCATAAAAAGTCACAGAACTAGAGTATATTTTACTAACATAGATTTGACCAATAAATGATACGTGTCTCTAGACCGCTTCTACCTTACCAGTAAAGCAGTGAAACCTAGAAAGTCGGCGCGAAGATAGCGATAAAAAGGACTGCTAAGTCCGAAAGAAACGCGGAGGGTATTGGAACTTGGTGGTATTTAATTTTCTAAAGAATAGCAATAAATCCAATGAAAAAATAGCCATATTTTCACCCGGGGCTCTTGCCAAATGAAAACACGTAAAGAACAAAAGGTTCACGATCTCAACTTGACAAACGTTAAATTATCTTTTCATTCATATTTAAAAACGGATTAAAGTTTTTACCTGTCAGTAATTCCAAAGTACTGGCAAAGTTATGGACCGACGAACTGTCTCCAGAATCTTGGTTGGTTCAGTTCTAACGCGTGTTCTTCCTCAAGCTCTGCAAGAAATAGAACAAAAAAATATATTCTCGCTTTAATGCTCCTCTGCTATCCATACATGACATCGATAAGAGGTATTCGTTAAAGGTTTTCTGCTCGGAAAATTAAAGGTTTTCTGCTCGGTAAACAGCATTTTGCTGACGTGTTTCATCACGTGCTGCATTTTTACTTAGAAACGCTACGGGAAAAATCGTGACAAAATAAGAAATAAAAATAAAAAATATGGGAGAAAATATGACGCGCCTTATCTAAGAGGTTACCACAACAAGACGCGAACTGATAGTATAAATAGTACAAATAAGCCCCCCACAACCGCCATCGCCAAAATTGGAGACTACTCGCAGTCTATGCGAAACGAGTTTACGTTTTTAAACTTTGTATACTGCAAAAACAATATCCCCATGGGATTTTGGTCAGGATCTTCAATCTTGGACAGAAATTAATGAGAAAAAATGCGAAATGCGTGCATTTCTTCATTTCCCTTAACGAAAACACACCCTATATCGTACAAATTGAAATTTGCACTGATCATGATTTCGTATGTTGCACTGATGTCGTATGATATTGCAAGGTCATTAAATGTAAATGCTTCCCTCCCCTCTCCCTTCTTCACTTGATATTTGTTTTGAAAATTTAAACAATCACAAGGCTTGTTTTTTGGCGGCGAAGATTACAGTTGCTCGTTTGACAAAGCAGAGCTAATGTTCTTACCACTGAAATACAAATTTGCTGTATTTGTAAATATCGTCAACAAGGAAAAAGCATAATTAATAAACAGCATCATCGGACTTTACAGGACCTCAAGAGTAAAAAATGTCACGCACCCTTCCCTCCCTATGTGTCAGGTAATGGAACTAAAACTGTTCACACTGACGGAGGGAAGGATTGTGAAACAATACGACACAGGCACAGGCTCAAATCATCACCTCCTCTCATGTACTAAGATTTCAGTATTTATTGTCATTCAATGATAAAAAAAAAAAGATTTAAAAGCTTTTGGTAGCATCGCGGTGCTCTGATCTCTGACTCTTCCCCAGCACAGGTGTAGCACGGGAAAACTGGGAAGGCGGGGCGTCATGAGTGCAGTGTGTCCGCCCCACAATTCCACGGGCACTGCCATAGAACAAAGAGAGGGGCCTCGAAACGAGGCCGTTTATTAACTGATTGTCATATGGTTGAGGGTTGCCAAAGCCAAGTGACAGCAAAAGTTTGCTAAAGCCAAGTGACAGCAAACGTTTGTATCCTGAAAAGAAAACTTTTTTACTACCGTATTTTTAACAAATTCAGAAAACAATAGTTTCAGTGTAGAAGCTAGCGTCAGCATTCCTTTTTTTATCTTTTGAGTCTGTGGATGGAACTGCAAAGTTGACCATTGAACTAAAATATTTAAATTATCGTGGGGTTTTGACAGTAAATGAACTTCATTTTGCAATGTTTTCATTTGCTTTATTTTCTCTAGCTCATCATTAGGACAGGTTTAGCGCGCGTTTCATTTCGCTGTATTGCTTGATTGTCATTAACCCCACACCACTAGACAACCCCTACTTGATAACTATAGGAAAGATTCCAACGGAAAGACACATTCAATCATGCTTCATGGTAAAGGCAGGAGTGGTATTTCGCCAAGCATCTTTCAAAGTTTCCATTTCCATCGATCCTCCCTCAGATGTTTCATGACAGCTTCGTAGTTGGTAAGAAAATGCCGCAGGATAGCCGCTCTGCATGTTTTAGCCCCCGCTTCAATACACTCATTGTACGCTTTGCCCATAATAAACCAGTTCTTGAAAACCTTTTGCTCGTACTTAGTCCGCAAGCTATTGACACACTTGCGCATGGCATCTCCAGCACACGGCTCATAATTGTCCTTCTCTGTAGATATAAAAACAAACAACATGTTCAAACACAATGTTATTCACTTGAGACGTGTTTTAAAGAAGTGATGATCCGTTGGCGGTTTCATAGCACGGTGACAGAGATATCCTCTCTTTAGCCAGTGAGGTTTAAGGGCCTGTTTACAAGGAGGGAGGGTTACCCTAGCAAGTGGGTTAACGCTAGCAGGAGGGTCAAAGATAGCCCGGGTTTACAAGCAAAATTTCACAGGTAGGGTAACCCTACCACCCAGGACAACTTAATGCGCTTGGTAACCACACGTGGTTATCAAAGGTCTGGAAACATGTAGAAAGTTTAACTCGGGTAGGCGGGTTAACCCTACCTGGAGTGTTTACAAGGGTAAAAGTTAACCCGCCTGCCAGCATGGCCAGGGTAACCCTAGCACGCAGATAGGGTGACCCGCCAACCCGGGTAGCCCTAGCTGCCTTGTAAACACGACGAAGAAAAAAAGAGGAAATGTGTGAGTGCTAGGGTAACCCGCTTGCGAGGGTAACCCTCCCTCCTTGTAAACAGGCCCTAAGGGCGGATCCTCCTAGTCGTTAATAGCAGAATCTATCGCTTTATTCGTCCTAATCTATCCCTGGCCATCGACGCACCAACATCTCAAGAAAAGTCTCTCTCGCCACCTACCCTCTCGCCGGCCAACGGGTTATCACTATTTTTTAACTTTTAACTTTCTTCATCATCTTTCGTGTGGGCGTGTTTTGTCTCGCCCCGCGTTTGCTACTGAGTTATTGTGAGTTATTGTGAGTTAGACTTTTCGATGTGTTGTCGTTTGATTTAATTAAACCTGCCACATCCGTGGACAGATTTATCCCAAAAAGGTGTCGTACTAATAGTTTTTTGCCATTTTCAGTGCATTGCGAGTTAAACTGCGCTCGTTTGCCACTGAAAATTGATTGCCACTTGAAACAGAGCGGACCGCTTTTTTTTTACGTTTTCCCTAATATGACTAACGGAAATCATTTAAACTAATTCTGTTTGATTCTTCCTTCGAGAATTCATTTGATTTCTACCTACTGCAATTCTAAGACCACTTTGTCTATAAGAAAACAACCTTACTCTTGATTTAACCAGAAGCCTTGACTCCAAGAATAAACTGCTAAGAAGCCGTGAGCAGTGATTTGCCATAATTAGAATGCTAATAAGTTTTTAACCTGCCATAGAACGTGATTTTGAAGCAGTTAAACGAAATGTGAACGAAGAAATTGTTTGGCGGCCTTTAGAGCAATCACGGCATCATTTTTTCCTGCAACTTGCAACCCAACGCCATTGTGACTTAATGTATTTAAGCCTATTCTCAATTTATTTAGTATACGTTGATGTGCGTAAACACCCAGAAAAGTCTGCAACACAATGCGCGATTTTGTATTTTGTTAATTAATAACAACGACAAAGTTTTGTGCCAATTATGTTCAGTATATTTTGTAGTCAAGCTGGTTTGCTCGCCATTTCTAGTCCGTAACAGCTTTGCCGTACGTCTATTCGTTTATAAACCCTTTTTACTGTTGAAAAGATCTCTCAAGCGCAAAAAAGCAAGCCAGCGTTAAACACCTTCTAAATTGAGATAGAATTAAAAACACGTTCTTACCTTTTCTTGTATGATTGCTTCTGTTAAGGAAACGAAAATCAAAGTGGACGTGATTCGATGGCCATCTACATATACTACAAATAAGTATTAGCGTTTCAATATTACCCTGAAAAAAATTTCCTTGGTCGTTAATTGGTTGCTGGCGTACGTTTCACGAAAGCTCCGAAACTTTTCGGGCCGATTTCGGGCACGATAATTCACACTATACCTTAAAAACAAACGATTTTCTAAATATATAACTCTGCTAAATAATTCAACCACTTCTTATTTTAAAGACATGTTAAAATGACAGTTTTGTAGTACGAGTGGCTCTTATTTTTACAAATTGTTTTACGGGCCCGAAAAGTTTTCTGATCTTTCGAGAAACGCGCACCTGATTGTCTAGTAGGGTGTTGGACATTCCATTGTCTTTTCCTTCAGATAGTCTTGTACTAAAAACATGTTATACTGTAACAATAATATCATCAGGGCATTTCGGACAAAATTCAATCTTGATCATGAAAGAAAAGAAGTCTGACAAATGCAAAATGCGCGAGCATTTCTTCATTTGCACAAACAAGTTCGCAAAGTGCCTGCTTTCCCTCCTCTCCCTCTTATTCTCTCGATATTTGTTTTGAAAGACTGACCAATCACGAGACTTCTTTTTGGCGGCAAAAGCAACATTTATAAGGAAGAGAGCGGGAAGAAATTTGCCAGTGTAAAAATTGCCACCATCCAATTTATAACCCTTTCGAAAGTGACTCAACAGTTTTAACCGAAATCACAGTTGCTCCTGTGACAAAGCAAAACTAAAGTTTTGGCGACTGAGATACACTCTTGCTCATGTGGTTGTAAAGACCGTATAACATTCCTTACCTTCGTGTACGATCTCTGAATTTAACCCTTGGAGCCCCAATTAAGTGACAAGCATCTAATTTCTCCTCACAGTATCACTACTTGATCAAACATAATAGTCATAAGAATAAAAAAATGATCACCAAAGACAAAATGTCTTTACGTTTAAGGAAATTCCCCCAACTAGTATCGTAAATATGTATGGAGAAAAATAAGGAGAATATGCATGTTGATATTGGAAAAATATCCTTAATTTCCTTGTTTTATTGCCAAATACGCGAACTACATAACTAATGAATTCTAGAGAGCAGAACAGAAAAAGTAGTTTGGGGATAAAGTACGTGAGCGATTAGAAGGATTGAAGTGGATTGCCGTTAGTCTAATCATGAGCTATAGGAGACATGGATTTTGAGTTCTCACCGAACGTTGTTTCAAGCAAACAGCGATGAAATATGCCGACGATTCAATAAAACTATCACCTTCTTCTTCTTCTTCTTCCTCGGATAACCCACCTCCTTCTCAATGAAGATTCTCGTGAGCATCAGTGCAGGTGCTATTTCTAAAATTCTCTATTTCTAAGATTCTCGTGAGCGTCAGTGCAGGTGCTTGGGAATTAAAAACTTAGGGTATGGTCAGCATTACCGTCAGTTTTGCTGTCCCGTGTCTTTGATTTCTGCATCATCTTCTGCAAATATCCCTGTTTCTTCCCGATTCTTCGGTGAGTTCGATATGCTTACTTTTGCCGCCCGCCATTTTGAAAAACCACTCATTCCCAGTTCTACGCAGCCAACTAGAAAACCTCCTTAAGCCGCCCTAAAGCCCCTGGGTAGGAAGCGCTTGGGCCGTTGCTAGGAGATTTGTGCCTTTGGCCAATCGTAGGGCCGAAAAGACAATCGCTATTGTTTTTCAAATTCGCCTTCAGCTGGTTAGAGCAAAAAGCTCTTTCCAGTCCCCCGACAGAACCTAATTTGAATTGTAACTTTTAATCCGTTGCACGGCGACCTTCCATATATGGAAGTCCGTCGTGCAATGTTCTTACGAGCTCGTAACCATAACCTGGAAAAGATGGCCTACCCAGTGGCTTTAGGGCGGCTTTTAGGAGGTTTTCTAGTTGGCTGCGTAGAACTGGGAATGAGTGGTTTTTCAAAATGGCGGGCGGTAAAAGTAAGCATATAGAACTCACCGAAAAATTGGGGAGAAACAGGGATATTTGCAGGAGATAAAGCAGAAATCAAAGACAAGGGACAGCAGAACTGACGGTAAGGTGATAGTTTTATTGAATAGTCAACATATTTCATCGCTGTTTGCTTGAAACAACGTTCGGTGAGAACTCAAAATCCATGTTTCCTATAGCTCATGGTCTAGTTTGATTCGATGACAGGATGGATAGAAATGAAAATCGTGGTTCTGATGGAACTGTGAGCATCTAAACCGTTATTTTGTCTCTCAGTCAAGTTTATACTTCATTGCTCTCACCACTCTTGGTGATTTTTCTTCCTATTTATATTTAATTTCAAGATAATAACGTTACGTTTGTCATCAGCGCGTCTCATTTTGCTCATTATACTGATTTTAACTCCAACGCCACTCATCTGAGCCCCTACAGAAAGACACAGTCGTGCTTCAAGACATGCTACTTCGTAAACCATCTTCACGATTTTCCCATTTCTATTCTCTCTCAAATGTTTCAAATAAGCTGCGAAGTTGGCACCAAAGTGTTGTAATATAGCTACTCTACTACTGTGAATTACAACGAAGTTTAATTTTTAAATTTCTTTAAAAGATATTGAAGTGGTCAAGTTTTTGTTTTGAAGTTGTTTGTTCACAAGCAAACTATTTTGAATTTCCCAATTTTTTTGTTTAAAACTGTAAACGAATTTCATTTGGAATTATAGTCCAAATGGCGTTACTACCGTGTAACACTAAATTTTTGCGGGAGTTTAATTTTGCGGATTGGCGATGTTTTGTGTTTTGCAGGAGCTAATTTTTGCGATTGGGAGAAACTGGGTTTTCTTGCTGGCAATTAATTTTTGCGATTTTCAGGAAGTCGCCTTCTGTTTGGAATTATAACGTTGTCGTTGTTTGAATCCAAACAATCGAATACAGGTGAATAACAGGTAGTTAATCAATGGAGTACCTTCAAACGTTCCTTTTCTTTAAAGCTTTTAACAGTCAAATACATGTACCAACTCAGGAGCTCCTGACCAACTACACTTTCATCGTTTTATTTCTGAATGTTTTGGTTCGAAATTCGTTTTGTTTCTGAACGAAAGAGACGGTTTAAGTGAATGGGCACCAACACGATTTTACCTTACATGTAAAAGGCCTTGTTTGTACATAATTTTGATTGTAGAGTAAATTTTTGCGAAGAAAATTTTTGCTGGAGATTTTTTTCACTGGAACCTTTTTTTTGCGGATTGTGAAAAAACCCGCAAAAATTAGAACCCGCAAAAATTTAGCGCCACACCGTAGCTAATAAAGAGTAGCGTCTGCTTTGTGTCGTAGCTTTAAAATCCCTTTCATTTAGCGGAGTTCCTTGTTAAATGAGGTGTAAAATAGCATAACTAAAGCGATTGTGAATGAAAACGTCATCAACTTTGACTGACAGGTGTCATTTACGTTTCTGGCTATCTGTGAAACCTTTATTACATTTGTGTCTTTATTACATTTAATTGTGAACAAGTGTTGTTACATTTGTGGCCTTTAATATTACATTCGTGACCAGTTATTGCTGGTTTGCACGTGACGTCATAAAATTCTAAAATCAAAACTCGCTGGACCTGCTAAATTTTTATCAACACCACGTGAAGGAACACCTAAAAATACAGTATCTTTTCACAAGTATCCAGCTCGGTATTATGATACAGCATCTTGAATTTTTAGTATTATTTATTTACATCGTTCGATTATTTTAATTGTGTGGCTATCAATAATTAACCGGTATATAAAGATCCATCTTCTACTTAATTTAGACTATTTCACACGTCTTATCATCACAAATGGTGAGAGGTAAATTTATTTCTTTAAATACGAGAGGCATAGGCAACTATCGTAAACGACGAACTATATTTACTTGGCTCAGAAAACAAAAACCCGATGTTGTTTTCCTTCAAGAAACACATTCTACCCAAGGGAATGAAGTTTCTTGGCAAAGAGAATGGGGTGCCACGCTGATCTGCCCTCATGGGGCTAATAATGCAAGAGGTGTCGCAATTTTAATCAGGAATAATTTTGATTGTGTCATTAAGGAATCGGTTATTGATACAAATGGTAGATTTATAATATTAAAAGTACTCCTGAGCGGCGAACCCACTCTTTTAGTTAATATATACGGCCCTAATCGAGACAATGAACTACGCAGTTATACATGTAGTCAATCAAATCCTTTAATATTTTCAAGGTTGGACTATTGGCTTATTTCAAATTCTTTATCTGATAATGTTTGCCATGTTGACATGATTTCAGCCATAAAAACTGATCACTCTGCAATAGTAATAGAATTGCAGGATGTTGAAGATAAGGTCAAAGGTCCTGGATTTTGGAAATTAAATTGCTCCCTTCTGAATGATAAAGAATACGTCAACGAATTAAATCTTCTCTTACCTACTTGATTACGGGAAGGAAATCGAGAGTTAAGTGATCCGCAATCTGTATGGGACTGGGTTAAATATAATGTTAAGAAATACTCTAGATTGTATTCGATGAACAAATGTAAACAACGACATTTAGAAGAACAGCATTTAAACAGACAATTTCAAGAGGCTACAGCAGCATACCAAAACTGCCCCAGTCAAGAGAACTTATCAGTTTTAAATGTCTTGAAAGAAAAAATGGAACATCTGTATGAAAAAAAGGTGGAAGGTATAATCATCAGGTCGCGCGCATGGTGGCATGAACATGGGGAAAAGAATTCAAAATACTTTTTAAATTTAGAAAACGAAATCACGTTAGGAAGCATATTCCGAAGCTTCGCCTAGTCATCTCAACAGACCCCTTCGAGATCTTAGAAGCGGAGCGCGCTTTTTATGAAAATCTTTATAAATCTAGACGAGATGGTTCCGAAGGAAATAAGCCTAATTTTCACCTTGGTTCTTAGAGGAGGAGATGGATCTGCAAAACTTTATACTTATTTTAGGAAAATGTACCTGTGGACTTGCCTGTGTAAAGAAACGAAACCATCTTTCAACCACTTTGAGAGAATTTTATTAAATAAATGTCAAACCGAAAGGTATATTTCTCTTAAATCGAATAATATGAATTCTTTTACGAAAAAATCGAGAATGTTTGAGGGAACGTTTTTTCCAAAAATTAAGTCCACAATTATGCTAAATTATGTGCTTTATAAACTGTAACTATAACTGCTAGATTGTGGAAATAACATGACAAAAAAAAAATGAAATGTAAGCAGTTGCCTGGCATTAATTGCGGTATTGTAAAATTATTGTAAGTAATGTCGTGTTAGTATTGTATGTAAGGCAATGTAATGGATTGTATTGTTAATAAAAAAAAAAGAAAAAGAAAAAATCTTGAATTTTCGAAATTCCAGCCCAGTACGTGACATCAAGATGGTGGCGTGACAAAGCTGTCTTGTTTGAAAAAAAGGTCTTTTCTTATGATTGTTGGCAGTTTGAACAGTTCAATTATTAGGAGAGTGTTTATGTGTATGTATACTAGCTTACGAGGGAAAAATAATCGCTCCCAAAGCAAAAGTGAGTTCCAGATGTTGATTTCCGGCCGCCATGTTGGTGTCCCTCGGAAGGACACCAATACTGGCGTCTGCATACTGAGCTCTATAAATTTGCGTGGAACGTTTCTACAAATAACTGAAGAACGGTGTACCGCACAGACCTGAGACTTGGAGAAGTTGTTAATTTATTAATCTTTTGTAACATATGAAATTCTTAGCTTCCGTTATTGAATGGTTTCGAATTTATTTTTTGATGGCGTGACAGTGAAAACCGGCAATTACCGACTTGCGCCTTCTACAGAAAAGAGGAATCTTCCCGCATACAGAGATAGCCGTGATCCTATGTATGATCGATAATTATTTCGAAATGTTATTATGCAAAATACAGTCAAATAAAATTATTTGAGTGACATTAAGCTATTTTTGGTAGGTTCCGCTGGTTCCGCAATTACGTGGTCTGCTGTTCCGGAGACGGATACGGTGTCACCAGTGTAACTCGAAAGAATTCGCAAGTTTGGGTTGAGGCGTATTTTTGTCGTTCTCACTAATACTGCTTCATGTCCACTTCGGGCAGCTTTATAACAGTATTAATCCGTTAACCAGGATCATAAAAGGTGCACAGTTCCGTTAAGGGTTTTGACAGGATTAAAATGAACTTCACTTTACAATGTTTTCATTTGCTTTATTTTCTCCAACTCATCATTAGTACTGGTTTAGCGCGAGTTCATCTTGTTCTTTTGTTATTTAATCGAATCCCAACACCACTAAACAACCCCTACTTAAAAACTACAGGCAAGATTCCAAAGGAAAGACACAGCAACGCTTCAAGGTAAGGGGGGAGGTGGTATTTCGTCAACCATCTTTCCGAATTTCCCATTTCCATCCTTCCACAGATGTTTCAGGAAAGCTTCGAAGTTGGCAACGAAGTGCCGCAGGATAGCCGCTCCGCATGTCTTAACCTCCTCTTCAAAGCAATCAACGTACGTTTTGACCATAATGAACCAGTTTTTGATACCCTTTTGCTCCCACCGAGTTTGTGTGCTCATTACGCACTTGCGCATGGCATCTCCAGCACACGGTTCGTAGTTATCCTTCTCTGTCAGCAGATAATAAAAAAAAATGTGAGGCTTCATTTACGTCTGTACTTTCCAGTTGCGTCGAATGATCATCGACAGTTAAACTGTGACTGATCCAGGGGAGGGGTTCCAGGGACCAACTCCCCCCTCACCCCTCTTTATACAAGGCTCAGACTGCCCCAGGGAAAAAAGATTTTTTAACGTTCTGATTTACTTCCACCCCTCTCACTGGCCCCTTTTTACCCGGAGTCCCCAAAACAAAGGTCTGGATCTGTCATTGCCTAGTTCCTAGAGTCTTTTCCCACGCTTTCACGGTGACTAACAATAATATAATTGTGATGATGATGATGATGATGATGATGATCATCATCATCATCATCATCATCATCATCATCGTCATCATCATCATCATCATCATCATCATCATCATAATCATCATCATGACGATGATTATCCAGCTGGTTTGAAGGTATGTTACTAAACGGTAGTGAAAAACCAAACATACTGGAGGATGCGTTTAGCCCTTTAAGCCCCAATATCCACATACATATTCTCCTCACTGTTGTCCATACATTTCTTATGGAAAACTTGAGAGAATTTGGTTAAACCTCAACAGGGTTCATGTCTGGTGATCATTTCCTTTATTCTCATGACCTGTATGTTTAACCAAGCAGTGATATTGTAGGGAGAAATTAGATGCTTGTCACTCTTGGGGCTTAAAGAGTTAAACGTTTATGATATCATCTCCTGCATTCTTATGCAAAATTCCTACTACCCTGTAAAACTAGAAAGAATTGCTTACCCAAATTCAAGAAGTGTTCTTTCTGTATATTTCCTAAAAACAGGAAAGCATTGAAATTAAATAGCAAATAGCAATTAGCAATTAAGTAACAAATCTCGCCCTCAGCTTGCTAAAAGGAACGAGAGAGTCTGGAAACGAGAATAGTCGTGTATCTGGCAACAAAAGGAACGCTCAGATCCATTGAAACAAACACAACAGCCTTTTCAGCTATATTATAAATAGAGTAATCACAACTACTCAATCCTATCGCGGTATTACCTGAACACTAAGTGGCCTGAAACGTCGCCATTCACAGGAAAGCCGGACTTAATGTATTACAAACGACAAAGGCTGTTATAGTTGAGATCGTCGCCCAATTTTAAATCATAGGCAACGGTAATGGGATTGAAAAACTGGAATTAACTCACGGACCCCCCTCCCCCCGCCCCTCTGTATTTTCCTTAACATTTGTTACCAAGTCAGAAAAGACTGGCAAATACCTGCTTCCATTGTAATTTTACTCATTTCGGCAATAGGCAAAGTTTTGCACAGACCGGCTTTTTCTGCGAAGACCATGTGCTGCCATTCATGAGCGATGATGAATTGGACAGGTGGCGAGGAGCGATGCGCAGAGCTTAAAATACATGGCACAAATGCCTGCGAGAAAAAGGAAGAGAGAGAATTTAAAACTAGTTCTTCAGTCTGAGAGTCGCTATTTCGTTGCCTTAATTCCCCGCGAAAGAAAGATCAAGGAAATTCCATTTAATTACCTCAAATTCGAGTTTGAACCTTGCTCGTGAGGAATTTATCGAGAAGCAGTTAATTTCGCTTGCCTCTCTTCACGCATTTTTTACCTTTCTTCTTTTCCCTTTGTTACATGTATAGAGCATTAACCCATGAAATTTGGTGTTTAGAAGCGTGATAGCCCTTACCCTGAAATATATGCAAAGTTCCTCTGTTTTCTCGGCTCCCTCGACATGACCTCCCTTCGCTGTCAAATCAGAAGCTATTGCTTTCCATCCAGTTTCAATACACTCGGTGACGGCCTTATAACCTAGCTCGCCTTCTGCTATTAAGTCGCCTCTATCGTATATCGCGTTCACAACAGAACTGAAACCCACAGCAAAGACAATGGATATAACAGTTGAAAACATGCTGAAAATCAATCAGATTAATGGATCTTTGTTAACCCTATTCTGCCTGGGCTATTTTTTAATTTCTGAGCCTGGGGGGGGGGCACAAAGTGCCTCCCCCCCTACAGATCTCAAAAAGTATTAAAGCTCTTGCAATGAAACTTGGCACGTTTGTAGCACGTCATTAGCTTAACAGATTGGGCTTATGATGTGCCAATTATGACGTGTCGTGACGTCACAATAACGTCACAAAGCCGCCATTTTGAATTAAAGGTCGCCATCTTGAATCCCAAACCTGCAGTCATACAGCTGATTATGACGTCACCAAAAAATATATGATTTTGTTTAAGAAACATACTTAGTCAAAACAAGCACACAAAAGTAAAAAATTATCCTCTTCTTACAAAGGAAGACGGAAAACCTGAAAAAATACAGAAAATAGTCAAAATACACTTCTGAGAAGACGGTTGCTATGGAAACGTCAATCATCATAGACAAGTCATTGACATAGGAAAACTTTCTGTGATAAATTTTAGGAAAAGTCACGAGATTTGGTAATTATTCGTCTAGCCGTTTAAAAGTTATAATTCATTTAAGTCAGCGCGGGCACAATGCTACCCCCCCCACCCCCCAGGCAGAATAGGGTTAATAATAAACTATTATCATTATGACTGGCCGGCCTTTAGGGGCCGTGTCAAGGGTTGTTTTACATGAGGGATTTCACCCCGGGACGAAGGCCATCCCGGGACGAGTTCCTCTCGATACGGTGATTTCGTTGTTGCTGTTTACATCGTTTTGTCCCAGGATGAGTTCATCCCGCGGGATGATTTGATCTCTATCGTTTGAACCGGGATGAAATGTCATCCCTGTGATAAAACACGACGAAAAATTACACTGATGTAAACAGTCTTCCCAGGATGAAAGCCATCTTCCCCAAATTCAACCGATAAATCTTTAGCCTCTCTACGGTAGTGAGTTTAGTCTAACCTCAGTTTCAAAATTCTAAACAATTTGAGTTCATTCGAATATTTTCCATTGCTAACTCTTCTTTCTTTGTTTTTTACATCTCATCAATCGGGCTTGAATTTCATCTTGGGTGGGATAAAGTTCGTCTCGGGCGATATTACTTTCGTTCCGGGGTCCCAGAATGAAACCACTTACGCAAACGATGATTTTTTTCATGCCGGGACGACACTCATCCCAGAACGAAAATTATCTAGGCTGTCATCTAGCCTCAGGGTTCCTCTTTCTAATGACTACTGACTGGTTGCAGAGTTCCTCTAGATAAGTAAACATTCTTGTATTGGCTTGATGAATTAGTTCGTTGGGACATCATATTTACTCTTTATAGAGATGGTTTTTTTCAACCATTCAATTTGATCAGATACATTGAGATAATACATCAATACCTTTAACACTGATAATACATTAAGATAATAGTACATTAAGACTTGATACATTAAGACTCAATGTACTTCACCACTGATACAGAGGACGTTACGATTGTATCAGAAGTAAGTAGATGATGGTAAAAAGGCATGATTGCTTCACAAAAATAAGTTATCGTCTCTGAAGTTGGTAAATTTATCTACCAGTTGGATTTATCTCGTTAAGTATTTAGATTTGCTCTCCGGATCGGAAAAAATAATTGCTCAGCTGACAAGCTCGGTAAACAAACATATTTCTTTTGAATAACAAGAACTTATTAAATTTCGAAAATCTCTACAGGACACATTATATTTTTGGAGAAACTGCACATTTTTTCCAACAAAATACGGCAACCTAATTGGGTGTTAAAGCGCATTTTGTTAAATCATAAATTGCCATAACTTTTTGATTGAAACTTGGTATAACTTTGTTCTTCTTTGTTCTTCTTGAAATACGAACTGCTCAGAGTTTGCCGTGAGCAATGATTTGCGATAACTAGAGTATTGCTAATTAGTTTTTACTAGCTAGTTTTTTAACTTTCCAGAAAATCTGATTTTTAATCAGTTAAACAAAAGATTAACATGGATGGACTAAATCGTTGGAGAAATTCGTGTTTTTCGTAAAACCATATTGTTTAGCCGCCATTTGAGCAACCACGCATGATGTTTTCTTGCATGCAAAATTGCAACGTAATAGCGTTTATTGCAAAACACATACTATGGTTTCAAACGAAATTGCGCTTGTAAGAGTGAAGCTACACGAGGCATTTTTTCTGCAACTGGCGCAACTTTTTGTTATTAATTAAGTTCCCAAGAGGGGTTATTATATCCCCAGTTTCGTCAGCAATTTGTCCAACAACGGCCTTGCGTTGCAAGTGGAAAGAATTGCACCCTTGCCTGCAAGTCTTTCTCGCAGTTAGTGCACTTAGCGCACTCTTCGTACACTGTAAAAAGCTTAAGAGACGAAAGTGACATCTCGCAGTCTTGGAGATGAAAAGTCATTAAGGAGCCAATAGGACATTGCATTGACAATTGCATCGACAATCATCCTGCAAGGCAAAAGGTCGGATCTTCCTTTTTTCTATTTTAATTTTTTCCGCATATTTACGACTGACATTTCTTTTGTCTTCGAAAATCGTCCAAATCATGAAGTTTTATACGTTTTATTCTCAATTTAGTTACGCTGATTGGCGTAAACACCCAGTAAACTCTGCGTTCAATGCAATGCATATTTTCACGTTTCAGTTAAATTGCCCTGCAAAACGTTGAAAAGATCTCATGAGCGCAAAAAGACCAGCGTTGACCACCAAAATGTATATGAATTGATGTAAAGACTGAAAACACGTTCTTACCTTTTCTTGTACGTCTGCTGTTGTTAACGAATGGAAATTGAAGTGACGCGATTGTCATTTATCGCAAGTAGTATTTTGCATTTCTTTGGAATATCATCATGATTAACTTTAATTTCTTTGGTCGTTAATTGGTTGCTGAATGTTCAATAGGGTGTTGGATATTCTGTTATCGTATCCTTCAGATCGTCTATTGCAGAACGAGTTTTCTTCTAATTTTTTATAACCACGGCATTTTGGTCAGCTACTCTTCAATCTTGGACAAAAATAAATAAGAAAAATGCAAAATGCGCTCAGCTCTTCATTTCTTTTATTGAAAACACAGACTAGATTGCAAAAATGCCTCCCCTTCCCTCTCCTCCCCCTTCTTCTCTTGATATTTGTTTTGAGGCTTCTTTTTTGGTGGCGAAGATTACAGTTGCTCGTTTGACAAAGCAGAGCTAATATTCTTAGCACTGAACTACAAAATTGCTTCATTTGTAAATATCGTAAATAAGGAAAAAGTATAATAAACAGCACCACCGGACTACTCAAGAGCCTTCATTTACAGGACCTCCTTGAAGAGTGAAAGATGTCACACACCCTCCCCTCCCTGTGTGTCACGTAATGGAACTAAAACTGCTCACGCTGTCGGAGGGAAGGATTGTGAAATAATACGACACAGGCACAGGTTCAAACCATCACCTCCTCTCGTGTACTAAGATTTCAGAATTTATTGTCATTCGGTGATAAAAAAAAGAGATTTAATTACCATTTCACGTGTCATTTTTCACTTTAACTACGTTGTACACTTATACTAAAAAAAATTCCTTTTCAGGAACGAGCAGAAGCTTTTGGCAGCATCGCGGTGCTCTGATCTCTGACTCATCCCCAGCACAGGCGTAGTACGGGAAAACTGGGAAGGCGGGGCGTCATGGGTGCAGTGTATCCACCCCACAACTCCACGTGTACTGCCATAGAACAAAGAGAGGGGCCTGGAAACGAGGCAGTTTTTTTAACTGATTGTCATATGGTTGAGGGTTGCCAAAGCCAAGTGCGACAGCAAAAGGTTGGATCCTAAAAAGAAAACTTTTTACTACCGTATTTTTAACAAATTCAGAAAACAATAGTTTTCCCCCTTTGAAACCACATATGCACTTCTTTTTTCAAATCAACCTATTTTGTCTCTTAGACTCAATCTGTACTGCCTCGGTGTAGTAGCGTCAGCATTCCGCTTTTTTATCTTTTGAGTCTGTGGATGGAACTGCAAAGTTGACCATTTATATGAAATATTTAAATTATCGTGGGGTTTTGACAGTAAATGAAGTTCAATTTGCAATGTTTTCATTTGCTTTATTTTCTCCAGGTCATCATTAGTACAGGTTTAACGCGCGTATCATTTCGCTGTATTGCTTGATTGTCATTAACCCAACACCACTAAACAACCCCTACTTGATAGCTATAGGCATGTTTCCAACGGAAAGACACATTCAGTCATGCTTCATGGTAAAGGCGGGGGTGGTATTTCGCCAAGCATCTTTCCGAGCTTCCCACTTCCATCCTCCCTCAGATGTTTCATGAAAGCTTCGTAGTTGGCAAGAAAATGTCGCAGGATAGCCGCTCCGCATGTCTTAGCCTCCTCTTCAATACACTCAATGTGCGCTTTGCCCATAATCATCCAGTTTTTGAAAACCTTTTGCTCGTACTTAGTCTGCAGGCTAATGACACACTTGCGCATGGCATCTCCAGCACACGGCTCATAATTGTCCTTCTCTGTAGATATACAAACAAACAACATGTCAAACACAATATTATTCAAGTCGAGACCAGTTAAGAAGTGATGATCCGTTGGCAGTTTGTTCGCACCGGCGACAGAGATATCCCCTCTTTAGCCAGTGAGGTTAAAGGGCAGATCTTCCTTCGTTAATAGCAGAATCTATGGCCTTATTCATCCTAATCTATCCCTGGCCATTGACGCGCCAACATCTCAAGAAAAGTCTCTCTCGCCACCTACCCTCTCGCCGGCCATCGGATTATCACTATTTATTAACTTTTAACTTTCTTCTTCATCTTTTGTGTGGGCGGGTTTTGTCACCCCACGTTTGCTACAGTGAGTTATTGTGGAGTTAGACTTTTCGATGTCTTCTCCTTTGATTTAATTAAACCTGCCACATCCGTGGACAGATTTATCCAAAACAGTTGTCGTATTGATAGTTTTTTGCTATTTTCAATGCATTGCGAGTTCACCTGCGCTCGTTTACCACTGAAAATTGATTGCCACTTGAAACAAATCGGACCGCTTTTTTTACGTTTTCCCTAATTTGACTAACAGAAATCATTTTAAACTAATGCTGTTTGATTCTCCCTTCCAAAATTCACGTGAATTCTTCCTGCCGCGGTTCTAAGACCACTTTGTCTATAAGAAAATAACCTTACTCTTGATTTAACCAGAAACGTTGACTCCAAGATATTATAATAGCCGTGACATGGCCTCTTGAATTTACGCGTAACTTTCCATTTGCGTTCAGTATGGCCAAGTGAAACTAAGGGGACAGAGAGGGACTCTGAGGGCGTTGGCTGGGATATGTCAATTCCACAAAAGTTATTTATAGATTGGCTTTTGAACAGAAGTCTGTTTCCCGAAACGTCCGCATGAATACCATTTCCCTTGTTTTTCGAAGTCGTTTTCGTCAACAAAACGTAGCATCACTTGGTCCACCATTACAAGCAGACTTTTGAATAGTTCTTCAAACACCAGATCGAGGTTGTCTTTATGCGGACGTCCTGAAAACAGACTTCTGTTCCAAATGGCCGTCTAAAAATAACTTTACCGAGTTTGACATATCCCAAAGCCTGGACTGGCAGTGTCCCTCTCTGTCCCCTTATTTTCTCTTGGTATGGCTCAAGCGCAAAACTGCTCGAACTATCGAGAGTTCAGGGAACTGTGACTGATCCAGGGGAGAGGCTACTGAGGCCTATTCCCACCGCCCCCCTCCCCTCCCGGCCCGCTGCAACCCTGTTTTTGTCAAAGAATATATATATTTTTCATATTTTTTGTCAAAGAATAATAATAATAATAATAATAACAATAATAATAATAATAATAATAATAATAATAATAGAGCGGTTTTCAATTGAGTGTCTAAAGTAATTCGCGTTTTGCTTTGGTTTTGCTTTACTTCGCTTTGTGATTGGTCAAAAAATCTCGCGCCACTTTCTTGACCAATCAGAAGTAAAACTCAAACCAATCGCGACTTGCTCGCATTCGTTTTCCCGCGCTTGGCGCCGGTTACATGTATTTGCTTCGAGTACTGGTTGGTTCATTGGGTAATTTGAGTTTGTTGTGATTGGCTGGGGTAATTACTTTGGTTTTGGTTTTACGATACTCATTTGAAAAGCGCTCTAATAATAATAATAATAATAATAATAATACTGGAGATTGCCTTTACACTTTTACCTTATCATCTCCAATTTCTATCACCCTGTAAAACTAAAAAGAATAGCTTACCCAAATTCAAAAAGTGTTCATTCTGTATGATTCCTAAAAGAGGAAAAGCATAAAATTAAATTTCACAGAGCAATAAAGTAGCAAATCTCTCTTTCAGCTTGCTTGGCGGAATAAGAGAGTCTAGAAACAAGATGGGTCGAGAATGTGCTTCTCCGTCCTCGTTCTCAACATCCTATTGGTCCCCATTACTGATATAACTTTAGTCGTGTATCTGAAAACAAAATTCACCCTCAGAAACATTGACACGAATACATCAGCCTTTTCAGGTATATTCTAATTTGAGTGATGATTCACATTGATTCAATCCTGTCGCAGTATTGCTCGAGCTGCACAACAGGTCTGAAACGTCGCCATTCACAACAATTAAAGTTGCGAAAGTTCAGACCGATTGCCGTCCATTTTTGAATTTTATGCCACAGTTCTCCGAACTTAATACTCCAACCAGGCAACTATAAGATCCTCTTCAAAACATCTGCCAAAGTCTAATCTCGAGTGTTATAGAGACAGACAAGTTTCTTCACCCTAGACTTTGGAACGCCCTACCTAATAGCATAAGATCAATCCAATCAATTCAGCCCTTGCGAAATAGATATCCAGAGTTCTGAGAATTCCTAGGAATTCCTAGGGATGGTTTGCCACCAAAAGAGGAAAGACTGGCAATACCTGATTCCATTGTGATTTGACGCATTTCGGCAATCGGTAAGTTTTTGCACAGACCTGCTTTTTCGGTGAGGACCATGTGCTGTCATTCTTGAGCAATGGTGAATTGGACTGGTGGGGAGGAGCGATGAGCAGAGCTTAAAATACATGGCACAAATGCCTGCAACAAAAATGAGGAGAGAAAAATTAAAACCAATTCTGCTTGAGAGTCGCCTCATTGTTGCCTTGATGTGTCACGACCCGCGAAAGAAATTTCCATTTGATTACTTGGAATTTGAGAATGACGAACCTTGCTCGTGAGCCCTGGTTTCCCCAGTGGGGAGGGGGGGAGGTGGGTACTCCCGTACATAAGCTAAAAAGGTATGTGCCGCGGAATAGGGTATGGGTTTTGAGGTTCTCAGTACTTAAATAGAGTATCCATATTACCCCTTTTTGGGATTGTGATCACCAGGTGTGATCCTATTAACACTAGGCTTAGTCAGGAGCCCATTAAGATACGCGCAAAAGTTGCCTCAGAGGGTTTGTATGGGAGATGATAGCTCCTCTTAATGGGCTCCTGGCTTAGTCTAGTATTCTTTACTTGATGCTAATCTTCCCATGTTACAGAAAACAAATAAAAACGACCAGATCACACAAGTTTTAGTGGTCGTTTTTCACTTCAATAAGGTGTTTTTTTCTGGTTTGGGCCTGAAAAGGTGGCAATTTTTTATTTCTTTTTCTATAAATAGGGTTAGAACCTTTGCTATCCTAAATTGACGCCCCCCCCCCCCCCCCACGCCCGGCTCGTGAGGAATTCGTTATTCGTGCCAGAAGCTAATTGACCCTTGCAATTTGCAGGTTAGACGGTTGATAACCCTTACCCTGAAAAATATGCAAAGTTCCCCTGTTTTCTCGGCTCCCTCGACATGACCTCCCTTCGCCCGCAAGTCAGAAGCCATTGCTTTCCATCCAGTTTCATAACACTTGGCGACGGCCTTATAACCTGGCTGGTCTTCTGCTATTGATTCGCCTTTACTGTATATCGCGTTCCCAACGCAAATGGAACCCACAGCAAGGACAATGGAAAAAATAGTTGAAAACATGCTGGAAATCGATCAGAGTAACGGATGTTTGTAAATAATAATAGATTATCATTGAGATTTTTAGATTAGTTCGTATTATCTCTTTAAGACAAGGGTGTGGGGTGTCAGAGCCCGTTTGCATACGAGTTTAAATGCCGGGAGGAAAGTCATCCCTGGACGAGTTCATCTCGGTAGATGGTTACTTCGGTATCCTTTTTTGCTGTTTACATGGTTTTATCTCGGTATGAGCTCATCCTGCGAAATGATTTTTTCCCTTTTATCTGTCTTTAGCTCCGGAATGAAATGTCACCCAGGATGAAACGCTTCGAAAATTCCATGTCATTCTTCCCTGAGTTCACCGACTGACTTTTAACGGAGTTCCTCTGCATAAGTAAATGTTCTTGTATAGGCTTGATAAAATAGTTGATTGATGGTTCATTTTGACATGATAATTAATCATAATAGAGATGGCTTTTTTTTTTTGCCATTCAGTTCAGAAGTAATTAGATAATTGTAAACAGGCATTGTTCTTCCGCAGAGAAAGGTTACCTTCTTCGAATTTGGTAATTTATCTATCTGTTAGATTTAGCTACACTAACTAAACTATTCAAATTTGCTCTTCGATCGGATCTTCAAAAATAATTGCTCAGCTGACAAGATCGGTAAACAAGCGTATTTCGTTTGAATAATAAGTGGTTGTTAAATTTCGAAAATCTCAATAAAGACAAATTGTATTTTGAAGAAACTTCATTTTCTCCAAAGAAATACCCCACCTAACTGGGTGTTAAAGCTTATTCTATTCAGCAGCCGTAGATTGCCGTAGATTTTGGACTGAGACTTTAAATAATCATAAACTGCTTAGTAGCCACGAGCAGTGATTTGCCATAATTAGAGTATTGCTAATTAGTTTTTAACTTGCCATTAAATGTGTTTTGAAGCAGTTAAACGAAATATAAACGGAGAAATTGTTAGAGAAATTCATGTTTTCCGTTTGAAAACATGTAGTTGTTGTTTGGCAACCTTCTGAGAAGCCATTTATTCCTGCAAATTGCAATGCAACCCCGTTGTGAAACACATATTGCAAAAGAAATTGCGCGTGTGTATGGGTGACGCTACTCGACGCATTTTTTTTTCTTCAACTCACAACGCAACTATTTTTTGCAAACTAAGTTCCGAAGAGGGGTTGTTACGCCCCAATTTCTTCCGTAATTTTTTCAACAACGGTCTTGCGTTATAAGGGGAAAGAACGGATTGCACTCTTGCCTGCACTTCTCCCTAGCAGCTTCGCGGCTCGATACATCACGCTTAGCGTCCTCTTTTTACGCTTTAAAAAGCTTAAGTGACGAAAGTTACTACTCGCAGTCTTGGGGTTGAGAAGTCATTAAGGAGCCAATAGGGCGTTGCATTGACAATTGCGTGCATAATCATCTGAAAAAGAATGAAAGAACAGAAGTATTTGGGGCAAAAGGTCGGATCTTTCTTTCCCAATTTTCTCACTTTTTTCCTTTGTTTTCGAAAATCGTCCAAATCATTCATTCTTACGTTTTAAGAAAATACGTAGAACATTTAAACCTATTCTCGATTTATTTACGTTGATGGGCGTAAACACGCAGTAAACGCTGCGTTCAATACAACGCACATTTTCATGTTATAGTTGAACTGCTCTGCAAAACTTTGAAAAGATCTTACAAGCGAAAAAAGGCCAGCGTTAACCATCTTCAAAAATGTATATGAAATGATATAATACTTAAAACACGTTCTTATCTTTTCTTGTACGTCAGCTGTTGTAACCGAAAGGAAAGTCGAAGTGACGCGATGGTCATCTATTGCAAGAAATATTAACGTTTCAATATCACCCGGAATAACTTTAATTTTCTTTGTCGTCGATTGGTCGCCGATTGTCCACTAGGGTGCTGGATATTTCGTTGTCGTATCCTTCAGATTTCAAAACGAGTTTCATCCGACTTTTTACACTATATAAACAATATCACCATGGCATTTTTGTCAGGTACTTTTCAATCTTCGACAAGATAAATGGAAAAAATGCGAAATGCGCATATTTCTTCATTTCCCTTGATGAAAACACACACAACATCGAAAAAAGGCTTCCCTCCCCTCCCTCTTCTTCTCTCGATATTTGTTTTAAAATGTGGAGAATCAAGAAGCTTCTTTTTGGCGGCGGAGATCACTTTTGCTCGTGCGCCAAAGCAGAGGTAATATTTTTACAACTGAAATACAAGTTTGCTGTATTTGTAAATATCGTAAACAAGGAAAAAACCATAATAAACAGCGGCCACTGGCCTCCACCACTCATCCTAAATCATTTTTGTACGACCTCAAAAGTGAAAGAGCAGTCATCCTCCCCATGTCTCGGTTGTAAAGAAATTAAAACGGCTTACGCTGTCAGAAAAAAGGAACGTTAAACAAAAGGACCCAAAGCACAGATTCAAACCATCACCTCCTCCCGTGTAGTAACTTTTCAGTATTTATTGCCAATCAATGATAAAAGGAACATTTAATTGCCCTTTCACGGATTTATGTCTTTTTTTTTTATTAAGTCAGAAGCCATTGCTTTCCATCCAGTCTCATAACACTTGGCGATGGCCATATAACCTGGCTGGTCTTCTGCTATTGATTCGCCTTTACCGTATATCGCGTTCCCAACACAAATGGAACCCACAGCAAGGACAATGGAAAAAATAGTTGAAAACATGCTGGAAATCGATCAGAGTAACGGATGTTTGTAAATAATAATAGATTATCATTGAGATTTTTAGATTAGTTCGTATTATCTCTTTAAGACAAGGGTGTGGGGTGTCAGAGCCTGTTTGCATACGAGTTTAAATGCCGGGAGGAAAGTCATCCCTGGACGAGTTCATCTCGGTATATGGTTACTTCGGTATCCTTTTTGCTGTTTACATGGTTTTATCTCGGTATGACATCATCCTGCGAAATGATTTTATCCCTTATATCTGTCTTTAGCTCCGGAATGAAATGTCACCCAGGATGAAACGCTTCGAAAATTCCATGTCATTCTTCCCTGAGTTCACTGACTGATTTTTAACGGAGTTCCTCTGCATAAGTAAATGTTCTTGTATAGGCTTGATAAAATAGTTGATTGATGGTTCATCATGACATGATAATTAATCATAATAGAGATGGTTTTTATTTTTTTGCCATTCAATTCAGAAGTAATTAGATAACTGTAAACAGGCATTGTTGTTCCGCAGAAAACGGTTACCTTCTTCGAATTTGGTAATTTATCTACCAGTTAGATTTAGCTACACTAACTAAACTATTCAAATTTGCTCTTCGATCGGATCTTCAAAAATAATTGCTGAGCTGACAAGCTCGGTAAACAAGCGTACTTCGTTTGAATAATAAGTGGTTGTTCTATTTCGAAAATCTCAATAAAGGCAAATTGTATTTTGAAGAAACTGTACATTTTCTCCAAAGAAATACCCCACCTAACTGGGTGTTAAAGCGTATTCTATTCAGCAGCCGTAGATTGCCGTAGATTTTGGACTGAGACTTTAAATAATCATAAACTGCTTAGTAACCACGAGCAGTGATTTGCCATAATTAGAGTATTGCTAATTAGTTTTTAACTTGCCATTAAATGTGTTTTGAGGCAGTTAAACGAAATATAAACGGAGAAATTGTTAGAGAAATTCATGTTTTCCGTTTGAAAACATGTAGTTGTTGTTTGGCAACCTTCTGAGAAACCACTTATTCCTGCAAATTGCAATGCAACGCCGTTGTGAAACACATATCGCAAAAGAAATTGCGCGTGTGTATGGGTGACGCTACTCGACGCATTTTTTTTTCTTCAACTCACAACGCAACTATTTTTTGCAAACTAAGTTCCGAAGAGGGGTTGTTACACCCCAATTTCTTCCGTAATTTTTTCAACAACGGTCTTGCGTTGTAAGGGGAAAGAACGGATTGCACTCTTGCCTGCACTTCTCCCTAGCAGCTTCGCGGCTCGATACATCACGCTTAGCGTCCTCTTTTTACGCTTTAAAAAGCTTAAGTGACGAAAGTTACTACTCGCAGTCTTGGGGTTGAGAAGTCATTAAGGAGCCAATAGGGCGTTGCATTGACAATTGCGTGCATAATCATCTGAAAAAGAATGAAAGAACAGAAGTATTTGGGGCAAAAGGTCGGATCCTTCTTTCCCAATTTCCTCACATTTTTTTCATTTGTTTTCGAAAATCGTCCAAATCGTTCATTCTTACGTTTTAAGAAAATACGTAGTGCATTTAAACCTATTCTCGATTTATTTACGTTGATGGGCGTAAACACGCAGTAAACGCTGCGTTCACTACAACGCGCATTTTTTTATGTTATAGTTGAACTGCTCTGCAAAACTTTGGAAAGATCTTACAAGCGCGAAAAGGCCAGCGTTAACCACCTTTAAAAATGTATATGAAATGATATAATACTTAAAACACGTTCTTACCTTTTCTTGTACGTCAGCTGTTGTAATCGAAAGAAAAGTCAAAGTGACGCGATGGTCATCTATTGCAAGTAATATTAACGTTTCAATATCACCCGGAATAACTTTAATTTTCTTTGTCGTCGATTGGTCGCCGATTGTCCACTAGGGTGCTGGATATTTCGTTGTCGTATCCTTCAGATTTCAGAACGAGTTTTGTCCGACTTTTTACACTATATAAACAATATCACCATGGCATTTTTGTCAGGTACTTTTCAATCTTCGACAAAATAAATGCGAAAAATGCGAAATGCGCATATTTCTTCATTTCCCTTGATGAAAACACACACAACATCGAAAAAAGGCTTCCCTCCCCTCTCCCTTCTTCTCTCGATATTTGTTTTAAAATGTGGAGAATCAAGAAGCTTCTTTTTGGCGGCGGAGATCACTTTTGCTCGTGCGCCAAAGCAGAGGTAATATTTTTACAACTGAAATACAAGTTTGCTGTATTTGTAAATATCGTAAACAAGGAAAAACCATAATAAACAGCACCACTGGCCTCCACCACTCATCCTATATCATTTTTGTACGGCCTCAAAAGTGAAAGAGCAGTCATCCTCCCCACGTTTCGGTTCTAAAGAAATTAAAACGGCTCACTCTGTCAGAATAAAGGAACGTTAAACAATAGGACCCAAAGCACAGATTCAAACCAACACTTCCTCCCGTGTAGTAACTTTTCAGTATTTATTGTCAATCAATGATAAAAGAAACATTTAATTGCCCTTTCACGGATTTATATCTTTTTTTATTAATACGTTGTACACTATACTATCTAATAGTGAGAAAGTTTCCTTTTCAGGAACAAGCACAAGCTTTCCACGCAGCATCGCGGTGCAATACTGCCTCCTCCCCAGGCGCGCGCGACTAGCGCAGGAAATCAGCGAGCGAGGGGCATCGGGGGTGTAATGTATCCGTCCCACAATTCCACGCGCACCGCCAAAGAACAAGGAGGGAAGTCTGGAAAGGAGGCATGGGCTTTTAAATGGAAACTTACTTACTACTATATTTTGAACAAAGTCAGAAAACAATATTTTCTCTCGCTGAGACTACATATGCACTTTTTTCAACTTAACTTACTTATCTGTTCTGTCTCAGTGTAGAAGCTCGCGTCAGTAACGCATTTTCAACACCTTTGAGTCTGTGGGTGGAACTTCAGAGTGTGGCCATTTAAATAAAAGCCATTTGGTAGTATTCCGTTGTAGTTCAATTTTTTCCTTGTTTCAGTTTTTATTTTCCTTTTTTTGTGTGTATTGTAATGTATGATAACGAGAATAAAACAAAGAAAAATGAAATTGAGCCACAATAATTCAATTCAGTGTCGGTGTCAGTAAAATTGACTAATTAGATACTACAATTGCGACTTCATTAACTGATGATGATAATAGTTTTTGAAAAAATAATGAAAACAATTTTATTTATAACTCAGTGAATATTTACATAATGTGTTCGCATTCAATTAAAACTCAATACAGTTCTATTTACAATTTACAATTCTGAGGATAAAAATAGATAAAAAAAAAAGTCCAACAAAAAAACCTATGGAGAAAGTGGTTATATTTGGCATCAAAAGGTTTGGGGAGTTCCTGAAGATCACAACCTAAAACAGTTATTAGCTAAACGCTTTCAGTTATACACCCGTATTATCCACGTTAGCATAAGGAGGACATTTCCTCACATTACCGCCTGGCTTAAAAAACAGTGGAACATACAAGCAGTTGGCAGCACTGTCGTTTCGGTTGCTCGGTGAAATGTTAATGTAGTCTGGTTTCCTGACTTGCGTGGCATCCTCTTCATATTCGTCAGTGTTCTCACCTCGACGCAGACTCGTGTAAGGTCCACTTGTTCGACCCGTCCAAGTCTGGGCCACTTCATACGGGAATACATTATCGGTGTCACTTGTGACATCCGCCGGAGAGGGTGGCACAGTCATTCGCGAGTCTCCATCCTCGCTCACAGTTATCTCGACAGACATCCCCTCTGAGGACTCTGTGGGGGAAATTTGAGTCGATACTTTTCTTGTGATTTTCTTCTTAAATCGTATTTTCCCCATCCACACTCCACAGACAAAACAACTGATGGCGGAGAGGACAACTGATACTGATAAAACGGCGATGATTATGATGAGATAGTATGACTTGTTTGACATGTCAGCTGTTGAAAGGAAACAAAACGACAGTTTTTTTTAACCACCTCTTTTCTAGGGGTGATTACAGTTTCAATAGCTTCACATTTTTTTCTTTTTTTTTTTAGGTAGTAACTGCACAAACGTTTGGAATTATTTCTCTCGGACTTCTCATGGGCATCACAGATGCTTAAAGGTGTCGATCATTGTAAAGCAAGTTCTTCGAAAACACTTTTTCCAACCTTGCACTGAGTAAACTCGAAAATAGCTTTGACAAGACGTGAACGGTAGGTGTTTCGTACAGTATTTCACATAGCACCAGAAGTACTTCTGATAACACTGGAAAGCTATCTATCAGTTAGTTTTTCACAATATGGTTTTTTTCTTTTAAATAATTTATACGGCCACGAAAATTTACTCCTTTGATAGCTTACACTCCTCTTTATTTCGCCCCAGTCAATCTATTTTGGCCGTTCGTCGTTCGTGGTCGTTCGTGGCCGTTCGTCTCGGATACGTAACCGAAATCAACTGACCTAACAGGCCTGGGAGAAACTGCCGTACACGAACTAATATACAAGCTCAAATCGAGCCCTGGTAATAGATCCCTTTAAATTGCATATCTTTGATGCGGGCTCAGTTATACGCTAGTCGAAAATATTTTCGTAGTTTAAAATTTAAATTCAACGAGAATAGAAGGAAGATGCATTGAATAAACTCCACGAAAGTTCTTCAACACGTTCTTAGAAACATAATTAAATAGCAAACCATATATACAAATCTAACCTGTTTTTCCAATAGGAACAATGGAGAGGGATTTTGACGCAATTCCGGCTAGATTCGACACGTGACATTCGAACTTCCCAGAGGCTTCGTTCCCTTCTAAGGATACGTTCACCGTGTCTGCTTTACTGGCAAGCGGCGATCCGTCTTTAATCCACGCGTATTCCACTGGATGTCTGTTTCCCGTTTCGCAAAGTAAGATGACCTCCCTTTTATCCTCTTCTCCGTTGTGATGCTTTTTCAACACAATGACCTTTAGATCAGTAACTACGGGTGGGACTGATAAATGAAGAGAAATCGCTAATTAATTAGGATCTTAAAACCCCTTTGAATGGTGTCAACTATCATTTTAGAAAATAAGACCCCGGAAAAAACAAAGAACTACAGGATAATACTACTCTGTAGCTTTCCCGTAAAATGGTGCAGTTTAGGAATTCATCCACAGAATGAAAAGTTAGGAGCACCTTGTCCAGCATAATGAGCAGAACCACAGTCAGCAAAGTACTGATCAGTAGCTTTCATTTGAATGGTCACACTTTAGGATTTCATCCACAGACTCAAAAATTAGAACCGACTTGTACAGAATAATAAACAGCACCACGGGAAAGCACTGCTCAATAGCTTTCATTTGAATGGTCACACTTTAGGATTTCATCCACAGACTCAAAAGTTAGAACCACCTTGTACAGCATAATAAACAGCACCACAGGAAAGTACTGCTCAATAGCTTTCATTTGAATGGTCACACTTCAGGATTTCATCCACAGACTCAAAAGTTAGAACCACCTTGTACAACATAATAAACTATATCACAGGAAAGTACTGCTCAGTAGCTTTCAGGTGAATGGTCACACTTTTATATTTTCGCCACATTTTTTACTGTCTACCTCGTACAGCATAAAAGTACAACAGCAATACAGCACAACATCTTTCTTTTTAAAGGCCGCAGAAGTAATACCTAAAACCATTTGTACAGTATGATAAAGACTGTCTCATGAAGGAGCTTGTAACCTGCTTTCATTTTGAATGGTTGCACTTTTGTTTTGTTTCACTTTGTCTTCATTCCTTTCCCTTCTTAGATGCGAAAATAAACAAATTATTCATTAATAATTTACTGAAATCATTAGTTCTTTGCTTTCCGCTCTTTTCTTTTCTTTCCTTTTTTTTTGTTTCATTCCTTTCCTCTTCTTTTTTCTTTTTCCGTTCTTTTCCTTTCTTTCCCTTCCCTTCTCTTTCTTTTCTTTTTATTTTTTCTCCTTCTTTTGCCTTTCTTTTCTTTCTTTTCTTGTAAGTTCTTTTCTTTTCTTTTCTTTTTGCCTTACTTCTCGACGTCAGGCCTGTTCACCCAGGCTGTAAACGGCAGCAACTGAGAGTTATGGTGGAAATCCTCTTATTAGGCCCTGCTTTTTCGTATCAAATACATTAATATGCACAGTTATTGTGCACAGACCTACCAATTACGAGGACTTTTAGTGACCCTCTGGGTCCATCCGGCTCCTCCGCACAATAATAAGTTCCTTCATCTATGACAGTAGCGTCGTAAATGGTTAAATTGTTTCCCTTTGCCATGGGTGTATCACTTCCTTCTTTATACCATGAGATATTTTGATGCGAACTTTTACACCACAGCGTTATTGAATGCCCTGCAATCACTGTGGAATTTGGCGCAGAAGACACGATGCTAGGGGGACCTAAAAAGGAACAAAAGTGGCCAGGTCAATAATTATTACTATAATTATAAATGTAATTAAATTATGATTTAAATTATTTATTATGATTATACACAACTTGTAATTTAGTAATTATGCGGACTGACACGTGCCAAAATTGTGTAATTATTAGCTGTATAAAAACATCGGCTAAGATCGTGAGATGCGGAAAAATAATTACGAAAATGGGACAACCCAGCCTAGTATCCAAGCGTTCTCTTCCTGCTCAATTGAGTTGGCGCGAAATGTGACGTCACCGATTCATGAGCTGGAGGAAAACGCCTGGGTACTAGGCTGTGGGTTACCATGGGAAGCATGTGCGCACTTCAGTTCTCTTTCTTAAAGACGATGCCTCCTTTTGTTACTGCGCATACGTTCTGCACATCTCGGGATATTCGGGTTTCTTAAGGAATTTGCCCCCTAATACAAAAATATATTTGCGCGCTTTATGACTGTGGAAAAAGCAAATCTTAGCAAGGGCTATCAGAATCCAAAAAGAAAATTGGGGGTAACCACGCATTTTTCAGAGAAAATTGAGCTTAAATTTGGAAAGAAAATGCCATATATTCTTTGTATTTGAACGCTTTTTTAGAATTATGGTTGCTTAATTATCTCTGAAAAATGCGTGGTTACCCACATTTTTCTTTTTGGATTCCAATAACCCTTGCTAAGATCTACTTTTTCCCCATAGTCATAACCTTTGCAAAAATACATCTGTATTAGGAGGCACCGTCCTTAAAGTGTTACATAAAATGCAATTTAGGTGTTTTTTGTCTTCGAATCTAACTATTAAAGCCAGAGGGCTACCTTACTATGGAAAAACTACACTTGTGTTCATGAAAGCTTTAAGCGCACGGGATAAGACGTAAGGTAATATGGGGTTTTATGACTAAAGTTCACCAAAATCAGCTGTACCTTACCTGCCATATGATAGCAAAGTATATGAATGAGTTTTTGATACGTGGATGCTTGTGGCGCACGTGCTTGGTATGTAATTAGAAGTTAGAAAGCTAACATCATCAAAAAATATGGAACATGATTTTTCTACTTTACAACAAGTACTAACCACTGAAGATGGAAAGACAATCATGATTGGCGTGACAATAATCGGATGGTGCCCACTTACTGCAGTAGGAGATTCAAAGTTCGTGACCAACTTCTGACAACCGTGAAACTAACACCGATTCACAACTACCCATGCTACACTTCGATCTTGTCGCATAAACTTGAGTTGATCCGACTACCTTAAATGAAATAGCTGTATATCACTACACATGCAAGGAACTTACCTATGACGTTAACCATTATGGACCAGTTCATGCTTTTTCCCGACTCATCCGCATAACAAGAATAAATCCCGGCGTCATTCACCGTTGCCTTGGCAATAGTGTAGAAGGATTCATTAGAGATATACTTTTTATAGCTCTTGTTTTTCCTGTCGATCTTGTACCAATAAACCAAGCGTGAGGGACTATCACTCGGTTGACATGACAACGTCAAATTTTGATTGACATAAACAGTTAACTCTTGTGAGACAGGCATCGTAGTTCCTGAAAAGAAAAAAAAATGAAAATGTGTTTACAAAATTGGGTTATTAGCAAGACTAAATTATTTTGTCCTCGGCCGGATTCTGGAAGCCCTCCTACGTATTGTTTCGCAACAAAAGGCTATTTTTTTAACGATACATACCTAACGATAGTAAATTGGGAAAGTTCTCGCCCCATGCTCTTTTTAAACATAGGAATAGTAAATAGTATGGTCATTCAATATTTCACATAACAACCTATGGAACAGACTTTGCAAGAACCGGTAAGTTAGTAATTTGGTTAACAATGGTTCAGTTTTGTCAAAAAACAACAACGACAACATCAAATAAACAAGTAAATATCTAAACAACAAGATCTTTCTCGGGAGCAATTCCGCGCAAACCCATGATACCGTTTGGAACACTCTACCCACTGAGCTATGGAAGGCTTGTGAAGAACGAATGATGAGCGATGTGCCAGTGCACGTGATGAGCGAGCCTTCAACAGCTAACTGGTAGAGCATTCCAACCGGTATCTGGCAGGTTATGGATTCGATTCCCGTTGGGGTTTCGGATTTTTTTCCGAGAAAGATCTCGACATTTATTAATTAATTAATTTATTTATTTATTTATTTTTTATCTATTTTTATACCTGTTTGACATCAAATAAACAGACAAACAAAATACGAAATTTAACACTATAGCTAGTCCCGCTATATTCCGAACAATTTTCCGTTCCTATAACATGGGTGTACCGAATCCTTCTAGTGATTTTCTTTGGTGATGAATTTATCATCGAAATAACGATTCTGAGAAGGGAAAATCATGAGGCCGTCAAATTCCTCTTGTCAGACTAATACCTAACCTCTGAGACTGACTCAGAGGACTGACAACAAAAGCAGGATACCACCATTAATGTCCGATGGGGGAGTGTATTAGGACTGCACGTACTTGAGGAACGTGTTAACAAGCTTTATCAAATACCATTTCAAATTAATGCCTTAATTAGGAGATCCGGTGATAAGACTTAAAACTCCTATGACGTTATCACTGATTCTCGGTTTGAAGACATGAGATCGTGGTCAAGTCGTCTGGGTTGTTTTAACCCATTCGCTCCTGGAAATTTAGCCAAAAAATACCTTTTGAGGCAAGCCAAAAAGAATCGAAACTGTCCAAAACGTTGTTTACAAGTCGAGCACTAGACTAGCTTTCGTTCCTAACGCCAAATCACAGCTTTTGAAGTTCGGGCATGCCCAGACAGCAAGTTTTCGGGTTTAAAAGTTTCCTTGCCCCCTCGACTTTTACCTTTCGCTTTCTCTCCTCCCCGTTTCTTTCCCTTTTCTTTCCCCGTTTTTTTTCTTTTGTTAGGCATTTACTAGGCTTCTTTTCGGTGGAAAAAGGGTTTGCAAAAAGCCCGGGGATCGTGAAATTTTTTGAAGGAAGTACGAGTGGGTAGTGGGACAAGATTTTCATCAGATTTTCTGGTCACAGTTACATTTTTGTTGCGTTTTTCTCTGGCCTGTTTGACTGAATCGCGCTCATTGGTGTATGGCTTGAAAGATCTTGTCTTCCAGCACAAGTTTATTGTCAAAGTTGTCTAGGACCGTTAAAACTGACGACGTCACAAGTGGTAGAAGGGACGTGATTAAACAAGGGCGGTTACGGACGGTTCAGGGGTGAATGTGTAAAATTCGCATCCGCTCACCTGCAAACGACTAGCCGACGTCTGCACGCAAGCTACTTCCAACATAAGAAGGCAGCAGAAAGAAACTGTCAGCCAAACGTCATTGTTTGAGTATCTCCCTAACCTCAGCTTGCCTGATGGGTTTGTATACAACCCTCCATAACTCTTGATTAAGGTAACATTTTAAACGTGGGTCCTATGTTCTTTTTTGTCGGTCAGCAATCCCCGGATTTTGGAATTTCGCCATGTGAAGCGACTAGAAGCAATACTACTCGCCCTATAGGCCTGATAGGACTCTAGTACATCGGAGTCACCTGTATCATTTTTATGGCGATACCCATTTATACTTCCCGGTTGAAGTAAAGAATCCATCAACACTCCCGGATATTCCGATTGATAATCAGATCAATATCAAAACCAACAAGCTGGAAACTTCGCCTCCCTAACTCGACTGTACTGTACCGCTGTGCATTAATTAAAAGAAGTGGTATCTTAAGGTTTCTCCGGACCTTTGCGGGTGTCCTCCCGGGAAAGAATTCGTATGCGCGCCACCCGCTAAGGTCGGGAGTAACCTCAATGTGATTTCTGAATACGTCCGGTATCCCTGGGGTTGATCTCAGTTGCCTTTCATAAGCTATTGCATAATTCAAAATAAATACGTTAGCTACATGAACATAAACTGAGTATCCTCGCTTTGTGCACAGTACACTCACATGACTTTTGTACATTTTTTTTCAAAGAACGTCTTATATTTCAGCTGAGGGCGAGCGAGGACTGTGCGTTCTAATTTTTGTTTTTGTTTTTGGCGTATTAAGCCTGAAAACCTTCTCGCATAACAATTGATGAAGAGTATGAAAGAAACTCACACTATGTGTATTACTACATGTAGAATGCTAGTATTTAGGTCTCAATTAGCCTGTGCAATTTTATTTCTTAGATAAATCTATTACTTTGTAAACTACGAGAACCAACGTATCCTTAAAATTTCGCCCAGACTTTTCGACGTTCTTGCCAATAAAAGGAAAAAGAAGAGTAGTTTTAAAAACTAAAACACAGTTGAGTACGTAAGCATCTAAAGGACCTATAAAAAAATATTTTACCTCTTGATATGACAGCGAAGAATGTTGCGGCGAGGCCAGTAGCTGATAAAAGCAGATAAGCGCGCATTCTGAAACCAAATCACGAATTTGAAACACTCGTCATGATTGTCAGATGTTTTGTTGAGTCCTTCACTCCATAAAAGGAAGTTGAATTGGTTCTGATAAATCTGCCAAAAGCAACCCATCACCGGAAGTGACCTTGAGTGTCACCGCTGGGTGGAAGCGGAAACAGAATTGCACGTCATCCCTTTGAAGTCACATGCAGGGCAGAAAAATTGATATTTTAAAAATAAGTTTTAAAACTGAACAGCTAGCGGAAAGCGGGTCGTGAGGTCAGTAGTATACTATGGCAACTAAAATACTGTTGGACCGTCAGCAATTTAGTAAGAGCTGAGATTAACTTAATACTGTTCTTGTATAATCAACAAATTTGACTTCTTGCAATACGGATACCTTTTATATATATGATACTACCGGCTGCGTAGGAGACTAGTCTACTGGTGAAACTTCCTCTACAGTTATGAGGTACGAGACACGCCTTCTAAGGTTCAGGAAGGTTGTTGTTAAACTGAAGAGTGTTACTTGTTATAGTTTAAAACATAAAGCGCAAAAGGTGTGATGAATCCGAGAGCTTCTGTCACTTTCTCCATGCCCCGTATTTCACTGTAGTTAAGTTTTTAGATTGCTATTATCACTTCCGGTTTCAGTTTTGTCGGTTTTCGACAGTAAACTTCTACTCGTTCCGTCATCGACCACTGTCGACAGGCAGTCCGTATCGGTTCCATATTTTATGTCATATTACCTATCACCGACGTTAGCCTGCCGTGCAGCCGGACGTGTCACTCGAAACCTAGGTCAAAAGCTAGAAAATACCGTACATCACGTCTGAGGGGGAAGCCGGTAACCTCAATGGAGAAGTACTTTCCTATGACGCTGTTTACATTTATTTTGCTGTAACAGGGGGTTCTAGGATGTTATTCTGTGGATGAAATCCTAAACTGCGACTTCCTTGTCCTTCACAAAATGTTTAATGAATATACACAGTTTAAAACAAAAGCTGAAAGTTCATTTAAAGCTTAAATTCCCTGACATAATCTGCTTTTTGCCTTAAGAAGCCCACTTGAATTAAGTCTAGATAATAACGATAAATGACAATAATCAGAGTAGAATTTTGAAAATGGGAAATAGCTGGATAAAACCAAATTACAACGTCTATTAAAACGGTAGGTTTTTAGCATTTTAACTCTTAAACTATTAAGCAATACTTTCCTGGGTTTCAGTGCCTATTATTATTCTTAAATTCTTAAGATGAGTCTGTCGGGAAAAAGCTGATTGACCAGTACTTAGTTGTTGTGCTAGCTGCTTTTTAAGATGTTCATAATTGATCATTTGTAGTCTTTAGACTTCCGTTTTGGTGCTGGCTCTTCGGCTTTGGAGTGGTCCAGAGCGGGGGTGGGGGGGGGGGGGGCGGGGGGGGCGGGTAACATAATAAAGTTATAGCGGGAAGCTTTGCCCCGAGTTCAAACACGTACAAGACCCCCCCCCCACTCCCTCTACCCATAATTCCATCTAGAACAAAATTAGTTAAAATTATATTTTGCTTTGTCATTTATGCCAGAATTTTGGCAACCGTTCTCAGTAATTTGATGTAGCTGCTATCGTCTCCAATTCAAGGTGTATTATGGCGACTTGGAGGTTAAATCAGCATCCGCCTGCGTGGGTGCACGAAAGAAGTTCCCATTCCTGTAACCGGATAAAACAACAATATGAAATGTTGTCTGAGCTGACATGGTTGAGCAGTATTAAAAAGCCTGTTTTTGTGCTATTGTTCTTTTTTGGGGGGCGATGCGTAGTTGATACTTGGAGTTTTCAGACACCCGATTTTGAACCAGCATTTCAGCTTTGGAGTAGAAAGGTAAATATAAACCAACTGTACGAGACAAGGTCTGACTAAAGTGATAAATTGCTGTCTCACCGGTACAAAGCTGGCTCGAGTTGTCACATTTCCGGTTAATTAGCCATTTAGGCACGTGGGACTTTAAAGGGTGTGGTTTATAAAATCAATATTATCTTTTCTGAAACAGGCTATGTGTGCCCCACATGCCTGACATCGGGTAAACCTTTTTCTTCTTATTTTACGAAAAATTTACAAGGAACCTGAAATCAACCCGACTAAGATCAACGCAAATTAAAGAGGAATGCACTCACGAATAAGGAAAATTCTCGCGAAAAAAGAGAATTGAAGGGACACATTCCCAAATTAGGAAAAATAATTTTAAAACGCAAGTCTGGTGCTGTCGTGAGGAAGGTTAGTCCTGACGATGGCAGATTTTGGGTACAGTCGAAGAAATGTGCACGGGAAAGTCTTCGGTGAGGCAAAGTTTTCATATTGAATTTTTTTTACAAATATGAAGTTTTCGCTATTTTTATGATATACTCTTACTGTTATGTCATCTGTCTTTTGTTGCTATCGACACTCACTTTTGTCATATATTTTTCCCCAAACATACTCAGGATACTAGTAGCGGACACCGCAGTCACGTTATTCTTAATCCTTTCACCGGTTCACGTACAGTCAACAAAGCTCGAATGCTCGATGCTCTTTAATTTATGTATTTAGTTCTTATCAGACAAATATACTCTCTCGATAGAGTACCAGTCAAAAATCTCTTTATCTAGAGCTTCCTTGATGTAGCTGCGTGAAGTTCGATTCTCGCCAATTCTTAATTGCTGTAAGGTAAAAGGCGTTCCTGTAAAAAAAGTATTTAGAACGTTCTGAAGGCTAAAGCCTACACGTCATGCGCTAATTAAGTTTCTCTGGCGTAACTAATAAGGTAGTCTAGTGAGCTAACTTTCCGCCCAAATAAAAAAAAAAATGGTTTGCATATACTTTTACCGAAATCTTTCTTTGTACAAATATTAAATTTCGTACGTAAGGTATATCGGAAATGACCTTTAGCAATCATGTCTTTGATGACGAGGAGGAAGTTGTCGAGCAGGACGGAAACCCAATTACACGCAAAACCATCAGTTTTTTGAGATTCTGTATTCTAGAAAAAGGCTTTTCCATCTGACTCGTTCCTCTTTCTCAGTTTCCATTGCATGGAGTTTCAGCTTATCGGAATTATACTCCAGATTTTAGTGTACGTTGTTTTTAGTGTACAAATGTTTCAAATAAGCTTTAAAGTTGGCAACATGGTGCTGCAGTTTAGCTGCGGTACAAGTGCTAGCCTCCTTTTAAAACATTAATGTACTTTTTCACCAAAGGTAACCAGTCCACATCAACCTCCTCGTACGGGGTCTGTGCGCTAAAGAGGCATTTGCTCATGGCATATCTAGCGCACTGTCCGTGGTTGTCCTTCTGTCATGTCCTCCTTTTGTAAACGCTTGAACCTAATGTACTATTTTTATCATAATCGACCAGTCATTGTTGCCCCTTTGCTCGTACGCAGTCTGCTCGCCTTTGGTATCATCCTTCCTTCGTGTGGTAGCCTGCGAACAGACTCACTTGCGTGTTATGCGCGCGAGTATCTTGTCGGTTTGCGAGCAGGAGAGCGAAGGTTGCAGGCGAGAAGAATGGAACGAGGAAATTTCCTTGCCCCATTCTTCCCGCCGGGTCACAAATCGCAACCTCGTCCCCAGGGTCTTCTTCTCGTTCAAAATGGTGATCGGAGAAACCCCTGGCCTGCAATCTTAAGCCGTTGTTCAAACTGAACGAAACGAAGACATTTCATCGTGTTTACGTGACAAAATCTTCACCAATTTTTGGAGCCATTTTGGCAGCCTTGGCCAGGGGTTTCTCCGATCCTCTATTTTGAATGAGGACAAGACCCTGGGGAAGAGGTTGCGCAAATCGCGGCTCCGCCGCCAAGAAACTCCCGCGAATAACACACAAGTGAGCCTTTTTTTAAATCCACATTTATTTTCATTCCTAACACTAAAGGCTGGTCCACACTTGCGACGTAAGCATAAGCATAAACATAAGCATAAGAATATTCACACTTATGACATAAGCATAAGAAAGCGTCATACGCAGGCGCATTGGGCTTCAGATTTATAATCCTGGGGGAATGAGACGAGTTGTAATTTTACAACGGTGGACGAAGAAGAAAACGAAGAAGCGCTCCTTTTGGTGTTACTGCACCGTAATCGTCGACGGCGGAAAGAAAGACAACCTGCAAAAAGATGGCGGTCCTGTTGGGTAAGAGATATCTTCACGAAGAGAAAACAACAAGAAGATTATCACAATCTTGTGCTTGAAATGCGACTGGTGGACCGAGAAATTTATTTCAGGTAGTTCAGGTAGTTACTACGGCCGGCCTCAGCCAGTTTCTTATTATAATACAGCGTGTTTAAAGAAGAAGACGCCAGTTTGAAACAGCTAATCACAGCAGGACTGGGAACTGTTTTCGCTTGAATTTCTGCTGACATCAAATACTGCTGTTTCGTTATGCTTATGCTTATGTTGTCCCGGTTCACACTTGCGATCACGCGACATAAGCATAAGCATAAGCATAAGAAAAAGGAAAAGTTTCCTTTTTCTTATGCTTATGCTTATGCTTATGCTTATGTCACTATGGTTCACACTTACGCTTTCTTATGCTTATGCTTATGCTTATGCTTAATAATATGTCACAAGTGTGAACCAGCCTTAAGTTACTGCTAGCGGGCTATTCGTGTGGGGTCACAAAGAGTGGGCAACCTGCTGGATACAGTGCAGTGATCATGTTTTGACCCAGGGAATTGAATGTTTGACTCTGCTGGTGGCATTGTTTTGCTGTCCCAAACACTGCAGCACGTGCAAAGGAAGATCAAAGGGACTTGGCTTGGCCATGAACTATTGCATCAATACTCCTAATTTGATTCCAGGCCAAAATATTGAGAAGATGGGGCACTTTACAAATATGAAGTCAGTGATTGATGTCAAGGGTGGGACAGAGAAGGACATCGCGTCAAGACTGTTTTAAAAGGCAACAACAGCTTTTTACAATTACAATACAACAACTACAATGAATGTGCAATACAACAACAAAAATGAATTTACCAGTAAGGACCTACGACACAAAATCCCGAGAGTTTTATTAACATAGCAAATAATATGTGAACATAATTTTGCTGTTTTCCATTTACTTTATTTCACCTACTAATCTGTCAATCGTTATACAAATTTATAATCATGGCTTGTCTCGTCTTGCTTTTTCATTAAAAGCTTCATTTACACCAACACCAATTACCGCCCCTTACTTGACAGCTTGGTAAGAATTTACCAGGAAGATACGGTAGATGCTTCATTCTAAAGGTCTTCCTTCATGACAACCATTTCTTCAAATTTCCAATTTTTATCCTCACTCAAATGTTTCAAATAAGCTTCGAAGTTGGCAATAAAGTGCTGCAGTATAATTGCAGTACAGGTGTTAGCCTCCTTTTTAAAACACTTAATGTACTTTTTCACCATAGTCAACCAGTCCACATCAATCTCATCCTCGTACCGAGTCTGCGCCGCCATGAGGCATCTGCTCATGGCCTCTCCAGCGCACTCTTCGTAGATGTCCTCCTCTGTTATGAGATAAATATTTGATTATTTTAAGTTACTGTAATATCTTGGACCTAACTACCGAGTGAAAGCCAAGCAAGGGAGAAAAAAGATCAGAAGGATGACCAAAAATTCGGTAGAGTGTCGAGATTAAAAGACACAAGTCGGTTAAGTGTGATCGTCCGGGTCAGTGACGGTCCTAAGGAAGACTGTTTGGACAAGAATAGTAAAGGACAGGACGCAGTAGTCTGGAGGGAAATTTCAGGGGTTAACTGCAGCTGGTCAACGGCGCCTAATTAAGCAATTTATGGGCCGCTTTCTACAATGCAATGTAAATGCATCGAATGAAACTCGAACCTCAGAAAAACATAGATGGGCACTTACAAATGCAAAATCGAAGTTTCACCTGAAGTTATCCCCCTAAGCCCGAATCCCAATATTTCTCGAAAGGTACACACATCATCACACCATGTGAAACAGTATAGCATCAAAGGGGGTTAGTTTGATATTTTTAAATCAAATTTAAACAAAAACTGGGTTTTCTATTTTAATTTAACAAAACGGCAAAGTTTTGTGTATATCTGATTCAAACAAATAAATATCTGAAAAGGCAAAGTCATCCAAATTTACTTATTATTGAATATTTAAGTCTCACGACAATTTGTCGTTTAAGTCTTAACGATCTGGAGATCCTTTTCAAGGTTTCTGCCGTCTAGTCAAATCAATATGTAACAACCGCTTACCGACATTAACAAGTTGTTTTTCCTCCATTATACCTGCAGAACAAAGTGAACATTAAATTTGAAATTTGTTTCAATTCGGCTCACCATGCATATACGTACAATAAATAATTTTGTTATATAGACAAGAAGAATTAGTTGATCACTTTCAAAGTTCATCCGAAATTTATCCGGTGCTCGAGTCGCGTGACGTATTTTCGTCAATAACATCATTTACCGCTTTTACATAGTTTGCCAAACGCCAGCAGAAAGAGGTTTTTGCAGAGTGCTGACCGTTAAGATTCGAAAAACTACTGTTGTGGGCTATATAATTTATAGCTGAAATGAAGTGTTTTTTTGGGGGTAAAAACTTATCTTTCAACTTTTCCAAGCCAGAAGCTCCTGTCCAAGCTGTTTATACAAGAAACAAGACCATACCTATTTCAATGCAATATCGCTCATTTCTTCGTACGGCAAATTGTCGCAAAGCCCGGCTTTCTCTGCGAGGACCATGTGCTGCCATTCGTGAACTGAACGGGTTCGGCCGATGACAGGTCAGCAGCTCTTAAAATGCAAGGCACAAACGCCTGCGAGGAAATTGGGGGAATTAAAAAATAATAATAGTTTAGTTGAAGATACAGACACTAGTTTGTACCCATGATTCATTCCCCATCGAGTACTTCTTACTTCGCGCTGCCCGAGATCTGGGCGAAGCATAGATTTCTGTTGGATCAACTACAGTGTCATGTGCGATGTGCGCGGGTCTGCCAGGTTTTATAATAATAGTAATAGTAATAATAATAATAATAATAATAATAACAATAATAATAATAATAATAACTGTTTTTTCACAATTTCTTTCAAGAAAAGTGAAAATGAGATAAAAGCGGTTATCCCTTTCTAGTTTATCTCCCTCCTTACACTGGTAAAAGCATAAATAAATAAAAAGTATATATACATCGCATTTCAAACTACACACACGCACTTAAATAACTTAACGGGTTACGAGGATAGATGGCGTCTGAGTCTGTTCTTAAAAGTGTTCAATTTTAGCAGCCTTTATGATCAACAATTTTCAATCCCACCCAATCAGAAAGTGGAAAGCCGTTCGAGAGCCTCGGTATCCCACGGGTCATGTACACGGTTGTTTTCCGGCGTTCGTCATAGTGTTACACACTTTAGCTAGCTATATAGGGAAGATGCGATGAACTGGTTAAGTAAGCTCCAAATGTACATGTTGTATGGTCGAAACATCAACAGATCTTTAACGGCAATTTGAAAAGCTTTCGACAATGTGCGAAAACTTCGGTAAATGCTCGGAACCGGCCATCTTCGGAAAATTTTCCTAATATCTTCAGTAAGTAGCCAAAAGTCGCCAGCAATCTTCGATATTTTCAGAAAATTGAGTAGAGGTGCGTTAAACGTTACCATGAAATACATGCAAAGTTCTTCTTTTTTCTCGGCTTCCTCGGCGTGACCTTCACGCAGCTGTAAGTCGGAAGCTACTTCTGTGCAACCAGCTTGAATGCACTTGGTGACGACGTCTTCTTCGTGAAGCCCGCTCGCAACAGAAATGAAAATCACACCAAAAACAACGAAGATAGTTGTTGAAAACATGCTGTAGATTCTCAGAGGAAAGCAACAATCCTTCTTTTAAATATTTTCCTGCGTTAGGTGGTCCCAATTGTAACACCATTTTACGTCTGGTTAAGTGCGGCCATGTAGCACAGAAAAACATGTCTTACAATGCCAAATGTTTCAACAAATTTTTGCCATTAAAATGATCTTTTTTAAAGATCTCAGTAAGAAAATTGCCACAGTTATCTACGCACTGAAAGCTTCAAAAAAATTTTTTGATAATTTCTCAATATAGTTTATAGATATACCTAACATGTATAGTTTAATGTTCTGACCACCTCTTCTAAAGGATAAGAATAGAACGCAACTGCATTTTTAAAAGAACTGGAAAGTTTGGGAGCTGCTTATCTCCTTTCTTTCTGAAATAAAACGGATTTATTGTTTATTTCATTGTTCTTTTTATCCGACTTTTCATTTGAAAAGTGTTATCCAGCGCGCTGGTACTCGTTCTTGAGATTTTTCATAATGCACAACCTCTTTGAGACCTTCGCAGAATAATGGTCGAGACGTCGCGATCAACATCACTTCGACTTTCGTTAATATCCGATAGGCTTAAATGACTTTTATGTTCCTTGTGTCTCATCCTAAAAAGATGTTAGTGTTGGTAAGGTGCATTGCTTTGGGTGAGCGCCGTTTGCTGGGATAGAAATAAATGACACATCCTTTTGGGATGAAGTTTGGCCACTAGTCAGTGCCTGGCCGTTTTTTTAAAACAATCAAAGAAAGCTTAAAATATCCAAACATACAAGGCATAATCCAAGACGGAATCCATTAGGAAACTGAGTAATTTTAATTTTCAGGGGACAAAAATCTTGTACCAGAATAATTTAAAGCATATTGCATTCTTTTTTACATTTTTTGAGAGCTATGGATGTAATTTGTTATCTGTAATAACCCCAAAGACAATTTCTTATGGGAGCCCGAGAAAATAAATTTCAAATTTCACAAAATGAAATCTTACGCATAAAAATTTACCTATCTTACCTGTGTTTACACAATTCCTGTGAAATTTGAAATTTAATTTCACGGGCTCCCATAAGAAATTGTCTTTGGTGTTATTACAGATAACTAAGGAGGTGAAGAGACGTGAATAGCATATACTATCCCAAGTTTGAGTAGCCAATCAGAGCGCTCGAAAAACACTATCCACTGGTTTGGTATAGAGCGCTTTTCAAATGAGTGTCGTAAAACCAAAACCAAAGTAATTACCCCAGCCAATCACAACAGACACAAATTATCCAATGAACCAATCAGAACTCGAAGCAAATACATGTTACTGGCGTCAAGCGCGGGAAAAAACGTGCGAGCGCGAGCAAGTCGCGACTGATTCGTTTGAGTTTTACTCCTGATTGGTCGAGAAAGTGGCGCGAGATTTTTTAACCAATCACAGAGCGAAGTAAAGCAAAACCAAAGCAAAACACGAATTACTTTCGACACTCAATTGAAAACCGCTCTATAATAATTTGGTTTAGCCTTGAAGGCTTAAATGATCGAAAAAATGTTTACCCAAGAAAGGTACACTATTTCATGCAAATAGGAATATTCACTAAACTTTTGTACCAATTTTCAAACATGCTAATTTTACAAGTTGTCCACGATGTCGCAGGAAGTCACCGACTTGATACCGCAAGATTCAAGGAGGTACTCGGACCTTCTGATTGGTTGGTTTCAAATTTGACCAAAAAACTGACATGAAACACGTTCTTTTTTACATATCACTCAATGTCATTTTAGGACAAGCCTTCAAACACCTGGTTTATCAACACACATTTATCCTAAAAATGTGAAAAATATTTAGGGTAAAGTAAAATTATTAACAAATCATTTATTTATTAGTCTGATTTAAGTTGCTCTCAGCTAGAACTTCCATATTTAATGTAACTGCTCAGCCGTCAAGCTCTGTAAACAAGCATATTTCTTTAAACCGTTAATCTTCGAATCTTCGAAAACGAAGTTGCAGCTCCCGAAGCAAAACGCTTTTTCTTGCAAGCTCAGCTATCTAGAGACACCTAATTGCACAAAGGTTGCCATTCAACAATGGCAAAAATACTAAGGCCTATTATAGTACAACACTAAATTTTGGCGTGCTCCCATTGGTCGAAATCGATCACGTGATGCGGTAGTGTCTCTCCTCATAGTGCCCGTTTATGGCACTTTTCGCTCAAAATTTAGCGTTGTACAATAAAAACGATACAGTCCTTCTGTCTCAGGCTCTATGTGTGATAGGTTCCCTTGGAAATTTGATGTTCAAACTTCATATATTGTAAACATCAAATTTCCTCGGGCAACCGATCACACGATAGTTCTTCGACAGAAGAACTCTATTGTTTAAAAAGAAATTATTTAGGCATGCAAACGACCTTAATTCTTAGATTTATTCTCAAAGCACTCATGCACTATGACACCACACTTAATTTGTTGATATGAGGTAAAGCGGCTATCGTCAAGAGATTCAAAAGCTGACGTTTTGAGCGTTAGCCCTTCAACAAATCGAGTACCTGAAAGTAGCCGAGATTGCATGCCTAATTTATTCCTATTTGCCTTTTTTTCATGTGTAGTTTTTTTTTTTTTCATTTTTATGCGACAAAGTTCTTACAATTATTAGTGTATCCACAAAAAATGTGTACAGAAAAAACATTGTCTGCTGAGTATTTGAAACGATCTCGGAAACCAATTGTAATTTCATGCCATTTGTTTTTACTAATATTTTTTATTAATGAGAAAGTTCTACAAAATAAAGCTTCCTAGCTCAAGATCCGATTTCCCAGGGTCTTTTACGCCCTTTTTGTTTTCTTATCGTTTCAAGGGAGTTTCAAGAAAGCCAATCTAGCAACATAGGATCCCAATAAGGAAAGACATTCTAAATATACGCATTTTATATTAAATTCACGATTCACATTTGGATTGGCATTCCAAAACTTATTTTGACTCGAAGTATAAATGTTATTAAAAGATTTGCTCCTTCAGGCGTATATAAAAGAACTCATACCCCATAGCCCTGCCATCTAGTTAGATACATTTATTACAAACGTCATGACAACAATGCGAGGGCCAATGCAAGCACACACACACCTAAAATGCGGGAAATAAATTATAAACAAAAAGCGCTTACCTTTTCTTGAACGAGTAGTAGCGCTAAATTTGAAGGCGATGAAAATCAGATTTGCGAGATGGCGATCTATTGCAAATGATATTTTGCGTCTATACACAACTCCAATATCACGTAACTCTATTCAGCCCGAGGGCTGGTGGCACTGATTGCAAATTTATATACATTTTTTTTTAATTTACGAGAAAAAGCCACCAAGCTTCAAGACTTTTCCTGAAGTTTTGTGTGACATAGAGGCACTATTGTTTGCGGAATTTGTTGTTTCCTTGGTGATCATATTTCGACAAGCATGTTTATCGAGCGTTTTTCTTCATGCCTTTTACATTTTAGCGCTTCTTTATTGGTTTTGATCACTTTTGAGTCGCGTTTGATGGTCTTTTGACATTTGCAGAAATCGAGAAACCTAAGATGGCAGATCCAAGTTGACAACTGTTCGGAAATCATGTTCTAAACTCTCTCGTAATGTGACGTCGTCATTAATACAAGACATCGTTTTGTTTAATTTGTGCTTTACCTCTTTATTTTACACCTGATAAGTTCTGTTAGGCGAGTTTTGAATAATCGCAAAGGTTGAGATTGGTAAATTTCCTTTTAATTTGTTATATACTTCTTAAGGGCCTCCACAGAGAAGACAGTTAGTTGTCGACAACTATTTGTTATCGACAACTAAAAAACGTAGTGTGCCGTGAGACGAGTTGTCGACAACTAAACCCCCAAAATTTTAGTTGTCGACAACTAGGCAGTTTCCCTTTCCAAAAAGGGAAACTTGTCGACAGCTACGGTTTTGACGGTTTTTCCTGTTTATAGGAATGATCGGTTTAGTTGTCGACAACTATGGGAACTGCGCACGCCAATTTGGAAACGTACTGCGTTATGAGCATGCGTAGTGAACGTTAGTTCCCAAGCTCTCACTGGCCTGACTTAGTTGTCGATAACAAGTAGTTGTCGACAACTAAATGTCTAGTCTGTGGAGGCCCTAAGTTGACAGTTCAAGCACAGTACGTAGTACGTGTGTCACCATACACTTGAGTTTCATTTTACATCTGTAGCTACCTGAACTTTAGTTCTTGGAAATTAAATGTTCAAACAAGCACGAAAATAGATAATATTCGTATTGGTGTCCCAAATTTGTATCCATTTATTCACTGTTTTATGGCCTTGCCGTGTGTTCTAGAGAACAAGTGTAAACCTTTTTATACTGGCAATGTTGTATCTCCACCTTTCCCGTGTTCAACTTTTGTAAAGGACATAATTATAAACTAGCAATGTTCCTCCTTGAAGTTTCATTAAACATGTTACAATTAACGTGCAAGTTTTAACGGTTCCAAGTTTATTATAATCATTATTATTTTTACCGCACCACGATGATTAATTATAAGCTACCACATCAATCTCTACTTGATAATCAGAATAGAAACAACATCTTAAGAAGCTCTGATTGCTTCAAGCCGGAGAAGACATTCCTTTGACCATCTTCCCGAACTTTCCATGCTTCACCTTGAGATATTTCTCGTGTGCTTTAACGTAACCAATAAAATGACGAACGATTGGTACGTCACAGATGTTGGTCGCCTCGATCACTTCGTAACACTGCAGGTAATGCTGGATCCAGGTCAGAAAATTCGGGTCAACATGTTGTTTCATCCGGATCTCGACGTCAATGATGCATTTGCGCATTACGTCCCCAGCGCACTGTTTATAGTCGTCCTCTTCTGTCAGGGGATAAACATGTAACAATTATTCAATGAATTGGAGGTGAATAGTGGTGGGTAGGTAATTACCTCACCGCGAAGCGGCACCGAGACTGAGGTGAATAATTGTTTTAGTATACACCTATTTCAATTAAGGTTGCCTTCTTTCATAGACTGCAAAGCATCATGTTTGCTATAAACAAATGTATTGATCGCTTTTCTCGCTAAAAGCGCTCCAGGAGAAAACCAAATCATAAAAAAATACACATTTGCTCTTACTTTACGGCTAATAGGTAGAGAAAAGCAGCCACAAATTTAGCGAGCATGATGCACTGCGGTCCATGAGACATGTATCACTGAAGCAACCTTTTTGAAACAGGTATATACCAAACCAGTGGATAGCTAGCACTAAATAGTTACCTTTTTTTATGTCTGAGAAACGAAGGAAAACTCGCCCGCGAAATCCAGAAAAGTACTGGGAGGGGTAAAGCAGATACTATCCCGAGTTTGAGTAGCCAATCAGAGGGCGTGAGAAACACTTCTATCCTCTGGTTCGGTACATACTATTTGATTTTACAGTACAAAGCTAAATTTTGGCGTGCTCCCATTGGTCGAAATCGATCTCGTGACGTGATAGTGTCTCTCCTCAGCGGGCGCCTATCAGCGAATAGAGTCCTTCTGTCTAAGGCCCTACGTGTGATAGGTTCCCTCGGAAATTTTGATGTTCAAACTTCATATAATTAAGCCCTCGAACTACGTTCTCGGGCTAATATTTGTTGTAAACATCAAATTTCCTCGGGCAACCTATCACACGATAGTGCCTTCGACAGAAGAACTCTATGGTTTAAATATAAGCTAATTCAATCTGAGCCTCAGCTTAAATGTTTTATTCTTGGTGCTTTAAGTGTCTTTCCATATTCCCTTCAAATTTCCTCAAAAAGTTTCCAACATTTTTTATTCTTTTTTTTTTCTAATTGCACAATCGCAGTATTGTTTTCGTGGTTATACTTAAGAGAGCGTCCGTGTAAGAACGGACAAGGCTTTTTTCGGACCTTCGCCGATTTCCCTGATTTTTTCAGTGAAAGTCGACAATTATATCCCAATAACAAATATCACATTTATTTGGATCAATTCGATATTTTATATTTTTTGCGAGGCGATTTTCAAAGTCACCTCAAAACCACGCAATTCGCCATTGGAGACTCCGTAAATTTGCCATAAATGACGGTCGCTACCAAAACTTTATTACTCAATTTAACGAGCTGATTTTTTTACATATTGAAGTTTCATCTTCCCTCGATAGTGTACAGGTTTAATAATTGAGATCTATTTAAGTTTCGTTAAGTTATGATTTTTTTAAATTGACTCCCAACAAACTCCGAAATGTTGAAAACGCGACATGCCTGTAGTTGAAAGCCATTTTCTCGAATGTGGGACCTGATCTAGAATCGTGTCTATTGTAACTCAAAAGTACTAACACCATTATAGAAATGTATGAAATAAAATTTGTGGGCACTCTTTACTGCGCGCCGTACAGAGCTCCGCGAAATTCCCAAATGTTCGCCATTTTGATCCAAAATAAACAAAACGCTTGAGCGACCGATAAACCAATTTCAGAACCGTAAATGTTTGGAGATGCGTTAAAATACTGCTAGAAGTCAGACTGTAAATGGCAAATATGTTTCTTTCGCCGTTTCAACCGTTTTAGCCGATTTCTCGGTATTTTCAACGCTCACAGCAATAAATATATCACTTTCGATCAGTGTGCAAATTTGGCAAAAGCCCGTGTTGTCACGGAACATCTATCGATCTGTTTACCGGCCGCAAACAATTTGCCTAAAAACGTTACCAAAGCAAAGATTTCCTTCTTACCTGGTCAGGCGATAAGATTCTTTAAGCTTCTATGTAAAAGTTTTCTTTTTGTTTGTGGCTGTAAAGAGGCTGTTTTCATTTCCCACGCTGCGATAAAACAGTGTTTGTTTTGACGCAAGACTGACTTGCTCGTTTCAGTCTAATTCAATTAAAGCCTAATTTGTGAAACCCATGTCGGCCCGAGAACAAAATTGTACAAAACCTTTAAAAAAAATTGTGAGCTTCTGGGATGTTTTTTCATACCCAAAAGGGGTTTTATTTGCTTGTTTGTTTTTTTCGGGGGGAGGGGGGATTTATTCGAAAAAAAAAACATTCCAGTCTGGTCTTGTGGAAACAAGGAAAATCCCTGATTTTCGTTGAACAAGCGGTTTGCATATTAGAACAGTATTTTTGAAAACTATCGGGCTCCAATGAGGCAAAGCAAGTTCTACAAAAAATCATCGTAGACATAAAATACAAATACCTCTATATTGCAATTGGGATAACTCAATGTTTGTTTTTGCAAACTTACTTGTTTGTTTCCGTCTAATTCAATTTAAACCGACCGTGATGTCAGCGATTTTGTTTAATTTCGAGAAAATCCTTGGGCGTCCTTTCTGCACGAAATGGCAGCTATTGCATCCAATTGCTCTCTTCACGAGATATTACAGACTCCGTGTGGATCTAGTAGGAATGAGAAGAGCCATGTGTTGCTCTCTGAGTGCAACTCAGATATTTCAGCTCATTTGTCGAGCTGCCACTTATCGAAATGCGGCGATGTTACGGAAGCCGAACTGATCATGGCGAGAGCAGGTATTCGCGGTTTGTCGGAGAGCCAACTCGCAGGCATGACCATTTGCCCAAAGCACAGACACTCATTGGGAAGATTCTGGCGAGCACCAAAGTCATGCCAACATCCTGGTCATACCGGGAAGACTGTAAGTGTGTCAGGAAGACACGTAATCAACTTCCAAATGACAGAAGAAATATCTGTTTTGTTTGGCAAGATCACTACTGCTGTCGGTTCACGTAAGTACCTCTTTCCTTGTGATTTTGATGAGAAAATTCCGCATTGTTAGTTTTTCGATAAGTTTTGTTTTCGTATTATTAAAACAGCATTTCATGATCCTCTGTTCAATTTTTTTTATCAATTTTATACTGCTTGCCTCGCTAGTAGTTGACGCAGATCCAAAAAAACCGAAACAGTATTTCCACTATCTTCCCTGATTTTACAAGTCTGAATTCCTTCAAAAAAATAATCGAATGATGTCATACATGCCAGTCAACACTGAAAACCTAACTGGCAAAAGGCACAGGGGGGATATTATGCGCGAGCATCGTCACGCGACGCTTCTCCCTGAGGGTGCATTGCGTGACGTTCCCAACGGCTGTGAAAATGACCAAGTGCGGAGTTGACCATTTTTTAAAAAAACAGCGTTAAAACTACCCCGATCAATTTGAGTGAAATATATCCTCCCAGGGAAAGGGGGGATGGGGGGTTACTCCAAAAAAGTTTATACGGGAAGGCTCCGCCCCGAGCTCTAAACCCTCACCATTTTTTGAACCATTTTGACAGAAATCGTTCCCCTTTTGTGTACCTTTTACTGAAAAAAGGTACCCCTTTCATATAATTATACCTGAAACACATGGCATAGACTTTGAACACGACGTCTTCCATTCTCGTCCCCATAGCCCTTTCGTTTCTCTTAGCCGGCTTGGCACGAGAAAACGAAGGGCTCTGGGGACATAGGATTTTTGAATTAAATCGAACTTTTTTGATTGGCTGTTTGGAACAAAGAATTCCTAAACGGAAGTCGAAAATGTAACGACTCTCTCATATATTCTTTTGAAACGTCATGACTGCATACATGAAGACCGGAAGTCCTAGAATCTAGGACTGAAAATCCTGTGTCTCCAGAGCCCTTCGTTTTCTCGTGCCAAGGCCCAGCCGGCTAAGAGAAACGAAAGGGCTATGGGGACGAGAATGGACGTCTTCTTCTAAATGATCTAGTAAACGTCCACTCTCAAATAAACGCTTCGTATCTAATAAACGCCTCCTTTGACGTGTAAAGTTTATAGACGCCCCCTATGCAAGAATCACCTCAGAATCCAGGGAAACGCTGCACAGCGTAATATCACGCAATGTAGTTTTTTTGCTTGACTCGGACGTCGAAAAGGCCAACGATGTCAACAAGATTGACTCTAATGGCGATGCAGACATCGGTGTCGAACTATGAACGACATCTCTAGGCTTTGCATTAGCGCAGACAAGAGAATATTTCACTTGGCGCAGATTAGATTAGTTACCTACTCACAAAATAACGCTGTTTTCTATCTTACTCCGCGAGCAAAATGCGCGTCTTATTTGTTTGTTGACGTTGCGGTTACAGCCTCATAACTATTTAACGCTCCGCTAGAACCCCTAAAATTTAATTTAGCCGCCGGGGTTTATTAGATCATCTACCGTATATGAAAAAGCTTAAATTAGAGCTTTTACTCAGTGTTGCATTTATATACACAGCTATCTGCACATCTTGCCGAAAGAAGCATGCTGAGCGACTTCTAAATTTAGGATGGCAAAATCCTAACAAACAGACAGAGGACCAAGCAGCCGCGGCTCCTCAAAAAGATGTTGAAAGGTTTGTTGAATAAAATGTTGTTTCTTTCTCTTTGCCTAGTGTTTCTTGTTGTAAATGCCAAAGGAATTATTTAGGCCTCAGTCAAAGCCCTCCAAGGGCGCAGGAGGTTCAAAGTTACACAGTTTATTGTGCCTTTTGATCCAGTTCGATTGTACTGCACGTTCTCTAAATAAGTTTGGATTCTTTTTTAGAACTGCAAAGACAAAAGCAAAGACTGCTATAAGCGAACATGCAGCTCAGATGGAAACAACGCCCTTCCGAGAGCTACCTGCTCTTGATTCGCTGCATACTATCAGCCCATGTTGGACACCAGAAGTCGCTAGAGCCATGTCTTATGAGAGTACCGTAGAGACCTTGAGTACATACAACTCTGCCATGGACGAGATCGCCAGCACGATATCTAGTGCGCGAGAACCCCTGACATCGCAGCTGGACTCCTGGAAGAAAAGCACAGCAGCACAAAGGCAGCATTGCATCCAGAAAGCAACTGAAGACTGCATGCTTGTGTGCGATGTGATAGCCCCTCATGACGGGAAACAGCTGTTCCAGGCCATGATGACCGCTGGCGTTCAAGGAAAAGCAGACGGCGAAGCCATGGCCGATGACGTGGTAAAAACTCTAATAAGTGTAAAGAAGATCCTCGCAGTTATTAACGCAACTTATGCAGTTGCGAAAAAGAAAGCCTGAAAAAGTTGCGTTAATAACTGCGAGGATCTTCTTTACACTTATTTCTTCATTCCGCAGTTCAAATATATGAGTTTCATATATTCATAATTTCATCTTCATCTTTCCCGGGTATATTACGAACCAATTTAATGACCAGCTCCCAGTTGGCTTGTTAGCTCAATTGGTTAGAGCGCTGCACCGGTATCGCAGAGGTCAGGGTTCGAATCCCGGCAAGCCTGATTTTTTCAGGCTTTCTTTTCGCAACTGCATAAGTTGCGTTAATAACTGCGAGGATCTTCTTTACACTTATTTCTTCATTCCGCAGTTCAAATATATGAGTTTCATATATTCATAATTTCATCTTCATCTTTCCCGGGTATATTACGAACCAATTTAATGACCAGCTCCCAGTTGGCTTGTTAGCTCAATTGGTTAGAGCGCTGCACCGGTATCGCAGAGGTCAGGGTTCGAATCCCGGCAAGCCTGATTTTTTCAGGCTTTCTTTTCGCAACTGCATAAGTTGCGTTAATAACTGCGAGGATCTTCTTTACACTTATTTCTTCATTCCGCAGTTCAAATATATGAGTTTCATATATTCATAATTTCAAAAACTCTAATGCGCGCGTACAAAAATGCCAAGAACAGGAACACGAAGACGCAAATCCTGAGTTTATACGCCTACAAGTACTCGGTAAGCACTTTGAAAAAGCTCCACGCACCGTATGGCAAGCTTTCTTCACGTCAAATACGCAGAGCACGATGTCATGCAAGGAACCTGGGTCCCGGTACTGTTCCTGAGAAGACAAAACATCATCGTGTAAGGGTTGACATGAGCAAAGTGGATCATTTCATAGAATTCGTTAATCGCCCGTATTTCTATCAAGACGTATCATACGGAACAAAGTTGTTGAAGCTTGACAGTGGCGAAACCATTGAGATGCCGAATGTCGTTCGAACAGTTACACGTTCAACAATGATCAGCCAGTACTTGCATTTCTGCCAGGAGGAGAAATGTGAATCACTCAGTCGTTCTACTTTGTTCAAAATTCTACAAGTTAGAGAAGCCTCTCAAAGAAAGTCAATGCAAGGACTAGACAACACGGCTGCTGACGGTTCCGCTGGTTTTCACACAGCAGAAATGATAGTTGACGATCTCGAGAAAGGAGGACTGAATAGAGAATGGTGCGCTGAAATCAAAGAAAAGTTAAAAGAAGCAAAACGCTACTTGAAGACTGGCTATCGCGTTCACTGTAAACCAGAGGAGGCTGAATGCCCAGACCACTGTCGCAAATTCGCCCTCAGCGACGAAGGAGATCCCGATTTCCAGGAGAGCTGCTCTCATCAGCACTTGGAAACTTGTGATGATTGTCAGGACCTGCGAAATGTTCTTGATGAAGTAGAAGGTCACATTCGAGGCTCATCCTGGAACCCTTACAGCAAAGAGCAACAAGATGATCTTCTATATGATTTCAAGCAGGCACGCTCAGATATCTTGGCGTGGAAGGCCCATATTGTCCGATCCGTCAACCAGGAAGAAGCAAAGCAAGATCAGCTGAAGATGATTTCTGATAATCCAAACTCTGCACTTATTGTAATGGACTGGGCGATGAAGTTCCTGCAGCTCAAATATCGCGAAAAGCAATCGGATTGGTACGGAAAGAGAGGGTTGAGTTGGCACATCTCGACAGTCATCTCCAGCGATCCGGAGAAAGCAGGCCATCTAGAGCTGCAGTCATATGCTCACCTCTTCGACACATGTCAGCAGGATTGGTTCGCCGTCTGTTCAATCGTCGAGAGCACGCTGAAAGTAATCAAGACCCAGAAGCCGCATGTCACCCAGGTTTACCTGCGCTCAGACGAAGCGGGATGTTATCATAATAACTCTCTTATAGCTGCAGCAAAATATCTCGGTCAGCGAGTAGGCATCACCGTTTGTCGTTACGACTACTCAGAGCCACAGTACGGCAAGGATGTGTGTGATCGAATCTTATGTCCGATGAAAACAGGCATCCGACGATACTGTAACGAAGGCCATTACATTCTAACAGCAACGGACATGAGGAGAGCGCTATCAGAGAGACCAGTTAAAGGTACATCCGCGTGCGTCTGTGCAGTTGACGAGGCGAAAAACACGTTAGAAGTGAACAAGATAGATGGCTTCAGCAAGCTACACAACTTCCAGATTGAGGAGGAAGGCATTCGTGTCTGGAGGTCGTACGGAGTAGGTCGTGGTAAGGAGATTTCCTTCAACAAGCTACTTTCTAAAAGCCAAGGTAACACCGGCCTCGTCGTTTGTGAAGAGTTTTTTACCTGTAGAGAAACACGCGTTTACCAATCTAAAGACACTGTTCTCGAGAGCTCAGACGATGACACTGATTCAGCCGATGCGGAGTTAGATATGTTTGAATGCTCCGAGCCCGGATGTATAAAGAGTTTTACGACTTTCTCGGAACTTGAGTCCCATTTGGACATCGGGGACCACTGCATGAAGGATGAGAAGAAGACGGAAACACTGTACGATAAGATTCGTAAGGATTGGGTGGACATGTTCACTTCAACAGTCCGCATCACTGAATATGATGCGTCGGAATCTAGTACCAAGCAGGGTGTACAAGATTCTTCGCCTTCAAACCAAGCTATTAATATGGGTTGGGCCCTACCTAAGCTACGAACAGGACCTAGGTTCAGCGACAAGGTAAGAAATTACCTTACAGCAAGATTTGATCTCGGCGAACAGACCGGGCTCAAAGCTGACCCTCAGCAGGTGTCAAGCGATATGCGAAAGGCAAGAGACGAGCAGAACGATCGCTTAATTGACAGAGAAGAATGGCTGACCAAGAGCCAAGTGAAGAGCTTCTTTTCCCGCCTTGCAGCGGCCAGACGAAGAAAACAGGAACCAGGAGAAATCGACCTGAGTCCCAGAGACCTATTGCTGGAGGATGAAGAAGCCGATAGACAACAGCTTGTTGAAGAGGTAGTGAACGAACTGAGGCCGCAGCACCCACTGTCATACGATGCATTTAACCTGTGCGAGTGTGCGAGAGAACATAAACTGAACAAATTTAACGTGCCAATGCTGAAAGAAATCTTGCGCCATTTTGAGGTCCCATTCAAATCGAAAGACAAAAAGAAAGAGCTGATTGAACAACTAAGGCTGTTCATACAAGAATGTGAATGCTTTCATTGAAAACGAATGAATATACAGGGGCATAGCTAGGATTCTTGAAGGGGGGGGTGACACTCACTATGTTAGACCCAGCGTACTGAACAGATTGTCACGTCGACATCCGCGTTGTGTTTTTGACCAATTTTCACACTTCTGAAAATATTTTTTTTGTGAATGAGCTACCGGACCCCAGGGGGGGCGGGGGGGTACTAGAAGTATACATGACTGGGGATCCGACGGAGCTTCATATTGCAAACCCAAAAAAATACACAAGCCTGAAATTTGAGACCCAAAAAAATACCTGACATCAAAATTTCCAACTCAAAAAAATACACACGTCGCTGAAAAAAAAAGTTCGAATCAATATTTTTCTGATCCACTGATCGCAACGAAAACCCGAAACGAAAAGTTCGCTCGGAGATACGACCCAAAAACTGAAAAAAATTCCCGTATTCTTTTAAGACCTAAACAAATACGTGAATGATCCCGAGCGTGTAAATTTTCAACCCATAAAAATACGTCGGACCCCCCTCCCGTCATGCATTCTTCGAGTGACCCCCGGATACCGGACAGAACAGTGAAACAGTCGAACGGCGCAAGCGCGAAACGAAACCCCTGAGCAGTGAGCATGGGGGAGGGCAGGAGCCCATGGGGAGGGACAAGCCTGCAAAATAGCTGCATAAATTGGGTATATAGCACTGGTAAAGAAATATTTAATACATTGATGCCATGTTTGATCGTAAGATTTGCGCGTTTTCGCCATGTTTGTATATTTTTTTTCCAAAAACAAAAACTGTCCCACAAAGGGAGGTCACGGGCATCCCAGGACCCCACTTCGCTACGCCCCTGAATTATAAAGAGATGTACAAGTCACTTACCTTGCAAAGAAAAATTCACGTGCATATAAGTACATAAGGTTAAACTTAGTAAAATGCCGTTAATATTGCGATCCTCTTTTCACGAAATACAGTTTTCTGTTATCAAGACATGATGAGTTAATGGAAAAATGGAAAAAAGCGGGTTCTTTCATATTTGTTATATTTATGTTGTCAAAAAACATATTTCGTAGCAGGGATCGCGACTCTCTTCAATTTCCGATGGTAATAGAGCACGAAATGCACATTTGTGTTACATATTTATTTTCTGGTTTCAGAGTAAACTTTAATGCCCCCGCCCACTAATTTTTTATTAAATTTACTTTTTTATGACAGATAAATTAATTCTCACAATATTATTAAAGTCACGTCAATACGATGTCTTCCAATTATAGAGCCCCAACTGTTGGTTTTTTGTCCTTTTTTGTCTCGAATAGTTCAGAGACTTCAGTTTATGTTCATCGAATAACTGTTTGTTTATGAGGAAGGGCCTGAAGGGGGTAAAATGGGAAAAAGAATAGGGCAAATTATCGCTGCGAAAATGGAATTTGGGTGACTGGGACTGGGGGTCACAAGTAAAAACTAATATATAGAACTGGGATTTGAATTTGGAAAATTCGGGAAAACAATAAGCTTGGACTGGAAAATCGGCTTCACCACCCCCTAATCCCCCCCCCCCCACACACACTCTCTATCAGGAACCTGTATGAAATTTGTGAGTCTTGACAAGCGGCATTTTTTTTTTTTTAATGACAAGCGGCATAACTATTTGACACTCTCAACAGCAAATCAGCAAGTTCCTACTCAATGCAAGAAGGCATTTTTTGGATCGTGAATTCTCTTGGAATAATCCCCTCGAAAAGACCAAGCGAAACAACAACCCGGGTTTTGCCAAACTAGACAGCCTGGCTGGTTTTAATTGAATTAGTCTGAAACGAACAAGTCAGTCTTGCGTCAAAACAAACACTGTTTTATCGCAGCGTGGGAAATGAAAACAGCCTCTTTACAGCCACAAACAAAAAGAAAACTTTTACATAGAAGCTTAAAGAATCTTATCGCCTGATCAGGTAAGAAGGAAATCTTTGCTTTGGTAACGTTTTTAGGCAAATTGTTTGCGGCCGGTAAACAGATCGATAGATGTTCCGTGACAACACGGGCTTTTGCCAAATTTGCATACTGATCGAAAGTGATATATTTATTGCTGTGAGCGTTGAAAATACCGAGAAATCGGCTAAAACGGTTGAAACGGCGAAAGAAACATATTTGCCATTTACAGTCTGACTTCTAGCAGTATTTTAACGCATCTCCAAACATTTACGGTTCTGAAATTGGTTTATCGGTCGCTCAAGCGTTTTGTTTATTTTGGATCAAAATGGCGAACATTTGGGAATTTCGCGGAGCTCTGTACGGCGCGCAGTAAAGAGTGCCCACAAATTTTATTTCATACATTTCTATAATGGTGTTAGTACTTTTGAGTTACAATAGACACGATTCTAGATCAGGTCCCACATTCGAGAAAATGGCTTTCAACTACAGGCATGTCGCGTTTTCAACATTTCGGAGTTTGTTGGGAGTCAATTTAAAAAAATCATAACTTAACGAAACTTAAATAGATCTCAATTATTAAACCTGTACACTATCGAGGGAAGATGAAACTTCAATATGTAAAAAAATCAGCTCGTTAAATTGAGTAATAAAGTTTTGGTAGCGACCGTCATTTATGGCAAATTTACGGAGTCTCCAATGGCGAATTGCGTGGTTTTGAGGTGACTTTGAAAATCGCCTCGCAAAAAATATAAAATATCGAATTGATCCAAATAAATGTGATATTTGTTACTGTGATATAATTGTCGACTTTCACTGAAAAAATCAGGGAAATCGGCGAAGGTCCGAAAAAAGCCTTGTCCGTTCTTACACGGACGCTCTCTTAATACGTCGGATTCTAGTCTTTTGAATTCAGTGAGGGCGCTGGGCTACGTTGGACTAATTCTCCCACTTTCTCTCACTTATGATTACACAAGATGTTTTAAAACACTTTAAATAAGACAAAAATAAGCGATAGGAATACGACGTTTCGACGACTACATGACGTCCTTTATTTATCAAGTGTAAATATGCAAAGTTTACACTTGATAATGACGTCGTCGAAACGTCGTGTTTCTATCGCTTATTTCTGTTACTTAAGGACGGTGCCTCCTAATAGAGATGTAATTTGCAAAGGTTATGACTATGGGGAAAAAGTAGATCTTAGCAAGGGTTATTGGAATCCAAAAAGAAAAATGTGGGTAACCACGCTTTTTTCACAGATAATTAAGCAACCATAATTCTAAAAAAGCGTTAAAATACAAAGAATGTATGGCAATTTATTTCCAAATTAAAGCTCAATTATCTCTGAAAAATGCGTGGTTACCCCCAGTTTTCTATTTGGATTCTAATAGCCCTTGCTAAGATCTGCTTTTTCCACATAATCATTAACCACGCAAAAATATTCTTGTATTAGGGGGCAAATTGGGTACTAGGCTGCCCATTTAGCAGAAGATCAAAGCGGCTGTGAGCCAACTCTTGAATACGTAGTGTTTACGTCATTTTTTATTATATATGCATTAAAAAATAAAGGTTTTGAAGCCATAAAAGAAATGTTTTACCATTATAAGAAGATGAAGGCGCACTTTTCCTTTTCACACGAGCGTGAAAATACGCACACGATCTTCGGCTTCGCTTCAAAACTGTCAAAGCTGTCGATCGATCGAATTGTACACTTTGTTGAAGCTCAAATTACAGACGATACTGTAATTGGTATAAAGCAAATAAGCATTTAGAACTAATTATTTAAATGAAGAAATCAACCTTTTTGTCACCAGTTTTGAACAAAAAAGGAGTTCAAGCTTACCAATATTAACCAAGCTTTCTTTCTCCAGTATACCTACAAAAACAATAACTCGTTAACACCTCAAAAAATCCTGGCTGCAAATTAAGCTCCATTCTCGGCCAAAATTTTTACATGCAAATTCCAGCCGATGATCAAAGATTATATTACAAGTTTTTAAAAAGGTATTCGTAAGACAGAATCCTGCACAAAAGCACATTACTCCCCCCCCCTCCCCACACCTTCCTTCTCCGGCCCCATTAACAAACTTTTGTCCTTTTCGAAAAGCCCACAATCCTCTAGCAGCATTAACGCAGATGGCCCAACGGGGTCTTTGGATGTATTCTTCTTAAACTTATTCATTATCCGTACATCTCTGATGAAAAACTCTCTCTCGTTTTTGATACATTACATCAAACATGTTACTGCTGGATTTCCAAGTATTCTGGACAGCTCTGACTATTTAGTATAAGACTATAATTATGCCACACCTGAATCCAACACGATTTTTCTCAGGTCGTCGACGGGCATGTTCGTGCAGAGACCGGCTTTCTCTGCAAGGATCATGTGCTGCCATTCAAAAGCGACGAAGAAGTGGGCGATATTAGGGACTGGTGACGAGAATACGGCAGGGTCTAATTTTGAAATGCACCGGGTGAATTTCTGTGAGAAAATAAGAAACCAGTAGTTTAATCTGCGGAGAATTTAGCTAACGTATTGTTGTTTAGTTGGGGTTTATCGTTGCCCTTATGACAGAATTCAGTAAGGTTACCTTTGTTTCTGTTTTTAGGTCGTTGGTGTGGTTCAGTGAGTTTGGAACTGGAATATGTATTCAGCACATTCAAGTTACACCTGAATCAGTCGTTTGCATTTCATATAATTTTTGTACTGATTAAATTCGTCAAGAGACAAAACAAATTACGCTAATGAACATTGAGTAGCTTCTGCCTTGTAACCAGACGCTTCTAGGTCCTTTGGCACGAGAGCGAAGAACTACTGGATTAGGCTGCTTAACCCAAGATGCGAAGCGGTGCTTCCCTGTTTTCGACTTTCCCATGGCTTCGTGAGTCTTTCAAAGATCCGGCGCAGAAAAAGAAGCGTCTGGGTGCGAGATAGGTGTGATTTTGGGTGATGTAATCACTGCAAGTTGATTGAATCTAACGAATGATAAAGCCTTAGTTTGTTTAGAAACTGTGGTGTTGCCTCGGTAGTGGAGTGAAAGTTAGACTCCAGTTTGATGTCAGATGAGCTGATACAAAGCACACTGGCTGCCCTAAAAAGATTCAAAAGCCGACCCTTCGAGAACTAGCCCTTCGTGAGAGCAATTCTAGTAACAATTATAATTATTGTTTTTCTAAAACGTTACTGTTGTTTATTTTGCGCTCGAGGATTAACTTTGAGATTCATTAAATTAAAAGGGTCTATTGCCATGTGATCGTGATGTGTTTTGCACGGTTATAGTAAGTGAAAGCCCTCAAGACAGCTGTCAAGAAGACAACCAATTACATGAAGCGCTTGCTCGTATCCAGGAGTACTCAATGTAATAATATATTGCTTACCCTTGAATATGTGCAACCAGCTTCTAATATCTCGGCAGCGGTGGCGAATTTTCCTTCCTCTTGTAACGCGTTGCCGTCTGCGTACCATCCAGCTTTAGTACACTTGAAGGCAGCCTCATAAGCAGACCTTTGTTTTTGGTCAAGCTCGCAGCCAACGGAAATGAAACTCGCCATAAAAATAAAGGGAGCAATCGTTGAAAACATGATGGGCAAACTGTGGTCCTAAAGAAAAAATGCAATAAACGACGTCGGTATACACCGTTTTTTGTCAGCTGCTGGGTAACATGTAAAAATAAATGTACCCATGCAGTCCCGAGATCGGCTCGTACATAAAGATTGTGCCGGCTTTAGACTGTGAGACTACGTTATTTTTCATCAACCACGGCAGAACCGCGGGAATGACACGATAGCAAGATCCAAGTAGCGAAGTCGTGTCTTCCGCAATTTTTCGCGCGGCCTCACTATCCATGAAGAGAAATGAATATGAAAAACTGTAACGAGAGCCGTTCTCGCCATGTAGCTCTTTTGTTGAACTCAAAATGGCTTCCTATTAAATATAGAATCAACAACTTCTAAAATCATTGACAATTTAGCACCGTTTTTATTTAACTTCGTTAGTTTCATCTGGACAAATCTCTCCTGATCATCTCAGAATTTGTAGTGATAATCTGCTTCTTAGTTGTCCCAAATTGAAATCAATGTCCACCTCAGATCGGGTGACCGCTTCATTGTACGTGCTAGTCTATGGAAGGTGTTGCCATGGCAAATCACAAAGGCTGAGTCTGTTGGTTCTTATTAAAGCTATGTTGTTCAAAGACTTATCTTTTAAGAAAGCTATTTTACTTTGACAACCGTTCCTTTTCTTTTTATAAACTATTTTTTCCTGTGCAAACTAACTGATCACTTACGTAGTTCGCAGTAATTATACTACGCTCACTACTATACGAACTGACAGTTTATAAACATTTGCTATGTGCATATGAACATATACACATGAAAATTGTGCATTATAAATTGCTAGTTTAATTAATCCACCGTCCGACTGCAAATTTCCATAATACGCGCTTTGTTTCTCCCAATAGAGAGAAGAAAATAAGAGAAAGATAGTTAACTTATCTCAACTTTTCCAACACCATTCTACGAATGGAATTAATTGCGATGGTTTAGAATTCACAAAAAAATAATCAGAAACAACCGGCGTGATACCGCATTACAAAAGGATCAACAACCGGTTCAGGTTTAATTAAAGCCTTTTTCAAAGCTGCAGTGCAATGTCAATCTCACCTTTAAATCGGCTCCTCTTTAGCAACAAGAGAGATAGAACTCTGTTCTCACTGATCTTGATGGAGTGCCCGATGGGCGTGCGTAATGTTTAGTTGCATACAAAGGTACGTGCTGCGCATGTTTTTCCCTTGATGTGAAATGTCACGATGTCACAAAGTAAAGCGTCCATTAATTTTCTTTTAATCACCGTTTTCTATACTTTGAGTTGGTGTTTTTTAGCAACTACCACTGAATTGAAAAAATCCATTAACAACATAAACAGACACACACACCACCGTCGCACCCAAACCGAGAAAAGTCAGAAACACACTTCCTCTCTTTTCTTTCTTAGGCGTTGATATCGATAGTAAAACTGCCGGATATCCTGACAACTACTCAGAACCTTCACTGATGAAATTTCCTTTCTCGATCAGTTCGTAAAGTCTTCAATATCAATTCATGGCAGCATTCAAATGGCTCAAGTGGATCTGACGTCAGGTCGAATCCCCTCATTTTTGGTGACTTAACCATTCAAGCTACCATTGTAACTTAATTTTCAGCCGGCCCGGGGGCTGCAATGATTTTACTTCTTAATAAAGCTATCTAAAACATTCAACATTCAGGTCATGAAAATGAGGGAAGTGATCACCAAAAACAAAATGTCTTGTTGTAAATTCTTCCAACTGGTGCCATAGTAAACCACAGAGGTGGAAAAGGAGACTACCCAAATTGATTTTGGGGATTTCAAGTAAATATTGGTGAGGATGGAAAAGTAAGACAGCGTTTACAGACTGTTAACACCACTTTCATACCTCCGCTATTTCATCTTGGTTCCCTATTATTTTCCCTATTTCCGTATTTTCGTGCCAAGCGAGCCTCAGTCCCCGCGCCTTTCAACTGGATTCCTTCGTAGATCAAATTCGCCGCTCGGGTGACTACAGAGAAGATTTTGTCATGGGCCAAAAGTCAATTTTTTGCGTAGGGAGGCCAGGGGAACAGCAGTTTGCCGCAGGAGAATTTAAATTCATAGCACAAACAGGCTGCCTTATCAAGCGTGTCTGGCGCGAATTGTCGGCGAGGAAAACCGTCCCATAGCACTCATTAAAATTTCAAGCCCAAAAATGGACTCAAAAAGTAATATGACAAAAATATCTGCGTCTGATCATCTTCAGTTTCCTTCTTTGACTCGCACTTCCTGAGGTTATATACAATTAACTGTCTTACCTGTGGAGATCTCGCACTGATTCTGGTGGGATGCTCACCTTACAAGCACAACAACAAACTAATTTATGAAATGATAAATATATGAAATTCATATATTTGAACTGCGGAATGAAGAAATAAATGTAAAGAAGATCCTCACAGATCCTTCATTCCGCAGTTCAAATTTATGAATTTCATATATTTATAATTTCATCTTCATCTTTCCCGGGTATATTACGAACCAATTTAATGGCCAGCTCCCAGTTGGCTTGTTAGCTCAATTGGTTAGAGCGCTGCACCGGTATCGCAGAGGTCAGGGTTCGAATCCCTCTGCTAGTTCATCTTGGTTCCCTATTTTTTTCCTATTTCCGTATTTTCGTGCCAAGCGAGCCTTAGTCTGCGCGTCTTTTAACTGGATTCCTTCGTAGATCAAATTCGCCGCTCGGGTGACCACAGAGAAGATTTTGTCATGGACCAAAAAAACAATTTTATGCCCCTTGCCCGCTTACTAACGAATGAACTTTTCAATGTGCATTGCCAAGGCTGAGCTCAGTTTGCTGGGAATGGAACTAGACTGACACAGTTTTTGCCATAATTTGGCCACTCAGTTAAGTGGCCGTTTATTGATAATCTCATATCAAATTACAATTGATCTGGAAATGAAAACCTTTTCCCCGCAAAGGTGAGGGCAAACACGCCTAACTCTACCTAATTCTGGTATAATGTATCAACGTGAATGACTGAAAATTGGGAGGGTAAGAGGGTGGGAAAATGCTTGCCCTGCACCGAAGCTAAAATGAAAGAGGCCTACAACCACATGCTCAGAAGCCTAAATATAAACCTGTTAAAGTCCCGGATGTGACACCATCCGGGGTAATTAATTGCAAGGCAGGCTGCATAAATTTATTTATTCCCTTTGGTAATAAATGTTATTTATGCCCCTTGCCCGCTTACTAACGAATGAACTTTTCAATGTGCATTGCCAAGGCTGAGCTCAGTTTGCTGGGAATGGAACTAGACTGACACAGTTTTTGCCATAATTTGGCCACTCAGTTAAGTGGCCGTTTATTGATAATCTCATATCAAATTACAATTGATCTGGAAATGAAAACCTTTTCCCCGCAAAGGTGAGGGCAAACACGCCAAAGCCCGGATCGTACAAGCGAGACAGGGCCGCCCCACCCGAAGCCCAAGCAATGCACAGTGACTTAACAGGAACGAACCAATAACACTGAAACATGACTGCTGAGTCTAACCCAGTGGCCCCTGCACACAAGGTTAACCAACAAACTGTGAAATCGTTCACAAAAGCTTACACTTATTAAAATATTCAGAATAGCTGGATGTTTTGTGGAACATTTGGCCCCTGCACAAATGCTTCCACTTAAGGGACTCTATACAAAGCATACAAACGTCCTTCCAGATCTGAGTCTGAACTACATAGGCTCAAAAAATTAAAGTATGACTACTGAGTCTAACCCAGTGGCCCCTGCACACAAGGTTGACCAAAAAACTGTGACATAATTCACAAAAGCTTACACTTATTAAAGTATTTAGATTAGCTGGATGTTTTGCGAAACATTTGGCCCCTGCACAAATGCTTCCACTTAAACGAATCTATACTAACAACATACCACTGTCTCTCCAGATCCAAGCCTGAAGGAAGCAGTTGGCCCCTGCACAAATGCTCCTAATACGGCAGCTATCTATCTGAACAAAAACCCATATGTCCTGGGCTGTTGGCCCCTGCACAACCGCTCAGCATTAAATGCCATCAACTAACTTAACCATCAGTCTTTAGGAATATATTTAACAATGCTAGTAGATAAACATAACGCAGATACTCTTGGCCCCTGCACAAAAGATCTGCGCCATGCTTGAGAAGCTTACACGTGGTTACATGGGTACGACTGCAAGCATGGGCATATGGCACTGGTTTACGGTTGGACCGCCGAAAGAGACCCCACTGTGGAAGTTCGAATATATCGTAAAAATGCATTAGATTTCCAGCGTCCAAAATTCCTAATCTGTGCGTCAGACATGCCCTTAGCTGCTGCCCAGGAAGCAGCACCAATCCGGAAGCTATGTGACTTATAGCGCGAACCATCTAAATCACAAAAATTGAGGTCTTCAGATAAAGCTGTCACAAAGAAAGATCGGCATATTGGAGAGGCATCTGGCCAGCAGAAAAGAGGTCCCGGAGATTGTCCCCTTAAACTTAGATACTCTAACAAATGAGAGACAGGGCAAACCGGTTTCTCACGATAAAGAAAAATATCTACTGGGCTTGTACTATCACTATGCTTGTAATTCCTTAGCGTTAGCTTAATCGCACTGACATTGCCCTCTCTGGTTTTCATAGAGACGAGTTGGCTGATAGTGATAATATTTTGATGGGGTTGATTAACTCTATATGTGATTTCACCAACTCGAAGGGCGGCAAAGAAAGCGAAAGCGTACATAGCTTGTATTAATTTCCTGCTATACAAGGAAGATTTGGTGTGTTCACATGCTAATATGATGTTTTCAAGTATTGGCAGTGAAATGGGTAGGCGAGAGTCCCTGGAAGGGTTGAGTTTACAGTAGCCGCGTAATGTGAGCTGAATCATTTCAGACTTAGTTGGATCAGGCAAAGAGGCTAAACGGTGGGGGTAACTTAGTGCCGAAATGTAACTGGTAACTGTGGAGGCTGCATATTTCTGTTCAGCTAAAAAGGCGATGAACAGGGCCAATGTATGAGTTGAAATCGGAAACAGGGGAGTTTGAAGTTGCAATCTATCCCTTATGAAATGCTGCAAGATCTGCCAAGGACGACGATATGTGTTTAAAGAACTGGCACTCAAACTGGCTTCTAATAACTGGGCTAGCCTATTGCCCAGTTCTCTGGTAGCAGGGGTGCTGGCAGTGGGGTTGGTGATGGGTCCATACCGCAAGACAATGTTTGGAATTTGTCGACCTGTAAACGAGATAGACTATCAGCCAGCACGTTCTTAACTCCTTGAATATGGCGCGCCCTAAAGAAAATATTGTTCTTCAAGCAAATCAGAACCATAGTGCGCAATAATACTAGCATCTTAGTGTCCTTCGTTGTTTGCTTATTGATGACATGGACTACACTCTCATTATCCGTAAAAAAGAGCACCCTCTTGTTTCTTAATTCTGTACACCAAGTACTGAGAGCGATGACAATTGGAAAAAACTCGAGAAAACAAATATTATGTGCCTTCCATGCATCGGGCCATGTACCGTAAGCCCAGTGCTTGCCAAAAATAAGACCGTATCCGCTAGATTGTGCGGCATCCGTGTAGAAATGCATGGTATGCGAGGTCGACCAGGCTTCCTCTAAGAAAAAGGACTTTCCATTGAAAGAATCTAAGAAAGTTTCCCAGATTCGTAAATCCTGTTTAGTTTCAGTAGTAACCCGAATACGGTAATGTGCATGTCGGACACCGATGGTGAGGTTTATCAATCGCCGGATAAAAACTCTGCCAGGGGTAACTACCGAGCAAGCAAAGTTCAGGAGACCTATAAGCGATTGGAGCTCCTTCAATTTAACTCTTTTTCTGGGCAACATACTGCGAATTGCCCCCAAGATTTTGCTAACTTTTTCCAGTGGAAGCCTGGCCTCAAGATTTATACAATCTAACTCTATTCCAGCAAATTGCAATACCTGACTAGGGCCTTCAGTTTTTTCTGGAGCCATGGGAACCCCGATGTCCTCACAAAAATGTAAAAACCGTTGAAGGGCAGCACCGCAAGCATCGTGGGATGTATCAAGAATAAGAAAGTCATCTAAAATATGTAGGATGTTGGGAATCGCTAATTTGCTTCGCGCTACCCACTCCATTGCGGTGCTGAGAGCTTCAAAGGTCTTACAAGAACTAGCACAACCCGCGGGGAGGCAGCGGTCTACATAGTATCTCCCTTTCCATTGCATTCCCAGTAGTTGGTAATCTAAAGGGTGAACTGGGATGATGCGGAAAGCACTCCTAACGTCCGTCTTGGCCAGAGTACAGCCTGCGCCTAAACGTTTGATAATCCTAATTGCGTCATCGACCGTGGCATAATGTACTGAGCAGAACTCTGGAGGGATAAAGTCATTAACTGAAGCTCCAAAGGGGAATGAAAGATGGTGAATCATTCTAAATTCGCCTGGCACTTTCTTAGGAATCACTCCTAAGGGAGATATTTTGAGATTATGCAACGGGGGTGTAGCAAATGGTCCCATTATACGACCTGCTTGGATTTCTTTAGCTAACTTGAGATCAACAATATTCGAGTGCTCAGACGCAGAAAAAAGATTGTTAGAATAACTGCCCTCCAATGGCCCTTGAAAATGCAAACGAAAACCATGTGAAAATCCAGATAATAAATGTTTACGAGAATTTTCATTATAACCAGCTAAGTATGCTGCTAAAATCTTAGCCTTGACTGGAGTTGGGAGTGCTTCGGAAGGTAGTATTGCTGTTGGAAGCGACCCGGTTGTAAAGTGGTGGGGTTGTTTTGGACCCTGTATTCCCCGTTGGCGATTTGGGAGCTTGCTGGCATTTGGAAATGGGGTGGCTGCTCCCACACCGGAAACATCGGTGCTTGAAGGAACACCCATTGCATTCGATTCCCCTATGGAATTTATAACAGAACCCTTTGGGAATGTATTGCCCTGTTTGTTTACTTTTTCCCCCTTGGGTATTTGCTTTGGCACGAAAATAATGTGACCTCAACCATAACTCAGCGTGAATCTGGTCCCATGGTGCCCCTTGGCTCTGTCTAATACTACGAAAGTTCTCGTCGTAGAACTTCCAATTTGCTCCCTGCGTAGCTAGCTCCCGGATTACGGAGCCATATTTCATCAGGGCTGGGGTATCATGGGGGGCCTTCTCAGCATAAATGGCGACAAAGACCTGAAAGGCTGAGACCCACTGTTCAATGGAGTGGACCGACTGCCGCTTGGGATTAGGTACTAGAGTTAAAGTAGGCTTACCCCCATCATCTTTCTCCACCCTGAAGGTGTAATGGTCATTTGCCTGAGTAATACTACTATTTAGCAGGATGGCAAAATCTACATATTCATTAGCCCATATCAGTTTTTTAACCTTATCGGGCACTTGGTGTGTTAGTGAAACAGCCGCTGACAAAAAAGTGTTCTTACTTGGTGGTGAGGTTACTGCACCGGGTAATAATGAACCAGTTACTTGCTGGATTGCTGTGTCAACAGTGTGTTGCACTGATTGGTCTGCATTGTCAGTAGGGGGAGTGGTTTCTGTTATGTCGGAACTCCCATGGACTGCTGTACCAGACCTCTGTGGAGGATCGGGAATGAACTGCACCACTGGTATTGCTGCTGACGCAGATGGTGGGACTTGGGCAACATTCTGCAAGGCGCTAGCTACCGCTGCTGTGATTGTATTTGAAAGAGTTGCCAGAGTTTCCTGGGTAAGGACCGACTGCATTGGCACCGGTACTGCAGGGGAGTTATCCTGGGACCCTGACTGGATCGGTTGAAGGAGTGATGGGTGCGGGTGCCCTGGCGTTTCTGAAGGTGTATTGCTTACCACTCGACGCCTCTTGGCCACTCTGCTTAAGTGGCTTTGTGTTCTTTTAGGAGGCATTCTGGCAACGAAAATAAACTTTTAGGGCGTATTATGAGTGTAAACAGGAAAAAGTAGCGCAAAGCTCCGCTTAGAGCTTGGAAGGACAGTGGTAAACCGTGCATACATGAAACAATAGCCAAAAAATTGGTGCCCTTGAGCCACACAACAACAAAATAGGACGACATAAACATATGGCCCAAAAAATTCTATCACACCACAAGGATGTAATAGGCATACATAATGATGCAACAGCATAACCTGGTACATGAATGGCCCAGAGCAGTATTACTCCCGCCGAATAAGTATCATGACCCATGCTGACAAAAGCCAAAAACTGTACGTCCATAACAAACAAATGTGTGGTGACAATAAGGGCCCAAAACAAAGTCTTGGCTAAAACAAATAACTGCCTAGTGGCCAATAATAACAAATGGCTGCAACAAAGCACATGGTGCCTGGTATCCTATTAAGGATAGTCCACATAAAATTATGCAGCACGAATTATAAAGGCCGAATTTATACTGAAAATCCTAACATTGGTATTAACCCTTTTGAACGTGGGACAGTGCCCACAAAATGGCACCCCTATAGCTTCGGTAAAGGGCCTTGTTTCCCATATAGTTTAAGTGAATGCCGTCGCGGTCATATACTGCATTATTCGTCGGCTGAATCAAACCACGATGCTGCCAACACTTCGCGACTGATACTCCACGTAATAATTCCTTCAGGTGATCATTCATTTGTGTGGCCTTTTCATTATATCCATCGAAAGGCTCCTTCTGTCGTGCGATGGCTTCACAAACAATTATAAATCGCAATTTCAGGTCTTTGAGTAAAAGCTCTGTTAAAGCGACTATGGAAAGCGCGATAGTCTCGGGGTCGTTGTCCTTGTCACATAGATCATTCGATCCAAGTTCGAGGATAACAATGTGGGGGGCGGCACTGCGAATGTCATCGAGATCATACTTGATTGTTTTGTCCACTGTTCGCCCTCCTTTCCCGTGAAAAACTACCGAACAGACCTTTGCCAATCCTAAGTTGAGGTCAAAAGATCCGTCGGAGTGTTTTTGGGCCGCAAAATCTTCCAATCTGCGTACAAATGAATGCCCTAATACAAGCGTACGTGGTTTCGGGTTCGCAGCCGCCATGTGACTCGAGCGACGGTAATGCAGTGGCGATGAAAACTAATAAACACAGCCTACTTATCTGGTTGTCCTTTGAATCAATGTCCAGCTCTTCTCTTCGTCCGTTGGAAAAGAGAAAGTTGGGAATTCTGGCCGTGTAGTTCTCCTGTGTAAAAATACTCGCAGAAGAAAATGCAAAAATGCTTGCCCTGCACCGAAGCTAAAATGAAAGAGGCCTACAACCACATGCTCAGAAGCCTAAATATAAACCTGTTAAAGTCCCGGATGTGACACCATCCGGGGTAATTAATTGCAAGGCAGGCTGCATAAATTTATTTATTCCCTTTGGTAATAAATGTTATTTTTGTGTAGGGAGGCCAGGGGAACAGCAGGTTTGCCGCACGCGAATTAAAATTCATAACTCAAACAGGCTGCCTTATCAAGCTTGTCTTGCGCGAATTGTGGCGAGGAAAGCCGTCAGATAGCACTCAGTAAAATTTCAAGCCCAAAAATGGACTCAAAAAGTGATATGACAAAAATATCCACGTCTGATCATCTTCAATTTCCTTCTTCGATTCGCACTTCCTGAGGTTAAATACAATTAACTGTCTTACCTGTGGAGATTTCGCGCTGATTCTGGTGGGATGTTCACCCTACAAGCTCAACAACAAACTAATTTATCTTGCGCGATTCATTTGCTTAACACTCACTCACTATTCAGTGAATAAGACAGCGCCTTCTTTTGTTTTAAGTCAGATTGTTTTTAGTTTTTAAACTTTTAACTCATGCTCTGTTTGTCGAAAACAAAAGTTTTTTGCGAATAAGTTTAGAGGCAATTCAGGTGGAAAATGAACCTACCAGCGGTGAAGCGCTAAAGTTCACCAAGCTAGGTAAATCTGTTTCTTTCCTCGACCGTTTAAACTTGAGCGATAATAACTGAACTTTAATATATACCTTTGCAGATTTCTGAGATGTCCAAAAGACAGTATCCATTGAACACCGTTCCGTGACTCACTTTTTTGACTGAGTGGCTCTTCATTGAATAAGACAGCGCCTCCTTTTGTTTTCAGTCAAATTACATTTCATTCGTAAAAGTTTCATGTCACGCTTTGCTGATGTTTCTCAGTGAACAAAGAGAATTAGTATTATAAAGAATCTGAAGAGTCGCTACTTTCAGCGACCACTTAAAATGAGTAAATGCACCTATTGATAAAGGGATAGTGAAAGGATAGATTAACCATTCAGTTGGTTGGATGGGTTCACCGGCGTTTTTGATATGCTTGTTAGATTTTAATGTGACAGTGATGAAAACAATTTAGAAAGATATTTAATAACCGATTGCGCTGATTTATCCCACGGATTTTATCTCGGATCATTCTCGGTAGCTGGGTACGAACCCTTACCCTTACTACTGATAATAATTTAACTAGTTCAACGTTGTTTCGAGGACTAGAGATGTGTGAACAGTTAAGCAAGTTCTCTCAATGGGTACTAACAAAACGCATGGAGACTAGTAGAGAGAATTTCTAAAATTATGCTGCGCAGATTGAACTCTTGAATCGTGTAGTTTGGCTGTTACGACATATCACGATTCATAAAAGGTAATTTGCAGCGCAACGCAATACAACTTCGGCCTCTCGCAACGCCGTTGTGAACGAAATTGCTGGTGTAGCAACCCCTCTTCCCAATTTGTCTCACGGCTCGCAACGAAAAATTAAGTTGCTAATTGTACTGTGGGGAAACTGATCGGCCTGGCTTCTCAGAAGGCGACCAAACAAAACTTTTTTTTACGGAAATGAACCGTTGCACAAAAACATGGTCTTGACTAAACTCATCATCGTTTTTCATTGTTGGACTTGTGATACTCGTGATACTAGTGATACTCTATTTATGGCAAAACACTGCTCGCAGCCATTGAGCAGTTGATGTTTCCCGAAGGGAAAAAACAACATTTATTTCACCACCTATACCACTGCCGCATTAGCATTCGTAGGAAAACGTCTATTTTTGAATTCAACGAATCTGACAAATACCTCATTAGTTATGCAAAAGAAATCTGATTGTTTAACAAGCTGGATCGATCTTGTCAGCTGAGCAATTATTTTGAAAGATCCGAAGAGCATTTTATCTTCAAACCTATTGAGATACTTTAACAATTTTTGGCCGCTTTTTAAATCAATTTTTTGTTTTATTATTATTCCATCTTGTACAAACGTCACCTCTTGTGTGACTCTGGGCATTTTTTAAACTTGTTTTCGCCGCTTCTTTCATAGGAGTGAATACCTCATATGGTCCAGCTTTGTGATAGACGTTTCCCAGTCTGAAACTCACCAATGGAGTGGGGCGAGACGAATCAGACAATTTGGGTGTTCGTTCGGTTTTTAACTGCTTTCTCGGCTTTGAATTTACCGCACATTGCCCGAGCAACAAACACACTGAATGAAGTAAACAAATTTACAATAGTTACACTGAGATCACACCCAGCCAATATAGTAAGGAAAAAGGAAAGCAACATGGAACGTCAACGAACAAGTTATGCATGATTCAGTTTTATCTGTTACCATCCCCCCGGGCAACCCCGGGGACAAGTCCAGCCCTTCCGGCCCGGGGGTGGGGAATTGTATAAAGTGGTCTTGTCCTGGGGGTAGGGGGCGGGGCACATCGAAAATAACTTCTTGTTGTTCTTGTGAAGTACGTCACTTCCCGGTTGACACGATGGCACCGGACCACGTGGAGAAGACTGCCTATTTCCAGGGGAAATCTCTAGAATTTGTAGCAGACTGGTAAGAGAAGAATAATCTCTCAAAATTAAAATCTGTATTCGAAGGCACCTTTATTATTATAAATTGTTAAACGAATGTGCGTTTGACGCGTACTCGAATGGATGGCGTTCGTAACAAACAAAGAAATACATGTTCAGCGTATATATGTATAAAAATGTAAGACGACTTAAAAAGACTCTATATAAAAACGGATGCACGGCTTTATATTAAACAGAGGTCTCAGTCCAGTGTTCTTATGAAACAAGCTGAGAAAGACTCCTTTAAAACGCTGCTATCAATTTGTTCACGGGCCTCTTGTGCATATGTGCTCTATTTAGAATAAAACACGTGGCAAAGAACATTTCTTTACTCGCCAGCCGTACGCCAGTGCAGTTAGAGTTTTTTCTTCAGTTTTCTTTTTCAAATATAGTGTTCATGTTTTTATTATATTATACATGTAGTGTCCTTCGTTCAATAAACTCTACAAAATAGTTTAAGTTCTTGCCAAAACGTCTGGTTTTGCTACTGTACGGAAATCAATATCGTGATCTATATTTTGTACACAAAACAACCTATTTGTGGTCAATGAGGAATCCCGGGGGTGGGGAATTATCTCTTTCTGCGTGCCCGGTGGTGGGGAATAGACCGCCAAGTGAGAAAAAAATTGCAAATCCCGGGGGTGTGACCACGCATTATATTAATTCATCTCGCTACACAAAAGCACATTTTAAAATTATTCACATACGCTTTTTTAAGAACTCGTTGGAATAAATTTAACAGTCACTGCTAAACAGTGAAAAGTAGCAAAAGGAAACAACGGAATCTAAGTGCTAATTTCCATTTCTCAGGTTATGTGCTAATTTTAATAGCAATTTTTTTGTTTTCGATGTCAGCCAAAAATAATTTCCCAACTTAGAATTGCTAAATGCTAAAACGTTGATCAATGAAAAAAAGTGTACGTAGACGTTTCGTTTCTGTTAGGGCAAGGGTTAGAGTGAGTTTAACAATCCAGCAGAAGAACACATCGTAAAATTCAAAAGCTGCTTTCAGAACCGCTTTACTTCTGCTGTCGTTACAGAACATTTTAAACTTACTGCATGACATTTGCTTATGCACAACCGGGCTAGTTGTTCAGTTGCTTGTCAGGACGTTACATGTAAGAAACCAACAGCAATGTCAACAACAGAAAATAAACAACGACCTCCGAAAAAAGATATTAGCAAAAGAAATATTTTGGAGAATCATACCACTGAATCCCTCCGAGTGCACGTTAATTAAATAAAATAATTTTTTTCGCAAATAAAATTCCTTACTTGTCAGTTAGTTTGTGTCCATAGCGCGTTTCTTGTGCTATTTATGCTCACATCATCACACAAAACCAAGAAACACACTATGGACACAAATATAAGGAATTTTATTTGAAAAAAAATTACGATTCTAGAAATTATTGTTGAATTTCCGTACAAATACTTGTATTTATCACTATACTCGTAGTGTGAGCTTGGGTTACCTATGTTTTTTTTTTTTTTTTTGGTTTGTTTGTTTGTTTTTTACCTTTTTGGGGCAAATCCGTACTGAATTAAAACAAGAAAAAGTGTGGTTTATCAACGACGGGCCCTTACAAGCTAGAGTCGTTCAGTTGATTGAGGGCACAAATATTCACGGATTTTTTATGTTGGGTATCAAAGATAAATAAATTTTGCGTGTTCTTTTGTTTGGAAATTGAAAATATATATATATATATATATATATATATATATGTATATATGTATATATATACACCCGTTTTCAAAAACATTGCTACTTGAAAATATATACATACATATATACATCTTTTGTCTTCACAACATATATATATGTTATATGTCTTCACAACATATATATATATATATATGTATATATATATATATATATACACCCGTTTTCAAAAACATTGCTACTTGAAAATATATACATACATATATACATCTTTTGTCTTCACAACGCGAAAACAAAAGAATAAATATGAAAACAAAAGGTAAATATATATGTATATATATTTTTCAAGTTGCAATGTTTTTGAAAACGGGTGTATATATATATATATATACATATAGATATATATCGCAAAAATGAAAGCCCGCAGCAAAAATTTCATACCAAGCCGTAGATGCTAGAATTAAGGATTTAAATTCTTCTCCAACCCTCGCATTTTCAATATCCTCGATACAGTAATAAATGGCAAGTGTTTTATAAAACTGCGTTGCCTGTATATTTGCATGACTACTTGTCGAATGTTGATCTCGAGCTAAACGCCTGGGGTTAAAGGTTTCTCTTGTAAATCAAGTCTTAGGCATTTTATTTCACTGCTAAATGTTTTGATTTGACAAAATTAACCTAGTGTAGATCTAACGTGTTTTCTTCTCTTTATATGAGCTAGTTTTAAATGCATGAATTGGCATTTTCTGTGCGACGACAGTGACAGACGTTCCAGTTACACCCTCGTAAAAAATAAACTCACAGTTATACGCGTAATTTTCTTCCCAGTTTTATCCGACAAAGGCTGCTAAAAGCCCATCATGTATTTTAAAGGGACACAGTCAGCTGGCGCAGATGCGCAGTAGATACCGTTTTCATCTAATTAGCATATCTCACTTTTGACAGACATTCTACTCACTTTTCACTTTCGGTGGTACTTATGTTAGTGGATTTCTGGTTTGCCAATCGGAGTCAAAGTCAATGTACCTGATGGTCATTACAAAAGTGTGTGAGTAAAACGTGTCGACGTACATCAAAGTCAATCGCACATGTTGTCACTAGTGGGAGCTTACCTTCTGCGGTATACTTTGCTCTTTTGGTTGGTCTGCGAGTTTCTTCGTTTCTCAGTCTACAAAAATAAGTGAACTGATATTTTAAAGTAAATCTTCCCAAGATAAATATCAACACCTATCTGAAAAAGTTGTAGTGAATTGTGGAGAGGCTGGTACTCTCCGTCCTTCTCGTCGCTTCATTTCCAAACTCAGTGTAGCCTTTCCAAAAATGCCGAATCGTTAGCAAAAGTTCTTTCGCTACGAATCTTTCTCCAAGTCGTGAAGACTTGTTTGTTTAAATGGACAGAGTGGTGTTGAGCTCTCCAGTGTTTTCTGTTGATTTCTTAAGTTATCTTTGCCAATGCAGTTGATTTCTTTCGCCCAGCACCTTCAGGTTTGCGTCCTCTAGGTTGGGAGCTCGGTCCATGCTGGTTTAGCAAAAATTAAGCACAATATTCTCCTCTAATGAATAAAAAACATATCCAGGAACTGGCGTTGAGTGATATTTTTAAAGTAAATAAAAAAAGTACAGCAGGTGAAAACGGATTTCCAAAGCAAATTTGATTTCGGGTTACGGGGGACGTTTTTCAAAACCAACAAACTAGTGCCCAGGTTATCGCAGCCCTCGAGCTGACAACGTCCCTTTAATTTGCGAGAGAAAGCCGACAAATGTCAAGGCTTTTCCAGAACTTTTGTGTGGCATGCATGCACTATTGTTCGCGGAATTTGTTGTTTTCATGGTGATCATGACAGGCAGGTTTGTCAAATGTTTGTTGTCATATCTTTTACATTTTTACACCATTTTAGAGCTTCTTCGTTGGTTTTGATCATTTTTAGTCGGTTTTTTCACCTTGGTACAAATTGACAAATCCAAGATGGCGGATCGAAGAAGACAGCTGTTCGGAAATCATGACTTAATTTCTCTGTAATGAGACGTCATAATTTGATTTCTCGAACATTAAAGAAAGCAATTTTCTTTTAATATATAACTTTCAAGTTTCTTTGCCACCGACCCATCGGGTTCAGCAACTCCCAAAAACTAATCCAGGCATATTTGGATGTCAGTCTTGTTATTTGATGTGATTTATATCATTCATTGTTTCACACTTAGCTCTCCTCAAGTTTGAAAATCAAAGACCCCATCAGGAGGGCGTTCGCTTTCCATTCATTCAGTCATTCTATTCATCCATCCGGGCATCCTTCACCTTAAGTTAACCAACCAGCACCCACCACCCCTCCCCTTCTAAAACTTTCCAATTTCCATTTGTGCCAAACATACATTGCTTCGAAAGAGGGGACGTCCTAAAGATGGATGGACGGATGGCTGGATGGAAGGATGGATGTCGGAAGGACGGATGAATTGGTTTATGAATTATTTAATTAATTAAAGATCCGAATGTGATCGTTGAAATTTTAAAAAACACTATTGAGCAATCCGTTATTTTCCTTTTGGTAGTGTTTTTTCGTCGTATTCAAACTCGGGTACTGTGACGGTGTGACTTGCAAATGGACTAATTATGTATGAAATTACTAAATAATTATATATAATTAATTTATAATTAAGACTGACAGCCTTCAATAATAAGGATAGTTATTATTCATAAAGTTATTAGAACGCTAACAAATATCATTTGCAACAGATCGCCTTAGTGTCACGTTGATTTTCGTAGCATTAACAGCAGAATTCATAAAAGACAAGGTAAGAGCTTGCTTTATACTGTTAGATACTTTCGTGAAGGTGGCTGCGTTGGCCTGTACTTTTTGCGCTTGCAAGATCTTTCTCAACAGTCAAAAGGGCTTACAATTGAATAGACGGCAGAGCTAATACTACATCGGGCAAACGAGCTTGAAATACAAAATGTCAAGAAATCAGGCACGAACACGCTGCTGTTGTTGTGATTTCGAGATTATCTACGTTTTGCAGGGCTAATATAATGAAACGTGAATTTGATATAAATGTGTCTTTGTTGCTTTATGAAGGCGCAGTTTACCTGGGCGTTAACTCCTATCAACTCTGCAAATTTCAAATACTATAACTGCAACAGTGCATACTTGGCAAACTGTATGGGCAACAGAATTCTTGTGAAATAGAAGGTTGAAAAATAAATAAATAATTAAAAACAAAAAAATATTTTTACTGCCAGGTACTTGAAGAGCACTTAGGGTTGATAGCCTATTGTTCTCAGTGTCTATCTGCTAACTTCAAATTTTCAGGCTCCCTAAAACTCATCAATTCCTCAACCCTTATTTTCTTCTTAATCAATTTAACATTCTTAGAATCATAAACGTTGCTTTAAACCTCAAGGGGAGAATAAACCCTAACCTTATAAACCGTAGCATTCAACCAGATTCCCCGCACAAGAATCTATTAAATGAACGATTTTTGAAGACAGGAAGACCCACATCCTTTTGTCCTTTTGTCCTTTTGTCTGTCCTTTTGTCTTTTCTCTCAATGAGTACTCAACCAAACGTATGGAGACTAGTAGGGAGAATTTTGTAAAATTGTGCGGAGGCCTTAAGGATTCAGCGGAATCGTGTAGAGTAGCTTCACCTTTAACGTCCGTTCATCTCAGGGTGACAGTGGGTTTTGTACTGTCTCAAAAGTGTTTCTCCTACAAAGCCATAAAATCCATCCTGTACCTGTTACAACGTAACACGATTCATAAATAAAAGGTTTTTGGAAGAGTTAAGGTGCTATCAAACGAGGTAATTTGCAGCGCAACGCAACACAACTCGTCTTGCAACGCTGTTGCGAACGAAATTGCTGGTGTCAACAACCCCTCTTCCCAATTTCTCTCACGGCTCGCAACGAAAAATGAAGTGGCTTATTTTGGAAAAATTGATACGTGGCTGCTCAGAAGGGGACAAAAGAGAAATTGTTTTATAGAAAACATGAACAGTTTCACGAAAACATGGTCATGATTAAGTTCGTAGTCGTTTTTCACCTTTTATTTGGCTTCTACAAAAACTAATTAGTAACACTCTATTTGTGACAAAACACTGCTCACAGCCACTTAGCAGTTCATGTTTCTCGAAGGAAAAAGACCCATTTATTTCAATTTCCAGTCCAAGATTTAAAGAAATATATTATTATATGGTAAGTTAGGTACATAAGCCGTAATAAAACTCGTTTCACCACCCACACAATTACCGCATTATCATTCGTAAAAAAATGTCTTTATTTTTTAATTCAACAAATACCTTATAAGTTATGCAAAAGAAATCAGATTGTTTACCAAGCTTGTCAGCTGAGCAATTATTTTGAAAGACCCGAAGAGCATTGTGTCTTCAAACCTATTAAGATTCTTAAACGATTTTTTTTCCGCGTCTTAACCCTATTCAGACACGGGTGGGCGGATTCTGTCCGCAAGGACTTTGGACGTTTATAACTTTTTTGATAAGCAGGCTAAAGCCACCAAACTTGGTGACTTTTCCTAAAATTTATCTGGAAACAATTTGGTGTAGTAAGTCCTTGTCTGTTAAGTTTGACGTTACCATAGCAACCACTTTTTGACAAGTGGTGTTTTCAAAATTTTAAATTTCCCTCTTTTTAATAAAAAATTATTACTTTTTTGAAGTGAGTTTTACAGTTTTGGATCGTTTCCGTGTTAATTTATTGTCTTTGATCACTTCTTGATCAAGTTTGGCGGTTTTTGGAGGTTTTAGGAAAACTTAAGAAATCCAAGATGGCTCATCCAAGATGGCCGCCGATTCAGAACAAAACGTTATTGTGACGTCATATGACGTCATAAGCCGAGGTTGTGGACCTCAATGTAAACATTTTTGGACGTACTATCTTTCCTTTAAGTTTCGTTGTCATAGCTTTAATATTCTCGGAGTTAAGAGGTGGGGGCGGAATGCGCCCCCTACCCCCCCCCCGGTCCCACAAGACCAAAAAAGCCTGGTCTGAATAGGGTTAATTCTATGTTTTGTTTTATTTTATTCCATCTGATAAAAACGTCACCTCTCGTGTGCCTATGGGCATTTTTTAAACTTGTTTTCGCCGCTTTTACGCTTCTTTCATACGAGTGAATACCTCATATGGTCCAGCTTTGTGATAGACATTTCTCCAGTCTGAAACTCACCAATGGAATGGGGCGAGTCGAAGCAGTCAATTTGGGTGTTAGTTCGGTTTTTAACTACTTTCTCTGCTTTGAATTTACCGCGTTGCCCGAGCAAGAAACACACAGAATGAAGTAAACGAATTTACAGTAGTTACACTGAAATCACACCCAGTCAATATAGTAACGAAAAAGGAAAGCAACATGGAACGTCAACGAACCAATTATATTAATTCATCTTGCTACACAAAAGCACATTTTAAAATTATTCGCATACACTTTTTGAAGAACTCGTTGGAAAAAAGAGTTAAGGTTTTTTGACATAACCCGTGAAACGAAATTTAACAGTCACTGCTAAACAGTGAAAAGTAGCAAAAGGAAACAACGGAATCAAAGTACTAATTTCTATTTCTTAGGTCATGGAAAATAATGCTTAATGGTTTGCTAATTTTAATAGCATTTTTTTTTGTTTTCGATGTCAGCCAAAAGTAATTTCCCAACTTAGAATTGCTAAAATTGCTATAACGTTTACCAATGAAAAATAGTGTAGGTAGATGTTTCGGTCAGTCGTTTCTGTTGGGGCTAGGGTTAGGGTGAGGCTAACAATCCAGCAGAAGAACACATTGTAAATGCAAAACCTTTCAGATCCGCTTTACTTCTGCTGTTGTTACAAAACATTTTAAACTTACTGTATGACATTTCCTTATGCACAACCGAGCTTAAAAGTTTTGGAGAATCATACCACTGAATCCCTCCGAGTGCACAGTAATTAAATAAAATAATCAGTAATTTTTTTTGGTTCCCTTTAACAGCTCTCCTTTCACCGATACACGCACGATATACGCACGGTAAAGCATCAACTAATTGATAATTTACGTCTAATGCAAACATTTCCTCTCTTTTCTTTAGGACTGCACTTTGCTCATCATGTTTTCAAGGGCCTTCTGCATTGCATTTGCTTTGGGTGTTATCTCCGTTGCAAGTGGGCTTGTCAGGGAACCCAGGTCAGCTTATGAGGTAGCTTTAAAGTGCACTAAGGCTGGATGGAACGCAGATGTTTCCGCCCTGCGAAAAGATGGAAGTCCGGACTTACTAGGAGATGCCTGCATCTATTTAAGGGTAAGATCAGTTGTAAATTCTCTCCAGCCGATGGGTTTCGGATTCCAGTGTTCCACTGTGCCCGCGATTCATCCCACCGTCACGGTTAAACACCGGCTTGGTTGGGTTTATGTTGTTTTTAAACTAGAATTGCCCAGTTCGCGAGGCATAATTTTTGTAAATTTATGAAACATTGTAGGTGAACAATAATATGTATAATGCGTCTTGGCCGTTTTTCCTAGGCTTGGCCTCAAGCTACCATCGAAAAGTAATTCTCCATGTAGAAACGACTGAATCAATAAACGGTCTTACGTGTTTCAAAATCTCCCGAGGCTGCCAAAAGAATTACCTTATTTTTCAGATGGCTCTTTGCTCTTTTACGGGAAAATGTATCACATAACTCAAGATTTTCGACCGTCTGAAAAGGAGGTGGCGGCCTTTGATTGTTACAGGGGAGTGCGGGGCTGAAACAACAGTGATTACAATAGCAAAACAATGCTGCAATATATTCCCCTCGACATATTTCCCTCGACTTAGGGGCCGATTACATGGCGAATTTCAGCCCGGGTTGAAATTTCGGTCCGCCCACCAGGCTGAAATTTTCTTGCGATTACATGGCAAATTTCAGCCCTGGCGAAATGTACAAAATTGGGCGGGAAACGTCTGCAGGGAAGCTTTTTATATTCACAACTCGTGCGGTGCGCATGCTCAAGTTCATATAGCCCGGGCTGAAACTGGAATGCGATTACATGAGGTTTCACAAACCGAGCTGGAAATTGCTGAAACTCTTTTCATGTAATCACAAACGTCTTTTTAAGAAGATTTGTTCAGGAAGCCGAGCTGAAATTTGTCATGTAATCGGCCCCTTTGTCCCCCAAAGAATAATTGCAATGTAACACCAAAAAGGGAAAATAAATCGTGCATATCGTTTCATCAATTAAGATAGTGTAATGAAACGGGGAAATTTTACCAACCGTATTCTTATAGATCTAAATTGGTCGCGACCACTAGCATAGCGCAAATACAAAGAAACATTCGAAAGAATCATACCTCGATTTACATTTCTAGTCTTCAACTACAAGTATCGCCTCAATTTTGACCTTGATGTTTTATCCTTTACCCCTCCAAAACACACTGTCATCCGCTTCTTTCGTTGAAACATGACGACGAGGTTATTCCATGAAAAGACCATGAATGCTATCCTTCCTAAATTTCTCCTGTCTGTTCTGCTCTCGCAGTGAGGTAACGCGTATAATGCAAATCTTCAAACTGAGCAAACATCAATCGTTCAACTTCATCACGAGCGAATCCTACGACAGGCTTTGCGGAAAGACTTGTCTGTGATTAACATACAGAAGAATGTTACTGTCGAGATTACCAATTAATATTTATAGTAGAAAACCTCATCAACTGAAAAATTAGGAAAAATAAGCATGTTATTTACCTGTCCAAGCTCGCGGGCAGGTGATATATTCAACTGGGGGCGGTACCAGGTGAATATAGCACATACCCCCTTACTCCATGTACAGCAGGTAAATTACCCTACTTATTACAGGAAATCGCACTCCATCAGATTTTTGCGTTTGACGAGATTAACTCAAAACCGAAAAAATTTGATGGTGTGTTCAAAGAAAAAGTCGCTTTTATATTAAAAGAAAATTTCAACCAACTCACCAATTTGCAAAAATTTTAGGTCGCGAAATGATGTCTAACCAAAAATTGTAAAAATTAACTTTTTAAGAAAACACATAACATAACACAACATAACATAACATAACACAGCATAACACAACACAACATAACATATGGTCACACGACTATTCTCTGCAAAGACTATTTGAGAAAAATTGTTGAGAAAGTTTCCTCGAGGATATTGAAGACCCTTTGCTTTTCAAGATTTTGGACCCACTGGTGTAGTTACAGAATAAGAGTTAAATATCTTAATCTCTGCTAATTCTTTTGATGTTTTTTTTCCGTTTTCCTCTCAATTTGCTGCTTAGGAATTCGCGCGGTGCCTTATCGAAGAAGACCCTGCAGATTACTCGTCACCAGTCCCCAACATCGTCCACTTCTTGGCCGCTTATGAGTGGCAGCACAATTACATCGCAGAAAAAGCCGGTCTTTGCCAAAACCTGCCGGTTGGTGAACTGAAAAAAATTGCCGAACAGTCAGGTATGTGTTTCATCCAAGGTAATTTCTTTCTCTTCATTTTGATCAATTGGTTTCAATTTGTGTAACTACGTTTTATACGAGGAAGCGCGATTGTGAAGTGGTTTACGCGTCGCATTATCAACGGAGATCGGAGTTTCGGTGCTTGAAGCCTTGTGTCGTGCCGTTTTCTTGAGACGAGTAACTTTACACTACATTGCCTCTATCTATTCAGAAGTGTAAAGTCCTCTATGTGGATGAGAACCCGCGAAAAAATACTGCGGTAACTTTGCGATGGACTGGCATCTCATCCGGGGATGATGCGCATCCTGTGGTGGACTAACATCGTATCAAAAGGGGAGTAGTAACACTCCTAGTCACGATATGCTCGGTATCCTGTGATGGACTAACATCCCATCCAGAGGGACGAGTAGTAATACTCTTAGTCACTTTTCGCTAGGTGCCCTGTAATGGACTCCCCTCCCATCCACCCAGTTGTTTCATAAAATGCTATGAAACAGGAGTTATGCACCGGTCACGTAAACCCGTCTGTGGCCTGCAGGCGACTTTACCACCCTTTACCTTTTATATGAAACTTAGCACCGGACCTCCAATTTCAATCAAAGTTTGATATACAATGCAATACAATACAATACATAATTAACTGATGACTATTTTTATTACTTTGTTTTTAGAAATTATGCGGATAGAAAACTTGAAGAATGTTGGTAAGCAGTTATTATAATTTCTAACCAAAAACTTGCATTATTGATTAGAGCAGTTTGCATTTGAAATCACTGCGGGCAACACCATGATCCAATCACAGCTTGAAGCGCGGGAAAACACGTAATTGTTGGTATACATGTCCTCTTGGGTCGGTTTACCTTTGTTTCTAAGTTGGGTGCCCTGTGCTCCTGGGTTGGTTTTGGATTTTCGACCTTACAATAATACGCAAATGGGCACATTTTACGGCGTGGTACTAACAAGAGCTGACGCGCAAATTACGTGTAATTGATATATTAAAATATGCATCTTCCCACAGAGGAGGACAAGTACGAGCAGTGTGTTGGAGATGCCATGCACAAATGCATGATTAGAGCAGAGACCTTGATGAAGCAAGGGATTTCCCAGGATTTTTTGGCTGCCATTACAGATTACATCGCCTGTTATGAAGAGGCGGGTTACAATTGTGCTGCAGACATGCTGCATCACTTTATTGCGGTGATGAAAGCGTACCGTAAACACCTGGAAGAGAAGCATGGGGAATACGGAAAATTGGTTGATAAAATACCGCTTCCTCCTCAGTGAAACACGATTATAATTTTAAAAAAAAAATCCGGCGCGGTGTTGGGATTAAAATTCCGGAATACAAAGGAAGTTAAAAATAAAGAAATAGGGTGTCAAATTAACGCAGCACTGTATGCTTGTGCTAAGGATAACTTGAGGGAAATAAAGCAATTTAGAATTAAGCAACCTTTGGAGTTATTTTAAACTATTGTCGAATAACAGCAAATGTCACGGCTGTAGTGTACCTCTGAGAAATGACCTCGTAGTGGTATACTCCTGGAAAATGACCCTAGTGTGCTATACCCCTCGGCAATATCCTGATGTGGTACACCCCTCGGAAATGACATCAATGCCTCCTTATGTGATATACCCCCCGGAAATGGCTCTAGAGTGGTAAGCCCTTTGGAAGCAGCCCTGGCTGTAATATATCCCACCGAACTTGTGAAACCAGCTCGAACTTCCATTTTTGCGCGATTTTTTTTCTTTTTTTGCTGTGCAATGATTGGGCTTCACTGGTTACGTCACAAACCACAGGACACCCAAGCTCCTACTGCGACTATGGTGACAAATATAAGGATTTGTATGGGAAGTCAACGAATATTTCTAGAAACTTAAAATAAATTTTTTCGCACATAACCATGAAACACACTATGGACACAAACTAAAACAAGTAAGAAATTTTATTTGCGAAAAAAATTATTTTATGATTTTTTTTTCGATTACTTTTTTTATTGAGCTAACACTACATACACACAAAAAAGGAGTACAATAAACGATGCAAAGAAAAAGAGAACGTAGAAGGCAGAGGGACACGCGTAAATTTAAAACTAAGAGACCAAAAAAGTACATTGATAAACAATAGTGACGTAACAGCTATTTTAAAATGTATTCCTTTAGGTATGTGGTAATGAGCCGATGTATGAAAATTTCGCTCTACTTCAGATGTTACGGCTAAACTATTTACCTTCTGAAAGGCCAAATACCGTTCTTTATTTTACGATTTTAGAAATTACTTGTTGAATTTCCATACAAATCCTTACATTTATCACCATACTAGTAGTGTTAACTTGGGTTACCTGTGGTTTCTTTACTTTTTTGGGTCAAATCCGTACTGAATTAAGGAGGCTCGCAACAGTTGTTTTGGCCTTGGAGTGTATCTTTAGAAATTAAAAATTTCAAAAAACTTAATTTTAGTCATATGTTGAAAAGGTGGTGTAGTATCAAGGAAATCGAAGTTTATCTTCTATGGGAAATTTTGATTTCAAAAGATACTCTCCAAGGCCAAAAAACTGTTGCGAGCCTCAGCCTCCTTAAAATAAGAGAACCTGTGGTTTATCAAAGATGGGTCCTTACAAGCTGGAGTCGTTCAGTTGATTGAGGGCACCTATATTCACGGATTTGTTATATTGGATATCAAAGATAAATAAATTTCGCGTGTTCTTTTTCTGGGAAATTGCGAAAAAAGAAACATATCTTCCCAAGCCCTTGCAATTTCAGTATTTTCGATACAGTAATAAATGGCATGAGTGTTATAAAATTGCGTTACCTGTATATTTGTGTGACTACTTGCCGAAAAATGATCGCGAGCTAAACGCCTGGGGTTAAAGGTTTCTCTTGTAAATCAAGTCTTAGGCATTTTATTTCAAGACTAAGTTTGTTTTCACCGCTAAGTGTTTTGATTTGACAAAATTAACCTAGTGTAGATTCTAGCATGTTTTCGTCTCTTTATATGAGCTATTTTCAAATGCATGAATTGGCATATTCTGTGCAAGGACAGTGACAGATGTTTCAATTACACCGTCGTAACAAATAAACGCACAGTTATACGTTGTGTAATTTTCTTCCCAGTTTTATCCGACACAGGCTACAAAAACCCTCAGGAACTCTAAGGCCCGAAATATATGCCTCATTTATCAGTTGTCGTCAGTCGGCTAAGCCCTCTCTTTGATGAGGAAAATGCGATATTCTGTCCTGGAACAATATATTCGTTACTTTGAACAGCTTTGCGCCCTGCAATGTCCAGTCCGTTTGAATCGAGTCTTCCAGAGCTTTTCCCATTGGGAAAATTCCCATTTTCACCTTTTAAGTGGCGTATTTTGATCCCTAGAATGTCCAAGACCCTCTTGAAAATTGTTGCGTACAACAAACGGTCGGGCCACCATTTTTCAAAGGGTTCCCTATGACGTCCAAATTAGTGTCGTGGAGGTCTTCTTGGTCCCCAAGAAAACCACGGCGAAAACACAAGTCTTCTTCCGTCCCCACACCCATAGGATATCATTAAGGAACCCGTCAATCATCCAGTGACCTTGCAAAACCTACTAGGATGAAACCTTCGTAAAACTAAATGACGGTGCCCTACAGGCCCGTCTTAACAACGGTGCATTTTATTGTACACGAGCGCTCCTAGAGCACCAAGGGAAATGTATCGAGTGCTTTTCTCAAAAAGAGAACAAACCTTAATCAGTTTTCAGCCGTTTTCCCAGGGTTCAAGGCCCGTGGGGCCGGGGTTCAAGGAAAGACCTTGGAAAAATTGACCCAATATTTTCATTTTTATCCTGCCTATCCGAAACCATGGAAACTTATTTATAGTGAAAGAAAACTATCATAGTGCAACCTAATAGCTATTTTGGGTCTTCTTTGACTTCTACTCTAAGCTGTAAAAGCTGGTTAAACGTCACGTTAATACCAAAATCCAATTAGTTTACATAACAGAATTAATTAAGAAGTTGGGAGAGGAAATTGAGGAAAAAATGTCAAAGATCGAGACCAAATGTCCTGACCTAAAAGGTAATAACTAAAAACATGCTATTTTTAGAAATCACGCAGAAGAAGAATCTTCTTTTATGAGATAATCTTCACCTAAAAGAAATTTTTTAAAATACAAGATAAGGAATAAAATGTTATTTACGATAGAAATGAGTGCTGTCTTCATTAATGTTGCTATTTTAGGAGGTTGCGTGGTGAGTTTAGTTAAATTATATCTCTAAATCAACAATAAGTGCTCTTGCACATGGATTTTTTGGCATAAATTAATTTACATACTGGTATAAGATAATCAAAACATGACATCAAACCTAACTTGGGTTTTTATATTGCCAGTGTGTGATCGACCAGCAATTGGAATTATCTGCCGACACGAAGTTGCGCTGTAAACATCTTTTTCAACTGTTTCCAGAGAAAGACGAGATGCTGCTGTGTAATGCTTTAGGCGTGTTAACCGTTGTATGCTGTTTTAAATCGTCAGGTATGTACTTTTGTATTTGTGAGATGGCATGCAGGGATCCGTCCGTTTTCCCTTAGACACATTTGCATGAGAGTTTGAATTAGTTAACAGATTTACGAAAAATCTGTCAAGTTGAACCTTATCATTTAAGAAATGATGAGATTTTATTTTTGTACCTTGGAAGTTCGAACAATGATTCTGTTTCTCAATTTTAGGAAATTGCCCTACAGAAAAGTTAGGGTCTCGGCTTTCACTAAAATGATCACACTTCTACTTTTGTGGTTTGACAAGGGTAGTGAAAAGGGTAAAACCGAATTTGAGAAATCTGGGGCTAGGTTCTTGAAAAGCTCGATAACGTTCCAGGCCAGATAAGTACTTTTACGAATCTATTTTTCATCGGTTGGTGGTAATAATTACTCCCAACTTGCCAATGTGCTTCATGGAACTACAAAGATTAAAAATTTAGCAGTCAAAATCAATAAAAATTGAGTCTCTATTGAAGATTTTCGTGTACATTAAGAGAAACGGGACCCCTGAACAGAAACTGTCATCTGGAATTTTCTTTATTTCTTTCTTGTTTTCGTTTAACCCCCAGTGTTACCTTTTTTGACCCCAAAGGCTCAGAGTTGCCAACGAAGGAGGTTGGTTACTTAGTATGTATGTTTTTCCTCTTTTTTACTTCTTTCAAAATCACTTTCAATTCACTAAAAAACTTCACTCCCCTTAAATTTCGATTGTTAAAAATTGAAATCAGTGCACGTTTTCTCATTTGCCTTCGCCGAGCTAGAACGGGAACAGTTGTCTTTATGTTTTGATGAAGTTAGTTAGTTTTCTTTTCTTGAACCTGGTTAGGTGGTTAGCAACATGCTATGAAATGGTTCCTCGCTCTCTTTGATAAAACTGATCAACTTTATTTTCTGTTTACTAGACAGCAAATCGTCTTCAACCATTACCACTTCAACCGCAAAAATTCAGGCAATGACGCCTTCACCTTCTGTTTATCTTACAAGAATGAATTTGCAAGTAAAATCAGAGCAGACAGTTACAACATCCATGAACCAGCTCACAATCATGACGTCATATAACACGGAGAGGAGAATGTCTTCAGCTTATGAAGAGTCGGGAATGACGTCAACTTACACAGGACCATGTATTACAGCATCTTCAACAAACACGGTGATGACGACGTCTTATACAAAGCCCAGAAGGGTATCATTCTACTCAAAAACGACGTCTTCTACGGAGCCAGAAATGACGTCATCTTCCACAAGAGCAAAATTTACGACATCTTACACAAAGTCGATGATGACGACCCTCAAAGCGTCAGTACTGACGTCATCCTACACACAATCGAAAATTACGGCATCATCTTCAAAGCAAGAAATAACGTCATCTTTCACAAAACGAGAAATTACGCCATCCAAAACAAAGCCAGTAACGACGCCAACTTCTACAGCGCCAGTAATAACGTCACATCGTAGGGTGTTGAAAATCACGACATCCCACAAAGGGCCAGTGATGACGTCATCTTACGCAGAACCGGAAATTACAACATCCTTTTCAGAATCGAAAACTACGACGTCCTATGCAGAGACAGTAGTGGCGACATCATACACAGAACCAAAGATTTCTTTGTCTTGTTCAGCAGCCGCGGAAATGAACGCATCCTGCGCAAAGCCAACTTCAACAGCTGAGGGGCCGACAATTGACGATGGAAAAGGTAAAAGAACTAATTTGAGAGAAATTTCACCCTTTTATTAGAAAATTTCGTCTTTTCATGAACGCCAATCTTTTATGACTGAATCTTAAGGATTTCACAGCAAGACTTAAAAGGTAGTCAACCACCGCTACCCATGCGGACCATATGTTTACTTTGCAGGTGTTAATGCCGTCGCTATTGCCGTTCCCGTGGTGGCGCCAGTGCTATTAGCAGGGTTGCTTGCGGCTGGATTTTTTTATTACAAAAGGTAATATATATGTAGGATAGCGAAACGGGAATCGAACCTCAACCTCTACGAATCGTTGTTACAATGTTGCGCAATTTTAAGCGTCGAGAGTGAGCGAATTAGCGGCATTGCACTCGTATGGAACACAAGAATGTTTATGTTAGTGCTGCACACTAAATTTAAATGAGAATTGTCCATCGGTGAGTTGCACGTAAGCATGGGGTACTCGCCATGTTTGGGTGGGGGCGCGGTGGTGTAGTGGTTATTGCGTTGGAATTCAGATCAAAAGGGCGGTGGTTTGAGGCCTTTTTCCTGCTATCAGGTTGTCTGCTTGGAACTTTTCTCCACTCTGTCTCTCTCCACTCGGGTATATAAATGAGGTATCGGCGACATACAGCCGGACGTAACCCTGCGATGGACCGAGTATTCCATCCAGGTGGGCGTGGCAATACTCTCAGTATCTTCATAAAACGAAACCGGGATAAGCTCCAACCTTGTGGGTACCCTGTGCCTCTTGTGCGACTTAAGGTGGATTTCCACTGTCGCGTAAATTTTACGTAAGTACGGGCGTGAATTTAACTGGCTTTACGTGCGTTAACAAAATCAGAGACGACGTAGGAACGGCTTGCGTAGACGTAAAAAATTTAAGAGCTTTTCAACATTTTACGTTTTCGTTAGCCGTTCATACATCGTCTCTAATTTTATTTACGCACGTAAAGCCAGTTAAATTCACGCCCGTACGTACGTAAAATTTACGCGACAGTGGAAATCCACCCTTAATTTCCGTTAATTTTCTCATCCACAGCAGCTTTCGCGTATTGAGTAAAATGATCCGCACGCACGGAACGTGCGCCTACGCAGGAGCTCCGCTAGTATAGAAAGCAACACCCGGCAGTACATAAGTAAAAGTGCCTCGACACTTTTAACATTAAATCTTTTTCCCGTCTTTTGTTCTTTTTCTTAGTATATCGGAGTTGGTGAAGGGGATGAGGGAGGTTAAAAATCCGTGTACATTACATCCTTGGTTTATTTCAGGACTGAACTTTTTGCTCGTTTATTGTTGTTGCTGCTGCTTTTTTGACAGGAAAAAGATCAGAGAAGGGTACGAGGGACATTGGAAAGAATTATTTCATGTGACATCCGAAAAGCCAAGGTAAACGAAATACAGTTAGCACAAATTATTGTACACGGGTAGGAAAACCTCCCCCATAACGTTTCTCTTGAATTTTTCCAAGGCAATTTTTCAGCAGCACCTGCCGTTTTCAGTAGCTGTACGCAAATCCCTTAGACACATTTTGAGATAAGTTTGATAAGAATCGTTGCCATGGTTACCATATATGACGTCATAAGTAGTAGGTGGTCAAGCTAAATTTGGGTAAAAATATATTTTGCTCACAAAAGTAGCAAAGTGTTTAATTATGTCATAGTTTACATGTGTAACATCTAAAATTTTTAATCCTATTTCTGAAACTTTCACCTCTCATCTTAAGAAATTAAAATTTTCACTGTTTTCCGGGATCTTTTCCGAGGTTAAGAATATTTAAAATCGACGTTTCGATCAGTTTCACTGATCTTCTTCAGGCTGTTGTTAAAAATGACAATATGGCGGATTGTTTCTCATGTTCAGCTTGGTAACCGCACCAATAAATCGTGACTATTATACGACGTATGTGAAAAAAGGGCGGGAAAATGTAACGAGGCCTGTCAAGTAATTTTACATTTGTGATACTTCACTGACTATTACAGTCTCCCTCACGATCGAAGAAGGAGTTCAGGATTGATTTCCACGTTTCAACATGGTCAAAACTGTTAAGCACTTTCATTCCGCGGTGCTTCTGTCACAGTGATTCAATTCCTTCGAGAACCTTCCTTTGTCTCAACCCTCTCTCTGTCGCTACGATTTTTGCGTTTGTCCAGTCAATACTTCTTTGGCACTCAATAGTGTGTCGTGCTAGGCCTCCATCTTCTTTGCCCATTCGTCTTTCGGCCGATAGAGTGTTTCCTTTTTGAAGGTCTTCATTTGTTAATCTGACTTTGTCCATGTGTTCTTTCTTTCGTGTTTGGAACAGGCGCCATGTCTCTCCTACATACACTGAATTCTGGCAGGTACACGGAATCTTATATACAACACATTTCTGCCTTTCACCAAGCGGCTCTTGACATGTACGTTTAATCTCTTTGATCTTTCTTCCACGCTTGAAAGCAACTCGAAAAGAGTGTCGGTTAGCAGTTCTCCTGAACCGCTCAGACAACCCTTTTAAATATGGTATGGTCACGGCTCCACGACTTTCCTGTTCTTCCTGTTCTTTCTTGTCTGTCTGTTGATGTCTTTGCTCCATAAACCTTCTCACGGTCTCTCTTGGATACCCATTCGCTACAAACACGTCTTCGATGTTGTTCAATTCTTCTGCCAGGTGTTTTTCATCACATAAGGCCCTCGCTCTGTCAGTAAAACCTTTCACAATCGCTCTCTTCATACTTTCTGGGTGATTGGACCTTTCCTTTACATTTATGTTTGTGTGAGTCTTCTTGTAATAGACAGAGCATTCTATCTTCTTGGTCTTCCTGTCTACGGTCTGTTTTAAATCAAGTACTGGTAAAACATCTCCTTCTTGGTCTTCTTTTGTGAACACAATTACTCCTGGCTCAATGGTATTGAGGTGATCTAGTATCTCTTGAGCTTCTCCTTCCTTGCATTTGGTCTCACTATCATCTACGTACCAGAACCATTCATTTAGGGGATATGGAGACGTTTCCATATCCATTTCCATTTCCAATAGGCCTTGGTGCCACGGGTGAAATTGCAATCATATACATGGAAGACTTCCAGTTGAGAGCTATGGAAACGTCTCCATATCCCCTAAATGAATGGTTCTGGTACGTAGATGATAGTGAGACCAAATGCAAGGAAGGAGAAGCTCAAGAGATACTAGATCACCTCAATACCATTGAGCCAGGAGTAATTGTGTTCACAAAAGAAGACCAAGAAGGAGATGTTTTACCAGTACTTGATTTAAAACAGACCGTAGACAGGAAGACCAAGAAGATAGAATGCTCTGTCTATTACAAGAAGACTCACACAAACATAAATGTAAAGGAAAGGTCCAATCACCCAGAAAGTATGAAGAGAGCGATTGTGAAAGGTTTTACTGACAGAGCGAGGGCCTTATGTGATGAAAAACACCTGGCAGAAGAATTGAACAACATCGAAGACGTGTTTGTAGCGAATGGGTATCCAAGAGAGACCGTGAGAAGGTTTATGGAGCAAAGACATCAACAGACAGACAAGAAAGAACAGGAAGAACAGGAAAGTCGTGGAGCCGTGACCATACCATATTTAAAAGGGTTGTCTGAGCGGTTCAGGAGAACTGCTAACCGACACTCTTTTCGAGTTGCTTTCAAGCGTGGAAGAAAGATCAAAGAGATTAAACGTACATGTCAAGAGCCGCTTGGTGAAAGGCAGAAATGTGTTGTATATAAGATTCCGTGTACCTGCCAGAATTCAGTGTATGTAGGAGAGACATGGCGCCTGTTCCAAACACGAAAGAAAGAACACATGGACAAAGTCAGATTAACAAATGAAGACCTTCAAAAAGGAAACACTCTATCGGCCGAAAGACGAATGGGCAAAGAAGATGGAGGCCTAGCACGACACACTATTGAGTGCCAAAGAAGTATTGACTGGACAAACGCAAAAATCGTAGCGACAGAGAGAGGGTTGAGACAAAGGAAGGTTCTCGAAGGAATTGAATCACTGCGACAGAAGCACCGCGGAATGAAAGTGCTTAACAGTTTTGACCATGTTGAAACGTGGAAATCAATCCTGAACTCCTTCTTCGATCGTGAGGGAGACTGTAATAGTCAGTGAAGTATCACAAATGTAAAATTACTTGACAGGCCTCGTTACATTTTCCCGCCCTTTTTTTCACATACGTCGTATAATAGTCACGATTTATTGGTGCGGTTACCAAGCTGAACATGAGAAACAATCCGCCATATTGTCATTTTTAACAACAGCCTGAAGAAGATCAGTGAAACTGATCGAAACGTCGATTTTAAATATTCTTAACCTCGGAAAAGATCCCGGAAAACAGTGAAAATTTTAATTTCTTAAAATTTTTAATTTCGGCCGTTTTTCGATAATTTCTAATTTTGGGTAAAATCCAAGATGGCGGCCATCTTGGATAACGTCACAGGTCCCCAGCAGCACAGCAACGTACAATATATACCTCCTCTTGTAGAGCACATCAATGGCTATGAAAGGCAAAATCTTTGCGAATTATTGGACCACAGCAAAAAACCAGGGGAGGGGTTCCATCATCCCCCCACCTTGTACCGACTTTGCTTGTAAATTCGAGGGTTAAAAGTTTTGGGTACCCTGTTGAATGATATTAACAGATTTTGAAGGATGTTGAATGACTTTGAACAGAGTTTGATTGCCATCGGACACTGGGCAAACATTCGTACAACAAAATTTTATTCAACAATGTTGGATGAGGGCTTGTGGAGTCGTATACAGAACTAAATTATTAAAACACCTAAAAGTTAGTATTTAAGAAATCCCAGTCTCGTTCTGGTACGCTTGTGCAATTTTTGACGTTTCTTCCATGTAACTGAAAACCGTTTACACCGTACAAGAAAATAATTTGAATAATGTTATCTCTGGCTAAATATATCTCTTTTACTTTGATTATGCCTCCATGACTTAATCTGATTTTTGATTTCAATGGACAGAATATAACATCTGTTGTAAAACCTTTCAACTCTTGACACCCGTTGTCAATATTTTCAGTGTACCGCCCATGATCTGGAATTTTTAAAATAGTTCTTTTTTTCGTTTCTTTTCAGTTCTTGCGGTAAAGCAGCCAGGTCATTTGAAAATTTAGGCTATGGCAGGTAAGAGTCCAATGATACGCCTACTAGACCACTGCTCGTTTTTAGTTAAAATTACCATTTTAGAGTTTGCACAAACTTAAATAAAAGTCTGAAACATCTTGTAGGCCCAGGCGAAACCTCGAACTTTACATGAGTCGAACCTAATGCAAATTAGCAAAAACAATAGCTTTTGCTCAATTGCATTAGATTCGACTCATGAAAAGTTCGACTTTTGGCCTCGGCCGTACAGGGCCATAACCAGAAACCACAGGAAAGTGCCGCTCTATAATTTTCAATCGGAATGGTCACAATTCAGGATTTTATCCTCAGACTCCTTGTCCACCTTCTACAGCACAATAAACAGTGAAAAGGAAAGTACTTGAGTGCACGTTAAAAAAAGCAGTAGCTTTTATTTGAATGAACACACATCAGGGTTTCCCCCACATACTCAAAAGTTAGAACCACTTTCTGACAGAAAATAAACAGCACCGCAGCAAAGTACTGCTACCATTTTAAGGATTTAATCGGAAAGTGGAGAGGGAGGGGTTTGTGAGCAGGATTTTTTCTAGGAAATCAACATTCAAATGACTTTAAACAAACAGAAACACAATTCACATCACATTCCATGTTGAAATTTGAACAAGCCGGTCCTTGTAGTGATGTACGAGATTAATGCGGATGCGAATTAGATACTTATAAACTTCCAAATTTTCGAGTGGACAACAATTAACAGTGTGATTAAGTCAATGCTAAAATGAAAAATCTTATTTGACGTTTTAAGCCCGAAGATCAAGATATTGCACGATGTATGCATATTGCATGCATCAGCATATTCTCCTCAGTAAATGTTCTCCGTATACTTCTTATGGTTCAAGTTGGGTTAACTGGATGAAATTTCAAGCCATTTTATCTTTGTTGACCATTTCCTTTATGCTGTAACACCTTATTTGTGATCTAAAATAACCATTCATGACCACTTCATTCAAGCTGCATTTTTTGGTTTTAAATGGCGAAACACTGATTTAGTATTTTTTCACATATTTTTCTTGGCCTTGCAGCTACTCTGATAGAAGCCCCTTCATGGAGCGAATGGTCACAGCCTGATCCAATAAAAGAAATCATTGTTGGTGGTTCCAAACTATGGTCCGAAAAGTGTCTATGTATTTAATAGTAATAATAATAATAATAATAATAATAATAATAAATAATAATAATAATAATAATAATAAATAATAATAATAATAATAATAATAAATAATAATAATAATAATAATAATGGTTTATTCAATAGATTCCACGAGGTGGCTCTTCTTCTATTGAAAACTATCTACAAACTTACAATTAGTATGTACATTTCCAGAAAAAAAAATTAATAACAAACTAAAATAGAAAATGATAAAAAAATTAAGAACGTCTTTAAAAAACGTCTTGAGAAAAAATATATATATAATTTACAGATGTAATGTAATTGACTAATGTACCAGTCAAATTTAAGCTTCAAAATCCCCCCGGGAGACCCCCGGGCATCTGAAATTTTGAAGATTGGCTTGTTCAAATTCCCTCCCCTCGAGGCAAAAAAAAGCCGTTCAAATGCACCACCAAATAGTACTGAAATAGCTCTCCTCAAAGACAAATTACGCTTCAATCAAACACTGTTCAAGCTTTTCAGAGAGTGATCTTGCCGTAATGACATCTTCACTCCTTCTTTTAAGACACTTTGGAAACAGCTTTTCACTAACAGAGGTGAAATTCTATCTTGTAAATCCGTCAAACCCTGCAAAAACCGAAAAAACTCACGGGCGTATTACACTAGAACAAGAGATAAATACGGTTCAAATACCCCACCCTTCTAAGGCAACGTTCAAATTCGCCTCTCCCCGGGCTCGAAGCACAGTCAAATGCCCGGGGTGTGCCCGGGGGAGAGGTTGAAGTTCGCCGGATTTGACTGGTACATAAGAGTTGACTGTATTTGATGACAAAAATTCTTTGTAACTCGACTCAGCAATTTACAGGGTAATTATAAAGAAAGAAATTTATACTGCGCCGGCTAGGTAAAATCTGGAGGATGATTCTAGGAAGCTAAAGACTAAGACAAAGACAATCCTCGTACTATAGAGAAATGTTTCCTTTGAGGACCGCAACATGAGCTGAGGCGTCACATGACGTAGAAATGGGTCACGTTTCGGGAAATGGCGGCCATCTTGGATTTCCTGATTTTATCAGAAACCTCCGAAAAGCGCCAAAATTCACCAAAAACTATTCAAAATCAATAAAAGAACACTAAAAAAGATAAAAAAAATTTCAAAGTTACCTTAAGAAGGCGATGACTTTTAATTAAAAAGGAAAATTTAAAAACTGAATGATTTGGCTGTCAAAATGTGGTTGTGGTGGTAAATTAAATGGTTACGGCAAATTGTTCCCAGATAAATTTTAGGAAAAGTCACCAAGTTTGAGTATAAAAAAGTTATAAACGTCCAAAGGCGGTGCAGGCAGATGCTGTCTTCCCTGATCCGGAATAAGGTTAAAGAAAAAACGAGCCACAATTAGTTTTTACCGATTTTATAGGAACCCGAGATAAGAATTTGAAAACGGCAGTCCTGATGCTCTTCAACTGCAATTCAGTTTAGCAAAACTGGATCGCTTTTTTCGGCTTCCATTGTCACAGATTTTTTTTTTCGGTTTTGTAAAGTAATTGCTATAAAAATGGATGACAGTGTTCCTCAAAACGTGGGGTGAAATTCACTTTAGGTCGCCGAAACGTTATTCGACGTTGATATCGATGTTTTTTTAATTGTTAGAAGCTGAAGCAATTTTAAGGGTTTAAAAACCCTCGAGACTCTCATGTCAGACGGAAATGTTGTTTTCTTAGAAATTAGGAAATTATCACCAATCAAAACATTGATTTTGCTTGGGTTTCCGTCCTACCAGACAACTTCCTCCAGTCAGTAAGTCGCCTTCAAAGTTGTAATTGACAACTGTCATTTCCGATATACTCTACTGCACGGCACTAAATATTTGTGCAAAGATAGATAAAAATAAATTCAAAATTAATTTATTCGGGAAAAAAAGTTAGCTCACTAGACTAACTTACAGGCCTAAATAGTTTAGTGCATACCGTATTTTCTCGATTAAACGCCGGACCCCGAATAAACGCCGGGTTCAAATAAACGCCGGGTGTACAGGGCCGAGTTTAAAATAAACGCCCCGGGCGTTTATTTTAGGTCCCGGCGTTTATTCGAGATGGGTATATTAAATCAGGATTATGTGTCGTGACTGCGTACTAGTTCTCTTTCTACCACTATATTTGTATTTTATACACTAATTTATACACTAGTATTCAAGCCAAGCTACCTTTTACAAAAGTACAGAAAGTATAGAATTCGTTGCAATCCCAGCAACCAGCTTTGTAGATGATTTTAGACATTTGAGAGATGAAACAAACGACGCATCAGGTATCGTGTCAATCTCTTTTAAATCATGGTAACTTTTCTGCTGGCTTGTGCATCAAGCGAAGATCATCTCGAGGGTCACTCCAGCGTTTTTTCCGCAGTTCCTTGCAATTGAATCGTTCCATAATTTTGCCTTTCTCAGAACTGATGGAGAAGGATCCTCGTCACCACCTTGTTCAAACTTGCTTGCACAGTACGTTTGCTTTCGAGCAGTTACCAATCGACTTCGTCCGTGTTTCATGCACGTCTGTCAGTGATGTTTTTTTTAAATAACTTACCACATTCACTTAGATGGGACGAAGTTGATGACATTGTTTCACATTTTTAAACGTTTTTGATGAATTTTGGTTCTTGGTTTAATAAACTTCCAATACTGAAAAATGCATTTATTTAATAAACGCCGGGCCCCGAATAAACACCGGGTTCGAATAAACGCCGGGTCTACGAGGCCTAGTTTTAAATAAACGCCCCCGGCGTTTAATCGACAAAATACAGTACGCATAAGGTTCCACTTTGTGAAAGTCAAGTCGAGATTTAGCTTTAGCTAATGTTGTTTTATTTTTACTACAGGAACTCGTTCAACTGCCTTACAACCAGGGGCACCCAACGAGAAAATTTTAGCAAAACACTTGCAATATCATTTTCTGATTTCTTAGATTGTTTCAGAGCTTTTTAAAGGCATATTTGTGTAAGCTAATACAGATTGATCTGTTCGGATTTTTTAGCTGAAAATTTAGGCCGCAGAAAATTTTAGGAAACAGAATCCTAGCCGCCGAATTTCCGAGCTGCTGATGGCTCTCCGAAAATGCTAGCTGACCTTACTTTGGACTCTAAACGACATATTTGTCCCTCCGAAAACAATAGGAACTAACAAGTCATCTTGTTGCGAAAGTCGGACGTGATGTTTCGCCACAGAAATCTGTAGCTTTCACTGCAATTAAATCAGAAAATCTCAGGTGATTTTAGGCCTTCCGAACAGATATTCCCCGAAGCGAACCGTTGGGTGCCCCTGTACAACTATTAGAATTAGCCGGAACGTCCGGATGGTACATTAGAACTCTAAATAAAGTGATTTTGACCCATCGTTGTTAGGCAGCCTAAAATAGTCTACCAAGAGAGAGGTTTTATTGGATAAATACTGATTATAAATGAAGAAGTATAGAGAGTTTAAAAAGAACTTTGACCAACTGTGAGCGTAAAAAAAGATTCAATATTAACGTGCATGTTCTCCTCGCTGTTCTTCGTATATTTCTCATGATACTAGTAAGGAGAATTTGATTAAAAATCAAGACATCTTTTCCTTTGTGATCATTTCCTTAATTCCTGTGACTTGCTTGTTTCATGAAGTAGTGACAACGTAAGGAGAAATTGGATGCTTGCCACTAGTGGGGATTCAACGGTAAGGTGGACGTGACTGCAATGTCCGTTACTGATATCCAGTGTTTGAGTGGGCAGAAATACACGGCTCAGGTGAGGGTCAATGAGCAACAAAAGACGAAAACACAACAATTAAGAATATATCATGAGAAAAATTTAAAAGGGATACTTCAGCCGTAGACTTCCTACACATTGCTCTTAGACTGCATCCCTTTTTTTTTAATAAACCTGTCATTAACCTTTAAAACGTTTCCCCCATTTTACCAAGGTTAAGTTTTCTCATTATGCGACCTCAAACGCTCCATGAATTTGGTGCCCTTAAAGTGAAGCGTTCATTTCTACAACACTCTTTAATTTCTATTATATTGATTTAGAATTCTGAGCCCTTCCTTAGCCAAAGAAAGCCCGGATTTAAAGCTTTCTCGTATTCAAATTTTAAGATTTTAAAATACTTCAGGTTAAGTCTTGCTTGCAGAAATTTCTTTCTCTGTACGTCTTTTGTTTTCTTAGCCGGTTGGAGAAACTATCTCTGGCATCGTCAACGTTTTACTTAGTCTTCCTCAACAAAATACACAGCACCACACTTGCATTAATTTCTTTATTTTGAAAATTTCCTTCCTCCGTCGAGTGAACTTCTTTATTCGTGACTATTTCAAGTACCGGAAATAATAAATGAATATTAACATAACAATATATATCCCACAATTCTCTACGCTGTATATATTATCATGTTTTCTTCTATTGTGCACATTTCTCCTACGACATCACTGGAAGTAGGAACGAAGTCATTACTCTGTTGGCACCGCGTCATGGCCCAACCGCCGCAAATCCAACGGCCTTTGCAAGTTAGAGCTCAAGATATTTTAGCAAACGCCCAAGCAGATTTGCCTGTTCCTCAAGGTCCTCAACCGGCGGTTGCCGTTCCTGCTCCGGGTCCTGCACACGTGGCCGAACCAGAAGTTGCTGAAATTGCTGAAGTTGCTGGACCTCATGCAGTCCCTGATCCTCCACTTGAGGTAAAACAACCGTTTTCCTTTCTTCCCGTTTCATTTACTGGTTTTAGCTTATTTTTGCTCTTACGTCTGTTTTTGAGATGTATGCCACTCGAGTGCGGCGTGTTATTTAAATGCGAGTGATGCCACTCGAGTGCGAGCGATGCCAGTCGAGAGCGACTGAAGGAAAGCTTGTTACTCGACCATGTGAAATGCAGTTTGCTAGTCGAGGGTTATTTAACCACTCCGGTGTTTTGTGAGTGATGCCACTCGAGTGCGAGTGATGCCAGTCGAGAGCGACTGAAGAAAAGCTTGTTACTCGACCATGAGAAATGCAGTTTGCTAGTCGAGCGTTATTTAACCACTCTGGTGTTTTGTGAGTGATGCCACTCGAGTGCGAGTGATGCTCTCGAGAGCGACTGAGAGCTTTACGAGTGAATGAAAATCCTGTTGCAAACAAATGCTGGTCGGAATTTCGACATGTCACTTGAATGCAATTGAATGCAATTTACCGGTTAGGCACGACTGATCGGACAATTTTTGCCGCTCGAGCGCGAGTGAAAATCTTGAACTTATGTTGTTCAAATATGTTTTTGGTGTTTTTGTAAAACGCCTCTAACGCGGTAGTGTATGTTATATTCTACAAGTGTGGCTAAAGGTTTTTTGCTCTCAGTAAAACATGGTTTGCTCGTTTGCTTTTTTAAAACATCTCATTTTGCCACACGCTGGAAAAGCTGCTGGTTGTTTGTGCAGTTTATCAAGTTTTATTTTCCCTCTTAATAGGGCCAACGGGCCATAACGTGCTTTGCACGTTGTTATTTATTTATTCATTTCCCGTACAGCAAACACGGCAGTTTGTTTGTGAATTTTTTCTCACCTTATGCAAATCACGTTTTCACTTATTTTTTGTTCGGTTTCTCTTTCTAGCTTTTGTTTGTAATTTCTTTTGGCGCGCGAGGCCGCCAATTTTCGGATATCGTTTCCGCTTGTGTTAGTGTTTTGGAAATATGTCAACAGTTTTTGACGGCTTTGTACCAGCTCCCTCGTTTAGTGCGTTCGGGAGATGTTATTTACCTAGTAGGCAGAGTGTTTTATTATTTTGTGGGCAGATTTGTGTGCTTATCCTTTTCTTACCTGGTTTCCTTTTTTTGTTTTAGTATCAAGAGCCCTTAAATTTAAAAGCTTTTGAAGAGAGGCTCAAAAAGTTGGAGGGTAACGACCAGTCAAATCCAGTGGCCCTAGCCCTTAAGACCCTCCACAGGACAATTGAGAAGACACGCTTTGATCCTGAAGACGCCATACTTGACCTAGAGGCCCTTGTTAAAGTCGCAAAGGTCTATAATCATGACAAAGCAAGAGAGTATGAGTGTGTCCTCGATGAGATCCAGAAACATGCTAAGAATTTACCACAGAAGTCTTTGAGAGACTTGTTGGTTGCTCTGGTTGGCGATCCAGTCAAGAGTAAAGTCCTTGAGAAGACAAACAAGCTTTTGAAGCATCTGCAGCCTGATCATAAGTCTTCCCCCCCTCAAGTATGGAGGCGATTTAACACCAGTCAGTTTGGTAACCCAGGCACTTCTCGTCGCAGTGGGGGCTTCAATGAGACCAGACGCAGTCAGGCACCTTACCCCGCCCATCGTGTCCGCTCAAGCTTGTGCTATTTTTGTGGTTCTAGTCAGCATTTGTTAAGAAATTGCATTGCCTTTCAAAATGCAAAATCTGCTCATCCTCAAAATAAGCCATAATTTCCATTAAATGTTGTCAACTCATGCTGAATCGAGTTATAATAAAGTGTTTTTTGTTGTTGTTTAGTTTTGTTAGCGTTTGTTCTCCCTTCTTTTGTTTTTCTTGTTTGCGGCTTTTTTCGTTTCCCTTTCCTTTTGTTACCAGTTGAGTTGGATTGTCGCTTGAAACAGGGGTACAACTCTCCTCCCGGTTTATCTGGGTCAAGCTGTCATTCCTCCTCCTCTGGTGGCCACTATTTTGTTTTTTACTTTACATTTTCGCCTTTTCTTTCTACTTGGGTTTTTAATTCCAGCATTTTTCCTGTTTTGCCCTGTAGAATCAAGCAAAACCGCTCACGCCTCGTGCCGAGCACAGTACATTTGATCCCACTCCCTGTGTTGCTGTCTTCAAGTCTAGAGTCAATGAGTGGGTAACCATGGATATGTGGCCACTAGAGTCTGAGGTGGAAATGACAGCCCCTTGTTTCGATTTTGGCTTTGTTCAAAGTATCTGTTCCGGGAAGATTGTCCCTGACATTACGACCCTCCGTTTCCGCAACCCTGATGTTTTCATTGCTGGTCAGCTTCACCTTCACAGCGAAGTCTGGGAGAAAATTGCGAGTCTCAGTACCTATGACCGCGCGGATGAAGTCCTTGACTGGATTAAGAATAAAGTCTCTCTCTTCAAGTTTTTTCGGCCGTTCAAAGGACATTTTAAGGGACGCGCTTATGACTCTGTTATTCCCCCCCGCATTGAATTTGATAATAACAAATCTTGTAATAATTTTGTTGATTTTATTGTCAACACGTTGCTTGAAAGGGGTGTAGTGGCGCTATATCAGTCTTAGGGAGGGTTGGTGAGGTGGACCCTCCACATCTCGTCATGCCTTTGACTGTTGAACCGACAAAACCTCGCCTTTGTCACGATAACCGCTTTCTGAACCTTTGGATGGTTGACCGCCCTTTTCGTTTGGACAACTTATCGCAATTACCCAGATACCTCACAAAAGGATGTTACCAGACAACGCTGGACGATAAATCTGGCTATGATCATATTCTTTTGGATGTGTCTAGTCGTACTTTCTTTGGCATTAGGTGGAGAGGATAGTATTTTGTTTCCAACACCATTCCTTTTGGTTGGAAAATTTCTGCCTATGTTTATCATTCTACAGGTCTCCTAGTATCGCATTTTTTGCGTTCAATAGGAGTACCATGTTCTTTGTATATTGACGATAGGCACAATGGTGAGTTGCAATCCAAAACCTCCTACCCTTCGGCGAGTACTTTAGCTACCCCTTCTGACGAAACACGTCTTGAAGCTTCCAAGGCTGCGGTTTTCCTTGCTGCATATACCCTCACTTCTCTTGGGTACACCCTTGGACTAAAAAAGTGTGTTTTCACCCCGCAAAAAAGAATAAAATACCTCGGTTTTATCTCTGATTCTGACCTAGAAGCTTTTTACTTACCTCCCGATAAGCAAACCAGTTTTCTTGCTTTGGTAAACTCAATTCTCTGTGGGAGTTGCGTTTCGACTGTCACCCTTCAGCGTCTCGCGGGTAAATGTATTTCTTTTCGCCTTGCAGTACAGGATTCTCGCCTTTATACCAATGAGATGAACCTCGCTATTAGCAAGGGTTCAAAATCCTCTAAGCCTATTCGCATCTCGCCTCCGCTCAGAGCTGAAGTGCAGCATTGGGCAGATCCTTCAGTTGTCGCTAGAATTGGAAAGTGGCGCGACGAGCGACACCTCCAGTTCGTTGTTTATTCGGACGCGTCCTCTTTTGCTTGGGGAGGACTTTTTCCCCGGAAAAGTCATGTCAGTGTTTCCGACTATTGGACGCCTTCTACAGCAGTGTTAGATATTACCACTAAAGAAACCAAGGCCCTTACCAACACTCTTCTTTCCTTTCGTGATGATCTTCGTGACGCTAGGGTTGATGCTTATGTGGACAACCTATCCCTTGTTCAGGCCTGGCAGTCTCAAGCTGCCCGATCGAGCCTTTTTTCTGACGCGCTAAAGCGGTTAGCGGAAGTGGTCCTAGACCTTAATGTGCACCTTTCAGTTATCCATATCCCCTCGAGTGTTAATCCTGCTGATCAGCCTTCACGTCGTTTTTCTCCTGCTGACAGTAAGTTAGCTTTTCATTTGTGGCAGCGCCTTCAATCACACCCTTCTTTTGGCGGTTTACATGGTCATTCTGTCGATCTTATGGCTTTGGACTCAAACTCTCAAAGTGATCTCAATGGGGTTTCCTTGCCTCATTTTACACCGTATCCTACCCCCTGTTCCTCTGGCGTGGATTTCTTTGCGCAAAATTTTGACCACCCGGATCGTAGTTCCATCTTAAGTAACCCGTATATTTTTCCTCCTATACTTTTGATTGGGCAAGTTTTTAATCATCTGCGGGCTAATCATTTGCGATGCACTATTGTTGTCCCCGATGTTCACCCTAGACGATACTGGTGGCCAATTCTATTTCACTCGGCTTTCGCTTCTCTTAAGCTTTCTTGCAAAGGGAAACAAGGCGCGCTTCTTACGCCTTCTCCACATGGTTTCTCAGACTCGTTTAAACTGCCATGGGACCTCTGGGCTTTCAGAATTTAAGACATTTGTTGCGCCTTTTGTTATATATTTGTTGTTTGCGAACATATACTTATCAAAATGATCTGTACATCCGCTAGAACAGTTTTTTGTTTTGTATTTGTTCTATAGAATGTTTGGTAACTTTTTTCTTAACTTTGTAATGATCGAAGTGACAATAAATTTTGTTCATTTATTTTTTGTTTTCCTTCTTCGTTTTCCCTTCAGCCTTTGCCAACGGCCCCTAAACTTTTTTGCCAGTCAGTCTCTTGTCCTCGCTGTGAATATGCCAATGACGCCACTTTCCGTTACTGTCAGAATTGTGGTTACAAGAGGAAAATCCTAACCGTTGGCCATACCCAAAGGACTGACGTTACTCTGGACGTCTCTGCTCTTGATAACCGCCTTTCACAAATCGCGAGCCTATCTGCTAGCACGTCCTACTCAAAGCAAAAGTCGTCCCTTCAAAAGGATTTGGAGTTCTTCTTAGCCTCCCTTCCTTTCCCAAAGGATATTTCCACTGTTACTCCTCGCGAGCTATGTCGTTTTTTGGTATGGAAAGATCAAAAGGGGAAGACAAAAGTTCATTACGCCGGTTGTCAATTCTACGCACGCAAAGGTTCCTTTCCCTGTCCATGTCCAACGCGTCTGGCTTTTGGCACCGTGGACTCCTTGATTGGAAAGTTGCGTACAATTTTTAATGAAGTCGGCAGGAGAGGAGAATGGGACCCAAGACTTCTGCTGGGGAATCCGGCTACCGATCTTTCACTAAAACAATACCTTAAGTGTGTTACCGCAGAACAGTTGCAAGCTCAAGCAACACCCAAACAAGCCACTCCTTTTTTCGTTAATGATCTTTTACAGTTAAGTCACCTCATCGATCGTAAATTGCGGTCAGAGGATTTAACTCCGATTGACATGTTTGTTTTATTAAGAGACCAGGCCTTTTTCAAAACACTCTTTTTCAGTGGAGATAGACCCGGCGATCTCAGTCAGGTTAAGACACCAGAAATTCTCCGCTTCCCGGATAATAGCGGTTTACTATTCAACCATGTTTGGGGGAAGACTCTACGTGATGGTTCTTCGAACCTTTTTGCCATTCGTCGCAACCAGAATGCCGATATATGCCCTGTTAAAGCAATTGACCTTTACGTAACCTTTGCAAAGGGTATAGGTATTGACATTACAAGCGGTTTTTTATTCCGCCCTATTACCCCAGATGGGGGGATTGTTGATAGACCTTTTTCATCCTCGGCGGCAGATTCTCGCTTCAGAGTCTACCTTGACGAAGGAAACCTTGCACAAGCAGCAACACTTCACGGTTTTAGATCGGGTTGCGCTATCACCCTCGCCCTTGCAGGCGCGGGACTGCAGGATGTTATGGGACACGTTGGCTGGCGCCACCGCTCTACTGCGACCTATTATATGCAGTTATCGAAAGTAATGTCCACCAATTCTCCTTCCACGACCCTTTCTGGTCGAGAAGTAAACATTGCAGATCCAGGGGTTTTGTATCAGAATTGTAATAGCCTTAAAGATTTTATTCCAGCCTTCCCGCGGTAGTTTTGGAGAATGGGAGAATAAACTCATTTTTGGCTAGGTTTTCTTCTTTCCCATCTCTGTGTCCATTACCCAGAGTCAAACGGTTGGATTTTGCAACCCATTTTCACCCTTCCATATCTCATTGTTACGTGTATTCATGTGTATTGTAGGTACTTGGAATATGTTACTATTTCAAGTACCGGAAATAATAAATGAATATTAACATAACAATATATATCCCACAATTCTCTACGCTGTATATATTATCATGTTTTCTTCTATTGTGCACATTTCTCCTACGACATCACTGGTAGTAGGAACGAACCCGCCCGCCCACCCCCAGTGGCATGACGCGGTGCTAGACCTTCATGCACATGAATATACCGCTGTCCACACTCGTGGACAGCACCCATTTTCACCCTTCCATATCTCCTTGTTACGTGTATTCATGTGTATTGTAGGTACTTGGAATATGTTACTATTTCCCTTCATCTTCGCGATAATTGTAGTCGCGTTAATTTCAGATACCATATTTAACACGAGCATTAATTTCCCATGACAAGGTTATCCCTAGGGTCCGACAAGTGGGCAAAACATAACCTGATTGAGAAAAATATATATCTTGATAAAGCCACACTTTTGATGCCCTACTGTTGCATGGTGTCTAAATGGCTCTCAGGCAATTTGTCAACATATTAGTGTCAGTTCTGCACCGGTAAGATAACATTTTATATTATTTTCCTGCCACTTGCGTGAGAGCTAATTTCGCACGCCCGCTAGTCGCATTGAGTTATTTACCTTTCCATTGCAAAGCCGGTGGAATGCTGCGGTAAAACGGGTGTGTGACTAAATTAACAACACTCTGTATCTTTAAAAACAGGACAACAACAAAATACTGTTTCAACTCTGTAATTTTCACTTGAATCGGACCTTGTCTGGTACACTTGCCCAGTCGAGCAATTTTACCTTTCACTTGACGTCATAGGTAATGTGACGTCAAAAGTGAAAGCGAAACAGATTGCCCTATCGGATTGGGGTGGAAGAAGGCGGGGGGGGGGGGGGTGTTGTGGTGTTGAGTGCCGAATAGAGCACTATGCCGAAAAAGGTACGACGCATAAATTATGACTCATTGCGAAATATCTGTCTCAGCAGGAAGTATTTAGTTTCACATTGCAATCCAACGCACCAGTACATTAAATAAAACGACAGTGGAACCGAGCTGGCTTAAAAAGCTCCTTAAGCATTCAAAAGCACCTTAAGCACAAAAAATCTCCATTCACATCGGATTTCCCGGTAAAATTTCATCTACACAGTCCTCGCAGTGATGTACGAAATTTATGAGATTCCAAATTCGATACTTAGACTCGGGCGTTCGAATTTCGAAAACTAAACGTTCGAAAAAAGGCCGCATTTGGATACTGAAATGTCCCGAAATTAACAGAGAAATTTGCACTGTGACTGTAAGGTAACACTGAACATCACATTAATGAAATGACTGGAATTGAAATCATATTTAATCTTTCACGTCAAGCTACTAATGATCTAAAGTAACTATTCATGACCGCTTTCTTTAGATTGTTAGGTTCATTTCGATAGTTTTATTTAGACAGTTAGGCTAAACAGTAATTTAGTTGTGTGTTTGTTCAGATAAATGGTGTGGTAGTCAACGTTACGATCGCCAAAGGAAGTAAAGAAAAGCAGGCTATGATTCAAGTCAATCACCCAAAATAACGTCCGAAATGTGCCTAAAACCGTGTGAATTTTTTGTCTCACGATTTTTCCCTAAAGAATTTAAAAAAGGAAAATTATTGGTGTCGTTTGTTTGTTTACGTGCTTTCTTGTAATTGCATAAACTGCACTTGGCGAGGATCCTGATTTCCTCATTTTATTTTTTATCTGCTGTTCAAAATATGTTTTCATGCTCAGAGATTCGTATTTTTTTTTCCAATATTTTTCTTGTCCTTGCATCTTCTCGGATGGAAAACCCTTCCTAGAATAAATGGACAGAGCCTGAACTATGGTCCCAAACATGTCTATTAAGCCAAGAGTTGAATGAGTTTGGTGAACAATTCTTTGTAACTTGCATTTGAAATCAATAATTCACCCCGTCAAGAAAGAATTTATACTGTCACCAAATTTTCTCCGCGTTTGATTGGCTTCAATTCATAACGAGACGTAATGAAGACATCAAGAAACAATATCCATTAAATGTTGGAGGTACTCCAAATAAAAAATCTGGAGTATGATCTTAGGAAACTAAGTCTTGAGAGAAGAACACAATCTTGTAACCGCAACCTGAGCTGATGAGGTCACAGGTCGTGTACGTGACGTTCTCTAACGGCGGGCTTCTTGGATATCTTAGTTTCACCCAAAACCTCCGAAAAGCGCCAAAGTTCACCAAAAAGTAATCAAAATTACTAAAAGAACACTAAAATGACCTGAAATGTTAAAGTTGCATCAAGAAGGTTATGACTTTTGATTGAATAAGAAAATTCGAAATTCAAAATTCTGCTTGTCGAAATTTGTTTGCCATGGTAACATCAACATCTCAGATATATTTTAGAAATAGTCGACACCAAGTTTGGCAGTCTTAGGCTGCATATAAAGAGTTATAAACGTCTTAAGTCTGTGAATGCAGATTCAGCCTCCCCCGGTCTGAATAGGGTCAAATCTCTTGAACTCATAAGGAGTTTATGTGTTTCCGGTTAAATAAAGAACGAGCCACAGTCAGTTTTTTATCGATTTTATAGGAAACACGAGGTGAGAGTTTGAAAACGTCAACCCGACTATTTGAAGCCCTAGTTTGAACCCTTTGAACCATCCAAAGCTAAAGATACTTATTAATAGTTTCTGTGTAGTTGAATGGCAATTTTTAGCAAAACTGGACCATTCAGTTTCTGGTCGTCCATCGATGATTGATGCAGATGTGTTGTTTGACGCTTTCTAAAGTAATGCTATATAGAAGCATATAATAGTGTTACTTGAAACGTGGGTTGAAATTGCACACTCACTTTGGGACGTCGAAATGTTATTCGACTGTGTTATCGATGATTCAGGCTTTTCTTAAAAAGCTGAAGCAATAAAAAGTGGGGAACTATAGTGAGACTGACGGAAATGCTTTTTTTCTTGGAACACAGGAAATTATGTCCAATCAAAACATTGATTATACTTAGATGTCCGCCCTACCAGACAACTTCCTAGTCATGTGTGATTACTAGAAAGCCATTTCCGATATACTCTACTGCACTACACTAAATATTTGTGAAAGAAAAGTTGCGATAAGATAAATTAATTTATTTCGGCAAAAAAGTTAGCCCACGAGACCGACTAATGTTTTTGTTTTGTTTTGTTTTTTTTTGTTTTTTTTTTGTTTTGTTTTGTTTTGCTTTGTTTTTTTTTTTTTAATGCAGGGACTCCTTCTACCTTATAACTATACCAATAACGTCAGGCCGGTACATCACATTTGACCGATCTTTGTAAGGCAGTTTAAAATACTCTAGTAGGAGATTATATTTATTTGATAAATACTGAATGTAGATAAAGAAGTGTAGAACCGCGTTTAAAGAAGAACTTTGATAACTCATGATGTAAAAGGATTAAGGTGGACGTGACTGGCTATGATGTCCACTACTGATATCTGCTCTCTGAGCAAATTAACCCTTTCACTCCTAAAGTGGCCAAAGCAAAAAATTCACCAAAAATTCCAAATTTCGTTTCGTAGAATCCTAAGAAATAAATAGTCCAATGCAAAAGTTCTGCCAAAGAGGTTTCATTTGAATGGTAACACGATGGGATTTTGTCAACAGATTAAAAAGTTAGAGTAACAAATCATCTCACCATATGGTCTAGGAGTGAAAGGCCGGTTAAAGACGACAACACAACAATTGAAAATCAACAACAACAAAAAAAAACATGCAAACAGAGACAGCATTCGTAAACATGACAAGAGAAGGATATTTAATTTAAAGAAGAAATAACAATTACAAGAAAAAAATACTTTTCACTCGCCACAGACTTCCCTGCCCAGTGCTTTAAGTCCATACCCCATTCCAAGGTTAAAACCACCTTATTATGGGAACTCAAATGAGGAAATTAAATCAGTAGATAATCTCAAGCTCTTAGGTGTTATAATAAATTCCAAACTTAACTTTACTAATCACATAAACTCAATTTGTAAGAAAGCAAGTCAAAGAATCTCATGAGACTTAGAAACTTAATTCCAACAAAGGCTAAGCTAGTAATATTTAAATCAGCGGTCTTACCGTACCTTACGTATTGCCATTTAGTCTGGCATTTTTGTAAATCAAGTGATGCGCGAAAACTAGAAAGAGTGCGAGAAAGAGAACTGAGGGCGGTGTACAGAGACAAGCATGCAAGTTATTCACAATTACTAAAGAGGGCTGAGCTGCCAACGCTGATGAATAGGCGCTTGCAGGATATATACATCCTTATGTACAAAGTGAAGCACAAACTATGTCCAACTTACATCAGTAATATTTTTAATGATCATAATTCTTCCTACTTTTTAAGACAATCAGACTTCTCCATTCCTAGTTACAATACCGTGACATATGGTAAGCATTCTTTGCGTTATCTTGGGCCTAGGTTATGGGGAAAATTAATATCTTCAGATGTTAGATCGGCAAAAAATCTAAATACTTTTAAAAATAAGATTCGTAAATGTGATGTAAGTTCACTGGTGAATGACGGATGCCAGGGCTGTTCCCTCTGCGCATCATAACTGTATGATTTTATCACTTTTTGTATCAACTTTTTAGTGATTACTATTCGATTATTATTCGACTATTATTCGATTATCAGGTTATCAGATTAGAATTAGCAACTACTAGATTATTAGATTAGTATCAGCTTTTTTTAATAGTTCTATTACATTTTTGTTTCTATCTTAAGTTTTGTATATTGTTATTTTGTGTCCCCTAATTAGTATGGGATTATCCCAAGCTACATGGTTTGACACGTAAATAAAGTTTCTTACTTACTTTACTTACTTTTGCGTGAAATTAAGGCGAACCTTACCATTTCGCCTTAATTTCTACATATTTCTTGGAATATTAATTTACATTACCGTAATAAAGAGGAGCGTTAATTTCTGCGACGCTAATTTCTATTATTTTGACCCAAAATTCCCTAATTTTCCTTTGAAATAGAAAGCTAATTAGTCAAACTGTACAATACTTAAAGTTATTCTTGCTTGCAATGTCTTTCTCTGCCTTCTGTTTCTGTACGTTGACAAAATATCGCTCACGTCCTCAACGTAGCCTTCCTCAACCAAAAGACGACAGCACCACACTTGCATTAATTTCCTTTGTTTGGAAAATTCCTTTCCTCTGTCGAGTAGATTTTCTATATTCGTGACTATTTTCCCTTACATTCGCCGTAATTGAAGTCGCGTTAATTTCAGATACCTTATTTTACACAAGCGTTGGTTTCCCGCAATAAGGTAACCCCAGGGTCAGACAATTTGTGGGCAAAAACATACCCTAATTGAGCAAAAATATATAAATATCCTTATAAAGCCACACCCTTTGAAGCCCTACGTGCCTAAATACAGGGGCACCCAACGAGAACATTTTAGAAAAATACTTGAAATGTCATTTTCTGCTTTCTTAGATTGTTTCAAAGCTTTTTAAAGGCACATTTGTGTAAGCTAAAACAGGTTGATCTGTTCGGCGTTTTCAGCTGAAACTTTAGGCCGCAGAAAATTTTAGGAAACGGAATCCTATCCACCGAATTTCCGAGCTGGTAATAACTGCCCGAAAATGCTAGCTGACCTTATTTTACACTCTAAACGACATATTTGTCCCTCCAAAAACAATAGGGATGAACCAGTCCCCTTGTTACGAAAGACATAGCTATATAGGCGATGTTTCGCCAAAGAAATCTCTCGTTTTCACTGGAATTAAATCCGAATATCTCAGACGATTTACGGGATGCTGAAACGAACCGTTAGGTGTCCCTGTAAGTAACTCACAGAAACTTGTCTACAAGTCTCAGCAAGTCAGCAATGTACCAGGCTTTTAGGGCTTCTTTGTAAAAATCAGTCGGTATATCTGTTTTGAGCAGCTTTAAGTCAAAGTTACATTGAAGGAGGAACAAATCTCCTACATCCTGAAGATAATAAAGGGGTATGTGGCTCCAAATCGAGGTTTCTGTGTTATCGTTAAGACGTTTCACCCAGGTTACTTTGAGAGAATCATTGATTATGTCAAAATCCGGCAAGTCTAAGCCTCCTAGTTCTTTTGGACCTATCATGGTTTTGTGTTTTATTTTTACTGTTTTATTCCATACAAATTGTGTAATTGCTTGATCGACCAAAGTGATGAATTTTGACGGAAAAGTGAGAACAGATGTGTTATAAACGAGTTTTGAGATCGCTAGAGATTTTAAAACGGTTATGCGGCCATATAGTGTAAGATTTCTTGGGAACCATAGATTTAGGAGGCTTTTCATAAAAGTCAGCTTT